>OX461808.1:122729936-123401368 GCA_949802685.1 Dicyrtomina minuta | reverse complement strand
CGAAAATTTTCTGTCTTACAGGTCCATTTATTTTTGAAAACTGCACTTTTGGGAATTTGTAACGCTAGAACTACTTGAGCTCTTTCGAATAAGACTATAATATCGAAAATCGACAGCTCACAACTAATTATACGGACGGTTATGTATCACAATTTAGAATGGGTCCGAAAATTTTCTGTCTAACAGGTGGACTTTTTATTGAAAACTGCACTTTTGGGAATTTGTAACGCTAGAACTACTTGAGCTCTTTCGAATGAGACCATAATATCGAAAATCGAAAGCTTACAACTAATTATACGGACAGTTATGTATCACAATTTTGAATGGGTCCGAAAATTTTCTAAGTCTAACGGGTGGACTTTTTATTGAAAACTGCACTTTTGGAAATTTGTAACGCTAGAACTACTTGAGCTCTTTCGAATGAGACTTTAATATCGAAAATCGACAGCTTACAACTAATTATACGGACGGTTATGTATCACAATTTTGAATGGGTCCGAAAATTTTCTGAATCTTACAGGTCCATTTATTTTTGAAAACTGCACTTTTGGGAATTTGTAACGCTAGAACTACTTGAGCTCTTTCGAATGAGACTATAATATCGAAAATCGACAGCTCACAACTAATTATACGGACGGTTATGTATCACAATTTAGAATGGGTCCGAAAATTTTCTGTCTTACAGGTCCATTTATTTTTGAAAACTGCACTTTTAGGAATTTGAAACGCTAGAACTACTAGAGCTCTTTCGAATGAGACTATAATATCGAAAATCGACAGCTCACAACTAATTATACGGACGGTTATGTGTCAAAATTTAGAATGGGTCCGAAAATTTTCCAAGTCTTACAGGTCCATTTATTTTTGAAAACTGCACTTTTGGGAATTTGTAACGCTAGAACTACTTGAGCTCTTTCGAATGAGACTATAATATCGAAAATCGACAGCTTACAACTAATTATACGGACGGTTATGTATCACAATTTTGAATGGGTCCAAAAATTTTCTAAGTCTAACAGGTGAACTTTTCATTGAAAACTGCACTTTTGGGAATTTGTAACGCTAAAACTACTTGAGCTCTTTCGAATGAGACTATAATATCGAAAATCGACAGCTCACAACTAATTATACGGACGGTTATGTATCACAATTTTGAATGGGTCCGAAAATTTTCTAAGTCTTACAGGTCGACTTTTTATTGAAAACTGCACTTTTGGAAATTTGTACCGCTAGAACTACTTGAGCTCTTTCGAATGAGACTATAATATCGAAAATCGACAGCTTACAACTAATTATACGGACGGTTATGTATCACAATTTTGAATGGGTCCAAAAATTTTCTAAGTCTAACAGGTGAACTTTTTATTGAAAACTGCACTTTTGGGAATTTGTAACGCTAGAACTACTTGAGCTCTTTTGAATGAGACTATAATATCGAAAATCGACAGCTCACAACTAATTATACGGACGGTTATGTATCACAATTTTGAATGGGTCCGAAAATTTTCTAAGTCTTACAGGCCCATTTATTTTTGAAAACTGCACTTTTGGGAATTTGTAACGCTAGAACTACTTAAGCTCTTTCGAATGAGACTATAATATCAAAAATCGACAGCTCACAACTAATTATACGGACGGTTATGTATCACAATTTTGAATGGGTCCGAAAATTTTCTAAGTCTTACAGGTCCATTTATTTTTGAAAACTGCACTTTTGGGAATTTGTTACGCTAGAAATACTTGAGCTCTTTCGAATGAGACTATAATATCGAAAATCGACAGCTCACAACTAATTATACGGACGGTTATGTATCACAATTTAGAATGGGTCCGAAAATTTTCTGTCTTACAGGTCCATTTATTTTTGAAAACTGCACTTTTGGGAATTTGTAACGCTAGAACTACTTGAGCTCTTTCGAATGAGACTATAATATCGAAAATCGACAGCTCACAACTAATTATACGGACGGTTATGTATCACAATTTAGAATGGGTCCGAAAATTTTCTGTCTTACAGGTCCATTTATTTTTGAAAACTGCACTTTTGGGAATTTGTAACGCTAGAACTACTTGAGCTCTTTCGAATGAGACCATAATATCGAAAATCGAAAGCTTACAACTAATTATACGGACGGTTATGTATCACAATTTTGAATGGGTCCGAAAATTTTCTAAGTCTAACAGGTGGACTTTTTATTGAAAACTGCACTTTTGGAAATTTGTAACGCTAGAACTACTTGAGCTCTTTCGAATGAGACCATAATATCGAAAATCGAAAGCTTACAACTAATTATACGGACGGTTATGTATCACAATTTTAAATGGGTCCGAAAATTTTCTAAGTCTTACAGGTCCATTTATTTTTGAAAACTGCACTTTTGGGAATTTGTAACGCTAGAACTACTTGAGCTCTTTCGATTGAGTGCATAAAATCTGCAATCGACCAATTAAAACTAGTTTTACGGACGGTTATGTGTCACCATTTGAAGTGGGTCCAAAAAATTTCTAAGTCCTACAGGTCCATTTATTTTTGAAAACTAAACTTTTGGGAATTTGTAACGCTAGAACTACTTGAGCTCTTTCGAATGAGTGCATAAAATCTAAAATCGACCAATTAAAACTAGTTTTACGGACGGTTATGTGTCACCATTTGAAGTGGGTCTGAAAAATTTCTAAGTCCTACAGGTCCATTTATTTTTGAAAACTGAACTTTTGGGAATTTGTAACGCTAGAACTACTTGAGCTCTTTCGATTGAGTGCATAAAATCTACAATCGACCGATTAAAACTAGTTCTACGGATGTTTATAGTTGTTTGGAATGGTAGTTTGTAGAATGGTTACTGTATGCTTTTTGGAATGGTATAAATTTTGGAATGGTTAGTTGATGGCTACCATATAAATTATATTCTTGATATTTAGCTGATAGAACAAAAATGAAATGGAAATTACAAATACAGGTAGGTGACAGGCTGACAGGTAGAGAAATTTTAAATTAATTTCTAATGTCTAACTGTTTTAGATCGTTAAAAAAATATTCTACAATTTTGAAACTACCGATGTAAGGAACTTTCGCTTCGTCTGCCGTCGATGGGCATCGTTTGGAGCCAAAGCGTTGCAGAAGCGTGTAACCATAAAATTCAGCTAAGAGCCATCAAGCATGGAATGGAATGGTATCAAATGAATGAAAATATATTTTCCGATAAAAATCAAAATAAAAGTAAAACATTAGAATATCTTACACACCTCATAAATAACTCTAATTCGATCTTACTGTCTGACTTCCCGTGCAACTCCTTCAGTTTCTATTTGAGGCACTTGACTGATGTTGGTCTCCAGAGCTTTCTTAGCGCACATAGGAGTTTCATCAAAAAATTGGAATTTTGCCCGTTGAATGTTAAAAATGATGAAGCAGATTTAGTTAGTACCACGGAGTGCGTCATTGCAAATGGTTTAAGAAAACTATTATTGGAGCAGACACCGAATTTGAAGCGATTAGAATTGCATATTTGTGTGTCAACTGAACGTGGAATTGCTGCAACTGCAATACCAACTGAATAATAATAAGTCCAATCTCGATGGCAGTGCTCAAGAAGATGACAACGATACGAAGAAAGTTCTGTCTAAGCCGATACCGGAGCCGGTTCTGGTACGTGGTAATACAAAATTGAGAGTTCTTAACGTCTGGAATCACTTACCGCAAGAAATATTTGAAAGGCTGACTGAAATCGTTCCGAATATGGAAGAAATGACCCTGAAAAATAAGGATTTACACTATCTAATGCGGCCGTTGCCGTTGAATTAACGCTTAAGCTTTAATACCAGGATTCATCTTCTGAAAAATTTGAGCTTTGAACGTGACGAAAGCAATCTGAACTTGCTCGAATTGATTGCGAAGAACCCTTAAGATATTCAGTTAGGAGAGATTACATTCCATTTCAGTTTTGCACTGAATTCTGAACCAGGAATTTGGCTAAGGGTTGTTCGAGTCATTAATAAAATCCTCGATAGAACAGCAGACTCGTTGAGAGACATCACATGGAAAAGATCCAAGTTTCTCCCTGGAATTCACTTCCCGGTCATGAAGGGCGTACGAGAAATTCGGTCGATTTATTATTTAGTACCTCAACAGAAACATCAATCTTCAGCTGACCTATTGGCTCAGGATCAGAACCAGCAGGAATTTGACAGTTATTATTTCGCCAGTGATCTTTGCATCGAAAAAAGTTTTCCAAATCTGGAAATCGTTCGTATTCGTGTAATAAATAGATACCGCTACCATTTATTATTGCCAACTGTAAGCAAAAAGTCTGTAATAAAATCCAGCATTACTTGTTTGTTCAACAATAATACTGTTCCTGCTCCCAGTGTCAAGTAACTACATTTATATCGAAAGTATGAGTCAGGAAGTGTCTGAAACGGGGTTTCTTTGATAAGTGCCGGCCAGGTCGGGAAGTGCCGGCCAGGTCGGGAAATGCCGGCCAACTTTAGTAAGTGCCGGCCAGTTTGACTTCAGAAAGTGCCGGCCAAATCGACTTTAGTAAGTGCTGGCCAACAAAAAATTCTAGAAATGGATTGAAACTAAATATAAACTACTAAATACTAATACTAATACTACTAAATATAAAATCAATAAAGTGTAAGTTTGTTTATAATCTAAGATTGCACACCCAAAGAATAAAATTATGGAATATTGTTCAGCAATATTTGCACTGCACTGCAACTGCCAGTAAAGCGCGTTCATTTTCATGCAGCAATAACGTATACTTGTAAGAAAGCATCAATAAATAATTAAATATTTATATAGCATTATCAATAGGGGAGTGAAGCTTAAGCAGTTATTGGCAAAATTAAAACATAATTAGGTAATTCTTCGAAATAACAGGTGGATGAAATTATGAAATCTTATTTTGTATTCCGAGTTTTACTCTGTATGGCATCGCTTCCGACCCCGATTTTACAGTTTGTGCTTTGGCTCTACAACCGGGGATTCCCACCTACTGTTACTATTGGCATACGTATGTGAATGTGATGACGCTGCGGTAAACGGACATTTGCTAACCGGACATTAGCTACCCGGACATTTGCTACCCAAACCCCAACCTAGGACATTTGCTACCCATGACCTAGGACATTTGCTACCCAAGGCCAAATCTAGGACATTTGCTACCCATGGCTAATGTAGAAATAAATTGCATAGACAATATTTATGAGTACACCGTATGGCATCGTTAAAATAGTGTATTAATGGCATTATTGCTAATAATAGAAGCTAGTATAATTGTAGATGGTCGTTCAAAAATTATGTTTAAGTTATATAGATATTATCTTTACAGTTAATTTTATAATTATTATACCCTGCATATTAGGAATGATTGCCGTATAAATGTTAAAACCAGACAACAACAAGCCATTGCAGACTCGCTGAATGATATTTGAAAATAATATACATACATAATATGTTTACAATTAATTTTTCTAATTAATATATTCTGTATATAGAATTCAGCGTAGAATGCATAGAAAAATTCAGCGAACTGTAATTTGTTTTACATAGGTACAAAATGTATTTACGTGTAACAATTGTTTTTTCTGACATAATTATAGTAAAATGACAGTTTCTAGTTTTAAGGTTTACTAAGTATATTTACTTCCTAGGTTGCGTACTTACATTTAGACTCATATGGAGTTTTATTTATTTTATTAGGATAAGGATTACGTTATAATTTTATTGTTACCGTTTTTTGTCTTTTAGTAATATTGTATCGTTTTTGCAATGGCTTGTTGTTGTCTAGCTCTAACATTTATACAGCAATCAGTTTCTATATGCAGGATATATTAATTAGACCAATTAATTGTAAAGATATTATATACATTATTTTTAAGTATCATTTTTGAACGACTATCTACAATTATACCATTTTTTATTATTAACAATAATAACATTAATAAACTATTTCAACGATGCAATGTGGTGTACTCATAAATATTGTCTATGCAATTTATTTCTGCATTAGCCATGGGTAGCAAATGTCCTAGGTTAAGGGTAGCAAATGTCCTAGGTTGGGGTTTGGGTAGCAAATGTCCGGGTAGCAAATGTCCTACAACCGACGCTGCGGTATGCACCGTGGAAGCTTCTTAAAACTTCCGGGGGTTCCTAATAACTTCCGGGATCTTTTTAGCTAACTATCTTGATTGTGATTGGGAAGGTTTTTCAGGAAAAATAGTTATAGAAGGTACCTACGTGCGAGTATCCAGTAATAAATAAATGCTCATGAATGGTAACGATGCAATGGTTGATGATGTAATGTAAGAAAATTAGGAATTAATCAAGGGTGCACGTATTACCAACATTCATTTGAGTAGAAACATACCGTACAAAATTTACTGGATCATCGGCTTGCCTACTTACAAAATTAAAGATAGTACTTACCTATCTACAAATTGCGAACATAAATTTTGATAATATTGCGTGTATCAAAATACTAAGTACATTTTAAAATATAAAAAAAATCTATACAAACTTACAAATAATTTATTTCTGTTGTACGTGGCCCCAAAGGATCTAATTCCAAAACGGATTGTCACAATGTAAGATAATTGAGCATACAAGTCTTTTTTTTAAATAGTTAAATACAAAACTACAACTTCTATTGAATTTACAATTCAATTCATATTTCGAACTTGAAAGAATTATAAAGTTGAGCGGGCTGGGGCCAAATCGATTACATAAATCAGTTAATAAATACTATTATTAATAGAATATTGAACAAAAATATATTCAGTCATACAAATACAAAAATATAAGTCTACGTGAGCGACCAGTTACATTTTATTTAGTCTCAACATAATTGACTAATGCTGCTTCGGTCAGAAATTGTGTTGCAGCCATTCGAGAGCGGAGTATTGTAGTTGCTAAACATTTTTCTCTTGGTCTTTCAATTTCAGTATTAACCTGTGGGAAATTTGGCAAAGGATCCAGGGAGCCAACTTTGTAACATATTATCCACAGTGATACGGTCACATTCTACATCTGTGACTTCCTATAGAAATCCAACGATACTTGGACTGGAAAAACAAAACAAAAAATACACAGTTTAAAGCTTACGAAATGTTCACGATTCTGAATTATAAACAGAAAGACAAACTTTTATAACTATAGTTACAAAAACCTAGTAATTGTGTTAATTGTAAGTAAGCTTTCTTACCATCCAGTCATTCATTCATTTTTATTTATTTAATTATAAATAAATAGACTTTAATTTTTCAACAAGTTGCCACTTACCGATTTCGTATGCTTGAACTCTATAGCCGTTATAATCCTGATCAGCTAAAAGTGGGAGCAATATCACTGGATACGTTGCTTTAGTTAAACTATTTAAACGGGCATGAGATAATATGATGTCTTTCAGATTTTTGTGCCCTGAATATTCTTAGAAAATCCAGTTTAGAGTGATGTCGCTGTTGACAATTTGGTTTAGCATATTATGCATGTACTTAATTACTTCAGTTAAAAATTAGATTTCCACAAACAAATTGTAATTTGTAACGGATTTGAAAAATGCATTTACCCAAATTGTCATATTGAGGAAGCCACTTTGCAACTTCAAAGTTCTTTGGAGCATCTGCAGGCAGTTATCAGTCCCATCTTCAAATAAATTGCAGGTCAGGGAACTTGCTCATCATGTCAAAAAACGTTCTTTTAAAATACTCGGGAATTTTGGACAGGTCCATTGTTGAGCCGAAAGCGAAAGCGATGAGAACAGCACCATTCTTGGCGTTGCCCAAAACTTCTTTGAATTTCTTTTTGTAATGAAATTTGGCAAACAGATGTTTAAGTAAATTAGTGCATAATACATTGTTTTTAAAGTAGAAACATTTTCATTAAGGAGGTAGTATCTGCATTGATAACCCATACGATGCCAAATGCAAATCACATAAGAATAATATCGACTGTAAAGAACAAAAATGACCCATTTCCAATTTAAGGTAAAACCAAAAAGAGCTTTGTCCTAAAAACAAATTGAGATATATGCATAAAATCAAGTAAAATTTTAGTTTTTGAAAAGCGTAAAATTAGCTATTTAAATGCATGGAAGACATATTTCAATATTTTTGTAGATAATGGATATTGTTTTAAGCTAAAAGTGGATATGGGTCATTTTGGTTCTTCACAGACGATATATAACTAAATGCTTGGATTTTTGTTTATGAAAATTTTGAAACATTAGCGATAGTACTACTTGAACAATGAGACTAATTTTTATGCTATATTGGTCATACTACTATTACTACTGCAAAATATACAGAATAGGCATGTGTAATGTACAAACCTGTTTATGACAATGTAAATTCCAGCAGCCGATCAGCCGATCCCCTTCCAACTGCAAATGTTTCAAACTACATGAAATGGAAATTACAAATACAGGTAGGTGACAGGCTGACAGGTAGAGAATGGAGGTAGTAGGTACTTGATAAATACTATCACTATTACCATGTACCAACAATCAACTAATAATAACTTACTAACTACGCATTCAAAGGTATAACCTAACATAATTCGTAATGCATGAGTATAGGTCAGTAAGTCAGTAGGTAGATGTATCTAGTTACAAAAAATTCCAAGTTAGTACGTTGGTAAGTAGCTATTAACTGAAAAATGTTGAGTGTTGAATTTTTTAAAAGACTTACGTGATCCGCTGCCAGCGAAAGGTAGCAAGCTGCGCTATTTGTGTTCATTAGTATAAAGTTCTATAGCACTGACACAATTTCCAGTCAATACTGATTAAGCCACTAATGATTAACTTTGTTAATTTTGAAATATGTATTTAATATTATTTTATTTGGCAAATGTTGCCAACTGTTGAATGTAAATTACTGAATTCAGCTAAATGCGAACTGCTGCAACCAACGTCCAACTTCAACGACCACCCACCATACCATGAAAATGACCATGAGATACGTAATTATAATTACCTTTACAAGTTAAACAATAATATTTTCTGCTGAAGTTTTTAAACTCCGCGGTTTCTTCCAGTATTTTGTACGTAATTTATGAAACGCTCTCTGAATGTTATACGCATGCGTAGTCCTATTTGGTCTTGTTTGGCAGCTGTGAACGTGTACATACGAAAGCTCGGTCCCATTTGAGGACTGGTATGTATACGCTAATAAATAAGCCTGGTCCCATCCGGTCCCATTTGACTTTTAACATGACTTGTATGCATAATAAGACAAATGGGACTGAACTATGAAAATAAGCCTTTTTTGCATGTTTGGTCCCGTCCCATTTGGTCCCATTCGGTCCCATGTTTAGGTGGACCCGGCTTTCTGTCATAACTAGTTTATCTATTTCTTACGTAGTTGGTAGTTACTTAGTAGCTTGGGTACGTAATTTAACAAAAATGAATAAAAGACGTAAGATATTACCGTGAGTTGTATACCTTCTTTTCAAAAATATGGCTGAAACAATTTTATAAAGTTTGTCCACACAAAAGCTCTTTTGCGATGGATCGTTTTACTAACGGGTACAGAAATATTTCCATTTAGTTTTTGTATTAATTAGAATTATTTACAAAAAGCAAATGTTTTGTTTCATCCCAAATGCCTAAAAAATCTAAATACTAGCGAGTAAAATTCTTTAGTTAATCTATTAACAAGTTCTACAGGTTTACAAAAAAAATTGACATTTATTCTAATATTTTATAGTCAAGCTTTCCAAGTAAAATCATTCATCCTAAAACAGGTTCGGCTTTTGAAGCATTTCAAGAAAATAAATTCTTAAGTCTTTATTTAGGAAGATATTATGCAGTTACTTAAGCTAGAAGCAATTCAAACATTTATTTGTTTTATGACTTACTGACTATTGTTTAGAAACTGTGGAGGTTAGAATAGTTGTGAAACTAACGTGGGTATCCTACTTCTAAAATGCCATGCAAATTTAATCATTGCCGACAGTTTATGTGCTCTGAAATAAAGTTAATGCATTATGGAGATGAATTATAGAAAATTATAACTTTGAAATTATTTAATCTTTATAAAATTTTATCATTATCCCAGAAACAAAATATAAAAGGAATAACCGATTAACTACGCTGTTGTTTTTTGTACAGTGCATAAGCGCATCCCCACGCCGCTTGAACAATAAAAGCTAAATTTGAATACCTATCAGTGGTACGTGAACACAACACATAAATGTGGTTGAAATACCACGAGATATTGCTTATAATTATGTGAAATAGAAATGTACTCCAAGTACACCTAGCTGCTAGCATTTGCTTAGGCAGAGTCCAATTATTATGTCATCGATGACTTGGTTTTATCAGAGAGCCCCACCCTAACAATAGAATGAAAACTTTTTAACATAGCCTTGAATGGATAGATTTGTAAGACCCACCCACCTAAATTGTGACGAAATTTATCGATCAGGCCTTACTAATCTTGCATTCTGAAACAATGTATAAAAATAAATGAACTAATTGCTATATACTATAAGAGTATAATAATGTACTTTTGATTTTGTTTTTACAGTTAAAAAGTGCTCTTTTAAGCCGCTTGAAAATTATATCTAGAAAATCATCACCAAGTGACGATAGATCTACAGTTGAGTCTCGATTTACCGGCCTTCCCAATACCGGCAATCTCGATGTACCGGATAATTTTACAGTCCCCGGCAAAAGCCCTATACTTCATACAGTGATTTACGCCGATATACCGGCATTCGATTTAACGGAAATCCGGTAGATAACAAGGTCCCTACATGCTATGTTACATGCATACTACCCCGTTTATACCGGCCAAGAGTTTCTACAACTCTGTCTACTTTTAGAACTCATGACTTGCCATAAAGCAATTTAGCTCTTGCATTTGCGGGACTTTGCAAAATTCAATGTAAAACAATGATCACACCACGCATTCATGTGAGCACAAAAGTCAAGGCGCACATTTCATACCCTCTGTTACTGCATGTTCATAACACTACTGGTGCGGTTGTTGGTCCATCAGACGCCAGTCAGAATTTTTAGTTTTCACTGTGATTAATTCTAAATTGTGCAATAATCATGCCAAAAGTTACTCGTACAAGAAATGTGCTAAAATTAAAAGATAAAGTAATTATCATTCACGAAATTGAAAATGGGAAAAATCAAGCTTAAGTTTGTAAAGAACGAAATTTGCCGACTTCAACTGTTCATGAAATTTACAAGAAGAAAGTTGACATCCTAGCTCATTTTGCAGTTCTTAATCCGAATGTCAAAAAAGTTAAGAAGTGTGCATTTCCAAACGTTGAAAAGGCTTTAATTAAATGGTTTAAAATTCAACGGAGTAGAAAAATTCTCATTGACGGTCCATTGTTGCAAAAAAAGGCACGTGAGTTTGCTGAAGAATTCAATGTCACAGGGTTTACGGCAAGTACTGGATGGTTAGACAAGTGGAAAAAAAGGCATGGCATTAAGTTTTGTCAAATATCTGGAGAAGCAGCTGCTGTTGATATGAATGTTGTTGATACGTGGCTAACTGAAATATGGCCAACTATTTGTGAGGGCTACGAACCAGAAAATATATTTAATGCGGATGAGACTGGTTTGTTCTACAAACTGCTGCCAAACAAGACTTTTAATCGTAAAGGTCAGCTGTGTAATGGTGGTAAACTATCTCAGGAACGTTTAACTGTTTTGTTAGGGTCAAATGCTAACGGCACTGACAAGCTAAAACCTGTGGTCATCGGAAAGTTCGAGAACCCTCGCTGTTTCAAGAGCATTAAAAAGAAGTCCCTTCCTGTTGATTATCAAAACAACTCTAAAGCATGGATGACACAAGACGTAAGACTCATAGTGTTGTCTTCAGTTAATATGCTAGACATTAATATTGGCTGCCGTTGTTTTTAATTCTAATTCGTTTGCTTATAGGCTTTTTTTTACCTATGTTAATCTAGATTTTCACTACATGGCTTCGAAAAATTGACTTGAAGTATCGTTTTGCAAGCCGAAAGATTTTACTGCTGGTTGATAATTGTCAACCTCACAAAGTGTATCCTAATCTTTCAAATGTTATTTTGGTTTTCATGCCCCCAAACGTTACTTCAGTTCTTCAGCCCTTTGATCTTGGAATTATTAATGAGACGAAAAAGAATTACCGAAGAGTTATTACGAGGAAAATTATAGACAAAATGGATAGTAATGAAAACTATCAAATTGATGTGCTTGAAGCAGTCATGAACTTATCCCAAGCTTGGAACAGTGTGCCAGCAAAAACGATTGAAAATTGTTTCAAACATTCAAAACTTATTTTAAAGGAAGATGAAGCAGAAGTGGAGGAAATCCCTGTGAACAATGACGCTGAGCTTTTGGAACGACTGGGACTAGATACTGACCTAATAAATGAGTACTACGCAGTAGATGAAAATGTACAAAACTAATATGTAGTTTCAGATATGCAGGCATTTTATGTATTTGTAAGCACAAGGTTAGATTGTTTAAATTGTAGTTTACAAAATTCATGTCGTTGTTTTAGGTTGCTACTTATGAAATACCATCAGATGAGCAAATTGTTGAGGTGATTCAACAGCAAAATATGACATAAGAGTTACTAGAAGATTCAGAAGGAGAAGACGATCTAGTAATTGATAGGCTGGAAATGTCTGTTAAAGAAGCGGTGGCATGTATAGAGAGGCTGAAGCTTTGCATTATGTCTCAGGAACACAAAGACTCGAATGCTTTACAGTCTGTTGCGTATTTAGAGGATTATATACTTAATCTTAAACTTTCAGGGCTGAGGCAATCCACAATTACTGAATTTTTTACATCAAACTCTGAATGATTGTAATTAAAAATTTGAAATAAAAACTTTGCCCATGAACATTTAGAAAAGGAATGAACTGGTTGCATTTATATAATAGTAAAATTTTATAACGGCCTGTGGCCGGTATATCGAATTAACGGCCTACCTTTATACCGGCTAAAATATGTTAGACCCCTCAGAATCCGGTAAATCGAGACTCTACTGTATGTTACTAGGAAACGCACTGGAGAGACGCAGAAGTGCATTATATTTATCCATTATTTAAAGACAGGGGTCACCAATTTTGTCAAAACAACCTACTTGGAGAAAAAGTAGTGGAAATGGCGGACTAAAAACACAAACGGCGGATTATTTACACATAAATTCAGCATTTTTAATGGAAAAAGTTCTATTTTGACCTATCAATTAATTAACATTGTCACACTAATTTGTAGGATATTTTTTAAAACCTTGTAAATTTGTTACCAGCTTAACTTCAGTTAATTACTGTATGATATAATAATAATAATAATTTATTCACTGAGTCGATTTGGGCTCAGCCCATACAACATTAATTGTATGATATATGTGTCGTTGTCGTTCATCACAAATTAAGAATGCATGCAAAGAAAGTGAAATGTAGAAACTTCAAAATTTTGGAATTTTTATATGAAAAACAATTGACAGAAAATTTAGGTTTTGAATACAGTTGTACTATTAACATTTTCAATTATTAATTATTATAAATTTTTTTTACCACTAACACCTCAATCTCTACAAAACATAGATATGAAATTTTAAAAATTAAGTTTCCGTTATAGAGAGTTCACGTGTAGTTGAGTTATTTAACATATGTAGGTCAAAAATCAAAAGTAGGTACCTTTTTAATCTTAAGTTGTTATAACTTATGTTTTCGAACACTACTATTTCATATGCACATGTTTTGAAATTTAGTTACGTCTCGAACAACAAACTTTTCTACCTCTTCTTTTGCTGTAATACATTCTGGATATTTTTCCTGTACTATGCAGCGAATGCAGATATGCAAAATTTAAAGAACCTTTCTGCAAATAATTTTTTAAATTTTGTAATATTTCTGAAAGTTGGGAGCGCTTCAACCTTTTCATATAGCTGTAAAAAGCAGGCGTGCTTGGGTGAGCGGTTAGGACTGCAGACTGTTAACGAAATTTACAGTCTCAGACCCGGCTTCAATCCTCGGCCACTGCTAATCGTTTACGGCTCGGTGTTGTACGGTAAACGTCACTGGATGGTTGATTGAAACCCAATCTCCTTCGGTGCTCCTTAGTGACCACTACTTACTGTAGGGGCCTAGGGAATGAGACTCCTTTACTGTGGAGGAGGGGACGGGGATAGGTGAAAGGGTACAAAGACCGAGACGATCTAACGCGGTAACCTCCTATTTCCTCACCCACAGTGACTGGTTGAGTCTGGTTGCATGAACTTCGGTTAAATCGACCAACTAAATAAATTATAATATATATATAGCTGTACAGTTACGTTTCTAAAAACTTAAATCGCTTCTAAGCTACGATACTTACATTTCTAAAGCATTGACAGCTTATTATGTTAATAGTATTCTAACTTTGGCTTTCCTCATCGTAATATCGTAATTTGTAAATCGCAGTACACAAAGGTGAAGCACATGATTTTCTTCGTCTAATTTTAGAGCCTTCAACTTGAAGAAGGTCCTCTCTGGTCGTAAGCGCCTGTGTGAACAAATGAACGACTCATATCATATAATCATTTGATATCATTGAAAAAGTTACATTCATTCTACCTATTCACATAATTTGGAACAACAACGTTAGCAATTTTGAAATACTTGAGCGATGTTGTCGAGTGATAGCTTATTTTAAAGCCCTTAAAAAAAGAATCCGATTTTGTGTTTATTTACTTTTGACCCATACAACACTTTTTATAGCGATTTTTCGAAGAAACAATCGGTTTTTTCGATTTTATTCAAAAATTGTTCATATAACACGCTGTAAACTCGATCATAATTAGATTCTGCTAATCAGTGCCGTTCGAATGATGTATCACTTGCATGCAAAATTCATGAGTATCCGGGCTAAATATCGATTTTTAAATTTCGAAAAGATGTGGGCGGGAGATTTGAACTCTTTCGTTTTATACGGTTGCTGTTAAAGGGTTGAACATACATGGTGCCGCCAACTTTGAGGGTGGATCAGCTGCAAATAAATAACAGCCTATCATACACATTGTCGTTTTTAATGTTATGCTTGAGAGGGTGACGCTGTAGGTGGGTGGGACCCAAAAGATGCTAAAGTTTGCTGGCGTCATTTTTGGCCGGCCCCTAATTTTGTTCAGTTTATTATGCAGTAGACAGTCACAGTACAGTTAAACCTTGCGTCTGCCGTCTACACAATGTTATTATGTTTAGGTTGAACGTAATATCTCAATAATTTTTTTTCAATATCTCTAAAAAATGTTGAATGGCTGAAAGTAAAATAATTTCTAACAAGTAAGAAGATAAGTAATAAATAAGTTTCAATGCGGACAAAGACAAAAGTACGTGTAACCTCATTGCTTATAAATTGGTAGCAGTGACGAGCTTGAGCTTTATATTAGCGGAGAAATGAGTTTAGTAATAATTTAGGTTCTAATTAGGTAATATTTCAGAATCAAATTTTGTTCAGCGTGATATTGCAACAGTTTTTGAAGTTTCAGAAATACGAGGCCTTCTTAGAAAATTGTCATAAAAAGTGTTGATTTCTTCAAGAATGATTAAAAAAATCGTAGTTGCTACAATTTGTGGATCATTCCAAATTGCCCATAATCACTAATATAATATGAATTTATTGCACAGTTGATTTAAAATCGACCATTTAAAATAGTGTTTTCTTTTGGATACAAAAATCATAATTAACTCATGAATGATGTGTTTTGTTCTTACTGCGACCTAGTGGAAAAGGGTAATAGTGCGCCAGTTGTAAATAAACATTTGTTTTCTTCTTTATGAGCAGGAATTGAGAAACGAAAGCGGATTTTTCTTTTTCAAGGACCTCAAAATTGGTCGAGTATTTCAAAAGGGTTCCACATTATGCGAATTGGTATATATTATAATAAAATATATATATCATATAAGCAAATCGGTCTGGTATTTCAAAAGCGTACTCAAAAATGTAAATAGGCATAAATACATAATATACATTCATCGTAGAAGGGCGTAAAATCACACGATACTATGTATTATATTACTGCCCCATATTCCTGTTAAGGCTGCCATTAAACAAGGGGCGAAGTTCCTTGTTCTTGTTTATCGGTCTTCATACTTTTGATTGTTTTGATATCATTCTTGTTTGTACTATTAAATTTTTGAACTTTTTCCATTATTTCTTTATTTTGTTTTGAAATAGACGATTTAATGCCCAAATCATTGGATATCACTGGTGTACATGTAATATGTTGTTAAAAAATAATTTCATTACATAATATATGCATAACTACAAATATTATTTAGCATATAGATAGTTAGATTACTAAGCTAAAGCTCCCTTCACACGAAGTTAGTACATACAAGCGAAATTAGAACTTGAAGTTTTAAATTATCTCATTAATTTTAAAATCAAAATTTCTACCAGAAACTCAATGGGTTTAAACAAAAATGATATATTTACCCCTCTTATCTTAATAATAAGGAAAATCTGATTAATTTGAAGTTCCCAGCGACATCTAAAAAGTCGTAAAAGCGTTTTTTATAAAACCTAATGTTGAAAAAGTTCTTCATAGAATTAAATTAAAGATAATTTATACTTTCAGTTTATATTTAATTATATTTAACATCATCATTATTCGCGGAGCTATATACAAATAATAATAAAGACGTTGTTGTGTTTTGTACAGTACTCAAATATAAATGCGTCCTCACGCCCCTTAAAAAATCCTGGCGACAATATCTCGGGAAATTATTAACAGTGACATTGTTTGTAATGGTACGCTAGCACATGAAATATTTACCAGTCTAATATAGTAAGTAAATTCTACAAATAAATTTTTATTTAAACGTTTTTTAAAACTCTGCAAATTTGAGTTTTAAAGTTTATTTTCCAATCATATATTCTTAGTGCATTATATGTCTATGCCTTATTGTTATTAGTCACTTTTACAGGTAAACACTTAACTAACTTTAAACTTTGGAATGTTGCGCTACGCTATAATCTTAATAAGAGCCTGTTGCAGTATAACCTAGTATTTAAATAAAATAAATAGTTTTACATAGTAATAAAGCCTAACTAAACAAAACTGAATTTAGAATGTTTAATTAACTACTAATAGCATGTAAAGAAACAATCCTATGCATATAAAAACACAGGAAATTAATCCAGGAATTTAAAAAATACAAATTGTATCTTCTGTAGCAGAAGCGTAGGGAAAACGACCTTTGATTTACAAATGTGGATGGTTTTTTTCTATTTTCCAGTAGGCCCCAAATTAAAATAAAGGAAAATATTATATTTGAAATAAAAGTCATGCGCGACCTTCGGTTTCCACGATTGATTTAAAATTTTAACAAAATTGAAGCCCGCAAACAGCCCAGTATGATTTCCAGGAAACTCAGTTATCCCCAAAAATAGATGCACATTCATGATTCGCAGCTAGTACTGAATAAAGGTTTCTGTTATTTTTTTTTGCTTTCTGAACACAACTACTTTCTAGCATATAGCAATACTTCATTAGCGATTGAGGTTTGCAAAAGAAAAATTAAAAATGCAAGTGGCGTCTGTGTACTAGAATTAGGAACCTATCCACGTGTATATTATACATAAATTTATTCATAAATACGGTGAATTCTATTAAATGACAGAATTACAAATGCGTATTGTTGTACTATAAACATTATTAGGCAGTAAACTAAGGTTAAGGTTTTCATAGCTAATAAATTGGTAAATATTACAATAATTGCAATATGCAGTGTATACTTTCACTTTCAGGAACTTACAGCCCATCTTTAAACTAGCAACAGCAATATTTAAGTTACTGACACTTTTGGGCTTGACAGCATCTGTTGCTACAGTGATGTTTTTAGCGCAATAAAGTTATTTTGTAGATCTAGGAATTTAATTAATTTAGAAGCAATGTAGCTTAGTATTAGGTTTCAAATATGTTTGTTAATAGAGTCGTTCCTAAATGAATAGATGTACGCAAAGCGTCATCGAGAGACTTGTTTGCTCCGACTGAATCCAAGAGAAAGAACCAAAGCAGAAACATTGAGCTTCCTAAGTTAATCCTCGAGATTCGACTCGAATCAATTGTTTAAAGTTTCCGCCCAAAAAATTCGACTTTTGAGCGCCATGCTCAAATAGTGGTTCTCATTCGATTCCACCATCCAACAACTAACTAACGGCGGACGGTTAAATAATAAAACCTAAATAAATTCAAGTAGTTTAACGTGCTGAACTCAGGAGTAATTTGACCGAAAGGCAAAAGGTAAGCAATTTGATTTTTAACTGACACCAAATATCAATAAAGTAGTCGTCTAATTGTTGATTGTGATCGCGTTTTGAAAAACTTTTGGTTGAGCTATCCGTAAAACTTAGCAAAAACAATTTTAAAAGCAATGACCTTACAAGTTTTATAAACATACAATTTTGAGTATTTCCTCCGAATTTCATAAAATTCCGAAAACGTCCGCTGTTGCTTATTGGGAGGAAAGTGTCCGCGGGTAAAATTACCGGGGGGACAATGTTCAGGGAGACTTTGTCCTACAGCTAATTCGAATCGTCATTGCTATTTTGCTTTGTGCGCACCAAAGTTAATTGCGTTTATGTTACCAAATTGAATACGTTAATACCTCTAAAACTCATAGAACATGCTAAATTATCTATGTGTATGAAAAATTAGGCGTTCAAAATTAGACATTAAAATATTTTGAACCTGTTTTTACAGTTAAGTATGCATTATTTACAGAAAAATCAGTACCTTTCAGGTCAAAGTCAGTATATTTTTCAATTCCGCAGTAGCACGCTTATTAGCATTGATATCATATAATTGTCATGTTATAATTTTTACCATTTTCCTAGTTCTACAATGGATAAAATTCAAAAAATTGACAGCAAAGACGATCTCATCAGTCACTTCTACTTTCTTCCTGATGAAGAGTATTATAACCTTCTTTTGGAAATTCACAAGTCTCGGCCTGTGAATAATTCGCTCACTAACAAAATCTGCAATAGGATGAAGGATAACAACAAGGACAGAGAAAAATTGAAGAGACTCAATGGTAGAGGTGGCAGTGACGTAGCAAAGCAATATACGCCGAGACCACTGAAACCATTGCGTAAATTTCAGCGGTCGGCCTGGAACTCTGGGTTGATTTACCGAGCTGATAAGATTGTTCCTGGCAAACCCGTGTTCTTAGATGTGGAGAAGGTAACTCTCAAAAAATCTCCAGGTGAAAAAGCTCATCGCCAGGTCGCCGCCACGGTAGCAGTGGTGAATGAAGCTGGAAAGCTTATTTTTTGGACATTTATTGCAATTGAGCCGAAACAAGTTTGCCAATATTTTCCAAAGATTACTGGTCTGGGGGTTAAGGAACTAGAGCGCGGAGACAAAATGACAGTTGTAAGTTGTGTAATTAACACTAGTATATTTGTCAGCGTTGGTATTATTGTAATTATTATTATAGTTCATTTCAATTTGTGCTGCAAAAGTACTATTTACTTTTTCATTTTCAGGTTCATTATTTCCTTAAAAAAATCCGGGACAACGGTTGCCCTGTTGTTGGTTTTTCTATTGAAGATGATTTGAAATCGCTTGAGTTTGAATGGCCACGTAACATTGAGTTACAGCACTTCTACAACGACGGATCACTACCATTCAACCTTAAACTTCTCGTCAATGTTGTTCTTCAATCGCACTCGGGATTTCAGGAGGGCGAACATTCGTGCATTACGGATGCTCGGAAGACATTGGCCCTTTACTTAAAGAAACAGCATTATGAAGTGGGAGGTGGTCAGTGGGATAGAATGAGACAACAGTTAGTTGAAAAAAGAGAGAAACGCAAGCCATTTGGTTTTGTAGGTGATCGCTGCAAATGCAGCAAATACTAAATATTGTACGATTCAGGTGGCAGTGGTCCTTCCAGAAAATTTGACCGAGCCCACTTCTTACTCATTTCTTTACTTACTTACTTATTTTACTTTTCCCTTTATAATTAATTTGGTTCTTGAAATTCACAGTCATCATATATATATACTACTATTTTCAGTTTTAGTTGACCAAAGTTGTTTGCGTTAAGGGTCACTGGTCATAGTAAAACTATAATATTTGTCCCTTAAGTCCACCAACATTCCACAGCCCAACAACAGCATAGAATACGAATTATCCCAGAAATCGCTTTACACCAAATACAAAACAATTTACAACAAAATCTAGCCTTTTGAAAAGTCGGAGTCGAAAAAAAAGCACAAATAAATCAAATACAACTGCTAATACAAAAACTACAAAATCTCCCAAATTACAAAATGTAAGTCCGAACTCGTTAAATAAAATGAATTCCAAAATCAAAGCGGAACATAGTTTCTAATCTTCATCTTCCTCAATTGATTTCTCCTCTTTGGCTGACAGACGTTTTCAATCGTTGAAGAAAACGGGGATAATTAAATTTCATCAGTTGAAGTCGATCATCAGGAAGATGATGAGAATTCTGGAAATAAAAATAAAGTGAGTCGAAAATCTTTAAAGACTCGATCAAAGTCAAGATCGGCGTGTGGGAGCTCCTCAAGTAGTTCCTTCAGCTCCTCTTCCTCCTCCTCAAGTGATTTCGAGAGTACAGCCGGAGACCCTGGTATTCTGCGTGAGAAGTCTTTGAAAGATAAATTGAAAGACCGCTCTTTATCCCCCAGCTCAAGTTCAAACTATTATAGAAAGCATACCAAATTCCCAAACCCAAATTTTTCCCCAGCTACGATTGACAATGAGAATGAAGAGGGGTGAAGCCGAATGGGTCGAGATGCTCACAAAGGAAAATTTGACGTCATTACAAACAGTATCACATTTCCTGTCACCCCTGACAAGGACAAAGTTCCCGCGTTGCCGCAAGGTCAAAGTTTAAGTGTATCATTGGCTTCGGCCCCCGTAACTAATAAAGTGACACCACCTAAAAAGACACTATTAGTGGCTCGTAATCCTCTCCCTGCCCCTGTCTTCAGTACAAGTTTAAATAGTTTTATAAAGCGGAAGTTGAACAAATCGACGGTGGGGTCGGACCAGCACTGTCAATATGGTAAGTCGTTTCATTTATTTCCAGTTTTGAAGTAGTCAACAGCCTAGATTATCAATAATTGTGAAAGTTAGCTCATATCGTTGGTTTATAAATATTGAATATTGGGCTATCATTTGAAAGCAGAATGTTTCGCAATTGATTTTAAATTACCTTTGACTACGAAAAATCTGTACTTATAACGCAATATTTTCTCTATTTCCAGGCCCATCATAACTTGCTTGTATCTAGGGACGAAGGTCACGGTTGTACTCATCTGTATATTTCAACGATTCTCAACGCAAGGTCACGAAGGAAGCCGGAGCCATCGCTCGACTCAATGTCAGCCGCATAATTACTGAACCCACCCAGACGTGGACGACGATAATGATAATTCTGACTCACCTTTAACTTCCATTGAAATAGTTTCCGCTGAAGAAGATGAGGATGTCGATGACAGATTTCCATGGATAATAACCAGTAAAATCATTTATCTCAAGTAGTTTACACAGATCATAGTCATGTTCCTAATCCAGTATTTGAGGAATCTCTATCACCAGTTTCCATGGACTGTTTAGTGACTCAAAATAATGTCTATCCTGACAATACTGGCTCTGATTCCGAGCAGGAGGACGATCAAGATCCTCTCTCTCCCTCTGAAACTGAATTGACTGACAACAACGGAGTTACTGAAAATGCTATGGTATCCACAGTAGAGGATCCGAAAACTGCCAGTCATAACGTAATCAAAGTTAGAAAAGACTTGAAGCTTCTTAAGTGTCGTGTAGATGGGTGTTACAGAGTATTTACAGACCGTTTACGGTTGTAGGACAAAGTCTCCCTGGACAAAGTCTCCCCGGACATTTTACCCCCGGACATTTTCCCCCCGGTCATTTTCCCCCCGGACTTATTTCCACTATAAGTAACAGCGGACATTTTCCCCCCAAGCTCGTAATTATGTTATGTGTCGTAAGATTAAGTGATGATTTATGAAATATTGGGTTATAAGAATATTTTTTAATTTTATTCTCGCTGATTGCATATAATCTCACAAAATCTATGCAAAATATTATATATAAAACTTTCTTAAACCAAAAGCTTTGAATTAAATGTTAAATGTAATGCATGGAATGCAAACTCTGAATTGTTAGCTTAAAAAGTTTAGGAAATAAAGGTAAGCAGTTTAAACCATAATCAAATTGTAAACATTGTAGTTAGTAGTAAAATTACACACTCAAGAAATATATGTACGATACTATTTCTCAATATGGCTAAAACTTCCTTACATGATTATATCCTGACATTGTATAAAAATGTGTAGTGATAAGGTGTAAAAAACTTAACTAAAAAAAATGTATGCAAACAGTACCTAAACCTATTGCACCATAAAAGTGACTTCTCACGAGGAAAATTAAATATCAAATACCTTATAATCTGAATTTCTAATAATGTGCTCCGGGCGTTGTTTAGAGATGCAAATTTTTCAAGAGCTATTATGTCCTGGGTACCGGATGGAATTCAGTTGGCTTTTATAGAGCTAATCGCAAAGAAGTAGGCTATTAGTTTCTACCATACTATAAACCACTACTGAATACGTTCTCCAGTATCTCCAGTCTAAAAAATAGTCTCTACAAAATAAATAATTATATAAATTAATTTTTATATACGCTTTTGGAGGAGTGAGTTGAAGTTGACGAACCTTATTATCACTTTAATCAATAAAACCATTTTTGATCTAATATTCATAAACGTGGATCAGATTTTAAAATCAAAAACTTTTATGGTGTGTACCAAGTACCTTGGCTTTTTATTGAAAGAATTCATCCCATCAAGTAATTCAATTAAAATTCCAGTTGAAATATTTTTTACAATAATTTGCATGTACTATAATGGTACCACTATCATATAAAATATTACTGATTGTGAAACTTGGTAATTAGTCATAACATGGCAAGCGAGTTCCAACCTTAATGTAGGTGTCATTGATTGAGTAACATATAATAATAATTAATCAGGATGATAACATTTTTTTTTCTGTTTCAATGTAAGACACACATTATTCATATGAAAGATATAAATCTCCCACTTTTCGAAAATAATGAAAATTTCTCAAACATTTTACTTAAAAATTTTCCCTTGGTTGAATTTACGACCTTCTTTATCAGTGACATTTTCCCAGGTGAAATAACCCTCAACTAATTTCCTTGTTTCAGGAGAGAAGTTTTGGTCCAGTTATAGGTCTCATAGTCGATTTGCCAGTCAGGGCTGAGGGGGAAAGCTAACTCCTGTCCACGCCATACCCAAAGTCCGGAAATGGTACTATTCCTATCTTCACCGAATAGAAAAACAGAGGAAAAGGCATTCTTTCTTAACTTATCCAAACGTTGTAACATCCCAGCGATGAAGTTGCAGCTCATAAAAGCTTTTGTGAGCTCATGATTATACTTGTATTCTCCAAGCCAAATTGAATAGTTCGCAGAATCGAATTTCTCAAAGAAATATGGGATTGACTTTTCTGTGTCAGAGTAAAATCTTTTGAAGTTGTCGATTACCCAAGTTCTGTAACAAAATAATGATGACAATTTCGCGTATTAGACAAATTGTACATGTGTCAATCCTGTCAATAAGGTTGACATTGCAATGGAAAATATTGTGTCATCATTCATTACAAAAATTAAGACAGCAGAGGTTGAGAGATATTTGAGTGAATTACCCTTTTGAAAGAGCATCAAGAGGGTCCTTTGATTCGGGTTCTTTGGCCAGAGCAGCTTCAGCTGCATCAAGTTCTTCAGCTGCCTCAGGTTCCTCCTTCTTTTTGGTGCCTGTTATTGCTGGGGCTTTTCCTCCTTATTCTTCGGGGCTTTTTGTTGACCACCAGCAGACAATTCCTTCAGCTTCCTTCCGTCTTCGGGTGGTTAGCATTTTTCGGGCTTCGGACGACTTGCATCGGTTCTTCGGTCTTCGGCTTTCTTGCGGAATTGTTCTTCGAGTAGATTTCAGTTCTGTCTTCGGGACTTCGGGCAGCTTGTTGGTCATATCTTCGGTCTTCGGCCCGCTTGCAGTTACCGGCAACGGCTCGTCTCACTTCCTTGGGAAGCCATCTGAACTTGAAGTGGGGGGATCAGACGCCAGGATGGACGCATTCATACAGGAATAAAACTGGCTGAACATGTCACTGTCACAATTTTTGCATTGGCTACCAGAAGGGTAAATAATGTGGGGATGAGAGGCTCTATGAAGAATTCTGTTTTAAGTCCAAGTTGAGCATTAATGTAAGCTACATTCGGACAAGCCTCCCGTCCAATTTCGGATCTTGTCTTTTACAGCTCCTTGTAATGGTGGTGTCTAGTCTCGTCAAAAGAATAATAATAATAATCATAATAATTTATTCTTTATGTCGATTAGGCTGCAGCCCATACAACATTAGTTATTTACATTTGGTTGTACAAGAATAATGCGTGTCGTCGAAATAGTAACATTTTAAACTATTTTGAAGAAAAATAAAATGCAATACATACGTAGCAATAATAATAATATGTCACTCTTAGTAGTAAGACTTGCAAAACAAAAGCGTATATCTTATATTTAAAAACTAATTAATCTAAAATTATTACCTTACCGCATTCGGTATTTTACTCCGATCAACATTATTATTATCTCCTACTTGCTTTGCAGTGGATTGCATGATCTCATCAACTTCTTTAAACGAAGCTTGTAAACTATCCACTAAGTCATCTGATTTTCTTCTATTGACCCTATTGTACACACTTAAATGCTTTCAGAAATGTTTAATGTTGGCACCGGCGGCAAACCTTTGTCTTACACGATACTCATGAATGATTTCATTTTTTCCATTTCAATTGTTGGTAGGGTTTCTTAATACGCGGCACATAACACACCAGAGTTAATTAAAATGGACATTATACATTTTGCAGTTGAAGACGACGACGACGACGGTTTGGCCTATTTATATTTATCTACGATACGTGAAAGACAAACACGCAAAATATTTGATATAAATAGGTACTCCAGGGAAGGTTGCATCTCTAATTTTCGATTTGACTCTGATGACATTTCAAGACTAGTCAACTTATTTCAGTTTCCAGCTACAATAAAAACAGCATCCGGCAAACGATGTGAAACTACAGAAGGTGGCCATTATTACAATATGTTTTAGTTTAACGTTGCAAAAATCACATAAGATAAAGTACCTAATATATTTTAAATCTGAATTGTTGCAGCTTTCTGCATTTTGCTACGACGTCTAGCATACCCTAATCGACTTGTTGACATGCAAAAAGTATTTGATAAGGAAACGTCAGTTTTATCGGAAATTGCTAATTGCTTTATGCAGCAACTTTTTGATAAATATTCCTCCAAATTAAGTTCATGGGACCAGGAATGGCTTCAACCAGAATGCCTTCAACATTACTGTGATGCTATTGTAAATAAAGGTGCTCCACTTCGAAATTGCTTTGGATTCATTGATGGTAAGCCTCTGGAAATAATAAATTGCAATATAG
The DNA here is from genome assembly GCA_949802685.1 of Dicyrtomina minuta. NCBI lineage: Eukaryota > Metazoa > Arthropoda > Collembola > Symphypleona > Dicyrtomidae > Dicyrtomina > Dicyrtomina minuta. The sequence goes on along the minus strand of OX461808.1, from coordinate 123,375,829 downwards.
TTAGCTACGTATGGTGGTCTCGACTGTTTTTCCTTCAACAGCCACTGCCACTATTAGTTTTTTGATTTAGTTAGTTACTTATGGTGGTCTCGACTGTTTTTCCTTCAACAGCCACTGCCACTATTAGTTTTTTGATTTAGTTAGTTACTTATGGTGGTCTTGTCTGTTTTTCCTTCAACAGCCACTGCCACCATTAGTTTTTAGATTTAGTTAGTTACTTATTGTGGTCTCGACTGTTTTTCCTTCAACAGCCACTGCCACTATTAGTTTTTTGATTTAGTTAGTTACTTATTGTGGTCTCGACTGTTTTTCCTTTAACAGCCACTGCCACTATTAGTTTTTTGATTTAGTTAGTTACTTATTGTGGTCTCGACTGTTTTTCCTTCAACAGCCACTGCCACTATTCGTTTTTTGATTTAGTTAGTTACTTATTGTGGGCTCGACTGTTTTTCCTTCAACAGCCCCTGCCACCATTAGTTTTTTGATTTAGTTAGTTACTCATGGTGGTCTCGACTGTTTTTTCTTCAACAGCCACTGCCACATATATGTTTTTGGAATTAGTTAATAACATACTTATGTACTTCTCTACCGTTTTAGGTACAATTCGTCCTATGTGCCGCCCAAGCAAAAATCAGGCAATTGTTTATAATGGACATAAACGTCTACATGGTTTAAAGTATCAATCTGTGGTAACCCCAAATGGTTTGATCGCTAACTTATTTGGACCCGTCGAAGGAAGGAAACACGACAGCTCGATGTTGGATGACAGTAACCTTTTACCTGAATTGGAGAGAAACAACTTTATGAACATCTACGGTGAACCTTTGTGCCTGTACGGTGACCCAGCTTATGGTGTACGTCCTCAAATTATCGCACCATTTAAGGCTGCAGCATTAACAAGAGAGCAAATTGAGTTTAATAAAGCCATGAGTATGAGTAGAATCACTGTTGAGTGGCAATTTGGAAAAGTAGCCACATTATTTGCCTTCGGCGACTACAGAAACAATCAAAAGCTGTATGCTCAAGCAATTGGAACCCAATATTTGGTATCAGTTCTTTTAACAAACATGCACACATGTATATATGGGTCTCAGACCAGTAAATACTTTGACTGTAAGCCACCATCATTAGAAATCTACTTAGGGTAATGTAGCAGAGGTAGTTAAAGTAAATATTACCGAGCCTACAGAAGCAGGAATTATGTTTAAAAGTAAACCAAGTATCTTTAATATCTTAACGTATCCAATGAGTTGAATAGTTACCTAAGAAAAATAAAAGTTACTTATTCTGTAGTTGGTAATAATATTTTCTATTTCATGCATATTTCTAAATACATCTGTAATTAATAATTGTAATAGGTACTTAATGTACCTATCTAAAAGCTAGACGTGGCAGTGGCTGTTAAAGAAATTGGAGTCGATTTCACTCGTTTTAACTTATGTAATAAAAAATATCCTTGAAGTTATAGTAAAGCAAAATTCAATCAAATTTTTGGTTATTTCTGATAGCCGATAGCAACATGTTTTTTTCTCGTTCGTCCATTTCTTGCTGTCGTTTTTTAAGTTCATTGTCAGCAGCTTGCTGCTGTCTTCTTAACTCAATTTCATCCGAATGTTTCATAACAGCAAATTCATGCTGCTTTTCTTCAAGTGCCAAGCGACGTTCATCTAATTCAAGACGCTTTTTTCGTTCATCTAGTACTGATTGATGATCATTTACCTTCATTTCAATTTCTTGTTTTTGCAACTTCAACTTTTCCTGACGATGTTTTGTGAGAGTGTCGTCTTTTTGACGCATAAGAGCAACAATTTCATCCGTCTTTCTTTTTTTTGATCCTCCTGTTTCTCGAATTGGAGATTCTAATTCATCTGTTTTAAAATCAACAGTTGGAATAAGCGTAAATTTTAAATGAGGTACTCGTCTTGAATTGCTTTGCAAGACACTGCCTCAAAAAATCGTTCGTTACTTGTGTTTATGGCAGAGGCAATTAAAGTAAATTTTGTCGAGACCATAATTAATTACCTTCGGACTCGGGCAACTCTTTTGAAGCGCAACTTTTCATGCGCTTAACCGCTTCCAGGCGAACTCCTTCCCCTGCTACTTTTTGTTGGAGCCGTTTTTTACGTTCTGACAAATTAGCAGCATCTTTTTTTGCAAGTTCGTCTTGCATGAGGCTATCGATCTCAGTAAACAACTTATCCTTTCTTGTGTAATCCTCGGATATCCCAGATCTACATCAATAATATAAAACAATTTGAATTTGAGACCGACTAATTTTATTTGTTATTGCACATTACTATTTGTATTCAATTACTCTGACGTAAACATTACTGATTCATTTCTACCTATTTACATAATTTATAAGACTTGAAATACTTGAATGATTTGGACGAGTGATAGCTCATTTTAAAGCTCTTGAAAAATGAAAAAAAAATTAGTTTCACTCCTGGCCCATACAACACGTCTTTTAGTAAATATAATTATTATTTTATTCACAAAGATTTTCTTAAAAATTTTCTTTAACTCTTTTCTTCCCGAAAATACTACAAACTCCCAGATAATAATATACTGAATATAACATCGTAATAATATTATGAAAGTTTTATGGTTTTACTCACCCTCGCTTGCTTTTGCAGTTATTTTTTTTAAACTTCTTCATCTCCCCCAAAAATCGCCTTTTTATTCCTTCCCATGAAACAGGAAGGCCCAGTTCTTCAGCAATACCCGCCCATACTTCCTTAGTACTGTTTTTTCCGAACGGTTTCTTTTCTTGACATTTAATGGCAATGTTTATGTCATCTTTGACGGTGTAATGATGCGATTTTTTACGAATTTGTGTGCTTTCTTCTACATCAGAATTATTGTCATTATTATTGTCATTATTATCCTCTTCTCCGTTTACGCTTTCAGCATCTGAATGCCAATCGTGACGATTTTCGGGGGTTCCTCCACCCTGTGACTTGTCATAATTTATTAAAATCTGCATATAATTATTTTATTTCGTACAATCAGTAATTATTATTTGCCACCATAACTTGACCATAATTATTATTGAACTCGTTTACTTTTTTTATTTCTGTCACAACCTCTGCCTCTATATCAAATGTAATTACTTTGGTTAACCTGGTCTCGATTATATTTACATTCATAACCACTGCCAAGAACAAAGTACGTTATGTTTTACATTTTTATTCGTTAGTTTTTAGTGAGGTTGGGTGGTCTCGACTGTTTTAACTTCAACAGCCACTGCCAACATTCTTTTTTTGCATTAGTTAGTTAGATTGGTTGGTCTCGACTGTTTTTACTTCAACAGCCACTGCCAACATTCTTTTTTTGCATTAGTTAGTTAGGTTGGTTGGTCTCGACTGTTTTTACTTCAACAGCCACTGCCAACATTCTTTTTTTGATTTAGTTAGTTACTTATGGTGATCATAACTGTGTTTACTTCAACAGCCACTGCCACAGCCACAATTATGTTTTGCATTAGTTAGTTAGGTTGGTTGGTCTCGACTGTTTTTACTTCAACAGCCACTGCCAACATTCTTTTTTTGATTTAGTTAGTTACTTATGGTGATCATAACTGTGTTTACTTTAACAGCCACTGCCACAGCCACAATTATGTTTTGCATTAGTTAGTTAGGTTGGTTGGTCTCCACTGTTTTTTCCTCCTTAGCCTTTTCCACTATTATTTATTTCTTTACCACAACTAAATGTGAAACCAAAAATGGAAATTGAAACTATTTTACCTCATCAGGGAGTTCTCCTAATTCAAATTCTTCGGCCATATTATACCAGTCTCACGAAAGATTGTTGTATTACTTTCAAAATTTGAAATTACGCAATTATTTAAGTTTATTTCTTTTAGTTTTAATTAAAATCTGAATTTTGGAAATAATAATAATATGCAATAAATATTAGTTCTTGCTTAAGTTGCTTATGATTATGATGAGAATGATTTAAACCACGAGACAAAGCTGGTATCCTTGAAATTTTCATGCGCTACATTTAGTTATTCGAAGGGAGCATGTGAAGTAAAGCTGCGAGATTCATTTGGTCTTGAGGACTCACTCAAAAACTCGTAGCTTCACGGTGAAAGTTGGGGAAAGAAAAAGTGAGTCGACGCTACGGTTTCATATTACTCATTTAGGAACAACTCTAATGTTTGATCGTGGCAGTCAGCTTTGTATAAGCGAGTACAGCCTGAAGTGTATCAGCATTTGTAGAAAACCCAAAATTAGTATGTAATTTGCATGCTTGCTCCTATAAACGCCTGCATTATTTTACTATCTTCAAATTATTATACTTGTGTCTTATCAGAATCAAAGCAACTTAAAATATGTTTTAAATACGGCAAAAATATAATATCCTACGGATCTGGAATTTACAAATACAATGTGGCTATCTTATTTTTGAGTGGTTTTAGTTTGAATGTTAGGCATATTATTTGACTCCGAATCATTCCAGAATTGGACTCAGAATGTTTCTATTTAGTTGTCGCTACTTATTACCTTACAAAGTATCTGATTTCATTTCTTGGAGAAACCTAACCAGTGTTAACATACTAATCATCGGCGTCGAAGCATCGTGAGGTGTAGACGTATGAATTTGTGCTGGCAAAAGTTTTTGCTTTTTTTGTGTTTTGTGTGGTGGTGGTGAGAATACCCGTGGCTTTGGGAACATGGAACAAGTACCGAAAAATTAGGAGAAGAGGAATTCTCCTGCAGGTTTGGAAGTACGCCCCCCGAAACCCGGGTTTCTCTAGTTTAAGTTTGGATATTTTATTTATTTTTGTAAATTCATATATCTGTATGGTGGAGATGGGAGGGCTAGGTCAGCACTGTAATATGTGTGTACATATGCTCACTTTTGCAGTCTTTCTCGCGCCTTTTTCTCTCATTCTAGTTCATGTGTTGGCCGATGGATGGCGTAGCTCTTCCGACTACGACGTGTCGACTTATGTCAATAGAATAGTTAGGAATGTTTTAGATTTCTGGTCTATTAAGGCCTGTTTATATAGCAGGTCTATTAAGGCTAGATCAGATAGGTGGTCTATTAAGGCAAGTTCACAAAGGTGGCCCACTTTAGTCATTTTGGATTGCTGGTCTATTAAGGTATGTTTATATAGCACGTCTATTAAGGCTGGTTTAGAAGCGTGGTCTGTTAAGGCTGGTTCACATAGCTGGTCTACTAAATCGCTTTGGGAATGTTGGTTTTGCCGGCCTATCAAGGCCTGTTCATGTTACGGGTCTATTAGGGCTTGTTTAAATTGGTATATGCACATGTGTTCCACACTGCAAAGTGTTGTATGGTTTAGGTATGGTGAGGTTTGTGGGCAATGTGAGCGGATGGGACGATGCGGCGGCCTTTAGTTTATGTGGTCTCCGTGATAGAGTGGTGCGACAGGGAAATCGCCAAAACAATGTCGCTCGTAGTCGTCCGGTCTGCTCGCATGTGTGTCTCATTCAGGAACCATACTGTTACCGAGGTGCGGTAAGAGGGTTGGGCAGAGCTAACCAACTCTTTGTAGCTGGGTCGCATGAGACACCACGCTCATGTGTCCTAGTTGCAAGGAATGTTAAGGCTCAGCTGCTGCCGCAGTTTACTGACAGGGATGTTGTCTCTGTAGTTACATGGTGGGCTAAGGGTCCGGTAGTCTTTGCCTCTGTGTATATGCCTGGCGAAGCCTCTGATCCCCATGCAGATCTGGTGCGCAAGCTGGTTGAACACTGTGAAGTCAACAAGCTGCCCCTTATTATTGGCGCTGATGCTAATGCTCATCACATGGTATGGGGCAGTACAGACACAAATCACCGAGGTGTTGAGTTGTTCGAGTACATCATGTCTACCGACTTGTCGGTTGTAAATCATGGATGTACTCATACGTTTGTGGTAGCTAATAGAAGTGAGGTTAGTGACATCACTCTGGCAAACAGGCTAGCCGAGCAATGGATTCAGGAATGGACTGTATCGGATGAAGAATCAGCGTCCGATCATAAGTACATTCAGTTTCGTATCTCGGTTGGTCTGCCTGTAGTGATTCGTTGCAGAAGTATTAGAAAGGTAGACTGGAACAGGTACACTGCATGTGTTCAGGAGCGAGTTCATCCATTACCTGATGGTCAGCTGTGCAGTGTCGAAAGCGTTGATGCTGAGGCTTTAGCTATCGGTAATGCTCTGATGGACTCCCTGGATGTAGTGTGCTCAATGCGGGTACTTAAGCGTAGGGACAGGGTTGCGGCTTGGTGGACGAACGAGCTCACAGCTCTCCGTGACGGGGCTGGTACTTTGTACAAGAGACTTGGTCTTCACCGTCGTGACCCTGATCTCTGGGCTGAGTATCAGACAGCCCGCAATGCCTATATGTCTGCTGTTCGTTGTGCAAAAAGGAAGTCATGGACTGATTTTTGTAGTGAAGTTTGTAAGTTTAGGGATGCTGTGAAATGTCTTCGCAGTCTGGAGGGTAGTGTGACCAAGGCTCCTGGGGCTATCCTTGACACAGAGACCGGTCGTCTAACAGTGTCAATGGATGAGACCCTTGATGTCCTTTTACGTCATCACTTCCCTGGGAATGTTGGTGAGCAGGAACATATTCCTGAACGCGGGTTGCAATCCTTGGGTGCCCATGGGTGCTCGGGGATTGTTACTGAGAGTAAAGTGCGGACCGCTGTTTGAAGTTTTAAGCCATACACGTCTGCGGGATCAGATGTGATTCAGCCTGTGCTTTTGCAGAGATATTTGCCGGTCATTATTGGACGGTTAGTTGCTCTTTATCAAGCTTGCTTGGCACTGGGCACTGTTCCGTCTTGTTGGAGAGTGGCTAAGGCAGTGTTTTTACCTAAGCCGGGGAAGAGGGACAACTGTAAGGCCTCTGCATAGAGGCCTATACAGTTAGCTCCTGTTTTGTTGAAGGTCCTTGAAAGACTGGTTGATGGGCACCTCAGGACACCTGAGCTAGAAAGCAAGCTCAAGGTAAATCATCAGTTCGCGTACTTGCGTAGACTTTCCACGGATGCTGCTATTCACAGGGTAGTTGCCTACGTGGAAAGGGCCTTGGAGTCCGGACAGATGGTCTTGGGTGCCTTTGCTGACATTTAGGGGGCCTTTAACAATGTTTTATTCAGTGCAATTACGGATGCACTGGCTAGGTTTGGTGTTTGCTCATTGCTGAAGAGGTGGATTGACTTTGGCCTTAGGAACAGACAAGTTGTGTCTGAGGTCAATGGTTGTTCTAGACATCAGGAAGTGGAGAGAGGATGTCTACAGGGTGGGGTTATATCGCCCCTCTTGTGGAATCTTGTGATGGATGGTCTATTGCTAAGACTACGGCAGAGAGCGTCGTCTACTCTGTCGCAAGGGTATGCGGATAATACCGGGGTGCTTAAGTGCGGCAACGCGCTTAGTACACTCACACACCGTATCACTGATGGTCTTAATATCATCAGTGAATGGTGCGTGGAAGTTGGACTAAGGCTGAGTGCTGAGAAAACGGTGCTGGTGTTGTTTACAAGGAACACCAGACTATGTCCCTCTGCCATTCGGTATAGGGGCGTGCGTCTGGAAATCCAGCGAAGGGTAACCTACCTTGGTGTTGTCCTGGACAAGCATCTTACGTGGAAGCCACACTGTAATTCAGTTGTGAGCAGAACGCAAGTTACTTTGGCCAGGTGTAAACGCATGGTGGGTAGGAAATAGGGGCTTTCACTGAGCGTTGCGAAAAGGGCATACACATCTCTTGTTCGACCTGTGATGGAATATGGGATTGTTGTTTGGTCACCAGCACTGGAGAAAAGCTCGTATGTAAGTTTGTTGAGCAGGGTTCAGCACCAGGCGTGTCTTATGATCACTGGTGGCCTTCGCTCAACGCCGAGAGCGGCTATGGAGTGTCTTATCGGGCTAATCCCTCTGGACATCTGTCTTAGAGCGGTTGCCGTTAGATCATTTCATAGGCTGAAAACTAGGGGATTGTGGACGGTTAATCCTATGTTTGGGGGTTCTGGTAGTCACACTGTGATCTGCGAAAGATGGGGCTTATGTGACCCAATTCTCAGGATGCCAGTGGACTGTACATATAAGAACATGGAGTATCGCAGGTTCACTGTGGAACTTGGTTCACGGGCTGATTGGGTGAGGGATTTATCCCTTGGTGGAGGGGGTGTTGTGTGTTACACAGACGGCTAACGTGATGGTGACAATGCTGGCTGTGGAGTCTTTATTGAGGACAGGAGTCAGGGGGTAATCACTACCCTTCTGGCTATGTCCGTGTATTTAGGAGCTGATGCCTCTGTTTTCCAGTGTGAGATCTTTGGCATTTCTCTGGCAGCTCATTGGCTGCTGGAGAATGAACGCCGGGATCTCCCGGTTAGGGTTTTTAGTGATAGTCAGAGCTCTTCGCGTGCCCTATCTAGTCCTTACACTGCCTCGAGTGTTGTAGGGGACTGCCACTCGTACCTTAATAGACTCGCTGATAGGGGTTGCGAGGTTGAATTGGTTTGGGTCTCTGCTCACTCGGTGTTCAGGGGTAATGAAGAGGCGGATAGGCTGGCGAAGGCTTTGCATTATAGTAGTTGCGTCAAGCAGTTTGGCCCAAGGCCAATACTACCAGTCCCAATCTCCGCTGTCCATTGCGCTATTGCGGGATGGGCAAGGCGTGAGCATGAGAGACACTGGACTGGCTTGAGCAGTTGTAGGATGGCCAAGCTCTGAATATCGGCACCGTTGTACGGTAATGCGTCACTGGTACGATATCCTAGAGATCAATTAAGGTGGTTGATTGGGCTTGTTACCGGGCATGGGGCTTGGGGCATAGTAAGACAAAACACAAGTGACCTGGCTGTTTTTGTTCACGACCGGCCTCCCGGTCGACAAAACCAAAAAATGTTGGGCTATACCCAGGCTCACTCAATTTTCCTCTGGACTCATTTGGACTCATGCCATGAGCCCATATTGAGGGCTCATGGGTTTTTCGTTTCCGTAGTGGGGTATTGAGTCCGACTCATTCAAAAGTGACCGTCTGGCTCATTTTGGACTCAGTACTGTCTTCCAAAAAAATATCGAGTACTGCAAACTGAAAACTGCAATTGGTACTGGCACTGGCACCTGGCACTGGCACTGGCACTGGTGACGGTTACTGTACTGCTAGTCATATTTTAATTGAAGCAGTGGCTTGTGATGTGACTTTTGGTGTGTAAGCAGCGTAAGGAGTGTCAGTGTCAAGTAGCAAATGGCAAATGGTGTTGAAACTTGAGCTGATGTGAACCGTGAGACCGTGACAATTAACTATTTTAAAATAAAAATAATTGTGTTATTTTAGGTAAATTTTAACTACTAATCAAATGTCTGATCAGGATTACATTTTTAACAATACTTTAGACAGTTCAGATATTTTTAACGTTTCTGCAATCACAGGGCTAGATTTAGATCTATCTAGCAGTTCAGATATTATACCTGGCGGGATTCGGGGGTTTGACAATATTGATAATGAAGCCGTATATATTAATAGCAAAAAAACTGATTTTATATTTTCATCTGAAGATAATAACAGTAGAAGTATGACTACCAGAAGTACGAAAAGCAGGAGTATTGGTCTGAAATTTCATGAAACTGATGAAAGGAGCTCAATGTTTGGTGCTCGACGCAATTTAGTTAATAATGCAACAAACATGAGCATTATTGCCCACAACGGAAGTCAAGAATCCCTGTCGGTGTCGCTACAGGAAGCAAGCAAAATTAACGAAGTTAGTTTAGCCTTTTCTGACCCATCCACAACAACAAAAACCAGTATTTTGAAGCCTATCGAATTACGGACGTCTACTACTACTCCTACCTCGAATAGTTTTTTGACTTCAGCATCAGTTGACAGATCTGCAACTTCAGCCACAGGTTCTGCTACCAAGTTGCAACACGAACCAAAACCAAAATTTTCAGCAAACATAAGTATTTTGTCAACAACTAATAATAGTGCAGACGTTCAGCTCGAAATGAAACTTCCAGGCATAAATGCGGTATCGTCAAGTACAAGTTGCGGTGCTGGTGCTAATTATTTGCAAGGTAAGTTTATAATTGTATATTAAAACATTAAACATTATTATGTGTTGAGCAAAAAAAGTAGCGACAGGCTACATGCAGCTATCTGCTATACATGCTTTGATGCTCCACAATGCAGTCTCACCTAATTACTGGTTATTGCTATTTGACATATGTATTTAGTTTTAGTTTCAGTTATGTTATTTTTAGTATAAATAATAACTGAATAATATTATAATTAAATATGTAACTTAAACAATAATATATTTTTTTGTTTCGTTTTTATAGAATTGGGGGCTGGATTATTTACAATAGGGCAGAACAGCACAGTAAATATTTACGTGTCTAAGTGTGTTAATTGCACGGGCAAGAGTGGCTGCGGAGTACAACCTGTGCCTTTGCCTATATCTGCTAAGGAAGCTACATCACAATCAGATCAAGGACCCTCACGAATTAATATAATTGCTAACAATGCAGAAAATTGTAACCTACTTGTTGCTAACCCTCATGGTGACGGTGAAATTCAAGAGAACGAGTTATTAGAAGAATCAGAGTCAGAACCATCACCAACTTTGCCAACTTATATCAACAGCAACAACACGTCACCGACACCGACACCAACACCGTCCAATACAGTGATCTCATCGTTAATACCTTGTAATGACAATGACATAAATTCGAACTTCAACTCTTTTATTGTTCGTAGAGCACGATTTAATCCTTATTTGACCCCCAAAGAACCTGTTGTCATTGACAAAACTGAAACTCAAGATGATTCACATTCACGTTCACACACCATGGTAGTGCATTTACAAGATTCATCAACACCGACACCGACACCGACGCACATAAACTCAACAATGCCCGTTGAGTCATCCCAAGTTTTATCTTCACTGAAGCAAAGAGGTCCTGGTCGACCTAGAAAGCAAACTAAAACTAAATCTTTGAAAACGTCGAAAGTACCACAAACAGAGATCTGTGAATTTGAAAAACAGTGTTCTAGCAGAAATCTGACGGCACTTAGCAACAAAGCTGCGCCTATCAAAATAAAACACTTGAAGACTCTCAAAACGATGAAGAAAAACAAGGTATCTATTCTAACAAATGTATTTATTCATGCATGCAAAGTATTCAAATTTAAATTACAACACAATTACTTTTGTATTAATAAATGATCTAAACTAATTTATTTAACGCCAGGCAGGCAACACACATTAAGCTTAAATTCAAAGCTCTTTGTTGATAATCTATGAATGAGAATGAAGGCTAAAAATTGTTTTTTAACTTTAAACGTTGTTGCAATATTATTCAAAACAACTAATTTTGCTAATTTAACAACCGTAACCTTTATTGTAATATTTGTATCAGGTTTGCCTACTCAGCCTAATATTCCTATAAAATCACTGGAATTCAGTTGTGATTCAACACCACATCCTGCTGCTCCCAGACATGATGATATTTTAGCTGATTCCGAACTGGAGTGTGACCGTGACCCTAGAGACAATGATGTTGCCGCTGTCAACGTCAACGTTAATGATGATAACGATAGTGACAATAATTTCACATCCGCTAACAATAATTCTACGGTTTTATCAAATTTAGCACTGCTTGACACCAGCCAACTTAAAAACATTGTTCGTAAGTATCACATAACACTTACCTGTAACTGTATATTTTGCAGAAGATTTAATATAACAATGGTATTTGCATTCTTTTGTTACTAATTTAATTTAGTTATTTTTAAAATTGGGTATTAATTTTGTAACATTTTTATTTTATTTTCAGAACCTTCAGTGCTGGCATCACTTAATTCATTAAAATTGTTGGCGGGATCACATGTTATCAATTTAGTTGTCAACGTTGGATGTTCCAACTCATATTCTCGCAATGACTCTGATAATGCTGTTGCTGGCGTTGCTGCTGCTGCTTCTAATACCAAGCTACACTGCAAATGCAAAAGCAAGATCAAAACTTCAATTTCAGTCCCAGTCCCAGCCTCAGCTAAAGAAGATTCTACACCATCAACATGTGCAGTTGTCAATACAAGTAAGCAAAAAAATGTAGTTCCAACTGTATCTAAATCTAAATGTAAACGTAGTTCTAGGTTACAAAAAGATAAAACACCGTCTGTGCCTCGTTCAGCTGTTGGTGTATTATTTAATAAAGTGCATTCAGGCATTAAAAATATTCCTAATGTCAATAATGATGGCATTAGCATCAACCACGGTCATAATTCTGTCGAGCCTAACAGGTATGAAAGACGCAAACGTAGTCGCAGTCCTAATAATAGCAGCGACAGCAATAGCAATGACACCGAGTTTCAAAATTATTTACAATTCAGTAGCTCGTATTTAAAGCCTCAAACTATGCGTAACGTATTAGGAGCAGGAGCAGAAGGTGAACTAGCTAGTTGTAACGGAGCAAGAAAAACAGTGTCAGAGAAGTCAGAGTCCTCAGAGTCAGAGTCAGACGATGACGATTCAGGCAAACCAAAAGATAACACAAAAGTTACTGAAACTGACCTTGGCCTTGACCTGAATCCTATAAGCAACTTAGATGGTCCTGATGGTCCACGTAAAAAAAGTATCAAATTAAAAAAATATTCTGATTTAGTCAGAAAATACGCAACTAAAAATAAAAAAATACCAATGCAAATTATCCGAAAACAGTTTGATTATACGAAACAAGGTTTTTATTTGTGTAAAGTTGAAGGTTGTATGTGTGCTGTTAAGCACGCACAGTCTCTGCGTCGACACTGGTTTACTCATGTGCTTCTAGAGGAAGACGACGACATGAATTCTGACGATGGCGATGGCTTAGATAGCTACACTAGTGTTAACACCACCCACACTCAGACTAAGACTGGCTTGCACAGCCACAATAATTCCAGGGACAGTTATAATTATGATTTAGATTTAAGTTTTGGGTCTGATTTAGACTCAGATGACTCAGAGTCATACCAGTCCTACCAGAGAGCTGAAACTGAAAGTAATGAGAGGTTAAAACGACGACGGGCACAGGGAGGCTTGAAAAAGCATTTGTCACAGAAAATATTAATTCTGGACTGATTTTGTACTGTATATAGTTATAAATGTATCTGCACTACTTGTAAATATTTTCGAGTTATGTATTTTGTGTAATATATTTTATACTATAATTATTTATATTTACAATTAATAAATGTATCTGCACTACTTGTAAATATTTTTGAGTTATGTATTTTGTGTAATATATTTTATACTATAATTATTTATATTTACAATTAATAAATGTATCTGCACTACTTGTAAATATTTTCGAGTTATGTATTTTGTGTAATATATTTTATAATATAATTATTTATATTTACATTTTACAATTAATTGTATTTCATTAAAAGTCAAGATTTTACTTATTTGCTTGACATTGACATTTTATTACATTTAAATGTTTTTTGTTATTCATATTATCTAATATAATTTAATTAATTGCACTAAATAAAAAAATAAAATAAATCAAAATGTTTAATCTGTAATTTATTATTCAGTTTTGGTGTTGATTCCGTTCACACAATGGAATATTAATACTATTTTATTTTATTATACATTTTTTATAGGTAGGTAGTAGTAGGTACAAATTACTTTTAGTATCTGAGGGGTCAGCTCATTTCTGAGGGAAAGAGGTGGAAATTTTTCGTCGGACTCACTGTGAGGCCCATGGGCTCCTTATGGACTTAAAAAACGAACGAACTCGAACGGCACTTTTTTCATCGGGCTCACTCAAGGCTCAAAATTTTTAGTTTTTTTTTAAATAAGTGACTACCGTTCACAAGTATTTTCACAAGCAAAAGTGACCGACTGTCTTACTATGGCTTGGGGCAGTCATGGCTGGAAAATAGGAGTATTGGACTCTCCGCTGTGCTTGCACTGTGGGGAGGAGGATGATACCCCGATTTACTTCATGACAACATGCCCAGCCTTTGTATATGTGAGAAACCTCTATCTTGGTGGTTGCGTTATCTCGTTGGAAATGTTGGGTCAGGCATCTGTGGGTCAGCTCGTGGCGTTTGCACGTGCCACGGGCAGGCTCACACACTGACTTGGAATAAGGTGCTTTTTTTTAAGGGGGAGTCTGCGATAGGCCATTATAAATAAGGCCTCGGCGGCGTCAGTCTCGTAAGAGGCTGAACCCCTGGTAAATAATAATAATATATAATAACATACTAATTATAGAAATAACTTAAATACTAATGGCAAGTTACAGTACTCTATATATAAATTTTGCGTAATGCATGCACAATTTTGCAAATTTTATGAAGTAGTTTTAAAGAACATATGCATCCTGCAATACGCATAGCTCTTAACGCATTTCAAGAAACCAAATCCTGCTTGCTTCGAAATTTAGTACACAGTTCTGTTAATTAGTTAAAATTTAAACTTTTACTTTTTTTGAGATTCTGACCTTTTTTTAGAAATCAAGGTGCGCAGAGTAGTTGTAGAACGAACCTGGTTTTCCTGCTGCAAGCATATCACGCAAATCTAAACATTCCTGACATTTGATGTGCTTTAAATTAAGCAAAATGCTTTTATACAAATAAATAAAAGAACATAATACATCTTGTTTATATTTAACGTTTAAGTAAGTTCATCATTATCCGCGGAACTATTGTAAGAATTAATTTGCTATTGCATTTTTTAAAGCAAATAATTGCTTTCTCACGCCGCTTGAAAAATCGACCCTTGAATTAAAATAATGTGCATTATAAATGTAAGAAAAGTACACCTAACAGTTGCTTCGGCATGACATGTAATACATGGTGAAGTACGTTATAATCCGTTGATTTTTACGTAGTAGCAATATTTTGACTACAGCCTGATTAGGACTTCGACTGCTGACAAAACATTCGCAACAATAAAGAAAAAAGTTTGATAATTTTTCTTTGACCTATAACAGCAATGCGATGCATATTGTTGTATAACATGTTGTTCTTTCGTTTCATTTATTTTGCTTAAAATGTTCCAGCTGGTATGTTTTTAACTTGAGTCTTATTTTATACGATTTTTTCAACAACCAACATAGTAGACTACCAATCTAGTGCGCCAATGGACGTCTTACGCTTAGGATGAATATCTACCGGCGTGTAATTGCAACTACTGACTAAAACACAAGCTATTACTTGCAGCTTATATTTCATTCATGCGTTATATGCATACCTAATTTACATGATTTTAGAATACTTCTAATACTAAATTATACATTAATTACGATTGATAAGGTGATGATTCTAGGTTTTATTTTGAGTTGTAGCAGTATTTAAGGACGCGTATGCTGTGTTTCGGGCAAATAGAACTGGTATAAGAAAATGAGATATGTCCATGTAACTTTTTTCCCACGTTGTCTGACCTAGTATCTAGGCAACTAGGAAGCTATATTTCAAAAAATAATTTTATTTTTGGCAGTAATTAAATTTGAAAATCGGACATTTTAACTAGCGATTACTAGGGGGAAGTAAATCATCCCACGTTTGGCCCCTAATTGAAGCTAAACCAAACTTGAAATCCCAAATATTTCTTCCAGAATGCCTAGCCAAATGTATGGGTTACAAAATGGCGTAACAATATTTTGATTACGTCCTACCAAAATTTCGATCTATTTGTCCAAAATTTTGTTCCTATGTTGGCATTAAAGAACTTTCAAAACCCAGTTGCGCAGACATGGCAGTGGGGCTAAGATGTATGTATGTATGTATGTATGTATGAGTTTAGAGTTTCAACCTTAGGGTTATATCTCACTCGATTTAATTTGTGATTTGAAGAATCCCACGAAGCAGTATTATACTAAATCGCATTGGGCTTCGCATCATTTACTTAATTACCTACACTGTAGTATTTGGTTTTCGTCGCTTATCTCATACGCGGACCACTTTGAGATTCATTAGATTTTCAATGCTAATTAAACATTACTACTTGTTGCTTTCCGATAAGATTACTCTTAGTCGAGGAGAGGCAGTTGGATATCGAACAAATAGGCAGAGGTCATCACTCTCTGACTAGATGAAATAAGTCCGATCGCCTACCCCGCCAGTAAGCCCTCCAACCTCCACGAGCGAAAGTAGCAGCAGCTACTTGCAGGATGGATTAAAAAGATATGTTGAATTGGTTTATTATGTTCATGCTTACGCTCGGCATTGAGCAGACACATGTCGTCTATTATTGCTATCGCCTCTGTCGCCATCAGTATTAAACTGATACAGATAAACCAAAGCAAACTCATTTACCTGAACATTCATACAACTCTCAAACTCCCCTCCCCAAGCCAAGTATTACCACTGTACCATTCTCGTGCGAAAGGGTCCAAACTGACTGCCGGCTGCTGTTCCCTCGACGCAAAAAATGAGCCGAGGATTATTTAGGACGGAGCAAACCTCAGCTTGTCCCGTAAGCCACGTACCCGGCTTCAGTGGGGCTAACATCGACAAGTTATTGGTTCACAAAATGTGTAAAGCGGCGTCGAAGTATTTTATTTCTCTTCACCCATTCTTCATTTCATGTGTAACAAAGAATACTAAAATTCATAAATCAATAAATATATAATCCCTCCATTGCACTAGTATGATTCAATAAATTAGTTTTTACTGCATTTTAAGGGTTTTGGAGAAATTATTAGTCTATGCATTGCTTATAACTACCTATAATCATGTAATAAAGTTAGTTATAGGAATTATTACATTTTTGTTGTTAATTTCTAAATATTTGGTATAATTTAGTATAATTCAAGACAACATCAAAAGTAAGCCACTTAAATCACCGTTGTACACTATTTACTCACACCAAATTAGTGTTGTTGGCATTATTAAATGTGTAGAGCAATTAGCCAAAATATCATTGTATTTTATATTGCAATTATAAATTCTAAAAGTCGATGTGCATTCAAGTTAGCTTTTAGTTTTAATAAGCGTAATTATTTGGTATTAGATGATGCACTCGTTATATACATTATTTTCGTAGTACGACAGTTTTTACTGTTCAATCAATCCATGAGTGCATAAAAATAACTGCAATATAATATAATAGATAGGCATATTCGACATAGAATACAAATGGATGGGTCGGAAAGGTCGGAATTTGAGTGGTGGACGGGTTCCGATATTACTGAAAATACGGTAATTTAATTTCAAAAACATAACTGAATTTTATTGTATTTCAAAAAATTAAATCAAACTATTTACGTTTTGAAATTGCTAAGCCCATACGCCGTTTGTAATATTCAGTTGGTTCAGACCCCACACTGTGCCACGATATTTAAGCCTCTGTAGGAAGGTTGCATATTTTATTAATTTTTACGCGGGGTGGTTCAAACACAGCATACGCATCCTTAAGACAAATTATGATAATATGAATCATTCTGATGTTATAACTTTCAATAATATCTTCACAAAAATAACAAATTCCTTCAAAACTGATATTGTTTTCGATCATGGCACATGGTGACATCATTAGAATGCATTTTCGCATCTATGTATTACTTCATGTAACTCCTCCAGAACGTATATTCCAGTGCATAGAAGCGAATTTTTCCTAAAAATGTCTGATGAACCCAAGGAAGGAAGCCAAAAACAGTTGGGTAAAATATGAGTGGCGTCTATGATCTTGCGGCCTCGCGACAGCATCCCAAACCGACAGTCTTTTGAGCGAAACGTCATCATCTTTAAATAAATATTGTCGCTATTTCTAAGAATTAGTAAAACAATGTGATGTGGAATTCAATATTGAATTTAACTGAAATTAAAAACATGATTACTGATCGTGAGTTTAGTTAGAAACTGTGATGCTATTGTACAATTTATTTTTTTGATATTTGACAATTTTTAAATTTAAATTTTTGTATTGTATTGTATTGTATTGTATTGTATTGTATTGTATTGTATTGTATTGTATGAACTTTATTAACGTGTTATTTAAACCGATTTGGCGACAAGCCATTTTACCATCGGTAACACGGGCTAAGCCACCTTTCCCTAGAGAAGAGAACTCTAGAAAGCCCAGAGAAAAAACATTTATACATTTACATAATAACATTTGAAAAATTAGCTAAAACAATAACGATTTTGTATTCTTTAAAATCCCGAAATTAATTTTTAAATAGGGATATAAAGATGTTATATTTCAAATATTATTAAAATTAGACAAAAATTAAGCGAGCTAGTGCAGAGTGAAATTTGTAAAAATCAAAATTTTTGAAATTGTGGTCATAATTAAGGTCGAGCAACAAAGTTTGCACTCGAACGACTATACGAGCGGAGGTCTTTAATATGGGTAGCTCACGTTCCGGGTAGTTTCGCTTCATTCCGTAGTTTCGCTTCATTCCGTAGTTTCAGGTAAGGTATGTTCCCATACTAATATTAGATTCATAAACAAAATTACAAAATCAAAATTTCAAGTTTTAAAAGGTATTAATAGGCTTTCTGTAATAACACTAATAACTAATTTATTTATTTTTTATTTGTTTGTTAGTAAATTGGGGTTTGTACTTACTGTAAACTCATCATTAGGTTTTCTGCCTATTTCATTGGGTCGCTAGATTAATTATTAACTTGTCAACTGGAAAAAGTAATCAACGTCTGAGTCGATTAACGGACATTAACAAAAATAATAAACCGCGTAAAATAGTGCCGTGAGTTGTATATTAACACCTTCTTCAACAAAATATAGCTGAATCAATTTTATGAAGTTGTAGTCATTTTTGCTAAAGAAGGAAGGCTATATTGCAGTTCAAAAGTATGATTTTCAAATGATTCATATTTGCAAATAATCTTGTTCGTAGCAATGTATTTGTATTTATCAAGCTTTACATAAACAAAACTATAGAATGTTAAAACACTTAATTTGAAAATTCCTGTGCAATAGAAATTTGCAAGACTTACTATTCATGTTATGGAATGATATGCATAACACAGAAGAGCATCGATCATTATAGTAAATGAAAACATGTACAAAAGTATTGTAACATCCACAGTCAGTGCCGGACTGCGGCCATTACTGTTTTCTTTACTTTTTGCTTTTAAGTCGGTTGCTGTGGGCTTGGTTTGTTTCTCAATAGTGAAGGATTGAACAATTTGAGTTTAAGCAGTAGCGTTGCTTCACCCTAGCCCAGCCTCCGTAATACAAATCTAACTGGTCGCATCCAATTATCATGCGGGATTATAAATACTTATTAAATACTGAGTTAAAACTTAATTATGATAGAAATAAAAATACTAGCTAATCAATATTAATATTTTACACAGTGAATTAGATTTCTAGATAATAATAATTATTATTTTGTCATAGTTAGCTAGTTAATGTCCAAAGCCGTTTGTAATGAGTGATATAGTTCATGATAGGTTTAGCTTAGTAATTAGTCACAAACGAGCGTTTTTGATACTAAAAACCCTCATTGAATTCCTTATTTGAACTATTTGATTGTGTTCTCTGGATAATTCACCATAGTGACTGGTTAGTAGTTACTGGACTTCTTGTAAGTTTCCTATAAACTACACCATCTCACTCATAGTACTTAGCTGCATCAGCTAACTGCTTATCTCACAGCTGAGTTTTACTCTACTACCTGTGCACTTTGTATGTTGCAGGTCATTGTAAGATATTTACGCCTTCCCATAGGAAGCCGGGTCCTGTCGTGACTGCACAATTGTGCCCTCCTGGACCAAATAAGTTCACATTTGAACTTTAAGTCACAACTATAGTTTTCACCATCATTCTCTGGCCTACGCGCCAATTATAAAGTTTATCTTCGAAATTGACTATCTTATTCCCTTATTATGATAGACAATATCGCAGTTTGCTGTACTTTCCTTTATTCAGGCTTAAATAGCTTTATTATAGTGTTATCTCTGTTTTTTAATTGTTTTGCTAGGCAATATAGCGCTAATGGGTTATCTTAAAGCTTTCAATATAGTCGCTAGATTGCGCTTGCGCTTACTTCTAGGTTTTGGAAGCTAAGCCTTACTTATTTAATATTAAGTGTATTTGCGCCCTTATTAATTATGAAATTATTAAATACACTATTAGAAATTAAGTTGCTTTAATCAATTTAGATGGCTCGACTTGTCATATATCAATGTTAGCAATACCTTTGGCTTTACTTATATTTGTATTACCTTAGCATAGTATGGAGTAAAAGACGTGGAATTAATGAATCAATAAATTACAGCGTCAACCTTGTTATATAATAGCATGAACTGAATCGCTCTTCGAAGTATTTGAGTAACGTTATTGCATTGGTTTGTGTAAACTCAATAAAATTATCCATAACTTAACTTTAATTAAACAATATAATACATTATATAGATAGTATCTGGTCGAAAATAGATTATAGCGAAGCGAGAATCAACCTATATATTTTGCCTTAAATTTCAGTATCGCATTAGTTTGCCAGAGATAAAGCGTACTGTTAATCAACCAATAATAAATTGTTTAATTATGACAAGTCGACTTACATGTTCCCATGGGCTGAAAACAGTATTTAAATTTGTACATACTATGCTTATTTTTTTCTAATAGCTTCATGTACTGGACTGCAAGATATCTTTAGGAATTCTATTTTCTTTAAACTTAAAATATTACATAAATATAAAATCGATTCTTTAATCATATAAATTGAAAGTAAAGCTCAAACCAAAAACTTTAAATTACTTGTAGACAATTAATGTTTACAATGCTCGACCACGTGCAAAGATATCGATTTTACAAGTAACTTTCATGTTTCTAACGCAGCGTGTTTTAAATTCTAGTATAATTTGATTAGCAGCTAAACGTTATTGAATATACAATATCTACATCTAGAGTCAAAATTTAAATGCGTTTACAATGGTAATACTGACTTTTATTTTAATGCTGCATCTTTAAATTCAGAAAACTTAAAGTAATTTGCAGCAAAGGAATGTAGATCCTTAAGGCATCAAACAATTAAATCTGCAGTGATTTGTACGATTAAAATAATTTTATTTTGTTGTATGACAAGTAAATGTAATTTGCCAATTATAAAATTCTAATGATTACAAAACAAATCCTTGAAACCTTTTAACACCACCTTAAATGGATAGACTTGTAAGACCCACCCACCTAAATTGTGACATAATTTATCAATCAGGACTTACTTATCTTGCATTCTGAAACACTAAAAAAATATATGAACTACATAATTGCTATTCCATGGGAGTTTAATAATGTAGTTTTAATTTTTTTTCTACAGTTAAAAAATACTTTCTTAAGCCGGTTGAAAATTATACTTGGAAAATAATAATAATAACTAAATAATAACTACTAGTTCAGATCAATTGATGCTTGGTAACGCACCTGAGAGACGCAGTGTTGTATTACGTTTGTTTGTTTGTTTGTGAGCTTTATTCAAGTGTCAAAATTATACAGTTTAAATTTTAATTAGTTTGTACTGAATTCCAATAACAGACACAGTATTAGGTTACATAATATCAAGTCCAGTATTTATAAAACATATCAGTTACGCAATATACGGTTACAAACGGAATCAACAAAATTTTAAACTATGAATTAAGGAGGTGTATACATAGTTACGTATCTACATTTTCTACTCAATATAAAATAAGAACTTAATTCTATCTTAAACTCAGCTAGTGAAATGTCAGTATTACGTAGATGTGATGGTAGCTTGTTCCAGGAATCTAGAGCTCTGTACATAAAAGATTTTTAAACGCTGCAGACGGGCTACGAGATAAATGCTCGAGCAAAATACCATCACCTGACCTTGATGACCTTACAATCTTTTTAACTTTAAACAGCTTATTTAAATATTCAATATTCGATCCAAATTTTAAAGTTTTAAACACAAAAATTAACATAACATCATTAGGACAAGCACACGTATATTACCCTTATTTAAATAAGTATCCCCAATACTGTTTAAGCAATCTACTTGAATGGAAGATTGTGAAAATAGCGCACTAAAATCACAAGCGGCGGATTTTTCTTACATAAATTCGGCATTTTTAATGCAAAAAGTTCTAAATTGACCTGTCGATCAATTAACATTGTTATACTAATTTGTGGACTATTTTTCTGAAACCTTGCAAATTCTTTACCAGCTTAACTGTAGTTTATTCATGCATGATATATGTGTCGTTGTCGTTCAGCACGAACTACGAATGCATTTAAAGAAAATGCCTTGTAGAAACATGAAAATTTTAGAATTTTTCTATAGAAAGCTATTGACAGGAAAAGGTTTTTAATGCAGCCGTACTCACACAAGCATCTTCCTTGAAAATCAAAGAAAACAACCATTGAAAGCTTAAGATAAAAATTAAGATATTTTTGTGATTAATTGCTGTAACGTCTGTACGGGACGACGTTGATGCTGGCCCAATAATGTGATAATAAACTCGTATGTTTCCTTTTATGTCTAGTTCGTTGTGATTCTTATGAAACAGTTTTAATTGTAGATGCTCCTTCAACAATTTTGCATGCTTGTCTTTCCAATCATCGAGTCTTTCTATTTTCTCACACACTTGCAGGTTAGTTACTGGACTAGCTCTTATTTTGCAGCGTTAATGTTCTTTAATTGTTTCGGGAGTACACAACGCAAAATTTAAAACAGATAATATGTGTGTATAATTGCGTGAAGAGCTTATATGACGAACACAAACTAAGTGGTTACCTGATGTCCACTGACATGAAGCAAACCGCTTTAAACATTTAATTTAAACGGCCCCTAAGCTATGCTACTTGTATTTTTACTGTTTTTAAAACATTGGCAGCGTATAATAAAAATGCTGACTTTGATAAATGATATATGTATTGCTTTTGCATTACTAATTTTGCCATCTTTAAATGACTACTGGTATCCAATCAAAATAAAAGGAAGTTGAAAAAACTTTTACATAAACAAAATTAAAATACTTGATATGCATAATCATAAAACTGATGTGTTTGTCCTGATCCTTTTACATTTTCAGTATTAGTTTGATTTTAGTAGTTAATATTTATTTGTATACTATTCATTGTTAACAATATCGTTGAATGTATTGTTACACCTGCATGTTTATTTCTCGATGTTGCTTCTTGGAATACGTTAGATAATTGCAAAATAAAAAACCAAGTAACGTTGAAGTACTAGTTTTTATTTAGTGCCTTCCAGTCACCCAGCTTTCCTTTGTAATAAACCATGCTAAAAACTGTAACAATAACGTCCTCAGTTTGGAGTTAGATGAATTTTCCTGGGAGAAACACGTTCAGGAAGTTAAGGATCTGCATACCATGGAGAAGATTCTCATTTAAAGTTTTGAATTCGTGTCAAGATTCCGTAATATGTAAAAACTTCTTTTTTAATAACGTATTACTTTCGAATATTTTAATCTGAAGATAAGTGTTGTCGACAATCTGACACGAGAAGCCATTGCTATTTTATAATGAAGTAATTTGCTTTATATTTTTTGTGATTTTACTGCTTTAATTTGTAATTGGATTTAAGTAGATCTTATACACTACCTTTTCATTTGAGATTTTTAAAAGTTTTAAACATGAGCATATGTCTTTGCAATTCGGCGTGCTTATGCGTGCTTATGCAATCGCGAAGACTTATGTACTCTAGCTGTATGTGTATTATGTAGACATGTATATTTAGTATTTAGTTTAGTGTGAAACAGTATTTAAATTAAATACAATTGGAAATCAAACTTCCGTATCTCTTTCTTAATTGATCCGTATTAGCTCACATCAAACATGAATTGGCTTTAAAGTCTCTAGATAACGTCTTAAAGCAATAAAATGCATGAATCCAGTGGTTTTAAGAGTAACAATGCGTTTGAGTAATTTATTATATATTAAACATTTAAATTGAATTAAATTAAATATTGTTGAACCGAAATTTGACTTCATAACATTTAATCGTCTGCAGATGCGTGGTAAGGCAATGGCAGGAGGGGCTTCGGCTTTATAAATTTATTTAATGTTGCGAAAATAGGAGCGGTATTTTTCCAAGATTGCCGCTAAACATCACTTTCCCTGCCAAAACAAATATGGATCCGCCGCTGCATCTAACTGAAGCGAACTAATCATTTCAAAATTAAGTATTGTCAAACAATGATACAAAGGTATTTAGCTTCTAGCTTATTAGTATTACAATTTAATTAAAGCATTGTCGAATATTATGCAGCCTCTATAATACTCCATGTATTTGCAACTTGTATATTGTCCAAGTCTAAAACGTATTGAACACATATACACTCAATTAGGCAATCTTTTGAAATTCTTAACTAAATAGAACAAGACAAGACATGGGATGCATTATACATTATTTTTAAAATCTTAGAAACTAAAAATGCAAAATGTATGTATGATTGGAAATAACTTCAATTACTATTTTTAAACAATTTTTTAAAAAGAAAAAGGAATTAAAAACTGAATTTATAAATATCTTGGCAAAGTAATGACATATCTATGCGATTTTACAGTGGAGTCACTGCCTCCATTTTGTTGTATCACTTGATCATATTTGCAAACAGTAACTTGTCAAGATTTGAGATTTTATATTTGATGGAAAATACTTAATACGTCAATTTATTGCTTTATATACAAAACTTGAATGCAAAATTTTTCTTATTGCAAATATGCAAATCAAAAGATTTCATCAGCGTTCTGCGTATTATAACTAAATACCTTAACTACGAGCTACGACTTTCCTATCACTAAAGTTTAATTGAATTGGTAAAACAAGAAATTTTTAAAGGGCGCTAACATTCCTAAAACACATGTAGTTTAAATACTAACTTAAAACTCATTCCACTTTATTTAATATTACTAATGTTTTAAGACATGTGCACCCAGGCGTGTCGGAACGAACTTTTGCAGGGGGGGGGGGGGGGGCAAGAATTTTGCGCCTAAAATCGGCGTGATTTGTCTATCGTTAGCTTGAAGTAGATGCTGACCTCTCAGCATATATAAGCTACACCGAAATAGCAAAATATTATTGTAGCAACAAGTACCTATAAATTTTAGTTAAAGCACTCGAATAATAATATTACACATCAATGTTCTTTACAAACGTTACTCTCTCAACCTTATTCGTTAAAGACTTTCAAATGACAGCTATATGTCACAGTTGTGTTGTCTGTGAATAATTATTTGTTAGCAGTTAGTTTGACCCCATCAAAAATTATACTGTCATTTGTAGAAAAACCCTTTCAAGGGCAATAACAAGGCCTTGTTTCCTGTTGCAAATTAGGTGTGACCGCACCCATAAGTATTTCGTCATTTGATCACATTTTATTATTGGCAGCCGCGTCAGAAAGTAAAGCTCAAAATTCTTTGCTAAAACTTTGGTGAATATTTCTTTCAGTCAAATATTATCTACAAGCTGTGGATAAACATGCAAGATACAAAGTTTGAGACGATTTTGATTTATTGTTGTCCTCAGATAGGACATTGTACGTTTAAAAATAGAGAAACTGCCTTCAGAAGACGCCCAACTTATTAGGATTACTAAAAGTATTTTTAATAATTCCTTGAGCTCCAACATCATACTCAGAGTTTTCGGTTTTAAAGAAAAGAAATTTACCACCTCTTGAATAATTTTAAAATTTGCATTATCGAGATATAATGAATCTAATTAATTTTAGAAGCATCAGATTTAAGTATCCGTAATGACACGACATATTATTATTACCAATCGGGGCTGCTGTATTTAAATATAAATTGAAAGTAAATAGTTGTCGTATTCAACTTGGAACTGTTCCTGTCTTGTTTGACTTTCATTAGTGATCGAAATGGCCTAGTCCTGACCATAAAAGTCTGGTCTGGTCTGGTGCGAGGATTTCGGACCAGACTAGACCAGATTTCCATAGTCCGACCATATGCAAACTTTTTAAGGGAAGTCAGCGAGATAATTAGGTTTTCTGCTCTATTTTAATGAATTATTTATGTATATCTGTATTTGTATATTAGAACTAAAATCAATCTTTTTAAGTCAAGTAATTTTGAGTTTTTGTAGAACCTGGCAAAAAAGTTTAGGTTAAATTTTTCACGTAAATTATTTTTGAAGTCTTTTTGGTCCGAATTGGTCTGGTCTTGTCAAAGGCGATGTGGGGCCAGACTAGACCATAAAATCAGGACCCTTTTGCACCCCCCCCCCCATTGATTTTATGGGGGAGAGGGCACGCTGCCCCCCCCCCTTCTGCCCCCGTGGTTCGCCTGTGTGCACCATTTTGAACATGTTATGAACTAGTTGTGGAAAATATTTATCATTACATTAGCCATAGCTTTTTGGTATTGGCGATTTCTAAATTTCCTGTCATTTTGTTTTTGGAAATTCTACAATTTAATTGTCTTGCATAGCGATAATGTACATTTCGATCAGCAAGGAAAGAGGACAAATTTTTTAAAGTCTTGAACTGCTATAAAGAAAAATCTAAAAGTGTAAACTATCCCTTGATTGTCATGCAATTCTCACGCTACTGGAAACCAACTGCATCTTCAGCCAATATATTGTGCAGTTTGCGCCTTGAAAACTCAGGCGACGCTAACATAATTTTTCGCAATGTACTACAAACTGGATAAAATAGGGCAATATGGACACAAGCTCCTCATTTTTTATAATAATTCTAGTAATAATTGTACTTTATAATTAATTTCCTTTGACAGTTTCGTTATGGGCTTTTACAACAATAATTTAGTATTCTTATGGCGCCATATTAAGGTTTGTACGACATACTTTACATGTAGGCATTTTTCAATAATGTATTCTTTAAAGTATTTGTGTTTGACTGAAACGTAGAACGTTTTGACACATTGCTAAAGATAATCAACGACACCGACACTATTAAATTAATTTTCTCGTAACAGTATTGCAAGTCCTTAAGAGGTTGTTTACCAGCAGGTGTTAAAGTTCATTTTCATGTTTCAAGAGTTCAAACTAAAATATTCTTTGTTTGTACTGTTTTACGTCCATGACTTTAAGCTCGAGTTCCTGCAAATTTTGGTGTGCGGCTGTGTGAATAGCCAAGTTAGGACTAATGGAAACACAAAAATTCGTACAATACAGTATAACGAACACCAGTCTCCGTCATAGCTACTCCACTGCTATTTCATCTACATATCCTTGATTCAGTCCCAGCCCCGCAACTTATTCAAATATAATTATATGATGTAAATTGTAACTGTGCCATGCAGTTCAGAGTTGAAGTCAAGAGAAGCAGAAGATTTAGTTCCAACATTCTACCACGGACAGCTTAGCTGTCATCACCTCCTCTACTTCAACTCTCTGCGATTGTAAATTCGTATTCTGTATTTTAAGTATTTCACATTGGACTGTTTTATTAAATAAATAGAACTTCCAAATTCATTCGTTTCAATCACCTACCATTTATTGTCATCATCGTCAACTACATAATAATATAGGATTATTATTATTCGTACACATCCAGGACTGGAAGCGGTGGTCAACACTTTGGTTGGTTAGGTTGCGGTATCGGTACATTTCATAATTAATATTATTTAATTGTTAAGTCGAAGGGTTCCATGGCATAAGATTGTATTGTTGTTGTTGATGTGTTATAAGTGCTGGGTTGGACGGATCATATAGTTTGGCATGTACAATAATTAATCATTGCATTATCGTCTGCACCTTTAGTTGGATAGCAGCATAGTACGCAGTATATGGATCTTTCTAGCCTAAGTCTTATACAATGACGACCGTGACAGTGATTTGGAACCTGCAGTCTGGGTCAACATCAACATTGTTCGGAAACTTTAATTAAAATCGCCGAGGTTGCAAGCCAAGTACTACCGCATCAAGCCATTTAACATTGTTTTGGTATTAAGTCCTGGGTAACTTGACCAACAATAAAAATATTATAATATTTTTGTCCTGAGCTTGGCGCCGCTGAGCTTAAGGAAGCTTAACGTCTGTTTAGCTGCTAATTAAGACCTATTAAATGAATTATAAGTCTTACGTAATTATATGATGATAATGTGGTAATTATTATGTGGCTTAAAAGTGAAATGTGGAAAATTAGATTCAGGTTACATAAGTAATAATATTGTAGAATCTGTTATAGTAAGTACATGTTAAATGTGTAATAGTGTTAACTTATCTACATACTAATTTTTCACGCAGAATAAGTGGTCAGTAACGTTACAGCTAGATTTTGAGTAACCATAGCTAGCTAGAAGGTAGCAAAAGTTGTTATCGCCGTAACGTTAAACATTTTTCTTTAATAGAAATTTAAATAAGTTGATGTAAAGGTTCAAGGGTGGTCAAGTAGTGAATCGTAGAAGGTCAGAGATAAATTTTGGTTGACTCAGCTAGTAAATTGTACTTATTTAATTTAATCATGAGAATTTTCAAAGAAGGTAATTCTGTAAGATTTGTATAAGTAATAAAAAGGCAGTTGATAAAGAAATTAACTGTCAAGTTAGTAGTTGCATAGTCTTTAGTATAGATAGACAACACTTACAATAAAATTTTAATAAAATCAAATTGCAGCATGAGTCAAAGTTTTAAATAGTTAAAATTCAATAGCCAATAGTAGCATGATGACCTGAAAGTTAAAAATAAATCTAATTAGAATTTATTTGTTCAAAGCAAAGATAAGTAATATCTTAGTAAAGAGAGTCGCAGCTGGCATAGCTCGTGCTCTTGTTAAATTAATGAGTTGATTTGTTCAGATAGATACGTAGTATTAAGTGTGATTTTCATACACAATTTTGAAAGTAGCCAACTGTTCAGTAGTGATTAGAGCAGAGGTCATTTTATTTAAACAAATTACGATCAACTACATTAATTCAAAAGCCAAGTCATGTCCCACAGAGCAAAATTGACCCATCAAGAAAATGCAGATTTAGACCAAGAAATTCAGAGGTTAATAGATACAGCAGTAGCAGCCGCAAACCGTCAGTCTCAGAGTTCATTTAAATTAACGTTGTCAAATACGAAGGTCGATAAACCAATATATGATAAATCTAGAATGACAGCAGATTATTATTTTACTCAAGTCGAAAAATATTTAAAGAGTCAGCATTACGATTCAAATGATTACGTTTACATGTTTAGTACTATCATTGAAGGTAAGGCAAAGCTTTGGTATGAAAATACGGTAACAACGACTACAACCTGGGTAGATTTAATAAGGTCATTTAAATTAATATTTGATACTGAAACAGATAGGGATGAAAGAGAAAAATTGCTGATGAACAAAGTTCAAGGTTCTAACGAGTCAGTTGCCTCTCATGTGTATTGTATTCTGAATTTAGCCAAGCAGGTTTATCCAAATGAAATTTTAGAAAGAAGCCTGCATAGAGCCTACAAGTCACTGGACGACAGAATTAGGCAAATCATTAAATGGGATAGGACATCGACTGAAAGTTTGATTGCAGGAGGCAATGATGCTTTGGCTTCTCTAATTCAAATTAAGGAATTAGGAGAGCTAGATTTACCTCCGTTGAATGGAGATAAACCAGGAGTAGTAGAAGAGAACGAAGATTGCAATAGTTATGGTAATTTGAGCGATGCTGATAACGAATACGAAAGCAGTGAAGTTGAAGACGACTGTGAGTCTGAGATTGATAATGAGCTTGAGGATATCGAGGTTGAACACGAAGATAGTGATATTTTGGATAATAAAAGCAAGGACAAAGACTATGTAAAAAATAAGATTACCAAAGAACATAATCACGATCTGGACAGTAGTGTATTACAGTCTGAGAACAACGATAGCTCACTTGAGTTTTGTGAAGCAAAACTCAAAGTTGATGCAAATGAAAGATGTTCAGATTGTACTGGTTATGGTCATGATAATGGTAATTGTCCAACGACTCAAAGTGTTTCAGTAGCTCGTAGATTTCAGTCTAAAAAGCCAATTACTTGTTATCAATGCAACGGTTTAGGTCACTATGCATCTCAGTGTACATCGCCAGATTTTGAAGAAGCAAATAGTGCTGACGAATAACTACAATTCAGTGTTAAATTTCCTATTGCAGTCACAAAAGCTAAATTTTATATTTAGAAGGTTATTACTCCTTGGTATGTTGCTTTGTTAGGATAATAACGTTTAATAAGTGTACTTTAGCGTGCATTTAAATATAGTTGTTGATTAGGATAATCATCAAAAATTGGGCATTGGAAATAGTGTAGTATTATAAGGTTATAAGTACATAAAAATAACATTTCTAAAAATAAAAGGTGAAGCATGTCAAATTAAGTAAGAACATTATATAGCATTTGTCTAGTATTACTGTGAACTTGATCACTTCATAGAATTAGAATATTGATTTAGTATAAAATTGAATGTTTCAAGACCTATAAATTGATATACCTTTAAATAACTATACTTTCACAACACATATGACTGACAAAAACTTAAGGTGCACCGAACAGAGTTTTGAGATATAAACTTTAAGGATTGAGAGTTCTTTCCTTCTTGTCAGCCAGAAATTATTTATGAAGGCATGAATAATAGTGTTAATGCGGTAGGAGACTGCATAGTTGTACAGCAGTAATTGGTACAACGCTAGTTCGCCCATCTAGCATTTGGACATGTCAAATTAAAATTTAATTTGGGGAGTAGAATTAAATTAGACTTTGAAATTCCAAATAAGAAAGGATTAGAGGTTAAAAACCTCAAAATCATCGTTAGGTAGTAGGAAACTACATGTCGTACAGCATTAATTGGTGCGACGTTAGCATATCAAGCTAGCAAATTTATTTTACTGGAAATAATTTAATATGTATATAGTATAATTATCTTAGATTCTGCAATAGAATCGAGTTGTAGATGTATGAATAAATATCTCATAAAAACTTGTAATTAGTGTAGTAAGTTTAACCTGTTGAGGTGAATGAATTGTTGTAATTAGAGAAGTTTACTAAATTAACTTAGTATATTTAAGTTCGTCAATAACTAGTTAGCTATAAGTTAATTAATTGGATAAAAATGGCATTACGTAGTAGTAAATGAAAATGTTAAACTGAATTGAAATAGCGTCACGATTTGTAACGCTCGGAAATTAATCTTTCCAAATCGAGGTTGGAAGTATTGTTTTTGCAAGTTACAGATTTTTTATTTGAAACGTAAGCGACTGTAAGTAAATGGCTGGAACTTGGTTGGAGTGAAGCTAAAGCTGAGGTATACTCTTGGACCAAGGAAGTGGAGATATGGAAGAAATTGTAGGATTACTCATCCTTGGCGACCGTTGGCGTATCCAAATTCCAAAAAATCCGTACCTGATTTTTTTTCTTCCCCGGGAGGGTATAACGAACACCAGTCTCCGTCATAGCTACTCCACTGCTATTTCATCTACATATCCTTGATTCAGTCCCAGCCCCGCAACTTATTCAAATATAATTATATGATGTAAATTGTAACTGTGCCATGCAGTTCAGAGTTGAAGTCAAGAGAAGCAGAAGATTTAGTTCCAACATTCTACCACGGACAGCTTAGCTGTCATCACCTCCTCTACTTCAACTCTCTGCGATTGTAAATTCGTATTCTGTATTTTAAGTATTTCACATTGGACTGTTTTATTAAATAAATAGAACTTCGAAATTCATTCGTTTCAATCACCTACCATTTATTGTCATCATCGTCAACTACATAATAATATATTATTATTATTATTCGTACACATCCAGGACTGGAAGCGGTGGTCAACACTTTGGTTGGTTAGGTTGCGGTATCGGTACATTTCATAATTAATATTATTTAATTGTTAAGTCGAAGGGTTCCATGGCATAAGATTGTATTGTTGTTGTTGATGTGTTATAAGTGCTGGGTTGGATGGATCATATAGTTTGGCATGTACAATAATTAATCATTGCATTATCGTCTGCACCTTTAGTTGGATAGCAGCATAGTACGCAGTATATGGATCTTTCTAGCCTAAGTCTTATAACAGCAAAGCATGACACGCAATGATATTACAGGTAGCATGTAATACATGATGAAGTATGTTACAATTCGTAGGGATTTACGTTGTAGTAATAATTTTGCTACAGCCTGATCAAGCCTGGTGACTGCTGAGAAACATTCGGAAAAAGTACGAATGCAGCCTTATACATTTTGTTTCACCAGTAAGATTAATGCAATACATATAAGAATCATATTGTTCTTTGGTTCTTTCTTTCGTTGCATTTAATTTGCATAAAGTATTCCAGCTGGTATATTTTTAACTTTAGCCTTTTTTCACAATTTCTTTAACACGGAAAGCAGCCGAATATTGAAATTGACAAATTGATGGTCGGGCATGAAAATTAAATTTGTTTCCACTGTCAAATTTGCCAACTTTGACCGGTTTTTGCATCAGTTGTATGAAGTGACGCTTACCACACTGTAAAAACGTGAGCGACGCGGCATTTAAATTTAACACTTTTCATTTAAATCCTTGTATGCCTCCCTCTATCTCAGTCAAAGAACGAGTAAATATTCTTAAAAAAATTAACACTGGGTTTATTTACATTTCATTTATATTTAAAGCATCTGTACGAATAATTGCTTCGTAGTTCTCTATTGTTAATCTTGTTAACGAAACAAAATAACAAAAATAAAATATCCTGGTTAAAATCCAAGCTGTAAGCTTACTTAACATTCCAAAATAGATAGGGTTAGTCATTTAAATTTACAAATATCCACACGGCGCTTAAAAAAACATTTAATGCGAAATAACAATATTCGCAATTGATATGTCTGCATTTTAGTCCGCTAATTTTCACTGCAGCATTAAAAAATTGTGTGCAATCTGTTATAGTGTTTAGGTCAGGATGGAATGAGACTTGTGTTTCCAGTTCCGTGCAAATGAAGCAGTATCAACTTTCAATGTGTCGACTTGGATATTAATGGCATCCCGTGTTGAAGATATTCACCTACATAAAGGGTAAGCCAATGACTCAATGATAAAAAGGTCATTTGCTCGTAAAATATAAATATTTGGAAGACACCATAAGTGGGCGATTCCTAATATTTTTTTGTATTAAAGGCAAACCTATGTGACTAAGAAAAAAGCGATTAATGTAGCTTTGATACATACATAGTAAATGCTTATTACTGCATTGGCTTCTACAACTCTCTTCAATAGCGGTTTTAAACTACAAAAACTTTCGTCTTTATAAACTCAAATTATAAGACGTTTCATCTATATTCTATCGTTTACTTATTAGGGTGTATCAAACAATCAAGCAGGTAAGCAATGAAATTACTGAAGTACTAAAGTAGGTACCACCCTTTTATAAAACAAAATAGTATTTGATATACTTGGTTACTTGGTTAATACACGATTTTGAAAAAACCAATTCTTGTGGTATTTAGTAACACAGTATCTTTTCTACAGTATAGAGCATATATGATCGGACAACGGGGCTCGTAAACTTTGACATCGAATAGTATGTAAACTAATAATGCAAATATCACCATTTTTCTGCCCAATGTAGTCGAACGTGTTGCAAATACAAACCAATGTGTTTAGGCTCGTTAAACTGATATGCGCTGCTATAAATAAATAATTACCTCAAAAGTACCCAAAAACAGTGTGCGAAAGTGATCGGACAAAAAAGTAAGAAAAAGTTTATTACACATATTTTTGCCAAAAAACACAAATTAAAACAAAAACAATATTTTTACTTACGTAAGTACTTTTTCGGACCTCCATGGGCTTTAGTCACTGCTGCTAACCGCCTTGACATTGATTTTAATTAGGTACCAGTGAAAGCTAAACCAATTGCGTCATAGGCCTGGATAATTCTATTTTTAGCGCATGTTCTCCTTAAATGTGAAGCCTAAATTTTCCAACTTCGTAAACCTACCGTCTGCGACGTGATTTATGAGTTCAAAATACGTCAAACTATAAAAATATACCCCAGACCGAGGGAAAATGCGATATTTTCTGTTTAAGGGAAGCGCCAAGTGATTAGAAAAGTGAAAGCAGATCCTACACTAAGAGGACCAAAGTTGCTTAACCCTGTTGAAAATAAAACCAGAAAGCAGGCAAGTTGACATACTCTTGATGGAACCCTCAAAAATAACGGATTCAATAGTTCCATATCGATGCAAAAGCATGTGACCTCCAGACGAAATCGGAGAAAGCGATCGATTTTTCCACGAGGCTTTTTATTCATAATTCCGAGAGGCCTTAAACTTCTTTTTCACTTAAGTATGTCCATCGGAACGGAAAACATCCTTCCTGCTTTCATCACACCAAAGAATAGAGCTCCAAAATGAAATTTAACTGACCTGAATGACCTCATGGAAAAAATGGTCGCTTTCTCCGATTTCGGACCAACTTTTTTAGCCATCTAAAAGCATTGGAGAAAAGGGGAGGGGGTGTACTTGGGGTCACCCATAAATGACGTCCCTAAAATCTTATTATTTTTTGCTAAAACCATTAAAAACTTTAAATACTTGCACCCCCACCCTCAAAGTATCCCCTTAGGGGGGGAATGAACTTAGGGTCATTCACAAATGACGTCCCAAAAATCTTAATTTTCTTCCTTAAACCATTAAAAAACTTTAAATACTTGCACCCCCTACCCACAAAGTATCCCCTGAGGCGAGGAGGTGTACTTGGGGTCACCCACAAATGACGTCCCAAAAATCTTAATGTTCTTGCTAAAACCATTAAAAAACTTTAAATACATGCACCTCCCACCCACTGAGTATCCCCTCAGGGAAGAGGTGTACTTGGGGTCACTCACAAATGACGTCCCAAAAATCTTAATTTTCTTGCTAAAACCATTACAAAACTTTAAATACTTGCACTCCCTACCCACAAAGTATTTCCTAAGGAGAAGGGGTGTACTTGGGGTCACCCACAAATGACGTCCCTAAAATCCTAATTTTCTTGCTAAAACCATTGAAAAACTTTAAATAATTGCTCCCCCCACCTACTAAGTATCCCCTCAGGGCAGGGGGGTGTACCTATGGTTACCCACAAATGACGTCCAAAAATCCCAACTATTTTTGCTTAAACCATTAAAAAACTTTACATACTTGCACCCCTCACCCACTAAGTATCCCCTTAGAAAAGAGGGGTGTACTTAGGGTCACCCACAAATGACGTCCAAAAAATCCTAATTCCTTTGCTAAAACCATTAAAAAACTTTAAATACCTGCACCCCTAACCCCACGAATTATCTCTTAAAGGGGGGGAGGTTTTAAGAATTATAACAAGGCAGAATCTTA
The DNA here is from genome assembly GCA_949802685.1 of Dicyrtomina minuta. Taxonomy (NCBI): domain Eukaryota; kingdom Metazoa; phylum Arthropoda; class Collembola; order Symphypleona; family Dicyrtomidae; genus Dicyrtomina; species Dicyrtomina minuta. The sequence continues at coordinate 123,340,635 of OX461808.1, read as the reverse complement.
AAAATATAAATATTTCTTATGCCTAATGCTTTACTCAACGCAAACTAATGCTCCCCCACTCAACAAATCATCCCTTTTAGGTTCCAGGGGGGGGGGGGGAATTCAGGGTCAATCGTAGAATACGTCCCAAAAATTTGAAGCCTCAAAGCCAAGGTTTGAATGCAGCACGCAACACCTAGAGTCCCGTAAACAGCAATGGGTCAGTAATGGCCTGAGCTGAGAAATGCCTGATACGAATCTGTGAGCGTGTTTGATATAGAAGCCATAAGATACATAGAGTCTCGTAAGCGAGTTGGCTTTGTTCCCCGTCGTTCCAACAAAAAGTCTTGCTACGTTTCGTGTCTTGCAAAAGAGCCGGCTGCTTTTTGTTTTGACGACGTTAAGGCTGGTTGGGGTCAGACCAGTGCAAGCCAATCGGTCCCTAACGAGCCCTTAAAAAAAATTGACCGAGGGTCCCTTTTTCTTGAAAAAACTACCTCAATTTGAGCCCGGCTGAGCCCGGAGGAGGGAAATCGTTCAAAACCGTTCTTTTTATCTATTTTACCTCCTCCGGTCCCGCTTCCTTTTTTGAGGGAAAATTTTTTCCACCTCATTGAGCTTTTACCTCAATCTCCCCCAATCTGAGCCAACCCCCTAGGTACTGGAAGTAAATTGTACCTACCTACAAAAAATGTTCAATACTAATACTAATATGACTAATACTAATACTACTTGGCGTAACACCATAAAAATGAAAATAAATCAATAAATGCATAAATAATATATAAAACACACAAACACCAAAGGACATTTTATTTTTAATTTTTTATTATTATTCCACGTTTAATTGTATTTTATGAAAAATGAAAAGGTTTTAGTGTTAGTGTGTGGGCTTTGGTGTTTGCTCAAGCTTTAGCAACTTTGGCGGTGGTTTAATTAATGGTGGGAATTCGTGATTAAACGTTCGCCCAAAATGCGAATTTTTAATATTTAAAATAATTTAAATTACATGCTGCTCAAACAACTAAATAATACCCACAGTAATTAATACATGTGTCAAATGTAACAACATCCAGAAAGAGTCGACTCTTCATCTGGTGCTCCGTCTCCGTGGTGAGGTGTAGAGTAGAGTTTAGTAAAGACTCACATTTATCGACATTTAATTATTGCAATTTTTATCCCGCTCGGGCTCAGTTTCACCAAAAACAGTTATTTTAATTTTCTTGTAATTAAGTTTTATAGTTGAAATTACAAATTTTATTCTCAAGCCCATAATAAATCAACCTAACTTCATGTATATATAAAGATACAGTACATACATTACTACTGTAGCACAGTAGCCATCAGCCAGAAAACTTATACTTAATTCACTGTGACACCACTGACACCGACACCTGACACCGTCCCCGCCATTGCCGCCACAGTCCGCCACACCACAACACAGGGTATAGGTATCAGCAGTATATTAATTCAGAAAACTTATACTTAATTCACTGTGACACCACTGACACCGACACCTGACACCGACACCTGACACCGTCCCCGCCACTGCCGCCACAGTCCGCCACACCACAACACAGGGTATAGGTATCAGTATATTAATTAATTAATTAACTAATATCAAACAAATATTACTATTACTATTATTACTAGTAATCATCACTCACTCGTACCGCTGACTATTACTTTTATCTTATATCCCGTGTCAGAATAGTGCCAGCTACGGTGTCGGTGTGTGATCAGTGTGATTCATATATTATTACTATCGTATACAATAATACAATATATTTATATTTCATCATACTTTTACATTACACAGTATCTCTGATATTTTTTTTATGACAGTATGAGTCCAAAACAACCTTTACGACATATCGATCACTCTTACACTTTTGGGCTCAAATACCCCACTACGGATATCAAATTTCAGGACTCTAAAAGCTCTATGAGCTTTTTGCGCTTTTTGAGCATCGATGAGCTTCGAGAAAAAAAAATGAGCCCGCGCGTGCCTGCTATGTTTTCGATTTTACTGACCGGAGCTTCGGTCAGTGCGATCGGTCCTACCGGTCACCGGCTCCGTGTCTTACACTGGGTCAGACACAAATGGCGTTGCTTACCTTAAGGGTGGGTCGCTTGACATTCCACGGTAAGGGCATCCATTTAAGCAATGCTTAAAAAGGTGGCAAGCGGGTGGGTAGGCTTATAATTTTGGTAAATTTAGGTGTCGTCATTTGATTCCGTACCTAAAGCTGGTCAAGCATGCGAACTTAATATTTTAGGTTCGCTATCCTGTATTTGAATCACACTCGGAAAAATCTATGCTTATCTGCATCGAGTACGGAATGTCGGCAAAAACCAATTGCATTATACGATGATATATTCAACGTGGAATAAAAAACGGGTGGGATTCACGATTTTTCAACTTTATGCTAAAAATATACGTACGTTGATCGTAGAAGAAAAGGGACCGTTCATAAATAACGTCAATAAAAATTTCCATTTTAGAAAACCAACCCTAACATTTTTTACTTTATGCTGTGAACATACGAACAAAGCTTATAGATAGTTGATGACCAACCATTAATGGTGTCATTTAAATTCTTAATTTTAAGGAACATAATTTAGCCGAATGGCCTGCAGTTCGTAATTTTTAGTGTCCAGTAAATCTTATACATAAGTTATTCATACATTAAATTTCAACTTCCAGGGTTACACAAGTTAGGAACCATGCAAGAATGATCTAAAAATGACGTCATTTAATTATTTTGATTATAGGAATCTCTTGTCTTTAGTTCAAACATCAAATTAATGGATATGCCTAACACCGTCTTTTTCTAGCATACATACAGGGATCCTTCATAAATGACGTCATCACAAAATCACCATTTTAAGGATTCTTGTTAGTGCCCAGTTCAAAATTTGGTAGATTTATATTTTCAAAATCTACTTTTACCAGCATACAAACAGGGATTGTCCATAAATGACGTTGTCTAAATGTCATTATTTGAAAAAACACCTGTTATCAGTTCAAACATTAAGTAAAATAGTATTTTTAGCATGGAATATTATTATTGTACATATTAGAATCGTCCAACAATGTCGTCACTAAAATATTGCACTTTAGAGGGTATACAGTGTATTTTAGGTAAATAATGTAAAAAGATGCATCGATTGACTGAAGTCAATATTTGCTGTAAGCTCAGCATCTACTTCGGGCCCACGGTAGGCAAATCTGGCGCGAAGCGCCGGATTTTTGAAAGTGGTTTATTCGTTTTTTTTCGTAATAAGTAATTTTATTTTTAAAAAAATTAATGCACTATGCAGCTGCCTGATTATTGTATCGTCGCCACTGCGACTAAATTGCTGTAAAAAAGGCTGTAAAGTGTGGGCAATTTAATGTTTTATCTCATTCGGTCATCTATTCAGCGGGTAGTATGAATTCTAGTAATAAAAAATAGCTTTTGCAATGTGGGTAATAACAAAAACGAACGCTATAGCGCCGACTAGAAATATTCAAGCTTATTTTTAAGGGACATTCCGGGCAGCTAGCAAGCTGCCTCCACTACTTGTAAAATATGTATTGTTTTACTTGTACACAAAATAATATTTACATCGTTCAATAGTCACTCTAGCTATCGGGCGCTTTTAAAGTTAAAAGTTTAAAAATGCCGATTTGAATGTAAAACCATCTACTTCTTTATGCAAGGGCGACAATTATTTTGAAAAAAATGGAGAAATATTTTTTAATCATCCGCGGGGACTCGAAGTGAGGCGGTTGTCGTTAGACTCTCAAAATTGCACAAAATAATGTAAAAATTAACGACTCACACACAAATACGGAAAGTACAAATTACAATTTTAACTAGATTGTCTTAATAATTAAATATGTGAATAAGTAACTAGTTATTAACCAATTAATTAGTGCTTTTATTTTAGTGATTTGCCGGTTGCCATGTTATTTTTAGTCCTAATAATTTTTTGCTAGCCATATTTAAATTCTATAGATTCTATTAGGAGATAAACGCAGCAGTGACACTGTCTGACGTAATGATTGATGTAGGAAGTAAAAGCACAAACGGCGCTAGTATTATACAATTTGTAGAATTCTTTTCTATTTATTCATATTTGACAAACCATGTTTACATAATTTAAATTGCTTAAAGGCAATTAAATTGATTTTTTCTTATAATATTTGACCACAAGTATATTTAATAATAATTTTTTATCTGCTATGCTGATGCAATGATCTCATTTGGAAGTATTATTCATACGCCATACTTACAGGGCATTGTCAATAAGTGTGTCCTTTATAACTAGAACTTTCAAACGATTTTAGGAGTAATGAAAAGCAAATACATCATTTGATTTTTAACTGTAAACTTCAAATCTTCTACAACTTAAGAACGAAACAGTCATGAATTCTCACCTTGTATGCTCATTGACCACACGTTTTCATTCAAGTTACACAATTTTTAACATTCGTAATGCATTATTGCTTCACATACACGGTGCAATATTATCTAATGATTATAGGAAATTAGTTTTCAAACAGCGCTAAACTGAAACTTTATATACTGGACTTTACGCGGATTCCTTACACCATGCATATTTGTAATATGCAGTGTTACATTTAGGTGAATAACTTAAGTTCGTTGTTTTCTTGATATGTAACGTAGGTAAGAAAATTTATTCGTTTACGCTACGTATATGTAATAATGTATATCTTTTTACATATTGTGTCACTAATTAATTTTAAACAACCTTCCTTCATCAAAGGAGAGCAAATTGCCTAATAAAAACACAAATGGGGCATTACTTACATAAAATTTCCCTATTTTTGATACAAAGAGTTCTATTTAGACCTATAAATCAATTAACATTGCCATAATAACTTATGAACTATTATTTCAACCCTTTTAAATTCTTTACCAGTTTCACCGTAATTGATTAATGCATGATATGTATGTCGTTGTCGTTCATCACAAATTCAGAATGCATGCAAATAAAGTGAAATGTAGAAACTTCAAAATTGTTGAATTTTTATATGGAAAACTATTGGCGGGAAATTTAGGTTTGAAATACAGTTGTACTACTAAACAATCACCTTGCTTGAAAATTAGAGAAATCTATTGGTAATAATTTAATTCATTTCAGAACTTAAGTTTTGTGAGTTTATTAACGTTTTGCTTTATGCCTCATGCACAATATACAGGGTGGCCCATTTAAATCCAACAATTCTAACAGGCTATAAAATCCAAGTTTATTATTCGAATATACCGAGCAATATACCAAAACAGAGACAATTTCTGGGAGATTTGTTTGACACCATAATCATCAAAATCGGTTAACAGTAAGTTGCAAAATGGCCTAACTAACGAAAATCACAGTTTTTAGATGTTTTTGATCCTAAAATTATTTGTTAACAACTTTGATTAAAAACTAAAGCGTAAAACAATGCAGACTATCTCTACTAAAAAAATCTGTCAAAAAATTATAAATTTCAAAATTTCAAAATTGAAAAACTAAAAAATTAAAAAATTTTTAAATTTCAAAATTTTTTAAAATTTAAATTTTTTTTAAAATCTAACATTTTTTTAAAATTTTAAAAATTTGTTTTTGAAATTTGAAATTTTTTGCCAGATTTTGTTCGGTGGGGATAGTCAGCATTGTTTTACGCTTTAATTTTAAATCAAAGTTGTTAACAAATAATTTTAAGATCTAAAACATCTAAAAACTGTGATTTTGTTAGTTAGGCCATTTTGCAACCTATTGTTAACCGATTTTAATGATTAAGATGTCAAACAAATTTTCCAGAAATTGTCTCTGTTTTGGTATATTGCTCGGTATATTCGAATAATAAACTTGGATTTTATAGCCTGTTAGAATTGTTGGATTTAAATGGGCCACCCTGTACTTCTTTTAGGAAGTGTGGGTCTGCTGTAGTATGTAGTAGCAAAATAAAATAGCATAAAAGAACACGTCTTGCTGCGCAGTAGAGTTTGCATATTTTTAATTATTATAAGCAGGCGTGCTTGGGTGAGCGGTTAGGACTGCAGACTGTAACGAAATTTACAGTCTCAGACCCGGCTTTGATCCTCGGCCACTGCTAATCGTTTACGGCTCGGTGTTGTACGGTAAACGTCACTGGATGGTTGATTGAAACCCAATCTCCTTCGGTGCTCCTTAGTGACCACTACTTACTGTAGGGGCCTAGGGAATGAGACTCCTTTACTGTGGAGGAGGGGACGGGGATAGGTGAAAGGGTACAAAGACCGAGACGATCTAACGCGGTAACCTCCTATTTCCTCACCCACAGTGACTGGTTGAGTCTGGTTGTGTTAAATCGACCCAATGAATAAATTATTATGTATTATTATTATATTTTCAATTATTAATTATAATAACCTTTTTCTTAACACTAACAGCACAATCTTTGCAAAAATTACATAGGAAGTTTTAAACACTAAGTTTCCGTTATAGTGAATTCAAGTGTAGTTGAGTTTTCTAAAGCTATATCAAAAATAAAAAGTAGGTATCTTTTTGATCCTAAGTTATTCAAACTTTTATTTTCGAACACTACTTGATGTATTTTGAACTAATGTATTCTCAATTAAAACCTCTTGTGTGAGTTTTGAATGAAAAACTCAACAGAATTGGAATTCAACATTGGATAGGAATCAATGAACAAACACAATTCACAATTGTCCTTGCATGTGTTTCAAATTCCTAAATCTTTACTTTTCTATGCACATTGGTTATTTAGTTAATTCTCGAACAAAAAACTTTTCTACCTCTTTTTTCGCTGCAATACATTCTGCCCATTTTTCCTGGAATATACAGCGAATGCAAATTTTCAAGAATTTAAGCAGGTTTCTGAGAATAATTTTTGAAATTTGTTATACCTCCAATTGCAAAAAGCACGCCATTCAACGCCAAGGGATTTTGAGCTACCTTTTAAAAATCTTAGGCGGCTTCTAAGCTACGCTATATAAATTTCTAAACCATTGACAGCGTATTATGATAATGGAGTGCTAACTTTGGCTTTCCTCATCGTAATATCGTAATTTGTAAATCGCAGTACACCAAGATGAAGCACCTAACTTTTTAGTCCAGTTAAAGAGCCCTCAACTTTAATTAGGTTCTCTCTAGTCTGAAGCGCCTTTGTGAGCGAATGAGCAAATAGCTTATTTGATATCTTTAAGAAAGTTTAATTCATTTGGTGTTATAGTTCCCCCGCCCCCCAAATTGTTAGAAATTTGAAATCATTGGTCTACATATAAACAGTTATATTATGAAAAAACTATCAAAACATACGATATGGAAATAAGAACTTATTTAAAATTACCTATAATTTATGTATATGCTAATATTGTTAGATGCATAATTTATGATTTTATTGCAATACGTTAGATTAATTACGTAGATAATTAATGCATCTGGCAAAATTGTCGGCATTTCTTTTAAGCATAACGAGAACACAAATCGTATTTTCTATTCGAAGGATTGCCCTCAGTTACTTTAATTAGTGGCATTGCAAACGTTTTTTGCGATACTGATTACTTTTTGTAAATTGTGGAGCGTAGAATAGTTGTGAAACGAACGTGGCTTTCTTGCTTTAAAAATAACATGCAAATCTAAACATTTTCGCTATATAATGTGCTTTGTATTAAAAACTTGATTTATTGATTTAAATTATAGACAAATAATTCTTTTTGTTTATATTTAATCTGTCTTTAACATTGCCATTATTCGCCGAGCTATGTTTAATAATGACGACGCTGATGTGCTTTGTACAGTACAATACATCTGCATCCTTACGCCGCTTGAAAAATCAATGCTTAAATATTTAAGCGCACTGTCGTCACTTAAAGATGGTTATTGTACGTTAACATAAGATAAATTTCCCAATCTAGTAAAGTAACTTTTTTGTTCCTTTTTCAAAATGTTCTACGAATAAATGTTTATTTAAATGTTTTATGAAAACTGTGGAAATTTGGATTTTGAGTGTAAAACGAATAAGCTTATAAAGAATAAATGTTTCTGTTATTTTTTTTTAATTCATTATTCGAATCAGATATCTCTTGTGGTCTTATTTCATTCAAAATTGAAAAGCAGTCAAGCAAATATTGGGACTTGATTTTTGTTTGTAGTGTTTGTACGCAGGACGAGGATATTTTGATTTGCACTTTCACTTGTAAACGCTTCACACTTCATTGCTATAAAGCGTTACACGTGAATTTCTTCTTTTAATGTAATCCACCATTACTTATCGACAAGAATATACCCAATTAATTTTTACCAACCTGCCTTAATTAAAGTTGCTGAAACGGCGCTTTGATAAAATAAATAGCGCATTACTTTAATATAAATTCTGCTTCTTTAAACAATGCATTCTGTTTTGACCTGAAACAATTAATACAGCCAAAAGTAAAATTAATAAATGTATAACTTGTTAAGATATACTCTGATTTTACCAACTACTTTACACCTTTACATGAATTTCGAATTTAATGGCTTATGTTTTTATGCTGTCATTTAACATTCTGCAGACAAGTATTAAAAACCTGGACAAAATTAACTACGTATTACATGATTTGAAAACAATTGAAGTGTATATTATTATTGTTAGGGTGACGCCCTGTTTTGGCTGTTTTGGCGCATCTTTGTTTGTTGCACGTAATAGTCGGCGTCTTTTTTCAGCGTTTCTGCATTCGCCGCATCAATATTTTGCAAGATGATTCCATTCGTCTTGTAAATAAAAAACTATAAATATATGCGTGATAGTACTGTGCGATAGGAATTGGCCAATGACCGACGTACTTACATTTAAATTAGCACACGCAGTTGAATCGGCACGGAAAATTTCAATACTTGAACTGATCGAATCTGTTTAATCATGATTCATGTCACTATTATCCCATTTGTTATTGTTTCAACTATCATTTGGACATAAAAGAGTATCTAAATCTGTGAATCATCATTGGTAATGTAATGTTGTTTCCTCTAATAGTACGCCCCGCGTACTATTTAAACTCGATCTTCGACCCCCTGCGTTTAATTAGAGACCCGCGCATTAACAGAGACCCGCGCATTGCCATTTAATAGTGTGTTAAATAGACCCGCGTACTATCCTATTTGAGGCGGCTACCCCCCGCGTACTATTCGAGGAAATACGGTAGTTTAAATACTAATTTACAATTTACATCACTTCGCTTTATAGTATAAAAAAAACAAATTGCCTTAATTTCCCCATGTTATAAATTAGTTGTGCAAAAGAATTAATTAGGACAGTACTAATTGTTGAATTATGGCAATTGCGATTTTTTAATTTCTGTTAGTTTTTTATTAAAAATTCTACAATTTAAATGATTTTCAAATTTAAAATTTTCAAAAACCTGTCATTCCCTAGAACAGTAAAATAACATTATCTAGATTGAACGTCCTTTTTAGACGATATAAATACATTGTGTGTTTCACGACCTTCAATGTAACATATCACACGCCATATGGAGTCAAGTTTGAGTATTTAAGTGTCATCGGATACACATAACTCTACTGTGAGTACACATGACATCATGCTTAAAACATTATGTTTGAAGGAGTGAAAAGTCAGCTGGTTTTATATTTTCAAAAGCCACACACTGACTTACATGGTGTTTGGTGACAAAGCACATTTCCATCAGCAAGGGAATAGAATAATTTTCTTAAAGTCTTTAACTGTTATCAAGAACGATCTAATTTAAAAACATCCCATTATTGTTACATAGTGTTATCAAATTCTCACACAACTAGCGACCGATCGAATGCGTGATGGCGTACCGCGATGTTTGCGCTATCAAAACTCAAGCGACGCTAACATTTAATAATTAATCGTAATTATTTTACTGGATCAAATAAGGCAATATGTACACAAACTTCACATTATTTATTATAAGTTTTGTAATAACTGTAATTTAAAACTAATTTCCTTTGATAGTTCCTCTTTGTGACTATTCAAAAATAATAAAGTATTCTGATGGTGCCATTTTTAAGTTTTGAACGACATACATTTCTTGAAGGGCATTGTCAAATAATGCATCCGCCAAAATATTTGCGTTTAATTAAAACGTAGAAGGTCTTGCAATGTTGCTTAAGGAAATAAAAAAACCAATACAATTATTTTATCTAAATAGTACTGCTAGTTCTTAAGAGGTTGTTGACCAGTAGGTGTTAAAGTTGACTTTTAAAGTTTATATTTCAAGAGTTCAAACTAAAAATTTCTTCGTACTGGTTTACGTCAATGTTTTTAAGCTCAAGTTCCGAAAAATTTTTGTGTGCGACTGTGTGAATCGCCAAGTTAGAACCAATAAAAACGTAAAAATTCGTAAAATACAGCAAAGTACACGTAATGACATTACAGGCCAGAACGTAATACATTGTGAAGTATGTTACAATCCGTCGAGATTTACGTTGTAGTAATATTTTTTCTACAGCCTAATAAGCCTGGTGACTGCTTATAAAAGATTCGCGAAATATGAAAAAAGTTTGATAATAGTTCATTGACCTATAACAGGAATGCAATAAATATTAACAAAATGTTGTGCTTTCGTTGCATTTAATCTGTATAATATATTCCAGGTGGTGTATTTTTACTTTAACCTTATTTTACACAAATTTAGAACTAGCTATGTAGGCTGCTTATGTACTGCTTACGCTTAGGATAAATTTCTGCAACTGCAACTAGCGACTAGCACACAAGTTAACACTTGCAGTTTATATTTCATTCATACGTAATATGTATACCAATTTATAAGATTTTGAAATACTTCTTATACTGAATCAGACATATTCATTATCATGTTAAGTTGACTTATTTATATGTTTTATGTTGTAGCAGCATTCAAGATAATTTATGAATGATTTTGATGACATAATTTTGTGAATAATATCGTCACAAAAGTATGGAATTACGTCAAAACTGATATTGGACTCGATCATGGCACTGGCACATGGCGACATTATTAAAATGCATTTCTGCATCCATGTAATATTTTGTTTTACACCTTTAGAACGTTAATTCTAGTGCATAGTCATAAAACCGACTTTCTACAAAAATCAAAAAAGTTTCTGATGCTACAATACCACAATATTTCTCATATAGACTTTTATTGTAACAAATTTTGTAGCATTTATGATTCATAACTTCACATATAAAAATAGCTTTCTTGATAAGTATTTATAGAGAATGTATTTCAAATATTGCGGAAATTGGGCAACAACTGTGGGGCCTAGAGCGCGTTGAAATTTGTAAAAAGTTAATATTTTTGAAATTGCGCGAACAACTACGGCCGCATAAAAAATTTTGCACTCGAGCGAGCATAAGTACGAGCAGAAGTAACCTGAATGGGTAGCATAAGTTTCGGGTAGTTTCGTTTCATTTCGTAGTTTCAAGTAAGGTGTAGGTCCCCATTTTAATGTGAGATTCATAAATAAAATTGCAAATTTAAAATCGTAATATAATTTTGTGAATAGTATTAGGAAGTTTTTTGAAATAACTAATTTATTCGTTTATTAATTTTTTAGTGACTTGGCTTTAGTACTTACAGCAAACTCATTCTTGAGTTGTCTGCCTATTTCATGGGATCGCTAGGTTAATTTATTACTTCTCGACTAGAAATTGATTGTCTGCCATGGTATAGGACTAACATTAAGAAAACTAATAAACGGCGCAAGAAATTACGATAAATGGTGCACCCTTTGTAATAAAACTTGACCGAATCAATCTTCTGATGTATATCCACCTTCATTTGTAATAAAATTAAATGGCTTACATGCGGTTTCAAAGTTTAATTTCCAAACATTTATTATATACAAATAATTTTTATTTTAAGCTTGACATAAACGACACTAGGTCTGTTTAAACACTAAATTTAAAAATTTTTGTGTGATAGAAATGTACATGAATAAAAATTTATGTTATGGAATGATGTGTGTAACACACAAGAGCATCGATTATTATAGTAAATGAAAACATGTAAACAAAAATTATAAGAATACGAACTTCGAATCAAGTGGTAATTAGCATATCGAAAGGACATTTTAAAAACACTAACAGTTGAATAACGATTTACAACACTTTTTAGATGCTGAGCATCTATTGAAATGGTTTTGTCTGTCTGTCTGTCTGTCCGTCCGTCCGTTCGTTGGCCGTACTCCACAGGTCACAGTTTTTAAGGGATTTTGTTTGAACTTTTTTTAAACTCTCACAAATGCGCGCGAGAGGAGCCCTATTGTTTTTAAGGGTGATCGAACCAACCAGTTAGCCACAGTAAATAGTTAAATGGACCCATGTCAAAATTTTGTGAAGTGATTTCCTTAAAAACCAAGAGGGCGTGTAAATATTGCTGAATGTTCATGTACATACGTAATTTTAAAGTTCTGCGCGGCGAGAACAAGTATATCTTATAGTAAAGGCCCAATCAATCTCAGCTACAGTTTTCAATGGTCTGTAGTCTGATGCTCCGCTACGCTAGATATGCAGAATGTCGTTGTGTGTGGGGGGGGGGAAGTTAAGGGTGGGTGAGGAGCTTCTAAATATAGTGCAAATTGGCAATTTTTGAAACCACTTACAGGGTACAGTTTTTAGGTGATTTTCTTAAAACCAACGTACATAAATAATAAGGGATCGTCCATAATGACGTCCTTCAAATATCATAGTTTTAGATACCCCCATTATCAAATTTAAAATGTTTAGCTAACTGTTCCACCTATGTGTCACAGACTTACCTATACAGGTTTAAGATATTCAGGGACCGTCCATAATGACGCGTAAATGAAGTCACGTGAAAATGTCTTTTAGACACCCCCACTCAGCTGCTATCGCATTTACATTAGGTAAGCAGGTGAGGGGTGACGCGCAAATGACGTCACGTGGAAATGTCTTTTAGACACACCCACCCAGCTGCTATCACATTCACATTAGGTAAGCAGGTTAGGGGTGACGCACGAATGACGTCACCTGAAAATTTCTTTTAGACACCTCCACCCAGCTGCTATCGCATTCACATTAGGTAAGCAGGTTAGGGGTGACGCACGAATGACGTCACCTGAAAATTTCTTTTAGAAACCCCCACCCAGCTGCTATCGCATTTACATTAGGTAAGCAGGTGAGGGGTGACGCGCAAATGACGTCACCTGAAAATTTCTTTTAGACACCCCCACCCAGCTGCTATTGCATTCACATTAGGTAAGCAAGTTAGGGGTGACGCGCAAATGACGTCACGTGAAAATTTCTTTTAGAAACCCCCACCCAGCTGCTATCGAAATCACATTAGGTAAGCAGGTTAGGGGTGACGTGTAAATGACGTCACGGGAAAATTTCTTTTAGACAATTCCACCCAGATGTAATCGCTTTCTTATTGGGTAAGCAGGTTAAGGGTGACGCGCAAATGATGTCACGTGAAAATTTCTTCTACATGTCGCGGTCCTTAATAAAGTACTTCAAATACCATAGTTTCTAGTATCCCCGGTCCCAACTTTGAATTTGTTTCCATCCTATTTTAACTACATGTCACGTACTTACTTATATGCGTTATAGATATTCAGGAATTGTCTATAATGACGTCATTCAAATATCATAGTTTTTTGGACCCCTATTTTTAACTTTAAAATTTATCCTAACCTTTTTTTAACTTCTTGCCACGAACACTCGTATATGGCTTATTGATAGTAAAGGAGACTCTATAAATGGCGTCATTTGTAAATCCTGCAATTTTCAAAAATATTTTAGAGTTTTTAAACTACATGCTACGTACTTTCATACATGGCTTAATGATGGTAGGGAAGCCTCCATAAATGACGTCATTTGTGAATGGTGCAATTTATGAAAAATTTTCAGCTATATTTAACTACATGCTACGCACATTGGTATATGTCTTATTGATTGTAGGGGAGCTTCCATAAATCTTATATCATCTTTTAGCGCAACATACATTGTCTTGCGCCATTGTTAAAGCTCAGCATCTACTTCGGGCCAGCCCACGGTCGACAAATCCGGCGCGAAGCGCCGGATTTTTATAATGTAGTAAATGTTTCGTGACATGCAAAAAATTTTGCACATTAAATAAATTAGTTGTGCGAAAAAAATATTCATGACTACCCATTGCTTTATGGTAATGGCGAGTTTTAAATTTTATGTCAGTTTGTCTATTTAAATTCTCCACTTTAAATGTCTTGCAAAATTTAAATTTTCAAAAACCCGTCATTTCCTAAAACAGTTAAAAAACCATAATCTAGATTAAGCGTCCATTTTAGACAATGTTAATACATTTTGTGTTTTACGAGCTTCAAAATAATATATCACACCTAAAATTATGGTGAGTATTAGTTGCAGAGTCAGAGTCATCGGAAACAAAGAATTAACCTATGTTTTCTTGCTTGAAACAATACGTCTTAAGAAGTGAAAATTCAACAGTTTTACATATGCAAAAGCTAGGGACTAATTGACTATGATGACTGGTGGCGAAGCAAATTTCCATTGGCATGGAAAAATAGCAATTTTCTTGAAGTCTTGAACTGCTTTAAAGAACAATCTAATAAATTTAAAACGTCCTATTTCTGTCAAAGCGTTATCCAATTCTCACAAAACTACAGGCCTATCCCATCTCATTGAAAAGTTTAAGCTGTTGGCGCCGTGAAAACTCAAGCGGCGGCGCTAACACATTACAATTAATTAAGATCATGTTCGTGTTTTAAAAGTTCAAACTAACACATTCTCCGTACTGGTTTACTTCAATGACTTAAGGATCAAGTTTTAGCAAATCTTTGTGTACAACAGTGTAAATCGCCAAGTTAAGACCAATAAAAACACGAAAATTCGTACAATGCAGCAAAGCATAACACGTAATGACATTATAGGTCAGCATGTAATACATGGTGAAGAGATTATAATCCGTAAAGATTTTCATTGCAGTAATATTTTTGCTACAGCCTGGTTAAGCCTTGTAACTGCTAACAAACATTCAGAAAATTTACGAATACAGTCTGATACATTTTTGTTGACCAGTAACAATAATGCAATACATACTAGCATCATATTGTTCTTTCGTTGCTTTTAATTTGCATAGAATATTCCGGCTGATATGATTTTAATTTTAGTCTTGTTCTTCACAATTTCTTTAACATGAAACATCGTCGGGTGCATCTCATTAATCGAAGAAGAAGGATAAGTTTTAGAATAAATATCTACTGGCGCGCAACTGCAACTATTGACTAGTACACAAGTTAATTCTTGCAGTTTATATGTCATGCATACGTAACATGCATACCTTATTTAGATCATTTTTTAATAAATCTAATACTAAATTAGACATATTTATTATCATTTATAAGTTGACTTACAAATCTGATGATACAATCCAACGGCAATTCTTCCCCTGAATTTTAATCTAACAAATTTTGCAGTCGTTATAATTCATAATTATTGTTGTTCAGAACTTTTTTGACCTATTTTGCTCTCCAGTTTAAAAAAATATTAGGTTAAAATATGACTGGCGTCTAGGCTGTTACAGCCTCACGTTAACATTACGATCCGAAAGTATCTTGCACATAACGACAACATCTTGATTTATTTAAATACACTAGGGGGAAACCCGATGCAATGTAATTGCCGCTGTAAAGTCTTAAAATCACAAAATTGTCACGGTTACCATGGAAATATTTACATTCTGTATTTGGCTGCGGCGAATTACAATCTTTGCAAGTTTGTAATAATTCTAGGTAAGTAATACTTTGCTTTTCGTTGTCCACTTCGACTAGTTGCATTACTAGTTTATGGTTCGGTAAATACTTGAGGACAATTTCAATAAGCAGAAAACTCTGAATGTGGCAAAAAAGTTGAATAATACCATTACAAGTAATATTACTTCATACGTTTTACTGCATCATCGGGTGTACTCAAAATAAAAATGTTGTACTCTTGAAATGTAAATATTTCCATGGTAACCGTGACAATTTTGTGATTTTAAGACTTTACAGCGGCAATTACATTGCATCGGGTTTCCCCCTACTATTTATTTCTAAAAAGTGTAACAGTGTGATGCGGAATTTAATATATAATGATATCGTTATGTAATACTCCAGCGAGATTTAAAAACAAAATGACTGATCGAAGGTATGGTTAGGGATGCCCATGCACATTTACAATTAAAGTTATATTATTTACGTTTCTCCAGGGCAGGTTCAAGAAGCGAATTGTAATTTACAAAATAATAAGTAAAGTAAAATTATTTCGTTCTTTAACATTAATTCATGTAATCATTACATACAATTATTAAGCTTTTTATAATTGTATAACGCATTGCACTTAGGAGAACATATTAAACTCAACTTAGGTAAATTATAAAAGTTAATTGAAAAACAGATGTTTTGTCGAGATAGAAAATATTTAAATGTATTTTACATTATTAAAATGAGGGCAGCAGCAAATTAGGGTAGTCATATGCTATTGTAGCGGAAGTCATAGGCTACGATGAAACTGCGTACTAACTTGTGATCAATTTATAAAATAAATCAAGAGAAAATTAGAGCTTAAATTTTAGAATTTCCTGTCATATTTTAAAGTCGGAGTTTGGACCAGTACCAGTCTAGTAATAGGCTTAAAACTAAATGACCTACTCTTCGAATCGTAATCACAAGGAGCACTTACTAACTTTTGATAAGTTTGATGAATAAATATAAAATATCTTTATTAGAACAATATTAGGATCGACCATGCGCTCAAGATGAAGGCGCGACTTACGACTTGTTTACGCATTATATATTTATTGCACAAAATGCTGCAAGCAATAAATGCATCATTACTTTATGCACGCATGTAATTACCATAATACCCCTAATACGTACTTTCTATAATTTATATTTTCAGAATTAAATCGCCAAATCCAAATTATTGGAATTTTACTGTATATGCTCCAGAGAGTTATATATATAACAATTTTATTACACCTTTGTATTTATTTGTGCAGTATCAAAATATATCCTAACGTCGTGCGAAAAATGTAAACTAAAATTATTAATCTACATGGTTAGATTAGTTTAGATTCAGTTATTGCTGTAATGTTGAACAAATTTAAAGACAGTAATCGTCTACGCTATCTATTTTCTTTTTGCAAAAATCATTAAATATTGGAGCGTCGATTCTGCGGACCCTGCAAACCGGCAGCGCTTTTCGCACACAACTATTGAAATTAAAAAGGTATCAATTTTTCTTGCAGAACCTCCAAAAAAATTTGATGTTCAGCGTTTGCAAGAACCTAGCTCATGCTCGTTTTGTTTTATTTTACCAGTTAAATACTTACCCATGAATACTATAGGTATTCCTCTATTACAATAAATTCCAATAAATTAATTTTATCTGTAGACTCCTCGTTTGAACTTAATGCCGCCTGACAAATTAGTCAATAAAAATTGGGCGTTTCTTATAAGACTAGGTCGATATGATAATGATTAAGGATTAAGTAATTCAAAACTAAGTACATTAGGGGTCACCCATAAATGACGTCATCAAAATATCCCCATTTTCCGTCCCCATGACCTCCCTGTCATTAGATTACCCTTTACGTAAATGGTTATCTATAGCATATGCAACACCATCAATATTCAAGAAGGTTAATTGGCCATACCCAAGACGTCATTTATAGGTGACACCTTAAAATTTTCAACATTTTAATAATGATTTATAGATGAATTAATTTAATCAATTAATAAATTAGTGCATCATTCATGAGACCGGAAAATTAGTTCATTAATAAATCATTATTAAAAGTTAAAAAAGTTTGAGGGGTCACCCATAAACAATGTCATGGGTATGGCCAAGCAACCTTTTTGGATGTTGATGGTGTTGCATGCTAAAGATAACCATTTACGTAAAGGGTAATCTGATCACAGGGTTGTCATAGGGACAAAAAATGGGGATATTTTGATGACGTCATTTAAAGGTGACCCCTAATGTACATAGTTTTGAATTACTTAACCCTTAACTAATCATTAACATATCAGATAAGTTGTATTTTGTGAAAAAGGGAGATGATCATAATTGCTTTTAGTCCGAAATGGAGATGATCATATTTTCCTCTTCGTCGACGATATATAGTTAAGTCCGTGACATGTAGTTAAAATACATAGGTTGGAAAAAAATTTATTGTTGGGACTGCGGATACCAGAAACTATGATATTTGAAGGACGTAATTATGGACGATTCCTTAATATCTATAACTAACAAAGGTAATTTCAATACATGTTTGTTAAAATAGGCTAAAAAAATTTTGATAATGGAAATGGGAGAACTCAAAACAATGATATTTAAAGGACGTCATTATGGACGATCCCTGAATATCTGTAACACTGAAAGACGTCATTAGGTGCTCAGCATCTAAAAATGGTTGAATAACTAAAAGAGAGGGGGGTACTTAAAATTATAATATTTTTGAAAGACGTCATTTACGGACGATCCCTCACAGTGTATAAGGAAAAATTTCGGAGTTGCTTCATATAACTACTTATTGTGGAAAAACAGTCAGTCAATATGTAGGACGTCATTATGTACGATCCCTGAATAAGTACAACCTATATACTGAATATCTATAATCTATTCCCAGCCAGCTTGTCTGACTTTGCAGGCCACATACTATTACCATTGAAAATTGTAGCTGAGATTTGCTCGGTCTGTACATAAGATAATTATACTTGTATTCGCCGCGCGGGGCTTTAAAATTACGTGGTATGTACATACATGAATAATCCATTTGCTTACACGTATGTATTTGTTTTTGCCAAGCTCATTTTCCTGATTTTTGACATAGGTCCAGTTAACTGTTAATTGTGAAGAAATGTTCAGTGTGACCAAAGTAAAAAACAATACAGACCTGCCGGCTCGCATTTCTGATCGTTTACGAGTTGTTTGAAGTTAATGGCTTTAAAACTGTGACCTGTAGTGTGCGGCCAACAGACGGACGGACGGACGGACTGACGGACTTGACCATTTTATTAGATGCTTAAGCTCAGCATCTAAAAACCTGTGAGGTTTTTATGCGGGATTAAGCAGTACTAACTATAACTCAATGGGTTTTATAAAATATGAATTATTAAATTATAAATATACGTACAATACGTACTATTACGTGCATAAGATTTTATTCGATAAACACCAGCACCACACTAGACTCATTGGTACAGTAGCTGAAGCTACATTCAATCAATGTGTAGTGTAAATTAATGATCATATTATTTTGCGTTTTACAGTTTGTCTGTTTTGGTTTTTTAGTTACAAACATACTTCTCTAGTGTATTTCCATTCTACAGTCTAAGCACACAAGTGTTTTCAATCTTATTTAGCATTGCCTTTTTCCAATTAATGTATTTTATACAGATTTAATGTGTACGAACTTTGTAAAATCGCATCAGTAAATTCTTGGATCATTTTTCTATCTTTAAATAACTTTGAAACTATTTTAATACTGCAAAAAAATAATATCTGGAACTTAGAAAGTCAATAAGTTTATCTTATTTTTGAATACTATCAGTTGAAATATCATGTATATTGATGAATTCATTTGTTAAGTAATTTAAATTATTAAGTTATCTAATTGGATTTAACATTAGCCGTTATACTATTATCGTGTCAATTTATGTCACATTCTTACTATGTTATATACAGTATTTGCAAACCAAGATAAATCATAATCGGCGTTAACATATTACTTAAAGAAATTGCTTCCACTAAATACTAATGGCAAGTTACAGTACTTCATATACTGTAAATTTGGCGTCATGATTATTTGCACAAGTTTTTTAAATAATGTAAAGTTGTTGTAAAAAAATAAACCAGGACAGTAGCTATTGTGTTATTGCCAAATTTTAAATTCTTCGTTAGGTTTTTAAAAACTTTATAACGTGCATTTCTTACTAAATATAAATTTTCAAAAAATCTTCGTGCTCAAAAAAACCTTAAAAATACAGAAAGTAGATTTACCATCAATTTGTGAAGATGCTCATGCCTTTGATGTTCCCCGTGCTTTAATGTATTTAATGTTTGACGAGCTTGATAACGTTAAATTTGAGTATTAAAACAGTCATTGGATTACACTTTTAGTAAACGTGTGACGCACGAAAAAGTTTGTTTGAAACTGTGAAAATAGGCCAATTTTATATTTGCAACAACTACAATCCGATTGACAATGGTGACTAGTGGCGAAGCACATTTGGTTGGATCAGTACAAACAGATAAAAAACTCTACTTTAGTTTATGTTTTTGCTACTTGTGTCCTAAGAACACAGGCGACGCTAGCATTTTAATAAT
This sequence comes from Dicyrtomina minuta, assembly GCA_949802685.1. Lineage (NCBI taxonomy): Eukaryota > Metazoa > Arthropoda > Collembola > Symphypleona > Dicyrtomidae > Dicyrtomina > Dicyrtomina minuta. The sequence goes on along the minus strand of OX461808.1, from coordinate 123,320,321 downwards.
AATCACATTTTCCCCATTCTGTAAAATACGGCTTTACACATTTTGCAAACTTTAATATACTTTAGGATAACAAAAATTTTAATTCATGATTGTTTGCTATACAGAATTGGCTATATTATGCCTTAGCAGTTGACAATAATAATTAGGTATCGTGTCATCTTTTAATCTAGTTCATTCCTACCTATTTACGAAGTTTTTTATGCAAAACACGATGCTTACACTTGCAGAACATTTTCTAATAATGTGTCAGTCAAATTTCTTGGGCTTGAAACGTAGAAAGTTTTGAAAAGATGGAATACTGTGTTCTGAAAAATAAAATTTGTTGGTGTAAACAGGGGCTGCTTAAAAATTACATGTGCATTCTCTGCATAATTTTGAAATAAGCAGAGTTTTCATTCGACAACATTCAACTATTTTGAGACACATGGTTTTCACATTTTTGTTACTTTTCCACAGAAAAAAGTTTTATAAATAAATTCTAGGATTATAACCGCCCTAGAAGATAACAATTTCTACTACGTGTCTACGTTAGGTAAATTTAGGATCATTTCGAAGTGACTGGACTGCACTTATCTTAAAATTTACACAATCTTAGGTTCAAGTAGATCATGGTATTTACAGAATTATTTCTTATTTAATAACTTTTATAGATTGCTTGTAACGTTACTATTTAGAGCAGAATTAGTTTTCTGCTTAGTTCATACCGCAATCAAATGTTGGCAGAGCGGAAAAGAACGTCGTTAGACTTTTAAAATAATACAAAATATTGTTAGAATTAACGACTAACAAGCAACTGCACAAAATAAATGAAGCTTCCTACTAACCATAATACTAGTTGATGTTTGCGTTAAATTGAAAGATTTATTATTTAGCAGTACTGATAATTATTAAATATCTGCTATACTGCCAATCTGTGGGTTTAAACTGCTTCTATTTATACCAAGTGAAAGTAAAATAAAGCGTTGTTTGCATATTATAAGCAATTCAAGAACCAACACTCTTTTGTTGCTAATTGACTATGGCTTGGACCTTTATGATAGTTTTTATCTGCCCATCTGCTGACATCCAATTTCAATCAGAATTCAATTAAAAATCCAAACAACTTCATAGTAGTTCATAGTAGTAGCACATCTGTGACTTCTAATAAATTGCCTCTGACTTATAAACAATGTAGCTCGTGTGGGATATAATTATCTTACATACGCTTCACAAAGTGTGTAGGGCGTAAAAAAAACTAAATTTTTTGTTTTGTTATTTTTCAACCACAGTTCCCAACACTTTTAAAAAGCGTTACAAAATAAACGAGGTTCCGGTGGTAATCAGTTAGAAATACTAGTCTATCCAATTTTGAACTTTTAGTGAACAAAACTTGTAAAAATATGTGGCAATATGAAAAACTAAAATATTTTCCAGTATAGTAAACTCACACTTGTGAGAAATTTTAAATTACAAAAAATAAGGCTAAAATAAATTTATATCAAAACAGAGTGTTCCTAATCAACAATTTGTTGACACTGTTATCGTTCACATGCTACTAAATTAAATTTGAAATTTTGAAAGTAATAATTGATAATAAATATAACTGCATCAAACGTCGAAGATTTATATTATTCTTTCCAACTAATCACATTTTGGTATTTACCAATCACAAATAGTATAGAATAACATTTAAACAATACTATAAGTGGCGCCTTACTTAATAAATTACTCGCTTTAACATAGCAGTTCCAAAGTCATCTGTCCGAAACGGCTTGATGTATACAAATGCATTAGTTGAAAATTTAGTTACAGTATAAGTATTAGTTAGTTTAGGTATAGTTGGGAATGTAAATAAACGTTGAAAATTTATGTGAAATTATTTTAGTTACTGCAGGGTACACCGTAGAAGCAAATTGTAATATAAAATGTAGATAGGTAGTAAAAAAATAAAGAGTAAGGTGAAATCATTTATTTCTTTAATAAAACATTATGTAATCATTGCCTAGTATAAACCATTACGCAATTTAGTTCCTCTTAAAGGAACCAAAGCAAACGTAGGTAGGCAAATCTTAAAAGATTTTTTAATAACAGTCATAGTTTATGTAAATATTAAATTTTTGTATAAATGCTATAAAATTAATACGAGTTGTGCCGAAGTGTTATAACTTCTGAGCAAACGATGAGCTTTATTAATCAACAATATTTGTTTTTAAATACTAGAACGTATTTAAATGTTAATAACTAAACCTGTAAAAGTAGGTACATCTATTTTATGTTCTGATTTTCATTATTAAAAATATGTTAAAAAAACATACACATCAAAGAATGCCTTACTGTGTAATACACTTTAATGTTAGACACATTTCATTTTGCAGATAAATATGAGAGAGAATGGCAACGTTATTAAAACAAACTTGACGCTCTCGTCCAACGATGATTACCCAGCAGTCAGCAGACTCAGTATACGTTACATAATTTTGCTATTTTTAGTTTATGCTTGTTAGTGTGTATGGTAACGAGCATGTGTATGCATTATTATCTAGTAACCTGCGAACTTAATTCACGCAGTTAAATAAAAAATATTGAATATTTTAAATTTGTAAATAGTATTAGTTATTAGTAAGCTTTTTGTAATAACTTGGTAATTCATTTATTCATTTCTTCGTGAATTGGTTTTAGTATTTACTCTAAACTCATATCGCCGGGTTAAATAACTACTTACGAGGGAATGGTCACAACCGGGCGTCGGGAAACCAGCCAAGCTATATTGTTTTGCTAATTTCATTTTTTTTTGAAAAACCTTATTTCAAAAGGGCCTACAAATTATGTAAAATTTATAGTTTGTAAGCAAAACAGTTTTAAAAATTTTGAAAAGCCCAGAACTGACATTTGAGGTAATGTTATAAAGGTAGAAAACTTTAAGGTTTTGTTTTCAAACATCAGATACAAATGAAACGAGATACAGGGTTATGAAAATCCAATTTTTTAAAAAAATACTTAACACTTGTAATAGCAACATAAAGCGTGTTTGAAAATAAAATGAAATTTTTGAATTTTCAAAATCCTAGATATAACTTTTCGAAAAATGTTGTAACGATTACAAAACTTTAAATTTTATCAAAATCGGTTGAGAAATTTAGCCTGCAGACACAATTGAAGACATAAAAATATACTTAAATATGTCGTCCATTTAATTAACATTAGCGAATTTATGTCTTTAAAAATTCCTGTAGCAAATCAAAAGGCCCATTCTGAAAAAAGATTGACGCTGCTCTACTTTTTTTACACGCTCTTTTCAAATTAATATAGCTTGGCTGGTTTCCCGACGCCCGGTTGTGACCATTTCCTCGTTAGATCAGCACATTGAAACTCCAAGCTTGACATCAAACGCACACTTAACAAAATAATAAACGGCGTAAGACATTAACTTATATTGCCTAGTATCCAAACGATATTGGATGTACAATGCAAACATCTAAGGGCTGAAACCACATACAATTTTAATTGAATTTAATTTGAATCCTGATTAATGGGGTTATATACTGTAATGACATAAATTGATTTGGACCTAATGGTAAATATTTTAAGTATAATAATTTTAAAATGTTTTTTCAATCATCTGATGACGCCTTTACTCAATTCGTCACTTTAAAGCGATGTAACAATACTACCTTTAAGATCCGAAGTTTTTTTTTCAACCCCTGTTCATTCTATCTACGTGGCAGTTACTCCTTGGTCAACGACAAGCCTTGTGGCAGTGATTCTAGATGCCATTGTACTGGACAAGAACACAACCGCATCTGCGACATCACTAGGCTGAGTCATTTCCTTAAATAACTTTCGATCATGAAAAGCGCCAAGTTTGTTCTTTTTGTATTCTTCTGGTAGATTGGCAATAAGCTCTGTATAAACTAGTCCAGGGCTCACGCAGTTCACTCGGATTCCATGTGGGGCCAGCTCAACTGCCATGGATTTTGTCAGCATTGTAAGAGCCGCTTTAGTTGCAGAGTAAACAGCTACATTATTTGATACCATTACGTCAGCCTGCTTATACAAAGGTCATATTATTTATGGAAATATCCTGATATGAACATTGATATTTTAAATTTAGTTGAAGGATTAAATTTTACGTGTAAAGTATACGGGGCATGTCCTTTACTATATTACTGTGTGTATTGTTGATCAGACCACTAATAGGTCCAATGTCAACTGCCCATTAATTGAACCTTTTATTTTCGCATGAGGCAGTAGTCATAAAATGAACCTAGCCATGCTATTGGACTTACAATAGAGCTCATGATGACTATGGTCCCATTTTCAGTGTTATTCGCAACCATTCCTTTAGCCACCACCTGCGCAACGTTCAGTGCACCTTTGAAGTTAACGTCGAACAACCTATAATAGGACACACAATACACTTACAAAATTTGATTTCTAATTCATTTATAGTTTAAGGGTTGCTTAAGCTTTAATAGATTACTTGTCAATGTAATTCAAATCAATGTCCAAGAACGGCATCACTGAACCAATTCCTGCATTGTTTGCCAAATGGTGAATGGGCAGGACCGCCTCAACTGCTTTCCGTGTTTCATCCCAGTTTCCTAATTCAGCAACGACTGTTTGAATTGACGGGTATTCCCGTACCAATTGCTCTAAACGTTCTACATTTCGGCCCAGCACAATCACAGTGGCATTGAACTCTAGGAATTTTACTGCAATGGCTTTACCAATCCCTATTTTATTCCAAGGTACATTGTCAAATAAAAACGAGATATTTTTTAAAATTAATTTACAATTAACACTTTTTATTGGCATTTATGAGGAATGGAAATTTAGGAGAAAAATATATTTTGGTGAAATATAGAAAAAACTGTTTTATAGTAAAGTTCACTATTCACTAAAATTAATGTCTAAATTCTCATAATTTTTAAAAGCAGATTTTTAAATTTAAGTGTAGTTGGAAGTACCTGAAGTACCCCCAGTAACTAGAACCCTTCTCCCTGTAAAATCTATAGGTGACATTGCTGGGCTTTGAGTTGTTACAATGCATATGTCTAACGATATGTAAGATAGCAAGTTAGTCTTGTTGCTTGTTGCTGATAAAAGTACGGAATACTACTACACAATCAATTAAGTTGATGTGGTATGGTGTGACATGATGTAACTAGCGGAAGTTCACTTGACTTAAGCTATAATAACTGCCTTCCCAGAAGTTTCTGCGTATAAAATTATCTACCAACGTTTTATAATGTATAATGCAAATTTTAGTAAAGTGAATAATAAAAAGTAGTTATGGTTATGGCCTTTTGTTTTTTACTCAATTTAAAATATTACGTAAGTAGGTTTATGTCAGATTACTGTTTTTGTAAAAAATCTAATTTATGCCAACCTTCAACTTGTAACAACTTTGATGCATATTAATTATGTTTTTATGACTTGCTATGAGCAAAGCTGTTTCGCTTTTCCAGTGGACGCACACAAAAAGCCCAGAACCAGTCTTACTTCATTAGTATTCATAGTAGTTCCCAACTACTTTCATTTCTACATAACCTCCAATCATATGTAATGTACCTTTGAGCCTCTGCTATGATAAAAATATAATGTGTAATACATATTATAAAATTACAAATAAATAGGCAGCTCTGTTTTGAGCATGAGTTAATCGACTACTACTGGCGTGTGTGGAGTTAATTTTATAGCGTTTTCTTATCGCCCTTTTTGTCATGAAAAAAGGACGTGACATTTTAATTATGAATTTACAGTGCTGCGGTATTGTCAATTTGGGTGTTAACGCCTTTTTTATTAAAACTGTAAGGACATCTTGAAATAACATCATTAGTGGCATATCTTTACTTTCAATGCTAAGTGTTGCCGTCTTTGACTTTTAACTAGAATCAAAGTCAATTTGTTCTTGTGTATAGAAATAAGTGCCACCTTTATTTTAGCTTTTAGCAGATTTGGGAGAATGGTAACTTCGCATTTACTTTAACGATATATCGTTACTGTAGATGCAAATTAGCCGTTCTCCAAACGCAGGTAAAAGTAAAGTGGCCGTTCTCCATCCTTTACTAAACGCAAAGTGGCCGGTCTCCAATTTAATCCAGTTTGAACAGGATTGGAGACCGGCCACTTTACTTTTACCTGCGTTTGGAGAACGGCCAATTTGCATCTACAGTAACGATATCATATCACGATACTGTTTATTTTATTCTTATATGTGGAAAAATCCTTAAATCTTGGAATCGCAGGGTTGCACGTACCGTGGTACACACAAAAAATACGAATGGCTCTACTGTTAAACACGAACAAAATTAAAATGCAAATAAAGCGTCATTCAACACATAAAAATACATGCACGTATGATAATGGTGACAATGAGTATCGTGAGTCATAAACCATTAAAGATACATGTTGTGTATTCTATGGGAGACATGACTGTAAATTTATGTGATACCATAATAATATATCTAACAAAAGAATGACAATACTTGGTACTCACAGATTTTAAGGAGGCTGATTCTAAAAATTTAGGCTATTTTTCAATAGCACAGATTCCAAGTAACTCGAGGGCTTTTTTCTAATGTATGTATGTATGTTTGTATGTATGTATGTATGTATGTAGTATTGTACTTACGGGCTGGTAGGCCCATGCACACTACAGATATTACTATAGTCCACAGCTCAAGAGACACACCATGAGAAGTAAGAGTCCTCGCGATGGTTTGCTTACTAGATGTGCTCCCCATTAAACACCGATGACAAGGCCTTGGTCTGGGACAAGTCATGCAAGAATGCCTGACCAAGGTTCTTTTTTGGCCGCGGGGGCAAGCCAAGGCCAAGGCGCAGGTATATGACAGGGGTTACGCTCGGTTTTGGTTTGGCGCTGGCGTATGGTTTTGGCCTGAGTGAAACAAGGGCCAGGCTTTTTTCTCTGAGTTAGTATGTAGCGTTCCCAGGGCTAAGCCAGTCGTTTTTACTCTTTATTAATTTGGTCATAATTAATCTGATGCAAATAAAGAAAACAAAACATCATTAATTTTTAATTTTTGTTTTTTATTAGCCTTAATTATTAGTCATAATTTCAGTGTTACATAACCACTAACCACGCTTAAACATGACTTATTTCAAATGCCATGCGTATACAGACGAACAAATGTAGGTCAGCTGAAGTTGGCAAGAATACACATTTTTGTTTTAACTTCTTAACATGAATGTAAACGGGGTTAGAATATTGAAGTCTCGATTCAAAAATTCAACGAATTGAACTAGTAATAAAATAATTTTTAACTGGCTTTAAATCCGCCACACTAAAACATTCTAACGTTAAACTTTACTACAAACAACTCGATCAAAATCTTAACTACAACTTACTTATTGCACTAAATAACTAATATCAGTAGTAGCAGGCGAGCGAGAAATGTTGTGTGCTGCTGGTGGAGAAGCACAGACGAAATGAATTGCTATAATGATGTGCAGTGTGCAGCTCATATCAATCGATCACATTGCACTTATGACAAATCAAGACTGAACATGAATCCTGCACGAGGGAAAATAAAAATGCCACTCTGAATAACTAGATATGGGCCAGGCTCGGCTATAGCAGTGCCTGTTTTTAGTCGATTCGTTTGCTTCTGGCATAAATTTGATTTATTATACCTAAGCCAGACCATAATGTTTTTACCAGTCCCAGGCCAGGGCCAAACGTTCGAAAAATGCAAGGTTTATTTTATATACGGCAAAGGCTTGCCCAAGTGTTCTTTCCCCATACGATCTGATTTCCCCGACTTCCTTCACCAAATCCTGACTCGGGCCAAATCTCTGTATTTGCTGGGTCAGTGAGACTGCTGACAGTAATTTACATAATACTAACTTATTTGCAACGTGTTAGCTATTGATTGGGATGTATTGCTATCGCCCTCTTTAAGATATTATATTAGGCTCCAGCCATGGAGACACTTTAACTGTTTATAAGGCCTACATAGTTCAGAGTATTACTCAGTCTCCAAGAAGTTATCAATATTCTCAGCCAAAGAGCCCTTTGTCTATCTTAACTATTCTAATTATGGCAAATCATTCCAATAAGACATGCCTCTGATCCCGTGCTTAGGCAATGGGTATATATAGGAAGAGGATAGGAGTGAACAGGAAACAAGGCAAGCAGCTGACAGCGAAGGAGAGAGATAGTAGTGATAGTACTATGGAGCAGCGTCAACCAATGACTTGTAAATCACATAGTACTACCACTACTCACCCACACGCCGACCACCAGCCATGCACCCCTCCACCGCCACCCTCCCTCCACTCTCATGCCAGCTTTTGGGAAGAAACAGCTAGATGATTCACCGTGAGTACTTGTTAGAATGTCTCGTATATCGTCAGCGAAGAGGCAAACCTGACTATCTCCTTTTAGTGCTAAACGCAAAACTGACTATTAGAATTTTTTGGTAAAAGCGAAAATGACTATCTCCTTTTAGTGCTAAACGCAAAACTGACTATTACAATTTTTTGCTAAAAGCGAAAATTACTATCTCCATTTTTCTCAAAATACCATTAAAGGAAGGCACAAAAACTATTTGTAGGTACCAATGCAGCATTTTATGAAGAAGACGTTTTGTTTTAGGGGTCGTCCATAAATGACGTCACAAAAATTATTGATTTCTCAGAAAATACCTCGATTAATAAAAGCTTAGCTATCGCAAGGAGTTTTATTATTAGAACATTTGTCATAAGCCATTAGTTAATGATTATATTGAATTAATGCGCCAACCGTGCTGTTTCCTGACATACAGAAAGCAGTAGTCACTGGAAACCGCCAGCAGGAACATTAAACACTTAAGTGGAAAATGGCAATCTGAAAATTTGAACTTTACGCTGAGTTCAGTCAGTAAAAGGTTGAAACATCGATTTAGATTACCAATAGCTCATGATAAAATCAATGGCGAATTTTAAGATTGTAATATTTATAATGGGTTGTCCATAAGTGATATCACACTTAGCGTATAAGCGTCTTGTCTGGTATTTATGACACGGTTTGTTACAGTTGAGCGGTTATAATAAGAGTAGGTGGGTTCTTCAAGAGCAATAATTTTGGTAACATCATTTATGGACGACCGCTTAACAAAACCATATGTTTCATAACATGCTGCATTGGCACATTCAGTTTTTTGCCTCCTTTTCAAACTATTTTGAGAAAAATGGAGATAGTCATTTTCGCTTTTAGTAAAAAATTGTAGTAGTCAGTTTCGCATTTAGCACCAAAAGGAGATAGTCAGATTCGCCTCATCGCTGACGATATATATGTAAACATATATTTTTTACTCATTGCCTTCCGTATCTCTTGTGAACTGTACACCACGACACCACGAAGTACTCCTTGGCTTTTTAGATGCTGAGCTTTAGCTCAATGAGCATCTAATGAAATGGTTTTGTCCGTCCGTCTGTGTGTCTGTCTGTCTGTCTGTCCACCTTTTGTATCTTGTACGCTACAAGTCGCAATTCTAAAGTGATCTTGACCAAATAAATTCTAAACGCATGCAAATGCGATTTAGATGTGCTGCATAGTTTTTAGTTGCAAACCATTCCATAAGTTATTTGTTATTAGCAGCTAAGTGGACTAACTCTCTATATTTTTTACTCTCCATTTCAGTCACGTATAAAAACCGACAAAAAGTCTGTTTCTCCGACTGCCAGTTAGTCATATACTGCAGGTTGCATTTTTAAAGGGATTAAAGTGTAAAAGCTCTTAAACACTTGGAAATGCGAGGGACGCGTGGTGTATCTTTTTAAAATAAAATCGCACTAATCGTTTTTCCACAATTAGTGGTTAAATGAAGCAACTTCCAAATTTTCCCTTATACATTGTGAGGGATCGTCCGTTGATGACGACTTTAAAAAATATTTTAATTTTAGGTACCCCCCTCATTTTAACTATTTAACTATTAATAGAAGCTGAGCACATAATGACGTCCTTCAGTGTTCTAGATATTCAGGAATCTTCCATAATGACGTCCTTCAAATATCATAGTTTTTTGAACCCCCAGTCCCAACATTAATTTTTTTTCTAACCTATATTGACTACATGTCACGGAATTACTTATATGTGTTATAGATAATAAGGAATCGTCCATAATTACGCCCTTCAAATATCATAGTTTTTAGTACTCCCAGTTCCAACTTTAAATTTGTTTTCATCCTTTTTTAACTACATGTCACGGACTTACCTATCTATGATACATATATTCAGGGATCGTCCATAATAAAGTTCTTTAAATATTATAGTTTTCCGTACCCCTAGTCCCAACAATAAATTTGTTTCCAATTTTTTTTAACTACATATTATAGACTAACTGACGTATATTATAGTTATTTAGGAATCGTCCATAATGACGTCCTTTAAATATCAGATTTTGGTACCCCCAGTCATAAATATTAATTATTTTCCACCCTTTTGTAACTGCATGTCACGGACTTACCCATATTAGTTATAGATATTCAGGGATCGTTCATAATGAACGAAAAGGCTAGTGGAAGAGGCTGACCTACTCGAAAAAATCAACATTATCTTTGTCACTGAAAGAAAATGGTATTATACGCTCGTCTTTTTAATGAAAATTCTAAAATATAGTTCCAGCATTGAGTACTTAAAATCAATTGTTAGCTTTCGACAGTCTTCTCGTGTTACTAGAACCACTGATGCTTTTAAATTGCCAAATGTTAAGTTTAAGTCTGAGTCTTTTCGTGACTCCCCTGTCTATCGAATAGTTGATTTATGGAATGCTTTACCTGAGTCTGTAAAATTTTGTGAATCTGATGATGGTAAAGAATTGTATCTTTTATGTTATTTAAGTGTAATCTGAATGAATGCATTCATCTAGTACCCGTGTGCCAAGAACATACCGTGTTTACAAACCTCCTTAATAATTGTACATATAATCTATAATTGATGTCTTGGTTTTGACTCGCTTGTGTGTGTATGTAGAAGTGGCTTAATTTAAATTTATTTAATTAGAAACAGAAAATATCTTGTGTAATTTTTGTTTTGTATTTTGTGTCCTTATTTGAAAAACAGTATTTATTTATTGAAATTTCTGAGACGTAAATAAAGCTAAACTCAAACTCAAACTCTCAAATGACGTCATTCAGACATCATATTTTTTGAGACCCCCAATTTTAGCTTTAAAATTTTTTCCAAGCTCCGTTTCAACTGCCTCCCGCGTACATATGTACATGGTATATTCATAGTAGGGGAGGCTGCATAAAAGACGTCATTTGTAAATCATGCAATTCTTAAAAATACTCTAGCGTTTTTTAACTACATGCCACATACTTTCATATATGGCCCATTGATGGTAGGGGATCCTTTATAAATGACTTCATTTGTGAATAGTGCAATTTGCAAACAATTTTTAGCTATACTCAACTACATGCTACGCACATTCGTATAGGTCTTATTGATGGTAGGGGGCCTTCCATAAATCTTATATCATCCTTTAGCATAACATAAATTTTCTTGTGTCTTTGTTGAAGCTCAGCATCTACTTCGGGGATTTTTTTCTAATGCGAAGCTTATACGTTCTGAAGAGTGATTTCAGGATTTTTTAAAGTAAAAAATTGTAAGATGTTTGGAAAAATTAGTCTGAAAATTTAGAGATTAGTACAAGAATGATTTTATTAATTTACATCAGTTCGAAGTTCAAATTAATTTTCGTATTGTAGTCATAACTGAAATTGAAGTGAATCGTTCTACAATTGAATGACTTCATCCAGCTTATGTATTTATACAGCATTAATATTTTTTCTGCTGTCATAATCGCTCCTCAAAATGGCATCGAATCAAGTTTCCAGTACTATTAGTCACACTGGTTTGTAACTTCAAAAACCGGCGAGAAGAAATTGGTGGATAGTGATTACTATACGTACACAAGTGACAACAAAAAAGACAGTGAAAAGAAATATTTTCGTTGCTCGTTCCGAAAGTTGTGCTGCCCTGGAAGAGGCCTAGTAGAAGACAATATATTTGGGGTAAGCAGGGAACACTGTCACCAGCCGAGTAAAGTAGATGCTGAAATTGATACTTTCAATGAAACACTTAAAGATTTAGCCGTTAAAGATCTGCATGCTCCGACCAGTGTTATATAAGAGAGTGCAAAAGAAAATTTGACAAAAGAAGCAATTATGTCACTTAAGTCAGACGAATCGTATAAACGTGAAATTCAACGAATTAGGGCTAAAGCATTCGATTTTGTCCAAGAACCTAGAGTCATTGATGATATTGAGTTTTGCAACTCAATGAAAACGACTACCAGAGGTGAGCAGTTCTTATTATGGGACTCCTATGATGACGACAAGGACTTGCCCAGAATAGTTGCATTTGCAACAGCAAATAATATACAGGTATGTAAGAACTTATTTAAAAGCACCATATTTTCTTTAATAGTGCGCGGGTCTCTAATGGTACGCAAGGAGTAACCGCCCCAGTTTGAATAGTAAGCAGGTCTGTTTAACACATTAATAAATAGCAGTGCGCAGGTCTCTATTAATGCGCGGGTCTCTAATTAGAAGCAGGGTGTCGAAACTCAAGCTTAAGTATTACGCGGGGCGTAATATTATGGAAAATTCGGTAGATATAATGAACAATTGTATTGTAAAAAATGTCTGTTTGTATTACATAAGGGGTCTCTTTTTCAACAGAAACTGAAATTATGCGGTACATGGTTAGCTGATGGGACATTCAAATCCTGTCCGAGAATGTTTCATCAGTTGTACGTTATTCACGGGGTATTCGACGGATTTGTTATGCCTCTTATCTATGTTCTCATGCTCCGCAGAGATACCCAGTCGTATCTACGACTGTTTCGGAAAATAAGGGAAAAAATGGAAAATGTATGTATATTTATGCAGCATAATGTTATTTAAGAATATACACGCATCAATAATACATAATATTTGGGAACGTGCACAAATTACGTGGTAAAAAGATCCGAAATTATGTCCACCTACCTTTCATTTTTCAGTATGTAATCCAATGTATAAGGATATGACCCCTACCCCCCTTCTTCTTAGCGTACAACGTAATTTAAGCACGCTCGTTTTGGGTACATTTAAATGCATATATACATATTAAATAATATTAAATTATTCCATTTTAGGACTACTTCCCATCTTTGCACGTATTTCTGGACTTTGAAATCGCTGCTATCGAAGCCTGTAAAGCAACATTTCCATTTGCTACTATTTCTGGTTGCCTGTTTCACTTCTCACAAAGCATTATGAGAAGAGTTCAGAAGCTTGGATGGCAGAAAAAATATTTCAGAGATACTGTGTTCCGTATGCAAATACGCAGATCTATAGCTCTATCCTTCGTTCCCGTCCACGATGTTCATGCTAAGTAAGAGCTCAATTATTTTCAGTGTGCATGCAAGTAACAATTCCTCTTAAGCATTTTGTCTTTAATGACAACTTTTTAATGTAAATACTCTGGTTTGCTAACTTAAGATATACTGAGTTATCTGCAAAAATGCCTGTGGAAATGAAGCCCTTTTTGAAGTACTATGGAAATACTTACGTGGGGACCTGGAACAAAAGGGCTCGATTCCCCCCTGAATTTTGAAATATGAGTGAAAGATTGAATGACGATTTACCACGGACTACTAATTTCTGTGAAGGATTTCACTCACGATTAAGCAGCAGAATGCAAGCTTCAAAACCTGGGTTAAAAGGTTCATTTCTAGCATTAAGAAAGAGCAACATGCAAGGGAGCAATTAATGGTACGAGCAAATGCAGGGTATAAGCCAAAGAAAATTAAAGAGTTTGCAAATTTGACAGCAAGACTAAAGCAATGTTTTATTTCTTATTCTAATAAGTCTATTGAATAATATTTGGAGGGAGTCGCCTTAAATTTCCAGTTTGCGTATTCTGGTCTAAATTTGGTGACCAGTGATAGTGACAGTGAGTAATTTGTAGTTGTTTTTTATATTTAAGATTACATTATTGCATAGCAAAGTAATTCGTTAAGCTAGTAATAATTAGAAACTATTTTTATTATTTTAGTTAAGTATGTACATATAAAAATGTGACTAGTGTAAAGAAAACTTCTAAATTCTAAAAATAATTCTAGCAGAACACTGTAATTCAGTCCGCTAGTACTATTGAGATTGTACTTCAGAGTTTTAGCGGAAACATGAATACGTGGTTGGCAAATAGATTTTTCATACCAATTATTGTGTATGTTAAGCAGTTACGGCGTACCTATTGTTCTTTAATCAAAACTATCTATGTATTCATGATGTCAGCTGGGTAAGGTCTTATTGTTTTTTATTTTATTTACGAAATATAGTAACATTATTGTGTTGTTTGGTGTTTATATTGCCAAAATGTTTATGCACATAGTTTGCATTGTTTGATATTACTTGTTAAATTAGTTTCTTTATATGTTGAAAAAAATAAAATGCACATTATCATACTATATGTAAGTAAATAGGCAATACGTATACTGCCTAGTGAGAGAATTTTTCTATCTGTACTGGAGTACGGTGTCAATTTTATTTAAATGAAGTCGTTATTCCCTGCACTCCTCATTTTCGTGTTGTTTGCATGAAACAACCACGCAATGTCTAACGGCGTAATGTAATTCGATGTAATGTCTAACAACGTAATGTCGTTCGACTTACTGTCTCCCACTCGATGTCTATCGACGCAACGTCGTCTACTCAATGTCTATTCGGCGCAACGGTTTTAGGGAAAATGTCGTTCTGTGGAATGTCGTCGACTTGATGTCGTTCCGGTCCAATGTCGCCAGACCGATTCTATTACTGCTAAGTTGTCAATTTGTTAAAAATATGCTGAAATTTTTTTTTTAAATCTGCTTTAATGAGATTACTACACACTTCAACACATCAATGACCTATTTGATATTTTATTTGAACCTAAGGGTAATTATTTTAAGTATGAATTTTAAAATGTTTTTTCAATCATCATATTATGACACTGATAAATAATTCGTCACTGTCAGGTGATGTAAAAAAAAACTTCTTTGAAACCCAGTTTTCTCTACCCCTGCGCATTTTTTCTACGTGGCAGTTACTCCTTGGTCAACAGCAAGCCTTGTGGCAGTGATTTTAGATGACATTGTACTAGACAAGACAAGAACACAACAGCATCTGCGACATCCCCAGGCTGAGTCATTTCCTTAAACAACTGTCGATCATAAACTGGGCCAAGATGATTCTTTTTGAATTCCTCTGATAGACTAGCAACTAGCTCTGTATTAACTATTCCAGGGCTCACGCTGTTCACTCGGATTCCATGCGGGGCCAGTTCCACTGCTATGGATTTTGTCAGCATTGTAATGGCTGCTTTAGTTGCGGAGTAAACACTTACTGTATTTGGCACCATCATGTCAGCCTGTTTAAAGAAAGTTAAAAGTATATAACGAAAGATGTACCCTTATGATGTAAACACTGATATTAGTATAGTGCAAAGTACTATATAGTGCTATAATTGAGATACCCACTTGTATGATATTATTGAATATTCTGCTCAGGCCACCAAGAGGCCCATTGCAGACAGCCCTTAACCTTAAACTTTAATTTAAGCATTAGTAATTGCCGATAATAAGAATTTTTACAAATACTCGGACTTACAATAGAGCTCGTGTTGACGATGGTTCCATTAGTTACGTTATTTGCAATCATTCCTTTCGCCAGACCTGTGCAACGTTTAGAGTACCTTTAAAGTTAACGTCAAACAGTCTAAAAAATAACAAAAATAAGCAAAAAAATAATATGTATTTCAATTCAAATTCATTTTTATTTTATACATTTGGTTAACTACGAATTAACTACGTGTCAACGTGACGCATATCACCGTCCAAGAATAGTAGTAGCGGTGAAACTCCCGCATTATTCGCTAAGTGATGAATGGGCAGGACTAACTCTACTGCTTTCCGGGTTTCATGTTGCTCGTGACTTACTTCTTGTTAGGCACAGTTTCCAAAGTTATGTAATTCAGCCCATGAATTTTGAGATACCTACGGTCCTTTACGTTGCTGCAAGCGGTGAAATAAAAAAATAAATGGCGCATTACTCACACATAAATTCAGCGCTTTTTAAACTTTAATTTATGTTTTGACCTATACAATCTCAAACTTGAGGATCTTGATACATTGTGCTCATACAATAATATGAAATCATTTGTATAAATAACAATAATTATAGTATGTAGTAGAATTGTAGTGAGTAGTGAGTAGTGTAGTGATAAGATCACAAAGAGGAAGATCAAAGAACACGCTTTAGCGTAATTGTTTTCTTATTTAAAGTATGATGAGGTTTAAGCACGATTTGTTTTAGGTTTTAGTCATACGTTACTATTTATTATGTAATACAGATAACTTGTTTGGGAATTTGTTCAAAGTTTTGTAATAAGCCGATACATTATATTCGGTTATATTGCTCGGGACTGTAACAATACGCGAGTTTGAGAGGTCTGTTTGTATAGTACACGAGAGGTACGACTGTACGACTACAAGATATACGGTACTAAAACGCACTTCACGATCAAGACAAACCCACAATACTCATTCCCATTACGTGTGTAAATTTTTAATCAATGCATTGCCATTTCTTGTCTCTATGTTCTTATTACAGTTTTTCGTACTGTAATTAACATGCGATTTTGTATTTAAAATAAAACATATATGGACGAGTGTTTTTTTAACAATCCTTTTGATTAACAAGTTTATAAATAAATTGTATTCATAAATCATAAATTTCAAATTGTTGTTTATGTTATTTAAATCATTAGGTGAAAATAGCATTCAGATGATAGCTGCTGAAAAAATAGGTTGATAGGTTGAATGTTGATGCTGAAATTAAATATCCGCATCTTGTACAAAATCTGCAAAATACGTTTATATGATAATTATTCCTGTTTTTAACAGATTTAAATTCATTATACGCAATATTTGTAAAAGCATTCAGACTTATTCCACTGTAATAAGGGCAGCACCTTTAGTAGAATTAAATTGCATAGGTATTAAATTTAAAAGTACTTAGTACTTTTTCTATTTTAAAATGCCTCAAAGTAACTGCGAAGACGACATAATTTTTCTTTGACGTTTAATTCTCGTACTGTTTTGGTATTGTAGACGTTGTTTCGTAATATTCTAATTTATACAATTTCATAATAGTACAATCTCTTATAGGAGAGAATCTTGATACATTGTTTTTATAAAATAAAGCCAATAATAAGAAATCAATGATACACATTATAATACATGCAGTTAGTAGTAGAAAAGTAGTAAACAGAATGATCAGATCATACAAAGGAAAATCAAAGGAAATCATTTGATGTCAGTTTTATTGTATTAAAATTATAATGATAATAATAATAATGATAATAATGATTTATTGTCTTGAAGCATACGTGATACAGACACCATATGATAGTTAGATTCAAAGAGATAACAATCGGTAAGAAGGTACCAAAGATAGCAGACATTAATAATGCTTAGATGATGATGATGTTATGATTAGGTTAAGGCACGACTGGTTTTCAGATTAGGCCTTGCCTTAACATTTTTTATGTAACAATGATATAATGTTTGAGAATTATTTACAACACATCGTTTTTAATGTAGGTCGTATAATATCCTGCAATAGTGAGAGGGCCTGTAATACTACGCGATCTCTCAGAGGTATTTCTTTAAATAATCCCCGGGTGGTACGATTACAAAGTAAGCTTACACGCTATTTTACAAGTAAACATTTTTTACAGAAATCACCTAAGCTTGTGAGATTTAAAATATAAAGCGGCGCCCTACATATATACAAATTTGAGATATTTTAATTAATTTTCAGTAAATTTTAATGTGTTGTTTTTTTATTCAATTTTGAGTATAATTAAAGACATAAACAAACGATAATTACATGCTATGCAGTTAAAATTTTTATATTTTAATAAAATATAAGACGCAATTTAAAATAAAAAAAATTAAAATTAAATAGGCATACAAATGGAGAAGAAGAAAACATTTTTAACAATTTCCGCTTTCAAATCTTGAATCTAACAAGCCAAAAACGCAGTATGAATCTGCACTACTCACATAAACCTTGTTAGCGCAGAAGAAAATCTGTAATAATTGACAAATGCATATTTTATTGTGGCAGTGTGAGTGTGTGTCATTCTTTGTACTGTATGTATTTTTGATACACAAAAATGAAATATCCTCTGCTAACGCTCTCAGCCCACAATGAAAAATAATTTTAACTGACGTTGAATAACGAATAATCAACAATAGAGCCTGTGGAGAATTTTGGAAATTTTGCTCTAAGCTCAACGGAAGTCTACTGGTCATACGACATATTGATAATTAATTCCTCAGCCACATGATATGGCTACAAGACTTCCATGGCATAAAAGAACTTACAGCAGAGTTTTACATCCTAACTAATAATTATTGTAAGTTTATTACAAACATTAATACCTCCCGTTATACAGTGATTAAGTGTGGCAATTAAACAGTTACTAAGTTTCTATAACTAAGAGCTTACGTGTAGAGAACTAAGTTTTTAGGAAAATATAATTAAACGTACGCATTTCATTCACTAGTTGCTGAGTACTTAAAAACCGCTAACAATTTTCCAAGCAGATACGCTCCTCACGTTGACGGTCCGTGCATCACTTCTACATCTGGGCAATTTAACAATAATAATTGTAAAATGTGAACGAACCAATTGCACTTTTAACATTACGAAAAGCTTTAAACGCTAAATTACTTTAAATTTTTTGGAACGAAATGCCACTGTTTTAAATTATTTAAAATAAACACGTAATTTTTGTAATGTAGCATAAAATACATGATATCATGCAACACAAAACAAGGGGCTGCGCCACTTGTTTAATGGTAGCCTTAACAGTAATATGTGGCAGTAGTATATAGTATATGCTGTTGCATTTGTTTCTCTTCTACGATTAATTTATAGTATTCTTTATTTGTGCATATTTAAATAATTTAGTACGCTTTTAAAATAAGAGACTAATTTTATTTCTGCCTATTTATATAATCTGAAAACCTTTAGAAATACACCACCGATTAAAACGAAAAAATATAAAATTTGGAAGTCCTTCAGCCAACTTTAGCATATTTTAACCCCCCACTCCCACCCACCTACTGCGTCACCTCCTTAAATATAACATCAAAAACGGCAATGTGTATGATAGGGTGTTATTTATTTTCAGCTGACCCACCCTCAATGTGATTGGCACTATTTGTGTTCAATCCCTTAAAATCAGCCGTGTGAAATGAAGAAGTTTGAATTTCCCGCAAAAGTGTTGTCAAAATGTAAAATTTGGTTTTTGGACCGCTAACGGTAACTCACAGAATTTTCATACAAATAATACATCACTAAAACCGTAATGATTAGCAGAATCTACTTATGTATAAGTTCATAAGTAATATTTTAACAGTTTCGGAATTATTTTCAAAAAACCTGTATTTTTCGAAAAATCGCTATAAAAAGTGTTGTATGGGCTAGAACGGTATATATTTAAAGTCTTTTTTTCATTTTTAAGGGCTTAAAAATTAGCTATCACTCGACCAATTCGGTCAAGTATTTCAAAAAAGTTATAAGTTATGTTACTAGGTAGAAACAAAGATTTCATTTTTGAACATGCAGAAGAACTCCAATAGAAATGGATTAGAAGGAAGTATGTTTTTAAATTGTATATTCTCAAGTTTAATCGTTAACCTTTGTTTTAACATTCCATACTTTCCTAAGCTTTGTCAAGGTTTAAATATTCAATTTTATGAAATGATGTACGCACCTTTAGGCTCTTATCGCTTCTCATCGCCTCTCATCGCTAAATTTCTCAAAATATTGCAATAGTTGCAGCTTACAAAATTTTTCTCACAAATTCTCAAAAGCTTGCACCCGACAAATAACTTGCCATTTTAAAGTGCAATTACTATGAATAGGACTGGAATGAAGTTGAAATTTTATGACAACATAAACAATACGTCTGTTATGCTTAAAAACCTAAGCCAGAATGAGAAATATGTTTTCTCACCTCCAAATCTCAAAAACTTTTGTTGAATTCGCAGTCATTCTCATCTTTGTCAATATGGCCGTTATTATGGTAATATTTTGAGAAATTGAGCGATGAGAGGCGATGAGAAGCGATGAGAGTATAAAGGTGCATACCTATTGTAATTATTTGATTTGAGAGAGGAGTTACTTTGCCAACGATCAATGGACTAACCTTTAAATTAGCACACAAAGTGGACAGTTGAGTTTGAAAATAAATGTACTATAGATTTAGGCAATGCATTGCGGATAATTGCGAAAAAAGTGTAACCTTTCTAAGAGACTTTAAGGTTTAATTCGCAATTAAAATTAAAGTTAATTGACACGGAATTATAAGATAAGGCGTCTAACTAGACTTTTAAATATTAACTTTACTACCCTAAATTCATTTTAGCATTTAGGTCATAAGCGAAGGTTTTAATAAAACGGAAACAGAATACCAATACCATACGATTGAGAGAAGAAAAATGATGATTAGAAAAATATATATATTGTATAAAATATAAAATATAATATTTTATTATGTAAAGTGTAAATCGTAAGTTGGGAGCAGAGATAAACGGATATTTCCCCAAAAGCCCCCCAAAAGGTCACAGGAAATATAATACTCCACGCTGTGGAGACGGGAATAGGAAATATAGCATAGTACGTGAGGATCTTCTATCCTCGCGGACTATGACCAAAACAGTTACTACTTGGACTACGGCGAAGAAGAAGGTACTCCTCAACTCGACCGTGCTACGGCAAGAATTTGTTGCTACGTATAAACTCTTAGGGACCCATGCAGACCAAGACACCCCACAAGGGAATTATATTCTTTGCTACGAGCGAAATTTTTAGGGAATCATACGGTGACCCTGTGACCCTACGAAAGAAGTTATGTAGACGCCACGAGCGAATGAAATAGGAAACACAAGGTGACCCAGAATAGACGTTCTAGGAGAAGTCCATAAAAGTATCCGTCCGGCTCTGAAATCAACCTACGAGGTAAGAAATAATATTTGTGAGTTATAATCTGCATCGCACGGCGACAGACAGGAAATTACCCAAGAGACTATTGTCATTTTCAAAAGTAAATTCTACTTTCAATTTTGGTCACGGACCATTTTTATTTGGCGTTACGAACGCAGTAAAAAGTATTATTATTGTTCAATAAATACAGGGCTGTATAAGACCCTTAAAACTAAACTACATTATATAGTTTCATATGTGATTGCATCTTGGTGTACAGGTTGATATTCGCATATAAATATATAATTTATATTATAATTAATTATAAGTAATTTTATATCATAATTAATTATAGTCATTGTAGGGAAACGCATCAATTGTCATCTTCCATAGGTTCATATTTGCAAAGCGTAGTGTTTGCCATATATGCTCCATAAATCCCTCCTCATAGTCGTGCATACTATTTAGTATCTCGCCGATCCGGGCCTGAAATACGAGAGAACCCCCCAGGTAAAGTATTTCAGTTTCCCGTTCCAGACTTGGATTTAGTTGACCGCATTAAAATCCGTCACGATTATGGACGTCATCAGTTTGGATACACGAAATGGGTTGATTACAACTGAAAAATGAAATTTACGTTTCCAAAACTTGCAAAATCTTGAATTGGCTTTACTTATGTTATAATTAACAGCCACTCTTTTAATAGTGTAATAAACCGAATGAAATTTCCTACTTTAACTGTTGATTCAACACAATCTAAATCACGTATAATTTTAAATGGCGTAAAATTCTAAACTTAATATAGTTGTAATTGTGTCTGTTTCCAATATATGGGCGTATCTCTGCACGGAATTGTTGCTAGAGGTTTATTCAAACGGAGCTGCTACTTTGAAAAATTTACATTGAAAGCTCTAGTTTTCTTCCTGGTAAATAAGTTTGTTCGTTTGCATCAAAAAAGGAAAAGTTTAAACACTTTGCATGTTTAAAGTATTCCAGTTTACAAAAAAATACCGTATAAGCAAATTCAAATGAATGTTATTTTTTAAGATGTAAAAGTTTTGGCGTCATTTCATATAGCTCTTTGTTAACAATTTCGGTTTGCTAGTAAATCTACATCTAATTCTGATTAGAAAAGAACATATACTTATTTTGTGATTCATTTTACAATACATAAATCATACTATATGTGCTAACGGTTTAGCTTAAAATAACAAACTCCTTCTGATATTACAGGAAAAGCCAGCGAATGGTAGGAATTTGGAATGAAATTGATTTTTGTTGTTGTTTTGGTTATTTTGTTGAAAATATAAAACTGACGCTTTTTTTAAATTTATATCATGCGTCATCGTAAACACTAACGTCTAGTCAATCTGCTCTTCGATATAAATACTTTTGTTAGCTTTAGCAGCTATTAGCTAATCAGAAAAACAAAAACAGTTAGCTGAAGCCTAATGTTACAAAACGGAAATCTCACTTCCCTGCAGGATGTTTCTTTTCTCCCAAAACCACAATTATTATATACATGGGCACGTTCCCACAATCATTTGCGGGACTCTCAGATTAAATATGAGTATAAATGGGAATATTACATGGCTAAGGATAATCTGTAAATGATGTCACGGGTAGGGGTCAATGTTTATGCTGGGACATTAATGATATATTTTTTTAAGGATATCTATTTACTACTTACATACACAGTGGTTTAGCTGATGACATTAGAGAGCCATTTATAGGTTCATAGAACTAGGAATATTTCCATTACATTATTTACGGACGATCCTTTTTCGTAATTCAGAATAAATTATCCACTCATTCAATTCACGAAAGTAAAAACTATTGTGAAACCTCAGTTTCCGATTTAACTAAAAGTAACAATCAAAACAGGAAGAACTACAAAATAAAAATAGTGTCACGTTATGTTGTAGGTCGTATAATCAAAGTGTCGTAGACTTCAAGTTGTTACTCTTTCTTAAAAAAGTATTTTTCTCTCATTGAAATGTAATTTATTACTGAAAAATTAAAAATCTACACTTTTTCTATGAAAATGAAATTTTTTGTTTTTCTTGCCATTTTCACCACCCGCGTTGGTATGATACACATTTTAAGAATTACTAATTTGCTACAATTAATCCACATTTATCATACCTAAAAAAATGCACATTGTATGTACTTGTGAATTTCAGACGTTAAAACACTCTGCAATTCTGCTCACCATAATCTTGATTATGAAGCAGCACAAGTTTTGACCCCTCGGGTTTTCGTAAGACTACAGAAACCGGCCTCTCTCCGATGCCAAGCTTTCAGTAATACTCCGCTGTCAACTTGTACATGGAAAATTTGTTACTAAGGGCCTAATATTCGAGGAAGACTAATCTCATTTAATATTTTTTCTTCAAAAAAATCTATCAATGGGACTGGGGATAATGCACGCAGCAGTGCTTATCACTACGTGGGCTCTGGACTTGAAAACGGAGAGTGTGGTCTTAGAATTGAAAACGTGACAGAAAAGGACATTGGGACGTGGACTTGTATTTTGGGAGCACTCGTTGCTGGAGTACAATTCAAAGGAAAAATCAAAACTGAGCCTCTAGGTAAGAGAGTGTTGAAAACGAAATTTGAAATGTGTGCAAATTCAGAACATTTTTAAATATTGGTTCACATGGTTCCTCCATCTGCCGGGTTTCTAATGCTAAAAAATAAAAGATTTTGTAAACATGAACTGTAATTCATGTGGTATATAATTAATGTACATGTCAATTTTTTGTTTTTTTAAGTGCGTCCCACAGTTAAAATAAAACCAAAAAGAATACAAATAGCTACACTTAATGGAAACGTAAGCTTCCACTGTACCGTTGTAGACGAATTCTCCCCGTCCAATTTTACATGGGTACGTGAGGACAGATCTGATCTACCGTCGACTGCAAGTTTCGACAAAAGCGGTCGTTTGACGTTTACAAACATAAGTTTCACAGATAAAGGGAGGTACGAGTGCACTGCAAGGAATGAGGCTGGTTCTACTACAGGAATTGCGGAACTTACATTTCCAGGTGATTTATTTTAGTGTACAAAAATGGCGTTGATTTATATGTTAGTACTGTTAGTAGTATAGTGGTCTCTATCTCTGGTGGGTGAATGGAATTTTGCAGTGTGCAATGCAGTTGTACTATTTTAGAAGGTCCACCTACCAGAGCCTGCATCGTACAGTGAGATAGTATTGAGCTTCATCCGCATTAATTACCATTAGCGAATTTTTTCTTTTTTTTTGTATAGGTATGATGAACTTGACTAAGAATGTCGCCCTCGTAGTTGCTTTAGTATTCGTGGTATGTTTTGGATGTGCCTCCATGTGGCTCCAAATCAGATCGAAAGGAAATTCGTAGATGGAGAGATCAAATGCGGGACCTTACAAAGGAAGAGCTGGAGGACTTCTACAATAGGTCTGCAAACGCACCAGTAGCAGACAATGCACATAAACACATTCACTCGCTTCCCTTCAACAGAGATTTGGAAATTCCTAGAGACAAACTTGTTATCCGTAACTACAATTAAATTTATTTTTTTCTTTTTTTGCTTCTTACACAAAATTAATCTATCATAATTGGTTAATAGTAACATTATTTTTTCTACATTGCGCTGCATTGTTTTTAGTTGCTTTCGTCAACATTGTTGTACGGTCTGTAAAAGAATTACAATAAATAAATTTACCATAACCCACAATTAATGAGATAGAACAAAAATTCTTGGGAGTAGGGAATTCGGATAAGAGAAGGAAGGATGTCTGACCACATGCACTGGAATGAGTGGCAGTGGCTCTCCTTTAACTGTGGCTGTTAAGATGACGAAACCGCAAGTGGAAGTTTCTCACTTTATCTCTCTTCTTTCAGAAATCCATGTTTCCTTGAATGTGGAGCTGATATTCCCCAGCTTGCTATACCCACCGTCTGCAACGTCATTTACGAGCTTAAAATACGTCAAGCCATCAAAATATACCACAGACCGGACGGAAATACGATTTTCTCTGTTCCAGAGAAGCCCTAAATTATTCGAAAAGTGAAAGCAAATCCTAAACTGAGTGGACCAAAGTTGCTTAACCCAGTGGAAAGTAAAACCAGAAAGCCGGCAAGTCGACATACTTTTAGTAGAATTTTTAAAAGTACCGGATTTAAAAGTTTTATAGCTATGCAAAAGCCTGTGACCTCTAAGCGAAATCAGAGAAAGCGACCATTTTTCTCCGCGGTTCAATTTCGTGATTTTGAGGCGTCTCAATCTTCTTTTTACACCTTAGATTGTCCATCGGAACCCACAACATCACTCTTGCTTTCATCAGAACAAAGACTAGAGTTCCATAATCAACTTGGTTGACCTAAATGACCTCGTGCAAAAAAAATTACGCTTTCTCTGAATTTACTTGGAGGTCACATGATTTTGGGTACCTATGGAACTTTTTAATCGGTTATTTTTCAGGATTCTACTAAAACTATTTCAACTTGCCTGCTTTCTGGTTTCATTTTATACTAAGTAAGGCAACTCTGGTCCACTTAGTTTAGGATTTTTCTTCACTTTTTTAATTATTTGGCACTTCTCCCAAACAAAGAAAATCGCATAACCCCTTCCGTCTGGGGTAATTTTCGATAATTTGATGTATTTTTAATCCACACATGACTTTGGAGACGGTAGGTATAGCAAGCTGGGGAATATCAGCTCCACATTTAAGGAAAACATGACATAAAAATAGAATCACCTAGGCTTATGACGCAATCGATCTAGCTTTCACTGGTATGGTAATGATATCAATGCCAAGGCGGTTAGCAGCAGTGACTTAAGCCCATGGAGGTCCGAAAAAGTACCAACTTAAGTTAAAATATTGTTTTCGTTTTCATTTGTAGTTTTTTAGCAAAAACATGCGTTATAAACTATTTCTTACTTTTTTGTCCGATCACTTTTGCACACTGTTTTTGTGTACTTACGAACTAATTATTTATTTTTAGCAGCGCATATTATTTTTACAACCCTAAACACAGTTTTTTGTATTTGCAGCACTTTAGACTACATCGTGTAAAAAAAGTGGTATTTGCATCAATAGTTTTCATACTAATCGAGGTCAAACTTTGCGAGCCCAGTTGTCCGATCACTTCTGCCCTGTACTGTATGTATTATGTATTACAGACCCGTGTACTCCCTTATAATGGCGTGTTAAAAAGGCCCGATCACTATTATTAAAACGCTTACCTTTCAAACTCGTGTACTATTTCAGGCCTGTGTACTACTACCGAAAATACGGTTAATATAAATTAACATGCTTTTATTTAGCAGGATTTTTATGTCTTGTCTTGTGTGGTATGTTTGTAAATGTTATTTTTGTGCTTGCATGTATCCTTCTTGTCATTTATATTCAACCAGTATTGTAATATAATAAAAAAGTTTTACATTACAACGGCTTGGTAAACATCACAATGTTATTACATATTTCCAGCTTCTACAAAAATTAATAAGTGGGGTTAAACTAAAAAATGTGTAATTAGGAAAACTAGGTACATCTGTTTTTCCAAATAAATACCTTACATCCCCACGCCGCCTATGCAGCTATGCACTATTAACCATCCTTAAACACTTAAGTCGACATCTTCATTTATAATCCCTCATTAATCATCCTTATTTCGTCACCTTACGTGACCCGCAGTACATTGTAATTCAATGTTTATTATTGCTGGTTTGGTAATAAAATGTTTGTTACTACTGCTTTTTTGGGTACAAAAAGAGTACTACCACACGGTGGTAGTATTGAAGGATTAGCGCTATTAGCAATTTTCGTTTTGCGTAAGTAAACGTCGAAATGTGTAAATGAACTATTAAAAATGAGTTACGATTTTTCAAGTTGTAAGTACAATTCTGGTCTTTTCTCCCATTGACTACATATCTATTTTCTCTCTGGTAAGAATTTGTGAATCCCCGAAAAACGGTTTACCAAAACCCTTTGTGAATACCAAACAGCGTTTAACTTTTAAAATATTACTCGATTAATTGTTCTATCAATAACTAATAATAGTTGTTCAGTTCAGTCCTAAATTAAAAAAACTGTTCATCTGCATAACGTTTTTTGCAGTCAATATTCACATGCTTAACGCATATATCTTTAAATTCAACTTTTTGGAAGTTTGACTAGAACAAAATTAGTATACAATGTTTTAAATATTCTTCTTACGTCCTAATAACGCATTTTACGCAGGTGAGGAGTTATAAGAAAGGACGTCTAGTTGGGCAAAGGTAGGTATTTACACTAATTCATCAGGTTTTCTACAAAGATAGCGTACAATTGTCTGCTTTGCTGCTATACTATAAGTTTTTGCCTTAAATTCAAATTAGATGTTCCTAATTTTGCTTATATTGCGCCATATAGGTAGTCCTGTTTGGTCTTGTTTTTCATTCTTTCCATAGCTGACCACATTGCGTCTAGTTTGGTTTAAATTTTAAATGAAGTGGAACTTGGAAGGTTCCTAGTCTACTCAAGCCGTGATCTAGGGCAAAAATCCGTGGGAGAAGCTAATCTAGTTGTTACGTTAGCATTTAGTATAATCCCTGTGTCATTAACATACGACGTTTTGAATATCCGAGTCAAATCTTATCACATACCAAAATAGCACTACTAATCTGATCCTGCTTATTCTTAACTGTTTTGAAGGGTAGTTAGTCCAGTCTCGTCAAGTCAAGTTACGTTACCCAAAATTGCATACAAGTCTAGGCAAGTCGCTTGTATTCTATGCCAGTGAGATGTTGTGCTTTCTTACTAAAAACTTGTTATTCTAAATCCTTTAAGGCATGTTTTTGAGTTGCAGGTCTGCTGTTATATCAAAGAGTTCTGAATAATACATGATTCAAGTACAACAGTAGGATTGTAGGATGAGGAAAAAATTGAGAAATCGTCGTAATCGCCAAGTGCTAACAAACAATTCTGTTGATAGCTGTTCTCAGATGATTCTCAAATCCATCTATTCTAACAAGTTGACTCACAATGGGTGCAACTTACCAAAATTAATGAAAACGCGAATATCCAGTGACTCCAAACGGAACTTAGAAGATGTTTTCTGTTTCTTCATTTTAAATTTGATTTATAGCTAATTATTTAGTTTTAAACATTTTCGATAAACGTTACGTATTTTTTAACATAAAAGTGTTAGACCTTTTTTTGTAAATGTCAAAAAAAGTTTGCACATTTTTTTATAATAAACCAAAATTTTTTTTTAAACAAATTTCCCATCTTGAATGTGGTTTTATAATGCTTTATTTTGCTGAACACAAGGAAACGTGGTGCAATCCAACAAGACTTTTCAGTACTTATATGCACGAAATAATTTTAATCAAAAGTAATAAAGTTGGCATTTTTTTCGTGTGTAGTTGGAAGTGTATATTGTAGCTCATTTGTTTTGTTTTAACTAGTCATAAAATCTTGAATTATTTTAATAATACTGTTTTCTTCCACTGCTTGTAGGTAGCAATCACACCTCACACGCACAGAATTCTTAATCAAGAGGAATCTCCTTCATGAAACAATAAATAAATTATCCTACATTATTTGAGCGACGTTGGACTAAATCTTAATACAGATTTAACCTTGTTTGTCGATTCTAAAATATATGTGCGTCAGGTGCGTCTTTGAATTACATTGTTACAGTTTTACATGAAACGTACCAAAACTCTTAGGAACTTACATTAAAATCATTAAAGGTGCAATTAAATTATTAGTTATTTTATTAATTCCCGTAAAATAGGTTTATGTAAGAATGCTTTTCCAACCTGATTAATATCGTAATAATTTCATCATACAAGTCAACTTCAACACTGGAGACGAACAACGTCAACAAGAAGACCATTTTTATATATTTTAAGTTCGTTAATACCTTTTCAGTGTCTTTTAAATCATGTTGGAGTTGCAAAGTATGTTATAACCTATATGCTTATGTTTGCAAACTAAGCGCTTTATTCAAACGCGTCGGAATTGAAATTTTATTTTCAATAATTAAATATTAGCTTTTTGGACTTTAATTTAAATTAAAGAGGCCATATTTTGTATAACTACGCATTTGTTGTTTTTTTTGAAGTTGAAGAAACCTTTCAAATCGCAAACTAAAATTTTTTATGCAGCAAAATCTACGCAAATTTTAAATCACCACATTTAACTTAAACATGCTGCATTTTTGACAAGGACCTGTTCGAAGCTAAGCAGCAATTTTTTATTGGTTAATAAACTTAATGGTTTAATTGTGTTTCCAGCTACCACAGCAGTATTTAAAATTTTAGGTTGCATTTACTGACAATATATTTCAGTATGATTTCTTATGAAACAAAAGAACGAATTACGCAGAGTCAATACCATAGTAAAGCAGTGGGAGCGAGATAATTTAAGAAGTCCGAATTAGAGATATTTTAGTGTTTTCTAATTACACATTAGTGAAACTACATAACATGCATATATATATAGGGCTTCATAAGAGACCCACTAAAAAGTAAGAATTAAATCAATTTCTGAATTATTAAAATACAAATTAAAAAGATTTCACTGTAATAAACGAACACAACATATTATTGCACGTTATATTGTAGCTCAAAAAAAATGTCTAACAAACAAGGAGTCTAAACTTAAAAGTGTCGTCCTCCTTGTCAGTAATATACATCAGGCAGAAAAGATTAACATTAAAAATCTATTATTAAATAATCTTTTGAAATAACTTTTTCCAAGTTTTACAAAATCACAAGTGGCGTGTAACTAAACATTGTGCAATTTGTGTAACAATATCTGTTTTGAAATAACTAAATTACACCCCTACCCCTATACAGTCTGGAACTATTATTCTCCCACCTGTATTTACTAATATCTTAATATTCTAGATATTGTTTAGCGAATTTTTAATTTGTTACCGCTCGCGTGTAATGTAGGGGTGAATTATGTAGAGACGACTTCAACGGGGGCAACTATTACGGATCACCTCTTATTCGTTGCGTCGGGGTTTGTAGTATGTTGTTTCGTAGATCTGGGTTCGTAGATCCAGGTTTCGTAGCGTGATGTTTTTTGTAGCGTACTGCGTTTTGTAGATCCAGAGTTCGTAGCGTGATGTTTTTCGTAGCTTATGTTAAATTCAGTAAATAAATGCAGTAATATTTGAAAAAATGTAGTGTGATCGCGGTTTTATGTATTGTATTTAAACGCGTTACCAAAATTTAAATACCGTATTTCCTGTTCTAAACCACGGAGTGTACTATTAAAACTCGCACCTTCCAGACCCGTGTATTAAAACAGGCCCGTGTATTATTACAGGCCCGTGTACTACCATATAAAACAGT
This sequence comes from Dicyrtomina minuta, assembly GCA_949802685.1. NCBI lineage: Eukaryota > Metazoa > Arthropoda > Collembola > Symphypleona > Dicyrtomidae > Dicyrtomina > Dicyrtomina minuta. The sequence continues at coordinate 123,289,973 of OX461808.1, read as the reverse complement.
GTTAAATAGACCCGTGATAGTATTCAAACTCATACTTCTCAGACCTGTGTAGTAATGCATGCCCTTGTACGATTTTGGACCCGTGGTTTAATACAGGAAATACGGTACCTATAAATTCAAAGCATAAGTAAGAAATTTTAACATGATAATGCTATTTTACTATTTTCTAGGCCGTTGATTACTTAAATAAAATGCCATCGAAATAAAATAAAAAAGTAAGACTAGTATAAAAAATAAAAAATTTAAATAAAATAAATATGTTAAAAACAGTATATAAATTATTAACCCTTTTGCGTGGCCATGTCATGGAGTGAGATAATTCAGGATTGAGTAAAAGCTTTTGAACGAGTTTTAATTTAAGGTGTCAACATTTTCTTGTACCCTGTTCCGCATAGCATTTTGTATTGAGAAAACAGTTGCACGTACCAACTTGGCTACCACGCTTAGTTGTTCAGTTTATTTCGAAACTTCATTTTTTCACTACTTGTGTAATTGCAAGTAGGCGTGCTTGGGTGAGCGGTTAGGACTGCAGACTGTAACGAAATTTACAGCCTCAGACCTGGCTTTGATCCTCGGCCACTGCTAATCGTTTACGGCTCAGTGTTGTACAGTAAACGTCACTGGATGGTTGATTGAAACCCAATCTCTTTTGGTGCTCCTGAGTGACCATCACTAATTGTAGGGGCCTAGGGAATGGGACTCCTTTACTGTGGAGAAGGGGTCAGGGATACTTGAAAGGTACAAAGACCGATACGATCTAACGCGGTAGCTTTCTATTTTCTCACCCACAGTGACTGGTTAAGTCTGGTTGTAAAAAATTCAGTTATATCGACTTAATGCATATTTATTTATTATTTATTATTTCTTTTGTTATTGCCTTTACAAAAATCAAATTCTTCTAACTCAAAATCATTCGATTCGATAGAAGAGTCGATTTTGACAAAGTGATAACTTCAGACTGCCAGCTCCACTAGTTGCTTGGTGAAATTCCACAAATATGACGAGAACTGATTTTAGGATATTTAAATGATACGCTAATTGCAGATTGCATAAAATGTAAACACGCGTTATTCATTTTCTTCGCAGATAACATAAAACGTAATCACGTTGTATTCGTTTCCTTCAAACGTCAATCTTTCTGTTTAGTTAGCAGTTGTTCTGTTCTCAAAAATATTTAATGTATTTACTGAAGCTGTATTCAGTATAAGCTACGAAAAACATCACGCTACGAACAATGGATCTACGAAACGCATTACGCTACGAAAAACATCACGCTACGAAACCTGGATCTACGAAACAACACACTACAAACCCCGATGCAACGAATAAGAGCTGTACCAACTAGATAGTTCTGGAATTTAATGCCTATTACGGAACAGAAGTACGTCGTTGACTACTCATAACATTTTAATAATCTTCGAGTCTATACCGTTAACATTTTTTGGTACAAAATAATTATTTGTTTATCATGTCAGGCTGTCACAAATAAATACATTTAATAATCGCTTAGAAGGTATATAACTCTATCAAATAGTTAAACATATTCCAAATTCAATGTACTGCCATTCAAGGGTCCGTATATTCGTTGCAATTAGCACTGAACATAGCTGTTTATATTTTCAAAACATGACAATTTGGTGGAAGTTTTCACTATAATTCATATGATTATTCAAAACACGAATGTCATATGATTTTATTAAAAGGTAAATTTAGCTATCAACCACAAACTCTTGTCCAGCAAATATTAAAATAATTACATACTTCAACCTATCATTAATTTTAAACCGGTTTTCAAAGCTCCTATTATTATTGTGAACAAAAGCTTTCTTCAGTATTTTATTAACTTTTACTTCTCAGTCGACAGTCCAGAGCAGTACGAAGCAGACACAAAACAAAAAATGATTTCAAAATTGTTTCACATTTTCCTATTATTCATTTGCCACTATTGGGTCAAGCTCCGTAAAATTAAAATGTGCAGCCCAAATAGCCAAGATAAAAAAGTTCAACATTTTAATTACAACTACGTAACGTATACTCTTCTTACAAGGCTTCATCTCATCCCATTTGAATTCAATGGTGAATTACGTATTCAGTCTGCGAAATGGAAACAGTGCATGAGCAAAGTTTGGGATATTTTAAGAGTTCTGTATTATTTTAATGGTATTATTTGCGCGGGGAAATATTGTTTACTGAACTATCCCGAAGTTCCATTATATTATTTTGCAGGCATTCTCATCTGTAGTATGATGCTTGGGAATTTAGGTTTCTGGAACTACCTTTTATCGTATAAATGGACGCTGGTAAATGCAATACTTTTTCGGGAATTTCAAGCACAAGGTATTCATATAAATACGTTTATTTTACGTAGATTACATGTATAATTTTATTTTCTACTACAAATATACTGTATGTTTTTAATAGAGTTTATAAGCTCTTCACAATTAGAGACACGGTAGTGCTTTAAAGTATTTGATAAGTAATTATTTAAATTGCAATAGTTACATACAATGAATTTGTTTCCTATTGAAATACAGATACAAAAATAAACAGCAAACAAAATTACAAGTGGGGAAATTCTGGACCTGAAAAAAATACAATAGCTGAATGTTCAATTCGTCAAATTATTTTTGATTTTCTCCCATTATACGTATTTACTTTATTTATTCCTAATCCTGTCATGTATTTCTATGACCCACATTTTCCGACATTTCTTTATTATGCTCTACCTGCCAATATTCAAAATGTCTTTACTCTTTTAATCTGCATGCTCATCGATTCAACAATGATTTTGTCGTTTCTGTCTATGGCATTTCATTTATCATTCATGATTCTTGCCTTTTTAAATTTTTTCAATGCTTCGATTACCCAGTTTATCAAACGAATTAATCAAAATGCTGGCGTGCAAAATTTTCAATTGGATCACCAAAAGCATAAAGCGCCACACCCTGGGCTAGAAATGGCAAAAAAGCAACCAAAACTGGAAATCCGGGAAATAAGAACAGACATTAGGAAACTTCAATTGACCATTCATTTGTTTAACATGGCATTTTGTGACATAATATTTTGTGTGAAGCTTACTTGCTTGACGATGAGTATCTTGGGTGGTCTCGTTGGGATTCGTTACTTTCGGTCAGAAATAATTATTTCAATCGCGTTTCTCTTTTTTGCCATAAGCAGCAGCATATTCTTTACAGTTGCGTTTGATAAAGCTTTTACAGTGTGTGTCGATCTTGAAGATGTTAAACGTCAATTGCTTAGCAAATCCAGTACAATAATGTTTGAAGGGGTTGCTAGAAATGCGGATATTAGAAGAAAGGATGGATTACCGTTAGGTGTGACTGTGGCGGAAGCGCATACTTTAAAAAAGAAGGAGTTTATTCGGCTAGTCAAGTCGCTACCGTCAGAAGGGGTGAAGGTGGGTGGATTTTCAACGTTTGAAAGGGAGTCCACAGCTTTATATGTGGATTTCGTTTTTAGACAAATTGTTAGTTTACTCATTGCATTTTAATTTAACTTAGAAAATCTTATGCACATTATAAATTTTTAAAGGAATTATCGTTTAATAGTATTTAAAAGTTGGTATTTTTTTATTATTTGAGTTTGGCAGCTCTGTTACCTTGATGAACATAATATGTATTTATTAAATATAATCAACGGCGTCAAAGTAATACATTTATTTAAATGGCAAAAGCAAAATTCATTAGTTCGATACATCCAATTATCTACGTGTATTTGCATTTGCTCAACATAATAAAATGTGAGGAAAATGTAGTATTGGTCAAATATTGTTAATTAGTTAAATTGAAAATGTAAAATATATTTGCTTTATTATCAAGAATTGCTACCTTGATACTATTTACAAGTAAATTTGTAATAGTAATTTTTGAAATGCAAAATTTTCAATTTAGTTACGGTAAGTAAATGCAGCATGTGACAGTGTGACAATGTCTTATCGTGTAAATCCGTAGCTGAAAAATAAGGTCGCAATAAATCAGCAAGTGGGTCTCAATATTAATTTGAATTTCTGAATTTGAACTATTAAATAAATGAAGGATGTTTATATCAAAAATAAAAATAAAAACCAAAATGCAACTTCCAGACGAGAAACCAAATTTTTTCGTGAATGCATTGAATGCCTTGCAAAGCTGAACAACTACCACTAAATCCTTCGACAAACTTACTCATATCTCACATTGTTCCCTAAAGACCTTATGCCGCTCGCGAAAAGGTATGCCACACCAGGGTCAACTGTGGTGGACGTTTGTGACTAATCTGTATTATTGCAGCATATACTGTGAAAAAACTGTAGACGAAATTTTTTCAAAATCTGTGCGCAGGTTTGGCGCCAAAATATTTTTGAATTTTCGATTTTAACATTGCGTTAACCGTAAAAGCCTCATATTCATTTCAAAATATGTATGTCAGTTTTCATCCAAATTTCGAAATTTTTTTTTTATTTTGTAGCCCAAACTATGCCATTTGACAGGCATCCTCGCTTTTGTTTGAGCGTTAGAAATTGGTCATGCTACACATTTTTAAATTTGGTGCTTCTAGGACAAAAAACTGAAGCGCGCAAGTAATTAATACACACACTTTATTCTGGGTCACCGAGCTCGTCGAGGGCAATGCACTCTACATGTAGAACTATCAAACACAAAATACGTTGAAAATTGCAAGGATTTCGGGGCGAGGGGGTGGGGGGGGGAGGAGTTGACACGGGTGGGGGGGGGAGCGTTGGTTTAACCGTGCATTGTTTGAATCTATGGTTGTGTAACAGCTTGCGGTTTTCATGTTAAAATAATTATGAAACGCTTAGCTATGATTTAGTTATAGATGCACCAGAAATCGCGCTTAGTTGTTGGACTTTACGCAATTGAACTTACCATCAAAATCAAACATAAAAAGCGGTATTACCGCATTCAATACTCGGCGTGATTGGATTGACAGAATAAAGTGTGTGTATTAATTACTTGCGCGCTTTAGTTTTTTTCCCTAAAAGCACCAAATTTAAAAATGTGTAGCATGACCAATTTCTAACGCTCAAACAAAAGCGAGGATGCCTGTCAAATGGCATAGTTTGGGCTACAAAATAAAAAAAAAATTTCGAAATTTGGATGAAAACTGACATACATATTTTGAAATGAAAATGAGGCTTTTTACCGTTAACGCAATGTTAAAATCGAAAATTCAAAAATATTTTGGCGCCAAACCTGCGCACAGATTTTGAAAAAATTTCGTCTACAGTTTTTTCACAGTATATGCTGCAATAATACAGATTAGTCACAAACGTCCACCACAGTTGACCCTGGTGTGGCATACCTTTTCGCGAGCGGCATAAGGTCTCTAGGAAAGAATGTGCATCTGTACTAGCGTGCAAAATTCACGATCTACCGCTCTAGGTAATTTAAAAAATTTACTTGTTTCAATTTAGCGACGTTAAAATATGTAATTTGAACATAATTAACAAAATATCAGACAGTAAACCAAATAATTGTCAAGGGACCGCCTGGAGACAAAGCAGGACATAAACATTTCAGAACCGAGAGATAAGCCACGATGAGAAAGAAATTACGCAGCAACAGATTAAACGGATTAAACGTTAAAAATATTTGCTGTTTAGGAAACTTGCACTGCTTAATTAAAAAAATGAAATATATTAAACAATTATTACTGATAATACTAGTTACATATCGTAAATATTTTTACAGAGTTTACGTACTGGTATTTTACTAATGAATGAAATTTCATGCCGTTGTAGATAAGTAAAGATTTTTTTAGGAATTCTAGAATGTATTGTTATTGAAACTATGCAAATGCAAGCAATAAACAGTAAATTAGCGACTCAGCTGCATGATTCCAACTGGTTTAATTCTTGGTGTAACATAATCTTGCAACTCGTATTTTGTGTTAGCTGATTTAAACTCGTATAACGTTTATACAGCCAAATATCATTAGATAAACATAATCCAGGAAATTACACAAACACAGTTGCACTTTATTAAAAAATGACTGTAAATTCATACTTTCGTTCACCTTTTATAACGATAGCTATTATAACAGACAGTTATAGTAATGCACTACTGAAATATCCTCACACAAGAATTTGTCGTTGCTTGTCGAATGCCCTAAACGATGGACTCGAATAATCAATAAGCATAGCTTATTCCTAATCTTGAATTTGATATTATAACTAACATTATTTAACTCCCTGTCCAAACTGCTACATTAAAATAATGATTATACAACATACTGTATGTACTATAATTTATATTTCCTGAAATAAAACCTAAATTTTCAAAACCTTAAAAAAAAAAAAATTGTCGTTGCTAACTAAAATGTCCCAAAGCAGTGCTGCCTTTTCATATTAAATGCTCTGCAGCTTTGAAATTTACTTGTTGAGTAGTGAGCAAATTATCTTCATAAAAAAGTCAAACGACGTTAAATAAATAATGTGTAAAAAGTGGCTAAATTTCTACTCATTTTCTAACGAGCTATTTTTTTGTTCAGTTTTGTGGTTTTGTCTTGGTCTTGGCGAGTAGGCAAAATATACGTGACAACAAATGAAAGCAAATAAGGGATACAGACGTGATTCAAACATAATGCAATCGTGCTAATTGTGCCTCGCAGGCTAACAGCTATTTCTTCGTGCAGTAGCATAGTTGCAATACCATTCAGCATACCATACATTGCGCCCTTCATTCCATAGCATCTGCTATTACTTTCACGCTGCGTCGATATACGCGATGCAATACGTGGGGCACTCAGGGTTGGGTGTACTTTTCTGCACTTCGGCTTGGTCTCGAAGTACATTCAAGTGCAAATACCGTAGCACTGTAGCCCTCCGAAAGGGAAAGTGTTCATTGCTCCTGAAGAGGAGGATAATCTACCTAGACAGCAATCAGGTCGGCCGTGTTATAGCCACAATCCAATTATAATACATATTACATATCAGTTCGTAAGATACCAGCTGTGCATTGTGACTGACTTCCTTCGGGAACGCTCCATAGGTGGTGTTCAGACTTTGTGTCGTTCATACCGAGGGGAAATGTTTGTTTACATTCACATGCTGGTACAGTAACTGTAACTGCACTGGGTTATAGGTATATACCTGGAGAATCCGATAAGTGCTACATATGATGATTATTACTAAAGCTTAAATATTTGTCTTGAAATAAGATGGTTTAATTAACTGCAAAGGGCACTTTAATGTGAGCCTGTGCTCATTCTTGGCATAGTAATAGCTGCTTAAAAATTAATTACAGCTCAGAATTTAAACAGCTTGATTATAGGACTACAGCTACTGCTTAACTTAAAATTAAATAGAATTAAATGGTGACGTGTAAAAGAAGTGTGTCAATATGTGACCTACTTATATCCCTGTATTAATAAAAATCAATTGAAGCTTCGTGTCTAACGAGCGTTTTTGGTTACATTTATCATTTTAAAAATTTAGCTGTAACATACATACAAAAAATTATAGTTTCTAGTCTCAGATTTGAATACCTTGTCCCACATACACACCACAATTTATTTCATAAAATTTTTAAATAACTGCTAACCATTTCTGACGATAAATGAGAATAAATATATTCAATAAGCTATAGCAAAACATTTTTGTACACTCTGTTTAACCCGCGAATGAGAGCATTCCTTAAAAAAATCGCTACCAATACACTGCTAGCTAAAAAATGTTGCAAGGAAACAAATATCTGCAATGGAACATTTCTGAATATTCTGCTCTTTCCACGCTCAACATCTTCCCGTTGCAAGTGTCACAAAATTGGGATCAAGCACCTAAAACTGTATTTACAAAAATAAAAGAGCAGAGGTCACCCTGGAGACTTTTCATTCAAAGAATATGGTTAGTTCTTCATTGCACAGCATTTATCATCTGTATCGTCAATCTTTTCCGTCTTTTGATGTACCCAGCTGACATTGATAGATCATATCACTTCCCATTTCTTTTGGTTTCAATCTGTTCATTTGGATGTGCATTCGTGGCACACCTGAGTATCTCTGTCCTGTGACCCGATTTAAAATTTAAACGCTATAATAATGCAACAAGTATTGAGTGGACTTGAGAACTCATTTAAAAGAGGGACGGCAACAGCAACAGTTAATAGAAATTACGAATGTAACTTGCTACTTTTTGTTCTTTTACAATGTCAACTGCTAAATTTGACTGCATGTGCATAGACTAAAATATTGTTTTCATTCCTATTGACTTGCCGCTAATAACAAAGCTCTTTATCACTTGGTTACCAGTTGTTCTTCTAAGCATAGGATTCGCAGTAATAGTTTTGTGTTTTTACGATCCGCATGTACCTATCACAATGTACGCATTACTCCATCACATTCTAAGTGTAGATAGACGAAAACTAGCAATCATAAAATGGGCCTCTCTTGTGTTACACTGTGTTGTGTTGGTCCCATTTCTATCGAGAGTTTACCACGCTTTGTTTCTAACAATATCATTCATTCACTACCTCAACTTTCAAATTGATGACATCATGATCAAAATTATGGCATGTTCGAGAAGCAGCGTGTGAGTTTATTTCTATGAAACTTCAGTATGTTGTAAAAACAACTTTTATGAACTGATTGCACCTTATATAAATTATCTGATTTAGTTTTTTCTGTTGTATTTTTTTTGACGACAGAAAGAATTCCTGGAGAACTCATCAAATTTTAGCTAAGATTTGTAAACAAATTCGAAGCCTCCAGCTTCTCACAAATTGTTTTAATTTATGTTTTAGCACTGTTATATTTGTCTTCAAAGTTGGTATGATGACTGCTGCTGTAGTTTTCGGCTACCTTGGTATCTACTACTTTCACTCTGTGCCAGTCATTGCGTTAGTGAACCTACTTCTGGCAGTCGAAATAAACGCCATGTTTGTAATTGGGCTAGACAAGGCATTTGTCATACCTGAAAAATCGATTGAAGTAAATAGACAACTTAAGAGCGTGAGTGTTAATTCATACAGAAAACATACAAGAGATCTGGAGCAGAAATAAAGTCTTTAAAAATCCCTGGAATTAAAGTAGGTCAGTATCGCACGCTAGAACGAGAATCAACACCTAATTTTGTTGATTTTGTGATCAATCAAGTTGTGAGATTGCTTGTAATGTGAGTTGGCGAGCTGTAATCCACTACTATGTTTTTGCAGTAGATAAAATAAGTGTATGTTCATGCTAATATTTAAAACACTTGTTTTTGTTGAATCCACGGCAACGGTAACCAAATTGATGTTAAATAATAATATTTATTGACCCTTAAGAGAATATGTCCACACTTAATGAAAATTTGAAACATTTACTATCGTGTTTTGCAAGTTTTGCTATGCAGTAACTTAGGGTTACAAACTATTGCTAATATTTTACAGGACACTGAATAGCTTCGTTCTTTTTTTTTTTTACTTTTATTGCATCCATGGAACGGAAAAATGATGACAACCTCATCCAAAGTGACTAAACTAACAACCTGAAAAGTCTTGAACAGCGTTGATATTAAACCCAGTCAATCACATCTAAATTTGCTCAAGAGAAAAATGTTTCGCAACTGCAATTAACGTAACAACTCCGGCTACCAGTTTAAGTGAATTCTGTAATTTATTAAGTTTGCTTTAGTCTTTTAAATATCTGTAATTTGCAAACATCACGAAAATATCTTGTGTTTTTTATTATATTTTTATTCGCGATCAAAGTATTGCAGTATTCTTTTAATATAATTATTACTGTTTAAGCAAACAAAATAATTTGTATATGTGGATCTTTCATACTTAAGTTATACCACTGAAAATTTTAGGTGGCAAATTTATTTTGGCTTTGACCTCCATGACTGCTTTTATCTTTAAACCTAATGACATTATATTCTAATCAGAATTCAGTTAAATTTTGTTTAAAGTAAACAATGCAGTATATTCAAAGATTCTGTTTATTTCTGTTTCAGTTTTTCAAATAGAACCAGTAGAATTTTCTTAAGAATTAAAACATTAGTTAATTTATTGACGAATTCATTTAAGTAGTTCATTCTATGATGACAAGTTCAAACTATTCTATAATAGCAGAATTTCATTATACTTAAACCATATCATGTATCCCTCAAGAAAAATCTCATAAAATAATTATACAATATTTTATACGCTTTTAGCGAAAAATCTCAATCGGCAGTTACGTTTTACAATTAGGTGCAACTTTGTTCTCGTTTGTAAACATATTATTTTATGCATATAATTTGAAATTCTTGAAGAATGTAGTATAACTAGTTGATCTTCGACAAATTAAGCACAAATACTTTCAATAAATATTTGGAATACTTATGCGATGATGTTGTCTGTACTTATGTAAATACCTTTGGCTGCAATCAGAATCGTGCTCTAATTGTAAGTCACAAAAATTAAACAGACAAAAGTACCTAAATCTATTAAAACTAAAACAACTATCAATTAAAAATGCGTTTTTGCTTTACAATTTGTAGGTTTTTCGAGAAAGTTAAAGAGGCAATAACAAAACAGCGATGGTACTTAGAAAATATTGTAATCATTACCATATTGCAATTAATTGTTTACAATTATTTGCTGTATTTGAGTATATTACCTTCTTCGAAATGTGATTAAATTCTGTAAACTAAAATATTCTAGTCGCGTAAAGGTATGTGTATTCCTACATTTATTAAGTAAGTATTGAATTAGGGTGGATTCATATAATCATATTACAGTCATACCAATATTTCCAAAATTTATGCATTTAGCCTATATTTAATCTGGTAGCAAACGTGTCCAAATTACTGACGTTAGTTGAGTAATTTAATAATAAACAACCTAAAATATTACGTTGCTCTTAATCAAAACAGATTTGAAGTAACTCGAATGAATTTTGCGTTGCTTATTAATACGTGTTAGAAATACTGATAAATTTAAAATTTTGACTATAGAGTCAAATATTAGTTTCGTGTCACGGCAACTTCAACCTCTTCAAAAAATGCTTACAAGGCATAAATCGAATAAAACTCTTAAATTTTGAAATACAACAAAATGTTTGTCATTACTATTGCATTGTAGGGAAAATTTACAATTATAAATTTTGTAAATGAAAAGTTGTCTTCTTAAAAACACTAAGTTAGGCTTCTTAAGTATCTAATCATTAGATCCGTGTTTCTTATAATACTTCCAGCATTACACTACCATATTACAAAATGAGATTATCAACAAACTTTCAATTACAGGATGTTTAAAAGTTATAGTAAAATACAAGTGGCGCTAACCTTTCTTTAACCTTGCATCAAAATAGTAGCCCAAAAGATGTTTATACTAAACGGTTTTGATTTGTACGAAAGCTATATGCCCGAAGATTAGATTAACGGTGTGATCAGTATATTACCTAACTACACTTTTAATTCATTCAAGAATTAGATTTTTAAAATGCATGTCTGATTGTAAGTATGGCTTAGAAAATTAATGTATTTGGTTACTGCATATAGAGATTGTTACATGTCATCACTTTTTGCAGACACCATAACAAATATAAAAACATCAACGTAAGTTGAATACTAAAATTTTCAACATTAAATTAAGCTTTTAATTAATTGGTTGTAAATAGAGGCACATCAATGCTGTTTAAATGAATGCAACAAGTTTTATTCATTCACAAAAATTGGTTTTAGATCAAATCTTGACATTACTAGGTAATTAGTGTCCTGCAGTTTGGAAAAAAGTAGCTGCAATTCTGCAGAAATTACGAAGTACATTAAGCAATTTTAAATTGCTCCTAAAATCCATGATGCATACTAAGTGTTTGCTCAACTAGAATTTTCATCCTGCTAAATCCTTATGGTTTCCAACTGTATCACACAACGTATTCATTTTAAATTTTATTTAAGCAACTCAAAAACAATGAATCAAGAAAAAGAGGTTTACATTTATGTGCGAAAACTTTACACCTTTAGAAAGTGCAAGCGGCAATAATATTTACACCTAATATTTGAATCCGTACATGCCTTCCTCTGTTTCAATTCAATCTTTAAATTTCTAGAAACTACGAAATTATACATGTAATTGATTTATGCTATGTCATTTTATAGTTACAAAAGATATATTGCCTAATATAGATAAAAATTTGAAGTAACAAGTAACACCACTACAAAGTAATCAAGGTAATCAAAGAGTAAATTAAACTAGTATTTAGGAATCCAGAATACATCACAGTGTCACCACTCAACTTGGATAAATATTTTTTCAGTTAAAATCCTGTTTACTTGCATAATATCATGCTAATCCCTAGATAATAATTACTGATTTCATTGAAAATTGTAATCCTTTGCTTTTGAAAAATTCTGCCATTCAAAGGATACTCAAACGGTCATTTTTAATTTTCTATATTTCATCTCTGGAATTTTCAATTTTCATGACGCAGTTTTTCTGAAGAACAGCTCTGGCACTGCTATCTAAAAAAATAATTTCCACGAATCTTAATGTAAGATATTGCATATAATCAGTATCCTACAAATTTCAATTCAGATAGTACGTTCATTCACGTATAATTTTATATATTTCACCTACAAAATGTACATAACGTAGATTTCCCGCACAACGTTTAACACAGCTATCCAACATAATTGCACCCAAGAATCTCAATTTAACAGATTTCAAATCATTGGTATTCGGCAAACCATATTTTATTATCTAGTGAGACATGTTTCACGATATCAAAACACAAATCAACCGATTTTAATTATTATTTTTATCGCAAGATTTTAACAACAAACTAGTTATTCAAAATCAATTTTACAGTTACGAGGTATAAAAACGTTGGCATAAGATTAAGTAACTTCTATTTATTGATATTTAAGTACCAGTTTTGTAACGGTTGTTATTACTGCGGTCACAGTAAAACATTGGTTACTGAAATATCCTCACAAGAGTATTGTTGTCAACCCTTGAGCTGCTGTTTCTACAAAAGCAAAAATTTAAAACAATTTTCACTTCGCCTTGAACCGCAATATTGTATAGTTACATCAAAGTATTTTTGATATTTTGCAACGAAATTCCTTGTTTTCTTTTTGAATTTTTTTAGCCTTGCTACACCACCCTTAAATAAAATAGCAATGCAACAGGAAATAAATAGATCATACGTAAGGTGAGAAATTATGTAGTGTAAGTAAAACGTAGGAACTCACTAATTTTGTAGCTATTAAATACTTGTATTTTTGAAAAGTTAATTATCGTAGTGCAACGTTTTGATTGACTTTATCTTCTTTAGATACTCGTAGAATGGCATAGTAGGGTTTAATATTCACGTAGATATTAGATATATTAAAACCGTATGCAAGGAAGTAGGCAAGAGAAGTAAAATGTTGATGGAGGTGGGATGGTCTTGGCGTAACGACGTTACAGCAAATTAAACAGTAACTTTTTGCATATTTCTGACCATTTAAAACTGATTACTAGCTGCGTCAACGTATCAAAAATTTTATTTTAAAAATGTTTAATGGCACTTATATATACGAATTATGTAACCTATAACACAAATTGCTGGAGACAAAACTAGTTCACTACTGAAATAGTCTTACAGCTCCTTGTATTAGCTGTGATTTTTGTTTTTACACAAAAAGTAATTTTTGATGTTATTTGAATGCATCAAAGTTACATCGTAAGTTCTCCTAACCACTTGTAGTCAGGATCAACAATATGTCAATCTAATTTCAATATCAAAAATACCGTTTAGGCAAGCAAAGAATATTTGTATTATTTTAAAATGTAATATTTTGATGCTAAAGCACAAAAAACTGTGGTTTTGCAATTTGCGAGAGTCAATATCTGTTTTAATTCAGAAAAAACCATGCTAGCTTAAAAACACATTATAGTTTCTTCAACTATAAGGAATTATAAAATTTTCCTATTTGTACGTTAAATTATATTAGCCTAATGCCGCTTGAATAATAAATTGATTAAATTTCCGTACGGCTCGTAGTTTGTTGTGTTCATTGCTGCTTTGTTTTGTAATATTATAATACTGGGATGATAGGATATTATTACGTGTCGAAGTTTTAAAGTTTTCATAGATACATAAACTATTCATGAATTAATTTACATGCCCAATTTTCGTCAATAAACAGCGTTGTACTTAATCAATGTTAACTAGAAGTATGTGTTTACACTTTAAATTTTGACTTCCATGTTTGATGTTAGTCGGTTTAACATCTGTATATTACAATACATGCATAGTAATAACGTAACATGAAACAATTTAGCCAGTACAGCCATTGTAATATATTTAAAGTAGTATTATCTATACTTCACGCATACTGGGTAAGAAACCTGTTTAAATTTTGAATAACAGTTACCTGATAACGCTTTTCAATGTAAATAACTCTGTGATTTGAAAATACACATTCTAAAAATTCAGGCTACGCCTAAATAAAACAGATTCGAAGTAGCTCGAGTACACCCTGCGTTGGTTAATCACATTGTCCCTTAAAGTTCCTTTTTTATTTTAATACTTTATCGCTCTGTGACTTCCGTTGGTACTATACAAAATTTTTAAGATTTTGTTTAAATATATTATTATTCCGTATGCTCATTTGTAAAAAGTAATTTCTGGATTTTTAGACAAATCTATAAGTTTGATTTGTTTGAAAAAAGTCAAATCCCTGTGCCTCAAAATTATGTATTATTTGGATTTTCTGCTTTCATCAGAGCCTTCAAGTAAGAAACAAAAAATACTGTGAAAAATTGTAATTTTTAAATGTGTTTTGATGCAAACGCAAACCCCGGGAGAGTTTCTTGCTAGATGTTTTGTCTTCTCTATCGCCCATCGTATAATTGCTCTCATTGAACCCAATAATGATGACCATTTATTGCAGTAATTTTTTGGAAAGATAAAATACAAGTGGCGTCTTGCTAATACAGACAACGCTTAGACTGTTTGAATGTCCCGCGTACGAAAATTTTCCGATTTGTTATAATGTCCAAGTCTGAACTTTAGCGGTGTTATGCGAAATTTATGACTCCGTCCGGTCATTTCATACCTGAGACCTGAGTAAGATGTAAAACTCAGATGACCCAGTATAAATTACGTATGGTTATGAGCGGTAATATAATACTAGTTTTTATATCATAACTGTTAATGAATTGGAAAGAACGTAAGTTTTAACATGACCACAGAACAACAAACTTGACACGTGACTGAAAAATAGTTAAAATCCGATTGGCGCAATCGGATTCGCAATATGAGGTTAATTTTTTATTTCCAAAATTAGCTGCTGAATCATAAAGACTTTGCAAAGATTTAATAATCTTGAAAGTTTCCCACACGCAACGTCATCGCGAAATACCATAATAATATTTTTGCCTATTGTGAAAACGTGAACGGCGTTTACACTGCACTTGACATTTGAATCCATATTTGGCTTCGTCTCCATCATTGGCAACAGTTCTTTCTGCAAATCTACTTAATGTACTAGCATCCTATTGCAAAAATTCAATTGCAGTTACTTCGTTGTAAAATATAATGTAAAAAATCTAAAATATTTAAAGACCGTGTGCTTATGTCATTTCAGTTTTCTAAAATAGAATTAGTTTTGATTTTGTTAAAAATTATTTAATTGAAGAATTAATTTATAATTTGAGAAATTCATTTCAGCAGTTGATCATCTGACTACAGCTCTACACCTTGGCAAGTCAGAAGCTGTAAGGAGTCAATATTTAATTATTCAAGATTTTCCGTACAAAGTACAACCCCATATTCTAATGTCAAGCTCGCACTAGCTTAGTGACACAAAAACGGCGCTAAAGCCTTACAAATAGTTAAAATTATTTCAGGGTTTTAAAAATAGTACCATAAAATTAATGTTCATAATTTAAATTACCTATATGTAATAACGCAGTTTTTACAGAAGTTAAACACAAACACATTCAGTAACAATGTTGAATCCTGATACGATAGTGCTACCTTTTAATATTATTCATTTAACGAAACTAAATTTCAAAACAATATGAATTATAAAATTGTACCTCTTCTTATGCGCTTGATAAGTAGAACCTTTTTAAAGATTTCAATGTTCAATGGTCGTATAAAATACTTTGAAATATTTGCTGTTTAAGTGTAAACGCTGAATTTGTTGAAGCGTGAGTGCAGAAAAATTACAAATTCACACACTTGTTGCTCAAGCTCAACTCAGGAGTATCTAAACTCGCAAAATATTAGTTTCTAATATCATAACACAACACAGCATCAACTGAGAATTTAAAAAGACAATTTTTTTAAAAACATTAAGCCTATACTTAAACAACTACTTGACTTCGTCAGCATGGTTTCGTAACAAACTTTTAATGTTTCAATTCAAAAATCCATGTAGCTGCATGCATTGTCCAGTTTTTAATTATCAAAAACCCAGAAATTACTTTTTAGATATTGTTCCAGGGATCCGAGAACTTAAACTTTTTTGAAAATCAGACAGGAAACATCGAAGGAATGTTTTACGAAGCGGAATTATCTAAAGTAACATTGCAAAGTAATAAATGTTGATCTTTATTTTGAATCAGTAACTTGAACCAGTCACATCATGTCGTTTTACGCCTATATTCCTATTAACGATTCTAGTTTATATTTTACAAATAACGCAATGTCTAATTTTAGCGTCAAACTACCACAACCATTTAAATTCAATCAAAGTGAAATGGAAGTAGCATTAGTAGAAATTAGTCATTTACCACACTTGAAACATTCCAACGAAGTGCGTAAGCGTAATATTGCTAACGTTTTCGATTTGTTTATTATATGTGATATCGTTGAACCGCAAATTTACGGAAGTAGGTTAATAAACCTATTACGAGTTGTGAACGTAAGCAATGAAACTAGTGGAGGTTTAAAGTTTATTAAACCTTACTACGTAAACGTTGAAAGGACTTACGTTGACGTTATTAATTTCAAACTTACTAATGCAAGTGGTGAAGAACTGAATCTACACTCGTCTAACTTAGTGCTAACTCTACATTTTCAAAAATCCAATAATATAGTGGGAACTGGAAAATCTTTATGAATCACACACAAAGCTTCAACACCCGTTCTCTATGATGATTGCAGGTAATACTACTAAACTTTCCTAAATTGAATATGTTTATAACATATCGTTTCTGATTTCAAGGTTCATCGCAGTCTGGAAAAACTAGCTTCACAGCTAACGTTTTATATAATCTAAATAAATTAGTGGATGAGCAACCTGACAAAATAATTTTTAGTTATAGCACTTACCAACCGTTGTATGACGAATTAAAGTCAAAAATATCAAATATTTCATTCGAAAAAGGACTGGACTTTGATGTTCCAGACAATCAAAATACTCTGCTTATTATTGACGATCAAATGACTGAATCATCCAAGGATTTAAAAATTCAAAATTTGTTTCTACAAGGCGTACATCATAGATCAATTTCAACGATTTTTTTAACTCAAAATATATATCCACAAGAAAAATTTTCTCGTGACATAAAGCTTAACACAAACTACATTGTTTTACTTGAATCACCTATGTTTTTGTCACAAGTGCAATGCATGGGACGTTCGTTGTATCCTCGTATGAATAATTTCTTTACGAAAGCGTACTTGGATGCAACAAAACTTCCTTACAGCTATTTATTCGTGAATCTGCATCCAAAGTGTCACGATCATCTTAGAGTCCGGAGTGGAATATTACCACAAGAATCTGAGATAATTTATATACCTAAGTAATAGTATGATTTATACTGTCGACGTTGAAGGGTTTTTTGTAAAGAATAAATTCATAGTGAAAGAACTTGCTTATGTGTGTATTGACAATAATAAATCTGAAAACTTTGTTTTTAAAAACCCTTTTCCCTTTTGTTTATTAAATAAAAAAGAAAAACAAACAGTGTTTTATTGCGAAAACTACTTGCACAAAATTCGTTGAAACGAAGGACAAATTCCCTACTTTTTGCAAGCAGAACTTTTGTCTAACATAATTGTTGACGGTGATCTTGTTTACGTAAAAGGATTTCAAAAAGCAGAATATTTAAGGTCAGTTTTATCTAAGGGAACAGCTGTAAAAAACCTGGAACTTTATTGTTGTCCATCTGTTAAGAGTTTTTGTCAAGAAGTCAAAATCAAATGTGATGTTTCATCGCATCAGAAATTTAATCTCCACTGTGCATTATTAAAAGTGAACTTTTACGCATCATTTGTGAGAAATATACTAACTACAAATGTCTGTGAGGATTAAAGAAAATTTAGAGTTTATTGAAAAAATTAAATTAGCTACTCCTTACAAACGAAAAATTTTAATCAGAGAGGCAACAGAAGATAACATTTTAGCGCTAGCTGAAATTGCACATAACACATTACTCGGAAATCTTCCAATAGACGCATTACAACAACAAAAACTTAAAAGACATCGACACAGTATACGGACGTTAGCAAAGGTTAAACTATCAACAAAGTTCAAAAAGAGATTATTACAACAAAAAGGTGGACTTTTACCTCTTATTGTCACACCTCTGATGTCAGCAATTGGAAGCGTTGCTGGAAAAGTAATTGCAAACACGATAGGTCTGTAAAATGGCAAAGCGTATGAAACTGATTTCAGAGAAGGAATTTGATACATTAAAAGGTCTTGCTAATGATCCTATTAAAACAAGTGGCGATACAAATTTACAAGACGCTGGTACCTTAGCTAAAGCTATTTTGTATTCCAACTCTATACCAGAAGATATAAAGACCCAACTTTACGGGTCCATGGTAAAACATCTGACAAAAAACTATAACGACCTACTTAATAAACCTATTAAAGTAACCTTAACGAGTGAAATAGACAACAGAAATAGTAAATTACCAAAAATACAAGGCCAACCTGAGAGTAAAAAACAAATTAAAAATATTTTGTCACCAAGCGATTTAGATTTAATAGACTTTATACCATTGACATTTATCGAAAATGCTTGCAAACTTATGTCAAAGTTAAAAAAACATTCACAGTATATACAGTGGGATGACGATGGTCAAGTATCATTTGATAATGGTGTCAGCTACGCACCGGATGTAAACATTGGTGATTTAGTTTCTGCTGTGGTAAGACCCCAGTTATCGTTTGATAAGAATGGACCAATTGGATTCACTCGCTTTAAAAATCTTATTAGAAAGCTACGAATTCCACTTTCATTAGTATCCTCGAAAGTTCGACAAGAAATAATTGAACTAGTAAGCAAAGAGCAACAACCTACTGAAGATAAAGACGCGAGTTCAAATTCAAATTCTCGTCAAAGCCTTGCGATTGTTAGTAGTTTGAAAAACTGGGAACCATTAGATACTATAAAAAAACATAGATTACGTATTCAGTAAAATATGATATCTATTAAAAAAGAAAATATCAACATCAAAACAGGTGAAATATGCTTTGAAGAGTATGCAACTATTTCATCTAGAGAAACATCATTTCAAGATCATCGTTGGTGTAAAATTAGAACTCATACTGCAACTTTAATGGCGTCAGCAGGATTTTTTACGAAGGTGAAGCTGATATAGCTACGTGTTATTACTGTGGTCTTTGCCTATTTGATTGGGGTTCAAACGACAACCCATTTATTGAACATGCAATATTCAGTCCTAAATGCCCGTATATACTTGTAAACCGTACTAAATTCTGGAGATACGATCAAAGTGCTTCAAACAATGTGAGTAATAAATTAAAAATTTTGTTAAACTAATTATTTAAATGCAAGTAATATTGAATTTTGTTTTATAGGAAGTTTCAAGTTTTTTCAGTGACGTGTACTCAAGGCTGGTTGTTGAACCCAATTTCGAATCCTCTTGGCGAAAAGGTATTAGTCATTATATGTCTAATTTGCAAATATTTTATCTAATATTAACTTCAATTTTATTAGGTACATTGGTTTATAACATTTAAGGGTTGAACATGATAAAGTCTTAGTTGGATGAAGGAATTTGCAAGGTTTGCTTGATTAATAATGCATCATACCTAATGCTTCCGTGTGGACATTTGGACTATTGCAAAGAATGTGTGACAACGCAAAATAAGTGTGTCATCTGCAGAGCGAGTCATACGTCAATAATCAAAACGTTTAGAAGTTAACAGTCTGTAGTATAAAAGAACCGTATCACTTTGATATCAGTTTCATTAATGACAGTTATTTAATTTAATATTAATAATTATTCAGTTACAAAATGAAAGGCAATTATTTGTGGAATCACGACGTTTACCATAAGGAGCTAGAAAATCTCATTGACAATAACTCCAATACAACTATTACAATTAATAAACAAGTAGGTGGTGGTCTTGGAAAATCAAAAGGAGCATTTATTCCCATATCTGCGAAATAGTTTATTCCTAGTACGAGCCAAACAGTGACTGACGACTACTCAAGCATGAAAACTGATGATTCAGTTAAACCTCGACGAAAGACAAGAAAGTTACGAAAATCTTCTCAATCAGGACGTGGAATAAAGCAAACTCGTTCTGTCACGTACTACACACTTTGTGAAAAAAAGCGTAAAGTCAAGAAGAAAATCGAAAAAAAGTTTCCACGTAACAAAACCAACATTTTTTCATAATGTCTCTAAAACATGAAGCCTCACAACCTGCTATTCGGGGTCAGGTAAATATTTTCCCGTTACCTTTAACCGATACTACAATTGATTACAGTCTGTACGCGGAGTACAAACCTGTTGTTAACATTCAAGACTCAGACGCTAAAATTGAATTTCGCGTAATAGGAAACTCAAGTCAGTATTTGGATTTAGAAGACTCTTTCTTGTATCTTCGCATAAAAGTCATCAACGTGGACAATTCCGACCTTTAGAAGAAACAAGATATTAGTACCACTAATTTTCTTCTACATTCATTGTTTTCACAATGTGATTTGTATATTAATAGTCGTCTTGTATCAACAAGTAACAATTGTTATGCGTATAAAGCTTATATACAGAACCTTTTTTCCCACGGTACTAAAACATTGCAGTCGCTAAAATCGTGTGCTTTATTTCATGAAGACACAGACAATTGTGATGCCAGTGATACAAATGACGGATACAAAAGTCGAAAAATTTGTGTAGCCGGTTCTAAACCTTTAGAGCTTATTGATAAATTATGTTTAGACCTATCAGAGCAAGATAGGTATATTCTTAGCGATACTGATCTTACGATTTCATTAACAAGGTCGTCAGATTCGTTTGCACTTCTTGGTAACGAATCATCTATCAAAATTAAAAATTCGTCGAATGAAGAAGTCACCGTCATATATCCAGGAACAGCAAAAGTTAAATTTCTGGACGCTAGTTTTTTTGTAAGAAAGCAAATACTTTATCCAAGTATTATTTTAGCACACCAAAAGCTCCTTGATGCCGGCCACACAGCAAAGTATCCATTTAAGAGGACAGAAATAACGTTTTTTACTATACCAAGAGGTAATCAATCTTTTATTTCCGAAAATTTGTTTATGACGTCAGTACTGTCAAGACTTATATTTGGTTTTGTATCAAGTTCAGCGTTTAATGGTAATTTTAAAGAAAATCCATTATGTTTTCAACATTTTGATGTGTGCTACGTTTCACTTTCTGTCAACAATATGAACACTCCAATTCGTCCTCTGAATTTAAATTTTCGAGATAATCAATATTTGCTTGCCTACTACATGTTATTTTCCGGCACTGGTAACCTAGGACGAAATCAAGATTTAGCGCTTTCAAGATACGACTACCACATTGGAAACTGCTTTTTTGCATTTGATATTAATCAAAGCAATAACGACTCTAATATTTTAACTTTAGAAAAAAACGGAAACATAAGATTAGAGTTAAAATTTGCTAAGGCTTTAGAAGAAGCAACTAACTGTATTGTTTATTCAGAGCATCAATCCGTGTTAGAAATAGATAAGTTTCGACCGTTCAATTTATCCTAATTAACTATGTCACAAGTCGATGCACTTTGCACTACGGATATTTTTAACATATTATCAAGATACCTGAGACATGATGGAACAAAAATATATGTATTGGCAATTGATATATTAAGTACTATTAAAGAAAGTGCCTTTACTTGTGTTTTCAACTCAGATCCATCTCATTTGCCAGGAAAACATTGGTTAGCGATACAAAAAGCAGAAAATTCGGTAGTTTATTTTTTTGATAGTTTTGGCATGGGTCCTTTATATTATGGAAATTATGTAATTAATTTAATTAATCAATATGGTGGTAAAGTTAAATATAACGTTAATCAAGTGCAATCAAACAAAAGTCAACTTTGTGGTGTTTACTGCCTGAATTTTGTGCTTGAAAAGTCTCGTTTTGTAACCTATGAATGTTATTTAAAATCATTTACATCTAATTTGGCACTAAATGATACAAATATGCAATTATTTTATAGGTCCTTAAAAAATGAATGCGTTCAATAAGATTGTTCATGCGTACGAAAATCAAGATGCATTCAGTCTTGCAGAAGTAAATAAACGCTTTAAAACATAATACGTTTAGAATTAATAATTTATATTTAAATCAGTACCAACTGGTACATCCACAATATTTTCCAATTTATCAGCTTGCTATGAATAAAACATTAAATTGTTTAAGACGGTAATGTTATATAGTTTAAATTTAAAAAATAAGGTTAATTTTGTTCGTATATAAAAATGTTAAAGATGTGTTAAACATAATTTTGTATGTAAAATGCAAATAATTAATCCGTTGAAATTAAATTAAATTACTGTAAGATATAACTGAACGTTTTTATGTTCAAGTGTTTTCTTTATTCAAATTTATTAACTTGTAATAAATGTTAGTAATAACTTTGTATGCCTTCTACAACCCATTTTTTTTTAAATGCTCAGCCAATAACGGAAGTGCTTTCATTAGTGGGCCAATTATTTCAGGTGAAAAAGCCACTCCCCACCCCCATTCTTCTTCGACATCTTTACCTTTTTTTCGTGTCAACCCTACCATAGTTTTCCTGCTATAATCATGATACGCATATTGAAAAAACCATCCATCACCCAAATCAATGTACAATGGATCTTTTGGCTTTCCTAACCCACGCTTCATTGATAAATCAAATACTTTAACACCGTTTTTGGATTTGTAAGATTTAGGAGCTCGACCTTTACCTATAACTTTCTGATCTGGTTTGGGCTTACGTTTTTTCATGACCACCTCGTTAACTCCTGTAGCAGTCTCATTTTTACGCTTCCTTCCAGGTTTTGGTTTTGAAAAGTCTCCTTGATTAGTAGATTCCATTTTTGGACCAACTGATGCTTCAGTTTTTTGTGTTTGAACCCCACTATCTGTCTCATCATTTGGTACCTCAAAAATCTAGTCTTTGTCATCATCATCGTCGTTTTCATCGTCGTCATCTTCTTGACCATCCATTTCCTCCACGTCTTCCTCTTCCTCTTCTACTTCTTCATCCTCACTTTCATCATCATCGTCACAATCTTCAATGTTTTTGTGTGATACTTTGGATTCTAAAATAAAAAATGCAATGATTTATTTTTGTACTGTTATAAATACAAAAGCGAGTTGTAATATATAACAAAAAACATAAATAAATTTCAAAACATAAGCTCACAATAATTTATGTTACGATTCGTAGAATTATTTATATTTAAGATGTATTAATTACCTGTGTCTAGAAACTGTTTAGCATTTCCACGTCCTCTTACAAGCTTAGATGTAGATGGAGCCGGAAAAACCTTTTTAGACCGTGTTGATCTGGTTACTCCGGTTTCGGATCCACTTGTAGATGCTAATAAAAAATTAAAATGATATTTTAAAATTTTTAATTATTTTATTTCTAATTGCTATATGTTATGCACTTTATCAAAATTGTGTAACGTTAAAACCAAAGAAAATTTTTTTAATACGTTGGGTATATTTTACTATTATAAGAAACAAAAATTTACCAATTGCACTTGAAAAAAGATTTTTTTTCACAGCAGTACCAGTTTTTCGTTCTTCATCAGACGTCAATGCAGTTTGTGCGTGAGCTTCCCATATCGAATTTGGAGGAACTTCACCGGGGGAAAGAGGAGCAGTTTTTGTTTTACCTTAAAAACAAGATTTTATTTAATAATATTAATAATTTGTATTTGAAATTTACATTACTAGTAATGAAAAGAAAATATATAACCTGGAATTTCAATTTCTAAACTCTAATTTGAAAATAGTTTAACCAAAGTTAAAGTTTAAATTAAATCAAAAAATAATTAATTATGATGTTTGTTTAAAAATTTATTAAAATTTAATCTAGAAAATAATTAAATTTAATTTTATATACATTAAATGCTAAGTGACTTTTGAAAAAGATTTAATGTTATTAAGTAATCTCTCTTACTGCCCATTGTTAAAAATAAAATATTGGTTTAACTACAGACGTTTTGAATTCAGATGACTTAATTTTTTGAAGCTATCCGTCTTGCATGCAGTTTTGTAATAGAACAAGCTGGTGAATGGCATTAATAAACGGCTAGCCACATTTGTTTAAATATATCATCCTAATATGCCTACAAACTCATTTAGTGTATTTTTTACAGACATGCTGGTTTGCTGGTGCTTCAATTGTGCTTACGTTATGAGTTCCCACGTCTTGCAATTTTTATTTTAGCAAATTCGTTTTGATATAATAAGCACATTTGCACTTTTGCATGGATTATATTAGGTAGTAAGATAATAACTTGTACATATGCATGCGGAATAAGCCATCATACATTTTATCTTCACGTTTTATGTACTTTTCTAATATGCAACTGAACATATTTATGAAACTTCAGCGTAAATGAAGTTTTTAGCAGTTCAAAAAGTCCAGACACACAAATGTTCCATTTTTATTTTGTGATTTGTAATATTCAGTAATATTTGGCATGAAAAGAAATTCTTATATCAGTAATTATATTGGTTCAACAGCTTTAAGTTATTTTCAATAATAAAATGGTATTTACCTGCCCCACCTGTAAAAATAAGTTTAAATCAAAATCAGTTCTTGCATTGCACATTCAAAAACACCACACCGATTATTACAAATGTGAAGTATGTTCAAAGCAGTTTTTATCAAATTACTTTTTTAAACTACACACAAGAAAACATCATCGCATAGTAAGTCATTTATTCTTAAAATATCTATATTAGTGAAAACTAAGACAGCTTAATACGAAAATGTCACATAGTCTAATGAAAAATGTAACACAAGCCTAATATTAAATGTCGCTTGGCCTATTATTAAATGTCGCTTGGCCTATTATTAAATGTCGCTTGGCCTATTATTAAATGTCGCTTGGCCTATTATTAAATGTCGCTTGGCCTATTATTAAATGTCGCTTGGCCTATTATTAAATGTCGCTTGGCCTATTATTAAATGTCGCTTGGCCTATTATTAAATGTCGCTTGGCCTATTATTAAATGTCGCTTGGCCTATTATTAAATGTCGCTTGGCCTATTATTAAATGTCGCTCGGCCTATTATTAAATGTCGCTTGGCCTATTATTAAATGTCGCTTGGCCTATTATTAAATGTCGCTTGGCCTATTATTAAATGTCGCTTGGCCTATTATTGAATGTCGCTTGGCCTATCATTAAATGTTTCTTCGCCTATTATTAAATGTCGCTTGGCCTATTATTAAATGTCGCTTGGCCTATTATTAAATGTCGCTTGGCCTATTATTAAATGTCGCTTGGCCTATTATTAAATGTCGCTTGGCCTATTATTTAATGTCGCTTGGCCTATTATTAAATGTCGCTTGGCCTATTATTAAATGTCGCTTGGCCTATTATTAAATGTCGCTTGGCCTATTATTAAATGTCGCTTGGCCTATTATTAAATGTCGCTTGGCCTATTATTAAATGTCGCTTGGCCTATTATTAAATGTCGCTTGGCCTATTATTAAATGTCGCTTGGCCTATTATTAAATGTTGCTTGGCCTATTATTAAATGTCGCTTGGCCTATTATTAAATGTCTCAGGACCTTATATTAAATGTCATAGAACCTAATAATAAATGTTGCAGGACCTAGTTATTAAACTTACTAAAACGAACTAAGAAAATTTTCTTCTACAAAGCCTACCACGAACAATACCTTTAGAATAAAAATTTTGTATTAAAAATTCGAATATTTAAATAATACTTTAATTCTTTATTTCAATTTTATTTCAGAATTATCATAAATGTAAGTTCTGTTCTAAAATTTTTGAAACTGCTGAATTTTTGAAGTCTCATATACGACGAAATCACAATTTTGATTGTCTAACGTGTAAGAAAAAATTTTTGTTGCTGAGGTTTCTTGAAAGTCATCACGTTAGTCGACATGGATATAATAAGGTTCGAATGTATGACTATTTAAAACAATACGTACATTCTATAAACTGAAATATGTAATAATTTAAAACCAAAAATTTATAGCTTTAATAGTCTTAATTTTAACTTAGGATTCAAATCGATGTTTGTGCTGTGGAAAAAAATTCTTTTCGCCGGAGTTTCTTCAAATGCATATCCAATCAGCCCATACGAACAAGTTGTTTTCTAAATACCGACAAACCTATTTTTGCTGCTGTTTTTGTAGTAAACACTTTAAAGGCCATCTAAATTTGGAAAACCACAAAGTCAAATCTCACAGGTGTTATTTTTGTAATCACACTTTTACAACAAAAACCGAACGTACAAGGCACCTACAGAATCACAGAGTTGACAACGTGCAATCTGGTGCAGGCGTTCCGTTAGTTGTGACTAATTTTAAAAAAATTCGTGCATTTCAGGGTTATTTGTCATCGTATCGTTTTGAAATTTCAGATAAAAGAGCGTTGCGTTTACGTTTCGATAACATAAATTCAATTTTTTTGTTTTTAAAATCTGATATTTTTAATTTATTGAGAAATGCTTTATATGAACATACTAATATACAGATACAAGTTTCTGCATTAGTCAAATTTGAAAGAGGCAGTACTGATTTATCACATGAGTATAAAGATTTATATATGAATAGCTACAAATTAACTGTACTTAATATTTCAGTTTTAAGATCTCTAATTGACAATGTACAGGTTGATTTAAGAGATAAAATTGAAAAATTTGAAAAATTTATATCAGGGTGGATTGTAAATTTAATTAAAGGCATTGATGTGCGTATCAGCAAGTATGCTCCATTATCTGCAGGATGACATGTTAGAATGCCAAAGAAGGTAATAAGTTCACGTTGTGTCACAAACGTTATAAGTTCAAATCAAGATTGCTTTAAATGGGCGGTTTTATCCGTTTTACACCCTACAAGTGTAAACTCATCTCGCGTAAGCTCGTATACAACTTATGAAAACAGATATTGCTGGGGTACAAACACTTTTCCTATGAAACTCTGTAAAATTATTGAATTTGAGAAAAGCAATAACATTGCAGTCAATGTGTTTGGTTTTCACGAAATTGATGGGTTGTTCCCAATTCAGATTTCAACATTTAATTACAATGATAGATATAAAACAGTTGATTTACTTAAAATTAAAACATTTGACGGAAATTATCATTTTGGTGGTATTAAAGACATACATAAATTGATAGGTAAAAGAAATTGTCATCATAGAGACTTATGTTACAACTGTCTTACACGATTTAGCTCAAATATAACCTTAAAAAATCACTTTACAAATTGTAAAAATTTACCAATGCAAAAAGTGGTTATGCCTAAATTGAATGATGACTTATCTGTTCCTAAAATTAAATTTACAGCTTTCTACAAAAAGCTCAAGGCATCGTATGTCATTTACGCTGACCTGGAATCAATTTTAAAAAAAGGTAATGTTAAATCCAAA
Source organism: Dicyrtomina minuta (assembly GCA_949802685.1). NCBI lineage: Eukaryota > Metazoa > Arthropoda > Collembola > Symphypleona > Dicyrtomidae > Dicyrtomina > Dicyrtomina minuta. The sequence continues at coordinate 123,262,170 of OX461808.1, read as the reverse complement.
GGAAGTACAAAAACTGCAAAGCATTTACCTTGTGGATTTTCATACGTAGTAATAAAATCAGATGGAACGTTGCATCACAAGTTTACGTATCGTGGAAAAAACTGTATTGACAGGTTTTTTAGTGAAATGGTTAAATGGGGTGACTTTGTTTATGAACAGAATTCTTTGAATACCCCCCCTATATCTGATGAAACAACAAATGTAGAATACGAATCTGCTGTTACCTGTCATATATGTGAGGAATTACTTTTAGATGATAAAGTTTTTGATCATGATCATGAAACCGGGTGTTATCGTGGGGCAGCACACAGAGTATGTAACATGAATTATTACCAACGAAAATTACTAATTGTCATGCATAACTTTCGAGGGTACGACTCACATTTAATTTTATCTGGATTTAAAAAATTTGACCAAAAGAGTGAAGTTTTTATTATACCTAATAATTCTGAAAATTTTTTGAGCATTATTTGTGAAAAGTTTTATTTTATTGACTCCTTACAGTTTTTAAATGCCAGTTTATCTTCGCTCCTAAATAATTTGAAAGATTCTTGTCAGAGCAATTCAGACGAATTTAAAACTAAATTTGATTTATTTTATCAAGTGTATGACGATGAAAAATTAAAGTTAATGTTACAAAAAATTGTTTATTGCTATGATTATATGGATTCGTGAAATAAATTTAATGAAACACAATTACCACCATACGTGTGTTTTTTTAACACGCTGCTTGGGAAAAACGTAACAAAAGATGAATACAACTTTGCTCAAAATGTATTTAATACTTTTAAGTGTAAAACCTTAGGCGACTTTCATAATGTTTATCTTTTTGGGGACGTACTCCAGTTAGCGGTAGTTTTTGAAAGCTTTCGCAAATTTTGTCTTAATCATTATAAGTTGGATCCAGTTCATTATTATTCCATTCCGGGATTAGCATGGGATTCAGCGTTATTTATGTCAAAAATAGAGCTAGATCAAATTACAGATGTAGACAAGTATATGTTTTTAGAATCTGGAATTAGAGGTGGAGTGAGCATGATTAGCAAACGGTATGCAAAAGCTAATAACGAGTTTGTTAGTGATTTCGACAAAACTAAACCCAAGTCGTATATTATTTATTTAGATCAAAATAATTTGTACGGTCATGCAATGTGTGAAAAACTTCCAGTTTCTAATTTTGAATGGGTGGAGGACATCAGCCTATTTAACATAGACGAATTTGACGATACGGATGATTAAGGAGCTATAATAGACTGTGATTTGGACTACCCCTCAAACTTACACGAGGAACATAATTGTTTTCCACTTGCTTCGGAGCATGTCAATATTGAATTTGATCGACTTTCACGTTTCCAAAAAAATCTTTATTCTAAACTATTTGGTAAATCTAAAATTCGCAAAAATTACGATGGAAAAGTGAAAAAGCTAATACCACATCTCGGAAGCAGAAAGAATTATGTTTGCCATATACGAAATTTAAAGTTTTATTTAAAAAAAGGTATGAAACTTAAAAAAATTAATAGGGTGATGACATTTAATCAAAAAGCGTGGTTGAAGCCATTTATTTTATTTAATACACAGCATCGAATTTTAGCAAAAAATAAATTTGACCAAGACTTGTTTAAATTAATTATTAACTCAACATTCGGACGGTCATGCATGAATGTTCGAAAACAGGTAACTGTTAAGTTAGCAAAAACGATTAAGCAAGCATTAGGGCTGGCTTCAAGCACAAATTTAAAATTGTGGGACATAATAAATAAAAGTTTAGCGTACTTTACATTGTTTTAGACTAAAATATATCTTAATCAACCCATTTACACAGGGTTGTCTGTCCTAGAAATTGCTAAACTATTGATGTACATTTTTCATGATGAAATGATGCAAACATACAAACTTAATTTACATCTGTTATTTACAGACACCGATAGCTTATGTTATCATGTATTTACAGAGAATGTGTATAAAGACATGCACAAAAACAGCAATTTATATGATTTTAGTAACTACCCTATATCTCACGAACTGTATTTTGTTGTTAATAAAAAAGTCCCTGGTAAAATGAAAGACGAATTTGCTGGGGAAATTGTTGATGAGGCTGTTTGCTTGTGTAGTAAAGTGTATAGTATTTTGGGAACGGAAACAAGAAAGAAAGCATGCAAAGGAGCTAACAAACAAGTAGCTGACAAAGTTTTACACCACAATTTATTTTTAAAATATTTAAAAAATCAAAAAGTTAAAAGGTGTAAGATATCAACTATCCGGTCTGTTAGGCACAATCTATATTCGATGAATATTGAAAAAAGTTGTCTTCATGCGTTTGATTCTAAAACATACATATGTGAAAATGGTATTGACACACTTGCATGGAGTAATTATAAATGCAAATAATTTTATTTCTAAGTTGTATTATTTACGTTTTAACAATAAAATATTGTAAATATTAGTAATGTTATTATAAACCATCTAATAAATAAATAATGTATAAAGCTAAAATGTTTTAGAAGTTTTGAGTTAAATAATATATATTTAAATCCATAATAAACACAAGTAAAAATATGCGTTTTGTTTAATCCTACACAATTTTTTGCGTTTATGTATACATTATTTATATAATACCCAGTTATAGTAAAACGACTCATTATATATATATTTTGTTTTATCTTATCAAATACAGTTGGTTTATTTGCAATTTGATAATAAGAAAGTGAAACTTATACAATTATTATTATGAGACAATGCCAGCCAAGCAAATACTCATGCAGGCCAAACCAGAATTCATACAGACCACAAAACTTGCATCATACTATGTCTGTGAAGTAATTTGACACCTTTTATGTGTAACTCATTCAGCATAAATGCAATTCTTAATAAAGACATAGCAAGTCACATATCATTTCTTGTAAATGAAAACCCCGAGTTCTTTAACAACGTGCTCCATTTAAATAACATTGAGTTAGTGGTGGCTTATAACTATCATCATCTGTGTGTTGAAAACGGTCATCCTGCAATCAGCATGAAAAATCTATGTTTCGCCATTAAAGAAAATGATAAAAACATTCACATATAATTTTTTTGCACGCAAACGGTCATATCAATTGTTCCTAAATTTTGCACTGAGGTTCATCTATATGAACCTATTTGTTACAAAAATTATAAAGAATTTTGGTAAGTTTTAAATAACAGGTCCCAACATATAATTTTGCCGCTATTCATGAAAATTTTCCCTATGTGCCTTATAAGAATATAAGATACGCACTACACCCAGCATCAAAAACCATTGCAAAAATACCTTATCATCTTATCATTCTAATTTTTTAAATTCCATCAGGTTACTCAAAACTCAAAAGGCATTGTGAAATCATTTAGGTGGTTTTTTCAATAACCTAAAAAGCAGCTCATAACAACATGTAATTTAAATGAAGTATAGTAACTTTTGTTAACAAATATGTAAATATAAGCTGAATTGATGATAAACCTAATTTTAGCACATCAAAATCCAGACATAAGTTGAATAAAATTATAAAAGGTTCCTATGATCCATTGTTATGGCAGGTGCTTAGATAAAAATAAGCAATTCAAAATTGTCTCAAGTTGTATGGACAACAGCTTCAAATTTTATCATTTTATGCACTACTAAGTGATTGTCCAATTTCAAAACTCGTAGCAAACAAACCGTCGTGGGAACTGGATGGCGAACTTACTAAATATGTATAAGTGGCTTTGGGCCTATATCATGAATTATATGTTAAATTGTGAACAAAATATCTAACGTCAGCATTGCATAATGTATAAAATTGAAAATTTTGAGGAATAAATGCTACAAACTTGAAATACAAAGTGTTGATTTTTCACACAGACTACGTATTATTGATTGTAATTATTTGAAAAACTTCAACGTCGTTTTAGTTTTGTAATTCTGTGATAGCATCATACAGAGGAAGTCGATGGAGGCATATAGTTTCAGATTTCATAAATAGCTGCACTGAATTTTTGTCCTCTAAATATCGAAACATTGCATTGGTGTACCTCAAAATATTTTTTACTTTATAGAATTAACTTGTTTCAAAATCTGTTACTGCAATCAATTTTTAATATATAATGTGTCAATAGACGGGGTGAATTACAATTGGTGCAAAACAAAACTAACTGTTGACCAGCATTTCCATAGCATTCCAAACTTTCATTGAAAGGAAATATACGCAGTTATTATTAATTTAATTTATATCATCACTTAATTGTACATAAATATCGCAGTTTTTCTGAACAACATCTGCTGACACTCCTATTTAACACAAATACTTCCAAAAATACTAATGTAACAGATTTCAAATATTGAGTTTTCTGCAAATTACTGTTAATGATTTAATGTGACAAACTAAACAATATCAAAATATAAATCAGCCAATTCAAATTATTATTTTTATTACAAGATTTTTAAAACAAAACACTATTTATAACCGCTATTAAATATATTCAAACGAAAATAAAACATGATTTACTGACTACCATTCATCGATATTTACGTGTCAGTTTTAGAAGATTGTAACTATTGCAGTCACAGCAGACATTAATTAAGTAACGTACTGGCTATTGAAATATCTTTAAACGATAATTTATAGTGAGCCGACGTGTCCATATTTTTTATAAAAATCTATTCTACTCTTATTAGACTTTCGTTCGGGAACGGGAATTCCCGTTCCCGGACCGGTCGGTCCGGGTCGGGAACGGTCCGGGAAAGGGTTTTTCTTTTCCCGAACTGTTCGGGGCGGTCCGGGAACGGGGCGGGAAATTTGTTTTCCCGTTTTCCGACCCGACCCGGACCGGCGGGAATTTCCCGACCATTGTGCTTCGTCTTCTATTGACTAAATTAGGCCAAGTGGCGTTAAACTTGTATAATTAGCGTTTGATAAATTTTGATTTAAACATTTTTGTCTTTATTTTAGCGCAAAATTTTAAATTTCAAGTCTGCACTTTAGAATCCTGGGTTTCAATTTGTTAGTAGGTTGGTTGAATAAGCTGTGGCATTTTCAATTAGGGCTTGTGGCTTGCAATTTGCATTAAGCTGATTAGTAAATTCGTTAGTTATGATATAGCTTTTCACCTTGCTTTCAATTTAACTGTAAATGCCCACGTTTAGTTTTCATTTGTTTATAAAAAACTTTAGGACCTCAAACTTTGTTACGTTTGCTTAACAAATACACAAAAAACATATCAAAAGCATTTTACTTCTGCTTACGAAAACTATGCCTTGGTTTATTCTGACATCGCAATGTAAGGCTCTTTACTAATTATATGTATAATAAATTTTCAGCCCAAGCAAACTTTTATTTTTTTGTAACTCTAGTCCTGATCTTGAAGAAGTTTCACAAAAATTAAGTCAATACATTTTTCAAGAATGATCTATGTATAACTTGTTTGGCTCATGTTAGAAAAATTATTGCACTTTTGAAAAGCACATTGTATAGCTATATGTACGAGCAACCGCCGTGGTGTGATTTTTGAGTTTTTTAACAAGATAATATATAGAATTTAATTGTACATTTTAATTCTGAAACATTTATTTAGTCAAACTATACCTTTGAGCTAATTAGAAATGCCCGTTTTTAGTTTTGGAAAAATTTACAAAATTCTGAGCTGTGAAATCATAAAAGGAATTCGTTTATTGGCATTTAATACTTGGACACTCAGAATTCAAAATACTGGATTTAGTTTATAAATTTTGTTTTGGTTAGATGGTCAGCTTAAGCTTTTAATAAAATGGTTATTCGTCGGTTTACATGTTGTTTTTGTTGTATGTCAAAAGGTCACTTTTTATTCTGATTTTTGAAAATTCAATTACCTATTTGAAACACTATGTAAGGAACCCTATTATTAATTTTTGTCAAATAAAAGTAGACACAAGGTGCTCATGATTCCTACGTGTTACACAACTGAGTTGGCAAAGCATGCAAAATTTGAATATCTACATCTTGTTTAGAAACAGAAAAATTCAACATATGGGTTTTAGTTTTAAAAATACAATTGTAAAAATACCCATTTTTAAAATTTGAACGCATTTAGTATTGCTATACGAAGCACTGCAAGAAAAACAATCTTGTCTTCTGAAGTATTTTGAATTCCATCCGACCACTATAGTGACAATATGAAATCATTTAAATCTTGATTTAAATAATTTCATTTGAAATGAATTTAAATTTATTTGACAAAAAATCATATTTCTTATACAAACATGCATTGCTTTGTTCTCAGGTTGAATTAATTCACGATTATTCTTGTTTGTACTATGAATTGCTTGAGTCCGATGCCGCTTGACAAATAAAATGATCAAAAGCATATCCATAGTACCACTGATTTAGCTGGTTGTTTATAATTCATTGAATTACCCAAACCGTAGCTAAATATTTAAGTAGAATGGTAGTTTGGAACGCAGGAATTATGTAATTATAATAATTTATGCATGCCCAGTTGTTGTCGATAAACATCGCTACATTTAAACTTAATCAGTGCAAATGCTGATAAATGACGCATTTAATTTTGACACTGAAGTTAGTCGGTTTTGCTTTTTTGACGACAAACGAAATCCTCTTGCATTACATTTATTCTATGCATATGTATACGTTTTTTCAAAGTTATATATCGCTGACCGTACCCTGTTGATGTTGTACACAATTTAAAATATGAAAAACACTAATGCATTGGTAACACTAATACTGCACGTGGAGTACTTCGTGGTCTCGTGGTGAACGGCTCACAAGAGATACGGAAGGCAATGAGTAAAAAATATATGTTTACATAATTATATACGAGCCTTTCTAACGGTTACCTCCTATTTCGTCGCATCTGCACTCGTCGCACGTAACACTCGTCGTTTTTGTTTCGTCGTTCTGCATTGTCGCATACATATTTATCCATTCGTCGTATAGTTGTAAATCTATAGATATATGCGTAAGAGTGTTAAGTAAGATGGTGGGATGCTCTTGGAAGACAAACAGTTGGTTGGGAAGCATTTAATTTTATTATATAGTCAAATTTATATATCAGTCAAAAAAATTAGTTCACAGTTTATGAAAAGCAACTGTTCAAGTAAAAGTAAGGTAAAGTAAAAGGTTGAAAAAATTAAAAAGGCACTATGACCGATACCTATGATACAATATTTAAAAATTGCACTCCTGAGTTAGAATTTCGTGAAATGCAATGGAATTAGTAGATTGCACAAGCATTTCCAGTTGAGTTGCTCTTTTTTGACGTGGTCGCTTCAGAACGGGAGGAATAAAAATGGTAGGTTCATCGAGTTCACGAGCTCGCTTACGCGTTCTTCTTGGGGAAGCTATAGGGTGTGGCGGAGTAGATATATCTGTAGGAGTTAGTCGTGGGGTGGAGTGATCTGCGTGGGCGGTGGAGGAGTGCGAATGACAGCATCCATTGTTGGTACCCGTGGGGGGGGGTTTGGAGGTCTAGGGGCAGGGAAAAGTTTGGCTTTACCTTTCTTCACTCGCATTAGATTATGGCTAACACCCCGCAAATACGGGATGTAATTTCTCCCTTCCTCCCACCGGGAAACAGCGTTGCTCAAATGTCTATCGATCTTTAAGTACTTCTTTCTTTTTGCACTAGGGTTTATTACGGATATCAGACGCTCCATACATCTCTCCGACTTGCTTTGTTCCGCAATTAGAGCTGATATTAATCTTTCAATTGTTGGATTAGTTGCACCAACCAATTTGTTGAACCCATGGTTCCATCCTTCAACCGAGTTATTGGATCTAGGCAAATTTGACTTCACACGATTGTAAACATTCCATAATTTCAAACTAAAATATGGCGTACATGAAATGGTTCCTACGCGGTTCCTTCCTAAATGGTTTTCCAATCACAGCTAAATCTTTACGATATGGATATTCCACTTCAGCTTCACACTGCTTACGAATTTCACTGGCAGAGGAGGATTCCTTGTCTGTGTTGTTGGAGCTACGTTCGATTTAAGACTGACAACCTCAGAAATTGATTTTGCTCATTACCATATTATTCTTATACTCTTATTTTTTTTTACGACAACAATTTCACAGCGTTGTCATTTTTATTGCAGGCTACTACGTACTCTTTTCTAAAACATTGTACATTACTATTTACTTATCCCTTAAGCATGTATATATAGTACCATCAGTTTTTAATTTGACGACGAATGGACAAATATGTATGCGACGAATGCAGAAACGACGAAACAAAAACGACGAGTGTTAAGTGCGACGAGTGCAGATACGACGAAATAGGGCGTCACCCTTTCTAACACGAGTACTCACGGTTGATCATCCAGCTATGTCTTCCCCAGTGCTGGCATGGGAGTGGGGTGAGGGTGGCGGTGGAGGGGTGCGTGGCTAGTGGTTGGCGTGTGGGTGAGTAGTGGTAGTACTATATGATTCGCAAGTCATGGGTTGACACTGCTCCATAGTACTATCTCTCTCGTCCGCGGTCGGCTGCCTGCCATGTTTTCCGCTCACTCTCTATCCTTTTCCTATTCCAATTGCCTAAGCACGGGACTCGAAGCATGTCTCATTGAAATGATTCTGCCATAATTAGAATGATAAGCAGGAGTGACTATCATTCTCGTAGATGTCGGGGGCTCTTCATCTACGTGAGTGGAACTACACAGACTGAACGCCAAAAGAGTGAACATGGAGAAGTCCAATTTAATCTACTGCTGCATAAGAGGTCGACAGGTACACGTCACCATCCATAGTTAAGCTTAGCAATTAAGCATAGTATAAGAAGTTACTGACATCAGACTCACTGAGCACATCTAGGAAGCTAACCATCGCGAGAACTCTTCCTTCTAATGGTGTGTCTCTAGAGCTGTCTGGGCCGCAGTAAATTCGCGGTGTACATAGGCAGCTGCCTGAGAGTACCATACCACTACATACATACATACATACATACATACATGCATACATACAAACATACACTAATACTGCACTGCTAACAATAGGTCTTATCCAGCATAAAGGTATTATAATAAAGTAGACCAGGCAATGAAAACAAAGCAGCAGTAGCAGTTGTAGACGTAGACAAACTTAAAGAAAGGCATAATGTTGTATTCGCAGTAAAATTATGAAATCTGCAAAGGGCTTTGCCTCTTGTTTTTTAAATTGCTAAAAAGCTGTCAAAGGGCAGCAGCAAAAAACTATAATATTGAGTACTTGTTTTCATCTTTCTATTATTAAGCAATCTGTAATCTGTAGGGCGGTCGTGGAAAAAAGGTAATGTGGGTGACAACACTTATAGATCAAGCTAGTTGTAATTTCTTTTAAATCTTAAAATCAAAATTTTGACCGGTTACCAAACGATATACCATCATATCTAAATAAATATGCGAAAATAATTAACTTGTAATTCAAAGTCCTATCGTGGTTAGTTTTTAATTGTAGTCAAAAACTCGCAAATAATGTTTTTTTCTAAATTGACCAATGTAATTAAATGATATATGATTGTAAAGCTCTTATAGAAGTAAAAAAACGGCATTGTTATTTCTGGCGTCTGGCCCATACAACTGTTATTAGGCGAAGAAAAAGTAACGCTTTTTAAAAACAAATTGTCAAACATTTGTCAATAAACTGAACCACATTCCGTTATTTGAAATCTACTAGTCATTACCTTTCAAATGGTATATCACACGTTGAAATTGGTCCTGTATTTCAGAATTGCGAAAACTACGGTAAATTATGCAGATAGGATTATAGGCATATTACGATTACAACCGTGTCAACTAATTCTGTAAACTCAAATACATATATAGTGAAACATTGATATTAAAAATACACATTCTAAAAAATCAGGATACTTTTGAATGAGCAAGGTCCGTATCAACCCAAATGCATTTTGGATTATTCGGTCAAACTTGTCAACCAATCAACTAACACTTTAAAAATTTAAAATTTTAAAACTTCGTTTTTATAATACAATACAACTTTGATGCAGTCTAATTTTTTTAATTCCGTAGACTGCATTCTACAATTTGATTATTCAGGATTTGATAAAATTCGACAATTTCAATTTTTTTGGAAGAATAAAGTCAAAAGACCTTTCGACTCCAGATCCAGATGATAATTAATTTTGCCTTATCGGTATATGTAAAATGGTAAAAGGATCGACTCAAATATGCCAGAATCACCTCTACTCAACACCACAGCATTCCGAGGCCTCACAATAATCAAATACTTGTAAACACATTATGCACCATACAACACCAATTCTGTCTAATTCTGTTTGTAAATCCCTTGAGCCGTATACTGTGTCATTGTGGCATCGTTCTGTAATGACTGTAATGAAAGCAGTTGACGAATATAACCTCTTATGATTATGCACTGACATGTTAAATACACTACGGAAACTGCTTCAGTATTCTTTTTAAATTTAGGCAAACAAAATGCGGGCGGCGCTGAACCAAGCGTGACCTTAGCTAATGAGCTACATAAATCTTCACACATTTTTTTCGCTTGTTGTGGAGGGCATACCAAATTTATGGTCATTAAAGCTTCTGCCACCTTCCAAAGAAAATATAAGTTATACGTAACTTTGCTTTAGCCCCGGAAGTTATTCAAAACTAGAGTATGAAAAGAAAAAGCCTCGCTATTTGATTTAAGTATAAAAATCCAGCATAATAATGGAAGCTTCACGGTAAAATCTACAATTATAATTATTAAGAAGTTTTCTTATTGATTACTTACAGGTGACTTTCTTGAACTCTTTCTTTGAATGCGCCGTCAATGTTTTCGTCACACAGTCGAGGAACGGACAATCAAAGAAGATAAGAAGATAAACAATATTTATAGTCGGTTCCAATAAAAACTTGTATCACAATATATAAGAGGCTTGTTAAACAGAATAAGAAGGAACTTAATTTGTATTTAGCTTAAGATTTACCTTTCAACAACCACATGTTAGGTACGTAGCTGCTGTTATGTCCAGTTTGCATATTTCACAATGCCTTATATAATTATTTGTAAATGCATAATTTATTAATACATGTTTTTGAAAACGGAAGTTTTAGTTTTCAGTATAATAATCAGTTAGCAGCAAGTCAGTCATTTTAGTTTCAGTCTCAATCTTTCTTGTAAATCGTATACTTTGCTTCAGGCATTTATGCAACAAATAGTAAAAAAAACGTAAACATTTAGGCGTTGACTTCAATTAATTCCTATTATATCGTTTCCATAGTGATGCTCCGTCAAGCAGGCGTCATCAAGGAAACTGGAATTTGTTCAAGTGTAGTCAGTCCAATTAGGCACGGAAGTGATAACATTGCAGATACATGGCTAAAATATTTAAATTCCGGACATAAGGGACAGATTTTGGCGGACTAGCGGCGTTTATTAAATCTTAATTCGTGCAAATTTTAACCTGCATTATTAATAGCGTGCTACTGCAATGTATATTGAACAAGGCATAAATCAAATGAAGTTAGATATTTTACGATTAAGAACGTTTCGTTTTATTCTATTACAAAAAAGTAGGTCGTTTTTTAATATATTTACTAAAGTAAAACAACTAATTATCACCAAGTATATTTATCGTGTGAATTTATGTTTAAGTATTGTAATCATTCATCATTACCATAAATATCTGACACTACTTCTGATTTCTGATATACCCATAGCTAGGAAGTATTAATGGGTTTGGTAATGTATTCGAATTGGCAGTCGGTTTCTGAAACTGATACTTATACACTCTTATTGATTGCTCCTGGTCAATGACCAAATCACTGACTGAGAGTTGCCCTTTTTCGATTATTATGAAAGCGATGAAACGTATACTGAGTCCTTTGGGCAATCGTCGTTGGGCGACAGTGTCAAGTTTATTTCAATAAATTTGTCTTTTTCTCCTTTAAAATAACAAATTTACTATCTACCAAAAAGTTAAAATGCTTATTCATGTAAGTAAAATATTTTGCACATTAGAACGAAATGTGTAAATAAAACATTCTGCATTTTTTAAAACTAAATACCTAAATAGAACATTTTGGACTTTCACATATATATAAGTTTAATTATTTGTATTTTTTTTAAATATACAAATGAAATAATTGTCACGTTTCAAAAATATGTAGGTAAATAGAATATTTTGCAAGTTTCAAAACCATGTAGGTAATTACAACAATTTAAAATTTTTAAGCATGTAAATCAAACATTTTATTCATTTCCAAACGTGTATACAAATTATTCTACAAATTGCAAATGATATGTGAACTGAATATATTGCAAATTTCAAAAGCATGGACAACAATTACCAATTGTACACTTTTAAAAGCTTGTAGTTAATATTTTAGTCATTAAATTCAATATCATTGAGGAAATGTTTTAACATGGCTTAATTTCGTTCCAGTCTACATTGGTTTAGTCACTAACAACTCACTTGGCTTTTCACAGATTAGCCCACTATTTCAATTTAATAATTCAGTTCCCGGTAATCCGTATTAGTATATTCCAGCATTGAAAAAAATGTGTTATCGCTACTGCTTGTTTAATACACATAAACATAGAGATTCCAAATATAAGTCAAGACTTTCGCGATGTTGTTCAACTAATTTAAAATGACCGTCAATATAACCTTAATTTGACAATACACTAATAATAATTGGTGTTACAACTATTGTCAATGACTTTGCTGCCAATTTTAAGAATTATTTGGGTTTAGTTCCGGTGTAGAAAATTTTTGATTATAATTAGTCCTGACACACAACATAATTGAAACTTTTCAAACGATTCCAAGGATAATAAGATATATTGCTATATTATCTTCGTATTACATCCTTGCAAACGCTAATTTATTGAATTTTAATAATGTGAAATCATTTAATCCACACAATAATAAACAAAATGCAATATAATTAAAGAATTCATTAAATAATTGAGGAATTCATCAAGTAGTTCATCCTGTGATGACAAGCAAGGAATTCAAGTAATTAATTAAATTAGTTTTTCTTAAGCCAGAATATATTTTAGCGTCAATACGCAACATGCACGATTATTTTCTCTATTTAAATCCATTTTATTTACATTACCTGTTGGTCTCTAGATCATAATTTTTGATTTCGCACTCAACTCATTGACATTGATTCATTCATATTTAAGTATCAGTGTCAGAACGATTGTTAATAATGCAGCCACAGTAAGGCACTGGTTACTCAAGTATACATCCTTAAACGAAAACTGTTATTGACCGCCGTGTTGTTTGTGTGTTGTTTGCCGCTGTGTCTATATGAGAAAACTTGGAAACATTTATTGCTTTGTGTTGCTATGAAATATCGTAGCCATTAGGCACTAAAATATTTTCTTTTATTTTAAAATGAATCCCCTTATTTTATTATTAGCTTTTAATTAGCATTGCTTTATCACCCATACCATACCCAGCTAGAACAATAAGTGCGACTCTGTATGAATTACAAAAGATAGGAATTGTTAACTGACTTCGCCTTGATTCCTTGCTATGCATGGTTGGGCAACTCAGACGCGCTTTTTGCAATCCAAGTAATTTACGAAAGAGTATCTAGCTTTACAACTACATAAATGTGAGCGGCGAAAAGGTTTCACGCCTTACTTGAAAACGCGTACTTGCCTTTCCAAATTTCTATTTATAGCAATTACGAAATTACAAACTAGCTTTACGTCATGTATATTAATATTGAGAGACATGTTTTTGCACAAACTGCAAATACGGTGTAAGTTACGCCACTGCTAAGCAATGTTTTATAGTAATTCATTAAATTAGTTTTTAAGAAGCGCGAATATATTTTAGCATAGTGTATACAATTTGTATACATTAGAATGTAAAAAGTGGCGATATTTCTTATCAATTTTGAAAGCCAGTTTTAATGTACGAATAATATGTGTAGTACCAGCCAAGGGTATGCTGGTCTACTAATCGAGTCACGTCACAACTGTGATTTCACGCTGTAGGATTTATTCATCCCAGGAAATTGTTGGGAAAGAAGATTGTTGCAGGAAATTACTAGGAAATTACGGGAAATTGTTGCACAACCCCAACAGCATAACAGTTACTCATGGAGACCACTGTCAGCCAAGTAGCAGAGAACGAAGGCTGAACAATCTAGTACCGATGCGCCGTTCTCCCAAACACTCGAAGGCATGGGCTCCAGAATTGGAAATTGACGAAGGCAGCTCCAACGCACAGCTCCAAACGGCTCCACACGGCTCCGATGCGCCTTGGTCCCTAGAAACGCTTGAGGCAGAAGGGGGTGGTACAAAGTTTTTATCATTGACGAGTCAAGGTATATATTTTTGACGCGTACATTAGAAGTACCTAACTACCTTGTACTTCCACGTCCCTCTTTCACTCCTACTCCTACATATGTAATGTAATGTATGTGACATATATTGAAATAGCCAAGCTATAAAATATATAATGGGAATTATTTTTTATTATTTATTATTTATATATTTATGATATTATATTTACGTTTTAAATTTTACGGGATTAGTAGAAGAAAAAGAAATACAAGTAGTGTTTATACCAAAATTATAATTAAATAATGCTTAGCTGTAGTTAGAATTTAACAGCATCATGCAATCAACAGATACTTGGGATATTCAATATACAATATAAATTTACACAAATAAATACTAGTGCAATGAATTATAATAAAATGCACGACACGGCATATCATTTTGTAAATACAATACTTATTTATACTTAACACAATGCTAATAAACGCGGAATACACAATCGTATTGATTAATTATAGCATTTAAGTGTTAGTGTTCATGCTGGATGTACTAGCAATGCTGTAATGATACGCTAAATTCTATTGATATTAGTCGAGCTGTACTTTTACTATTGGGTGTTGTACTTTTGTGTAGCAACATGAGCGTAAAGTACTGTTAACTGCAGCTCACAAAAAAAAGTAAAGGACTGGCAGACTAATTCTATTTTTTACTTCTCACTTACACTTTTCAACCCCACTGTCCCAGCCCAGCAACTGAAAAAAATGTTAAGATAGGATTTCAATAAAACAAAATTAAAAATATTAAAACTTAAAGTACAAGTGGTAATTAGTTGAGCATTACTATAATAATTTATTTATTAGTATTTTGAGTGTAAACTCAAAACAAGCAGAATAAAAACAGAATTATAGAGGAATACTGGATGGAAACACGCAGTGCAACGCTAAAGCAAAATTTTAGAAAAAAAATATAATGTATAGCTTAAACGATAGAGTTTAAGCAGAGCTTTCCATCTATCACAATATTATGTAGTTTGGTTGCATAAGACAGTAGAAAAAACAAAAAACAAATTGCCATCTGTGGGAATCGAACGAAGGTCGGCCAAGAGGCGAGCCAAAGGTGTACGCACCAGACCACGGTCCCATCTGATTGGTGCAGGCGTTGCCGTCGTTGTATTTTGAAGGAAATGTGCGCTAAATAGAGTTTTCATGCTGGACATTTCCCAGTTTATAGAGTTCAGAATTCCATTTTTGTCTTTCGTAATTCCTAATTGTTAATTAATAATTGAATTTCGAATTCTACACAATTGACAATGGAGAGCGGCGAAGCTGAGGAGAGCAATAACGGTAACAGTTATAAATATTTATCATTTAATTTTATTGTGTATTAACAAACGGATGGTCAGCCGGTATTATTTCTTATATACATTAATCAATAATAGTTTGATTCGGTTGTGATTGAAGGATTAATAAATGAATGTGGATTTGGACCCATCCTGCTACTTCATATTTTATTCTGCGTATGATATTTAATATTGTAATTATTATTTCTTATCAATAATTAACATAACGTTGCCCATAGCCGACTAAACTCGCACATCGCCGCTGGTGCTTGCATAGCATATTTTTCCAACAGTGTTAATGTTCGAGTGTTTCGTGACCCCGCGTGACCTGAGAGTTAAGTGTTATATGGTTTTGTAGGCAATTTTATGGTGCTTATGTCCGACATTTGTATATTGCTATCAGTTGACATTTGTGCATGTAAGGCTGAAGGCAGGATAGAGTGAAACAAGTCGCGACTTTTGCATGTTAAGCAACGGTGAAAAAAGTTGACATCACGTTGACCTACTTTCGTGAGTGCTACTAGTGCTACTGTGACCCTATAGTCAAAATGAATGTTTCTAGTCATGACCCATGTATTTGAGTATGTGCACGCCAAATTTTAATTTTTTTCATTGGTCAAGTCTGAAAATAATAATCATTGAAGTGCATAATCCGTGGAGTGCGTTTACAATTTTGATACATCCCTTTTTCAGGTTTACATTAATTACATGAGAACGAAGCCACACCCCGGAATAAATCCAAGTTAAAGTACAGTGTCTAGTGGTATGTCATCCGAAAATAATTATTTCGTTGAAGTGTGCGTTCTGAAGGGAAGAAACCCCCCAAAAACTAGTGCGTTTAAAATTTTGATACACACTAAGCTTTTACAGACCGTTATGATTTTTATTTTTATTTAAGTTTTTCCATCATGTAAAGCGAAATCTGAATGTTTTTAAAGTAGCTGACTTACATGACTTATTGTGAAAGGTGATATCGTCGACGAAGAATCAAATCTGATGATCTTTATTTCAACCTAAAAGCAATTCTGATCATCTCCATTCAGCACTAAAAGCAATTCTGATTATTTCCTTTTTTTGAAGAAATATGGCTAATGCATTATGTTAATGATTAGTTTGGAGTTTAACAATTCGAAACTATCACGAATTATCCTTATTTTTTAACCAAACTAAGTTTTGAATTGTTTAACTCGCAACTAATCATTAACATATAGCATTAGCCATATTTCTTCAAAAAAGGAGATGATCAGAATTGTTTTTAGTGCTGAATAGAGATGATCAGAATTGCTTTCAGATCGAAATAAAGATGATGAGATGTGATCCTTCGTCGATGATATTTCAGAATCAATAATATTGTTGACGGTTATTTATGTAATTAAGAAAATAATTACTCAAACTATTTGCAGCAATTTACTAATGTTAAGGAGCGCTGCGCCCCTCCATACCCCCCGCCCCACCCACTTCCGCTAGTATCACTAATTATTATGTAATAATCTAAAAATGACATTAGTAAATCGTAGATTAAGAATGAAGTTTGACCATCTCGTTTTGGAGCTAAAATGAATTATGACCATCTCCATTTTGATTTAAAATTGGTTTTGACCATCTCCATTTTTCATGAAATACGGCTCATGAGTTATGGTAATGAGTAGTTAAGGGTTTAGTAATTCAAAACTAAGTACATTAGGGGCAACCCATAAATAAATACTAAGTCCCTATGAACCTCCTGTTATCCGCTTACCCGTTAGGTAAATGGTTATCTTTAGAATGCAATACTATAAATATCCACGTAGGCTCCTTGGCCATACTGAGGACGTCATTTATGGCCTTTGCTTTAATTTTTTAAAACTTTCAATAATGATTTATTAATGAATTAATTTAATCAAATTAATAAATTACTGCCTCATTCATGAGACCAGAAATTAGTTCATCAATAAATCACTATTACAAATTTAAACAAGTTATGACGTCGTATGTATAGCCAAGCAGCCTACTTGGATATTCATGGTATTGCATTCTAAAGGTAGCCATTTGCCCAACGGGTTAGGTTAGGTTAGGTTAGGTTAATGAAGACAGAAGGGACATAGGGACCTAAAATTAAAACATTTTGATGACAGTCAATTTATGAGTGACTCTTAATGTGCTACGTTTCGAATTACTAAACCATTACATAATTATTAACATATCTCATTAGCCTATTTGCCACGACTTACGCTTCACCATAATACCTTCAATAATAATACAGATTTTTATGTACAATAGTAAATAATACTTGTTGACTTTAACTTTAAAAAGGACATAATTACACACTAATTGAGAATTAAATCTTATTTAAACCTAGCAATCATTACAATTGCCTATTTGACGTAGATTTGTTTGCAACTGTTAATTTTAGGCATTAAATTCGTTTATTTACTACTTTTATTAGTAAATGTAGAATTTGGGCTTACGTTGAATAATAATCTAATGCTTACTAATGTTGAGTAGAGTTTAACTTACTTTGTTTATTTCATTGCTTTAATTTTAGATGTGTGTAGCATTTGTGCTTTCTTCTTTACCACAACTTCCACAACTGAGCTTTTATCTTGGGCTAGCCTTAGAAAAGACAAATTTCGTGATACGCAAACTATTTGCAGTAATGTAGGTGACAAGTTAGAATTCAACGATAGGTCTTGGATATGTAAGCATCACTTCACAAAACTTAGCTTCCGGTATAGAAACAATCAAACTAAATGTGGTGATCCTAACAACTATCACTTAACGGGCCCAATTCCAAAAGGATACACGGCTATTCATTTTAATGAGTATGTTATTGCAGAAAAGTCATCCATTTCTGCTGCAATTGCTCCGAATATGAAGCTTTGTAAGCCGTGCCAACGAAAATTTACTTCATCTTTGTCCTCAAAATTGCATCCTGGTACAATTTTGCATTCACAGTCGGACATGGAAGTTGACTTAACTCTTGCATTAAGTTTAGGCTGCACAAACAGCGCGCAAGCTTCTAATGCGTTCAGCTCTGACCACGAAAGTGATGGCAACACTAGTAGTGATCACGACAGCACTGACTCAGACTTTATCCCTTGTAAGCAAAGACTAGTTTGCAATGAAAAATCAGCAAGCATTGATCTTTTTAATTCTTACATCAAACCTATGAATCAATTTGTAACTCCGCTAAAATATTATTTGATTAAATCTTCTACATCAGAGTTGGAAAAACGAATTTCAACAAAGATTTTCGAAGTTTCAAATGTATTAGCGCAAACGTTTGGATTTCATTATAATAAACCACAATCGTCTTCAGAAACCGACTTAAATATTATCATTCAGAATATGAAGTCACTACTAGATTCCGGAATGCCGTATTCGGAACAAAAACAACTTTGTCGTATACTTCCTGAACAATGGGGCATTAAAAAGTTGTCACTGCTTCTGGGTATTTCCCAGCATATTGCCTCTGAGTGTAAAAAGCTGCAGCGCGCTGGACCGCAGGCAAGACCTGCAGCAAAACGCGGGTACAGTAAAAGCTCAGAGTTTATTAAAATCATTGAAGATTTTTGGTTACATCCTGAGATCAGTTGTATCCGTCCTGGAAGGCAAGACTATGTCAGAGTTCGCAATTCTGCGGGCGTTGTTGAAAAACTGCAGCGACAGGTGCTTATAGCCACATATGCTGAAGTATTTGCTTTGTTCAAGAGCCACACTGTTGATAATTTTTTAAACAGTGTCAGGCGCCATGAACTAATTCAACATGAAAAAATTTGTCTAGCAACATTTGTCAAATATAAGCCTGGTCAAGCTGTACGAATGTCGTTTTCAAAGGATCATAATGTATGTGTTTGCATACATCATGAAAATCCAAGACTTTTGTGCACAGCTATTGGTTTAAATGACTTCAAAGACCTAATGTCAGCAGCTGTTTGTAATACTGCTTCCAAGAAGTGCATGTTTGGAAGATGTTTCACATGTTCTGACCGTAGTAGCATATTATGTGACATGATATTGGACCAAATTAAATCAAAGGGCAAAGAAGGAATGGAAATAAAATTCAATCAGTGGGTTCACGATGGTGTTCTTCGTCTTGACACTATTGTTCTTGGTGACACTAAGTTTGCAGAACGTTTAGCAGCTGCAATTTTAGGGCTTCTGAAACACCATTTCATTACTAAATCCCAAAGCGCTTACTTTAATCAGTGTAAGTCTGAATTAAATGATACAACAGGTCTTGTAATTAGGGATTTTGCTGAAAACTATGCTCCAGTGTACCAAGATGTAGTACAGTCAATGCACTGGGTCAACGATGGAACAACAACAATTCATCCAATAGCGATGTATGTCAAAACTGCAGACGGGATTAAACCCGTACTAACAGCAGCTATTAGTGACTATATGGACCATAATACGTCAGCCGTTCATTGCTTCTTTAGCAGGTTTCTTCAATTTTGTGAAACTAATCACCCAAACATTACTCACTTTCACGTTTTTTCTGATGGTTGTGGTGCTCAATACAAAAGCTGCAAAGCGTTTGTTAATCTAGCCAAATTTAAGCACGATCATCCAGGAAAAACAATAGATTGGAATTTTTTTGGTACGGGTCACGGCAAAAATCTCTGTGATGCTATAGGTGGAATTTTGAAGAGAACTGTCAGCAAAGCCTGCCTTCGTAGTTCCTCAAAAATTAAAGTAAGTAATGCAAAAGAATTTTATGACTGCTGCGTTGCCCGAGCCTCTTCAATCACTGCGTTTCATGTAACTGCTGAGAAGGCAAATACCCATATTCAGCAGTGTGGGCTAAACAAACGGTATTCCGCCGTTAAAACAATACCTGGGACACTTGGAGTTCACCGTGCCGTGCCGTGGGAAAAGAGAATTGGTGTCGACTTGTTCGAAATTGGAGTAGACACTAATGCGGCAATAATGCACGAGTTTAAGAATTTTTTTGAACCACCTAATCCTAGCAAACTTTGTGTTGGCAAATGGATTGGGTGCGTGTACAACAAGAAATGGTACATCGGTCAAATTACTGATGTTAACAAGGATGATAACGAAGTTAATGTTACTTTTGTGTCTCATCCGCGTCCACCGGCACATTTGTTTACAACAGGAGTCCAAGGAGACGATTGCTGGATTCAGTTTCAAAGAGTCCTTAAAGTAATCAGTGATCCTGAGATCGAAGAGCTCCCTGAGAGTTCTTCTAGTCTCTATTGTTTTATACCGTCTGAAGTTCAAGAAATAAAAACATTATTTGATCGTTTTAAGTCTGCAAAATAAACGTGTCGGCCTTTTCTCGTAAAGCTCCTTTTAACTCAATGTTTTACTAAAATGTCTTGTAAGTCTTGTAGTATTGCTTAGACTGTCCTGTCATGATTCATATCATTAGGTCAGCATTAACGGGTAGCTGATCCACTTACCTCCCACAGGTCCAAATGGTGTACCCACTCACCAACCTTCTTAAGGTACAAACGGTGCACCCAAGTATATGATCGCGGGGGTTAGTTAACATTATATTGAAGAACTCGAGCAGTTAAAATATTTTTACTGGCTAAGTAATGTTTAAACTAATCTGCCCTGTGCTGCTTTTTGCAAACTTTTACTTGGTGCATATGATGTTATCTTTATCAAAATTTGTTTTTTGTGTTCTCACGTAATTTGTTGGTAATGCTTGTTATCGATAGTTTAGGTAAATGTAATTTATTTGTTTTTATTTGCTGCTTTTTTTTTCTTTCATAAATGGGCAGTTCCTAACTCATTGGCTAAGCTAAACTGGTCCCTTGGTGGTTGTCTTTGTATATATTTATTAATACTATAAAAAACTACTTAGAAAAATTCACATGCATATTATTTTCAGTTGCATTTTAATTGTATTTAATTTTCTTGTGGAAATTTTATGTAAATACGAGGTAGGCAATTTTTGTAATTTCGAAGCATTGTTCATATTAAATTTATATTTAGGTTCATTTTATTTTTATATTACGATCACACTAGTGATTTTCCATGTTTTACACTGATAATGAAAATTTGAGTCCTCATTTTACATCTGGTTGTGGGGTGATTTTTTAGAATTTTACACCGACAATTAAAATTCATGACCTCATCTAATTTGCTGATGGGAGCCCTTCGGGGTTAGAACCTGTACCCAGTTCTCTGATCATTATACTACGATCACACTAGTGATTTTTCATGTCTTACACTGATAATGAAAATTTGAGTCCTTATTTTACATCTGATTGTGGGGTGATTTTTTTCGAATTTTACACCGACAATTAAAATTCATGACCTCGTCTAATCTGCTGATGAGGGCCCTCCAGGGTAAGAACCTGTATTCGGTTCTCTGATGATGGAATACGGAGTTCCAAAACCCCGGGGGCTGAAAAGGCAGTTGAACATTGAACTTAAATTGCAGTTAACCAAATTGCAATTAACTTCGTATTTAACTATAATTAGGAAAAATACTCACTCGTATCATGATCAAAAGACGCTATTTAGTATATAAACATGTATTGCACGTGTAATTACGACATTTTAACTTTAATTGTAGTTAACCAAATTGCAATTAACTTCGTATTTAACTATAATTAGGAAAAATACTCACTCCTATTATGATCAGAAGACGCTATTTAGTATATAAACATGTATTGCACGTGTAATTACGACATTTTAACTTTAATTGTAGTTAACCAAATTGCAATTAACTTCGTATTTAACAATAATTAGGAAAAATACTTACTCCTATCATGATCAGAAGACGCTATTTAGTATATAAACATGTATTGCACGTGTAATTACGACATTTTAACTTTAATTGTAGTTAACCAAATTGCAATTAACTTCGTATTTAACTATAATTAGGAGAAATACTCACTCCTATCATGATCAGAAGACGCTATTTAGTATATAAACATGTATTGCACATGTAATTACGACATTTTAACTTTAATTGTGCTTAACCAAATTGCAATTACCTTTGTATTTAACTATAATTAGGAAAAATACTCACTCCTATCATGATCAGAAGACGCTATTTAGTATATAAACATGTATTGCACGTGTAATTACGACATTTTAACTTTAATTGTAGTTAACCAAATTGCAATTAACTTTGTATTTAACTATAATTATGAGAAATACTCACTCCTATCATGATCAGAAGACGCTATTTAGTATATAAACATGTATTGCACGTGTAATTACGACATTTTAACTTTAATTGTAGTTAACTAAATTGCAAATAACTTCCTCTTTAACTATAATTAGGAAAAATACTCACTTCTATCATGATCAGAAGACGCTATTTAGTATATAAACATGTATTGCACGTGTAATTACGACATTTTAACTTTAATTGTAGTTAACCAAATTGCAATTAACTTTGTATTTAACTATAATTAGGAAAAATACTCACTCCTATCATGATCAGAAGACGCTATTTAGTATATAAACATGTATTGCACGTGTAATTACGACATTTTAACTTTAATTGTAGTTAACCAAATTGCAATTACCTTTGTATTTAACTATAATTAGGAAAAATACTCACTCCTATCATGATCAGAAGACGCTATTTAGTATATAAACATGTATTGCACGTGTAATTACGACGTTTTAACTTTAATTGTAGTTAACCAAATTGCAATTAACTTCGTATTTAACTTTAATTAGGAAAAATACTCACTTCTATCATGATCAGAAGACCCTATTTAGTATATACATATGTATTGCACGTGTAATTACGACGTTTTAACTTTAATTGTAGTTAACTAAATTACAATTAAATATGATAATATACGTAAAAAAATAAACCTAATGTCCTACCATGTAACCTACAACTCATTTAATTTATCTGCGTAGTGTTTACTCTCTATTTAATTATTAAATTTAACTATAATTAAATTCATTAGCCGTGTACAGTGTCAATTTACGGATAAAAATGAATTTAGGGAAACGTGGCAACGTTGGCAACTGTATATCTAATATGGATGTGGGGAGGATATAGAGTGATATACGTATAGTCTATGTACATGCATTTTTAATTATTAATTAAAGTTTGGCCGGTTGTAACTTTGTACGCCCTCCCCGCTCTGCAAAAATTCCAAGACAGCAATATAGCTACTTTTTTTCCCTTTTTTTTGAGATATAAACGAAAGTAGAGTCAAGAAGGCGTCCGGAAATAAAAAATAAACAAGCGGTAACGCTAACGCATTGCCCAAAACCCGGGTAAAATCGATTTTTTAGGAGTTTAAATTTCAAAAAAATCAAGAGTGTGCTAAACGGCCAACAAAAAAATATAAGATAATAAAAATGTTCATATTTTAATCATAACGTCGTTTTAAAAATTATAAAGGGTTTCAGGTCTTCCCGGGTATTACGGGATACCATATGCATGTATTCCACTAAAACCGAAGATCCTCACTATAAGAGGTATGGGACACTAGAAAAAAAATATTTCGTTCACATGTGAAATATCGACCGGGTCTCCTTGCTTGGTTTCATTTAGTTTTACTCTTTACTTGAATTACGAGTTCGGTGTCTGGAAGTTTTCATAGTAAACTGGTGTTGCAAAAAATTTTAGTTAAGTGCATCGCATCCCTTATTACAATACATGGGCCAGCTATACCGCATTCACAATACATGGGCCAAAAATACCGCATTAACTATCATAATTCCTATTTGAACCTACAACTCAAAGAAATATGCTAAAATTTACAACCGCCGTTAGGGCAAAATTAAAGTTTTGTATAGGTGTAAGTTTGATTGCACCACCTTGCAGAGCCAGTTTAGTTGCACGCCTGGGCGATGTAAGTTTGTTGCACGAACCAGGAGTGTAAGTTGTGTTGCAACAATAGGTATGATCTGTTGCGTTGCATCACTAATTATTGTTAGTTTGCACCAATACTTGTTAGTTGTGTTGCAATACCTCGCTTTGTCAGTTTCATTGCACAACTGAGCCGTGACGGTTAGGTTTCATGGCCGAAAAGTCTCATTTTAGTTGAGCAACTGGACATCTTTTGTTGAGGTGCACAAATGGGCAATGTCAGTTTGGTCCACCAATGAAAGGAATCAGCTATGTTGCCCGACTGGGTGGTGTCAGTGATGTTGCGCTAGCCAGTTTCAGGCATGTTCTGCTACAAGGCGTGGCGGTTGGGTTGCAACATTAGATAGTGTATGTTACATTGCACCAATAGGTTTTGTAAATTGGGTTGTTTGACCAGCAAGCGTAACTTTGGTCGCCCTAGCTGGCAGTGTCAGTTTCATAGCACGATGGGTCTATGTCAGTTTGGTTTCACGACTTAAAAGTGTCAGTTGGGTCAAGGATCATGAGATGTGTTTTTAGATGCACGACCGTGCAGTGCCAGTTTAGTTGCACGACAGGGCGATGTTAGTTTGTTTTACGACCACGCTGTATGAAATAGGTTGCACAATTTATCAGTGTCAGGCGCGTTTTGTGACTCTGCTGTGTCGGTTGAGCTTCACAACTAAGTATTGTTGGTTAAGTTGCACGATTGTGCAGTTTTTGTTTGGTTGCACTACGTGACAGCATTGAATTTGTTGCAACACTAGGCCTTGTTATTTGGGTTTTACAAATTAAAAGTAGTAGTTTAGTTGCACGACTAGGCATTGTGGGGTGTTTTGTACGTCCTGGCAGTGTTTTCTGGGTTGCACGATTGTGCAGCGGTGCTTGGGTTTCACGACCGTAAAGCTTCTAGTAATTTGCTTGACCACAAAGTGGATTTTAGCCTGTGTTGCAACCAAGCTGTTACGCCGGATGTTGCAGTAGTATACGTAGCATACAAATGTCATTGCATCAAAGTTAAAAACGAGATTTATCAAATTTTTGTATGTGTTAAGAGTAATTAGGCATGTTTAATTTGTGACGCTTTTATTCGGTAGAGAGACAGACCATAGTACAATGAACAATTTAATTGCGCCAGCGTAGGCATATCTACAAAACTAAATACAATGAGAGCAATTAAAATTTCATAAAGCAAAAAATCTTCTCGGATTTAGATTGTTTTAATTTCGATCAGGATTATATTAGTATAAACAAATTTGAGACTCAAAACCTAAAATGTGATACAAGGCAGACAGCAACTTTAATAAAGCATTATTTTGCTGCTAAATAATCATTGATAACGTTAGACCTTGATATCAATTAATTTATATTGTGCATAAGGAAATGAGGTCTGAATTTTTATAAAGCTCCAAACTCTTATTATGTTTGCTTAGTATATGGATTACTTTTATTTTTCGTAACCTAATTTTACTTTGTTAATATGTACGTTGAGAAACAATTGTAAGTGCCATTTGTGTGTTAATTTCTGGCAGTACCGCTAATTTTATTTTATGTGTTTGTTTTAATGTATTGTTTTATAATAAGTTAACAAAATAAATTACATTTAAAATAAAACTAGCAATAAACATACGTGGCTTTGGGTTGTCACACTGGATTTTACTACGTACTTATATAAATAATATAATTCAAATAAAATAATAAAATATTGTTCCATACGGATTAAAATTTTAAAAATACAGCAATATTCAATATAATTATTAGTGTTGAGTATTTGAGTCGTAACACTAAATTCTATTACACGTAGGCCACATGCCTAATGCTTATAGCCTTTATAGTAATATAATATATATGCAGTGATATGCATTAGAATACAGCATAGGCATTAAATATAATAATATGTACGGCATACGGTAGGTAGGTACTACTTAAGGTACTTAGGTACTCCACGGTAGTCCACAGTACTCCACAGCGTACAGCGTACAGTGGACGAAAAAAGATGCTCCTATAGTCGGGGGTCGGCTTAGAAAGCAGTCGGAGTGGAAATTTCATAGTCGAAGGCATGGGCTCCACACAGCTCCACACAGCTCCAAAACTCGAGGAGTCCGTTTTATTTTTCTTGGAGTGCTCATATGCGCCTTTTTTTCGTCGAAAAAAAGACCGATCAAAAAGACGAGAACGACCTTATTTCGTTCTCGTTTGGCTGACAGTGATGAAGACAGTGGTATTCGGTACACAATGTTTTCCTATCCATGTATGCTCTTGGTTTAACTTTGCAATTTAATTTTGATATTCTTACTATTGTTGAAGCAAACAACAATTATGAAAATAATCGGCACACCACATGCCTTATTTGTTACTAAATTTTTCAAATTGGTTAACCCTGTAAAGGCCACCTGGAGTAAATAAGTAGCTCAAATTTTAGGAATAATAATATAATTTTTGTACAAACAAAGGAAAATAGTGAATACTACTTGGTAGTATAGAATTTAAAAGCATTCCCTCCAATTAAAAAAAACTGGTGAAAATTAAAAGCTACTTAATTAAACTGATTCATGACTTAAGGGTAGGATACTTCGGACACTTCGGCAGCAAAAAAAAATCAATTTTTAACGCTGAGCATTGTTTTCTGTCTGGAAACTCTTGTAAAGGCATCGCTAATCCTGTGTATTTTATAAAGCGTAAGAACAAACGGCGTGAAACTATTTTGCTATTCCTGTGGCCCACCTTGATCTCAGAGGTCTTTGTTTCCGCCACTTTTATTTGAGAGTCGATGGTTTTCAACTTGCTACAGCAACAATACTCGATATTCTCTAACCTGCGAATTATAATAAACGGAACTGAAATTATGCAACAACAAAAATACAAAAGATTAGCTCATCTGTGAACTTTAAATATTTTGAAATGTTTTGAAAAAAAAACAAAACGCGTGTGTCTTTGAAGCAAGCAAAATAATTATGTCTTTTATTTCACAAAAATCATACGAATTTAAAAATACATAACGTTTTCCACGATTTGTTGATTTAATCAACGATTATAATTGTTTGTCCGTTAAATAGTTTTAGTTAATGCCCGCTTAAAAAATATAATCGTAAAAAGTATTCCTGCAGTTATTCCGGTACCTGGTTTGAAAATTCACTGCAATCAGAGTACTTGTATAATGTCGAAACTTTTGTGGAATGTATAGATTTTGTATAAACTATGCATGCCTAGCTTTTGTCAAGAATCATAACTTCACACTAATGCGAATTACTATTATGTTTTACACTTACAAAATTGGCACTGAATTTGGTCGGTTTTAATTCTTTGACCGTAATCGAATTTTTATTATTTCCATTCTATGCATTCAAGGTTTTTTAACTACATTATTACAACACCACATGTTCATATGAAACTTGACCAAATCGATTAACCAAAAAGCGGGGTAAATTGCAAACGGCGCCGAAGAAATTTTTTCACGAATCTAAAAGTTTTTTGTACTGAGAAGTTTGATTTGTACGATAGTTTGTGCTCGAAGATTAGTTTTCGAGTATAAAATATTAAATGATTGCATATATCTTTTGAATAGCGAAATCTAATACGATCAAGATCATTGATTTTTCTAAAATTAAGCATGGTGTTTCCAAGAACAACCGCTGGTAGGAGCAATGAAATTATAACAAAGGAAATATGCTTTTAAGTTAGTTATCAACGCTGAGCTATATGCTGACTTTTTAAAAACTAATTCAAAAATTTAACCCAGGCACCTACTTAGAAGTGGCGTAAATTAAGTACTGTTTGCATTTTGTGCAAAATAGCTAAAGCCATGATAAATGAGCATTATATGATGTAATTTGTAACTTATTTAATAATTATTACAACTATACTTGCACATGGTCGTGAAAACTCATTATAAGAACCAATACGGTTAGCCATAGCGGTGATTGCGAAACAAGATTTTTGCATTAGTTTCTAAAAATTGGCAATCTGAATTTCACTCCAAGTATTATATTATATTAAATTTAATTTTACTAATATTGAACATATTTTCTAGATCATTTAAACTGGAATCAACAGTGAAATTTAGTTTATTGTCGGTAATCGATATGAGTATGAACGGTTTTGAAATAAAACTAATAAAAAGGATTCTTTTCAGTTAAAACCACACAATAAAGCAGATAAATTATAATGTTTACGGAATAAATTTTAAGTAAAAAATACAATGTATTGTGGTAAGTTTTGTATTTAGGTATAATTATTATTGCAAAGGATTACAATAGAGTCAAATATGAATTTAAATGGAAAGTGTATTATTAACGCCGTTCACATTTTTATAATTCATAAATTTCACCTTTGGATATGAGATAAATGATGCCAAAGCGATTCTGTGATAAATTTATAATGCAATGATTGTTATTAGAAACCATGACGATTTACTAGGATACATCATTTAAATAACCGAAGTCATACGCAACTTGCAAAACTCATTTCTGATAATAAGTTCAGAATTTATTAATTCCGAGAGGCACAATAAAATAATTTCTTTCGAAATCAGCAGGCAACGTGGTTGGTCAATTAACGTTTTACATAACGATGCAGTCATCAACACAGCAACAATAAGTTAGAGGCGTACGGGCTAGCACAAATAATGTCACGCGAATTATCCTTTAAGGACACACCCATCTACCTGACATCACATTAACTGAACGACTGTAATTTTTGCAATGGTTAAGGTACCTTCTATTAATATATGTTAGGGGAGAAAGAAGATTCTAAATTTTGGAAAAATTGTTGGCGTTATATGTGACTTTGCCGTTTTCTGGCATTCCTTGCCTTTAAATTCTAGTGAAAGTGAAAGGTTACTTTTTGTTTCTTATTACTATTTAATTGGCTGTGCATACGTACCTTGATCTACAAATGATGTTACGTAAATTATCCTTTAAAAAAAATGTATCCACCAGAAATGAAGAACAGTGGCGGAAGTTCTAAATTAAAACGAATTTTAATATAATAATAATAATAATTTATTCATTGAGTCGATTTGGCGTTAGCCCATACAACATTGTTAAGTTTTTACAAAGTGGTTTTTTAAAAATTGAGCTAAAGGAATTTTATTAGAATGAAATATTATAAAATTCTTATTGCAATTATTTTGTACCAGCAACACCTGTGCTAGTGCTACTTATGCTGGCATTACTCGTATCAGCACCATTCGCACTCGCACCCATTCATCTAGTGCCTGTGCTACTTTTGCTAGACACACAAATTGAAACTTTTGTATGGTACTGGATAAAAGTAGTGGTCGCAGAACAGGAAGGGGGGATTAGAGTCTTATTGCCTTCCTAAAACTGTCATGTCCTAATATAAATAAACGGGTATCTACACATTCTAATATGGTACCCTTGCCTAATCGAGTTGTCCCCCGACGTAATTCGAAAAATGATCTGCCTACTTATGCGAATAGGAGACGTACTATGGCACACATTTTTTAACCTTCAGATCACTATTAAATTAGTAATGCATGCATGCGTATCTGCAAATTAGAGACAAACAATGAGTTTTGAAATTCCCCACATTAAACTAAACTTATTTGTGAGTCCATTGTCCATGCTGCTACGGCAATTATTTTTAATTTATCGCAGCAAATTTCATTTATGCATTTGAGTGTTTATTTTATCGGCTCTTGACAGCTTGAGATAGCAACTTATTTGTGCACTATATGGACGAAAACAACTCTCTTAATTTACTATTTATTTGAATTGATTTTCAAATGGGAGTTATTTGCAGTTAGGAAAGACATTTCGTCAGCGAAGAGGCAAATTTAACTATCTCCTTTTGGTGCTAAAAGCGAAACTGACTATTACCATTTTTTACTAGAAGCGAAAATGACTATCTCAATTTTTCTCAAAATACTCTAAAAAGGAGGGGAAAAAACTAAATGTGCCAATGCAGCATGATATAAAGCATACGCTTTTGTTGAGGGGTCGTCCATAAATGACGTCACAAAAATTATTGCTCTTTAAGAACCCACCTACTCAGTACTCTCATTATAACAGCTCAACTGTAACAAGGCGTGTCATAAATACCAAGCAAGACCCACACAGGTTAAGTGTGTCATCAGTTATAGACAACTCATTATAAATATTACAATGTTTAAATTTTTAGCCATTGATTTAATCATTAGCGAAGTAAGACAAAACACAAGTGACCTGGCCATTTTCGTTCACGACCGGCCTCCCGGTCTGTTCTATACTTTTGAGACTGAGCCCAAAGGAGCCTATGTTAAATAATACAGAGGCGCAATTGAGGCACAAAAAGAAAGGTACATTTCGTTCCTCGGTCACTTTAATTTAGGGTCTCAAAAGTGACCGATTGTCTTACTTAGATTGGTAATCCAAGTCAATGTGTCAACCTTTTACTGACTGAACTCAGCGTTAACGTTCAAATTTTAAGATTCTCGTTTTCCACTTAATAAGTGTTTAATGTTGCTGCTGGCGGTTTTCTAGTGACAACTGCTTTTGTATGTCAGAAAACAGCTCGGTTGGCACATTAATTTACTATAATCATTAAGTAATCGATTACGACAAATATTTTCTAAAAATAAAACTCCTTTCAATAGCTAAGCTATTATAAATGGGGGTATTTTCTGAGAAAGCAATAATTAATTATTGCAACAAAAAGTCTTAACAAAAAATTTTGTGACGTCATTTATTGACGACCCCTCAACAAAAACGTCTCCTTCATAAGACGCTGCATTGATACATATAGTTTTTGTGCCTTTTTTTAATGGTATTTCGAGAAAAATGGAGATAGTCATTTTCGCTTTTAGCGAGAAATAGTAATAGTCATTTTTGCTTTTAGCACCAAAACGAGATACTCAGATTTGCCTCTTCGCTGACGATTTGTCGTATATAGTTTATTTCCTGCTAAACTCCAATGGTTTCCAACAACAACAATTCCGCATATTAGTTTTTATTCCAACATTAAACTTAACTACGTACTGGAATTTAATAATGGAGTTATACTTTTATACCATGAAAATGTAAACGGCGTTTACGCCACACCTTAAATTTATATTCATCTTTATCTCCTTCTCCGTCTTTGGCAATAGAAAATAATCTTAAAAACAGATGTCACGCTATTTATCTACATTCGTTATTCTCTATCAATTCTATCCGAATAAATGTTTTTATCGTCCTGTTTTGTTGTTCTCCACAATTTCTGTTTAATTATATTTTCTAAAATGTTCATACACAGAGGTATCGATTTCTCATAATCAGATTCCACTACGGTTAAATAAGCTATAAATTATGTAGGCATATCTTTCTTCAGTCCTTTAGACTATCGTCTTTGCACGACCGTGTCAAGTTTATACTAATGAAACATCTAAAAGTTATATTTATTTGAGTTACATAAAATGTTACTTCAATATTTTTGCGTGAAATTAAATTTTGATACGTCAACTTTAAAAACTAATGCAAAAATCAAGTTTCAAAATCCCCGGTATGATTAACATTATTTCCTTTAATAATTAATTTAAAATCAGTGTGTAAGTGTAGATATATTGTAAGTATAAGTGAATAATATAACTACATCCTGTATCCTGTAGTGTTCAGTTATAGTGGCAGACGCTTTTTCACAAAAATTCAAATGAAGTTTAAGTTACGTCACTTCTGAGCAAGGTATTCATATAATTAATTAAATAAGCTAAAATCATGCAACAAAAGCAGGAGTAAGGATTTGCTAATCCAAAAATTTGATTAGTTTGAAGTTTATCGAATCGTCAAAATCTATTTCGTCCAAGAAAAATGTCAAGCTATAAAAATAATTTACTTTTAAAAATGTCATTTACTGTGAACTTAGTGTGAACGTTCAAACTTCTTATTGTTTTTACTGTAATTGTTTGCGATTTACGCAGTAAACTATAGAAGCAGAAGCGTATGAGACAAAAACAGGTTTGCACTAATTGGTGGTTGAATTAAAATTTACAATTAAAGAATTAAACTGGTACTTCCACTATACAAAAAGCACTATGCACTGCTTTCAAAAACACAAAAAGAAAGGAAATCTTGATGTTTATGTTTTTTAAATTATATCAGATCAGAATACTTAAGTGACTGTGTGAAATTATTTAGATGTTTTTTAAAATATTACCAAAAGCAGTTTATGGCAACATTTTGTTAAAGTTTACAAAAATTATAATGCAATTTGAAGCTGAACCGCTAATAGACGTAACTTGCAGTGAAGTATATAGGAGTTAACACTAACAAGTTGGCTTAGCATCCAGGAAAAGTAGATATCTGTTTCATTCCACAAAAATCATATTAGGTAGTTCAAACCTTTATTACGTTTTCCACAATTAGAATAATTTCCATAACTCCCTCCTCATTACTTTGTGTTTTGGCCCAAAGTTCATTTGACTATATTTTGATTATGTAAATATTTTTTAAAACAATTTATTTTTGTTCCTGTGCCTTTTAGGCTAGTAAAATTGTATACCAGTGTAAATAAAGCTTTTACTGTCTCTCTCAAGGAATGTTTTTGTTTGCACCTTAAATAACTGCAGTACTCTGCCGCTCGAAACATAAAACCTTGAGATGCCATTGCTACGAGTCGTAGACGCTGGATTAGGTGTAAATTCACTCCAATTACCTGTATCAAATAAACACCTTTTATGGATTGTATAAATATATTAAATATGCATGCTCAGTAGTTGGAAAAAGTTTTAATCAAAGGCATGATTTAAAATTTGTTGTAAAATTATAAAACTATTTACGAGTAACGATAAATATCGTATTCTGAAATTCTGTGAGCTCAAATTCGAATAGCGTGTGCATATTTTGATGTCCTAATACCTGGTAAATTGTACTCGTAAACATTGTACTCCAAAGTACAATGATGTCACTACTAATAATATGCAAAAGTAAATGAAACATTAGATTAATATTAGATGTATTAGCAAAGCTGACAAGATATGCTTCAGTTAGCAATATCAGTTAGTATAAGTAGTAGGGCGAGTATTGAATTGGGGCTACAAATCGGATTGCAATAAAATACAGCTAAATAGGTACTGCAAGGTTGTTAGCAGGATTACTGATTATAAAGTATTAAATTGTATAAAATAAAATTTAAGAGCTTAAAAGAATTTGTTTTTCTGTATGTGGTATGGTTGGTTTTGCTTGTGGTTGCTCAAGGTTTATTACTTGTGCTTTATATTTCAGTTAAAAAACAAATTAATTATGTACGAAAAATTTATAATTCTAAATACATGTAAAGACAATACTTGCATTTTCAAATCATTTTTGTCACGCATACTAAATCTATTAGGCTATCTTCAGTGGAAGACAGTGTCATGTTTTTTTTTGGAATAAATTTGTCTTTCTCTCTTGTGTATTTCAAAAATATACAAATGAAATAGTTTGCACTTGTCAACAACACGTAAGTAAATATAATATTTTAAGTTTATTTAGTATTTTAGTTTAAAAGAAAATGTAATTAAAACATTTTGCAGTTTTCGAGGCATGTAAATAGAACATTTTGGACATTTAAAAACGTGCAAATAAAAAATTTCTCACAATTTAAATAAATGTAAGTTAAAAATAGAACATTAGGCACGTTTCAAAATAACGGAAAATAAATAACGATCTTACTTTTTTTAAAACCTATAATTAACATTTTAGGCATTAAATTTAGTCTCATTCGGTGAATTTTTTGATATGGTTCATTTGAGTTTTAGATTGAATTCAATTCTCCCCTAAAGACTGACTATATTATTATGTAAAGTTAGTATTAAAGTAGTTTTAAAGTAATAATGTCATGTTTTGTGACCTTTATCAGAGGTAACTTACGATTAGTTCTAAAGTTTTGGCTTTAATTTGCCTACTTCAATCGCAGTAATTATTGTAATTTTGACATCTAACTCACTACTGTGTATTTGTTTAAAAGTAATAAAAAAATAATTTGCTTCATTTTGTGTCTGCTCTAGAGTGCCCCACAATATTGCAGCATGTAGTTTGATGTGAACAAATCAGTGAAAAATTCGCTGTGTGGTTATGACGTTAAAGCCATTACATTTACATTTTACAAATACATTTTTTACAAAATGACGTGAAACTCACCCACTTTAACGTTTTCTTTTTAATAGCATCCCATGGTCAAGTTAGCCATAATACAATGGCTAATATGATAGGTAATAGGTAGGTTATAGGGTCATTCAAATGAGGATATTTCCATGACGTCGTTGATGGACTATTCCTAATTTGGGTGACGACGTCATTTATGTATCATCCTTAAAAACTCCGGCGATAAGTTTTACGCGTCTAACCTGTTTGGCCACCCTTACTTGCATATATAAAGGCCTTCTGCACCTAAAAATAGAAGCACGCCATTTTGCTTTTTCAAAAATAGGACAGAAACCAACTTGATCTTTTACGTTCACTATTTAATTTCAATTGTAGTTAACGCACCAGTACGAGCAGTATTTCTGCGAAAATTGCCAAATTCCAATCACTGCTATTTTTACCTATAAAACAATGAGAGCGGCTATTACATTTTCCACTTCCACCTTACATTTAAATCAGGACAGGCCTGCCTCGATCCCGAATTTATCGCAACTACAAAATAATTTTATTGTTTCATGTAATGCTCAAGTATGGAGGCTAACGATGTTTTGCATAAAATATAAGTAGCGTTCAAGTTACGCTACTACCAAGCAAGGTATTAAAGTAATTTAATTGAGAATATGTTTAAGCGTTTATACACAACTTTTACCAATACTATTTCTATTTAAACCCGTTTTGCTTGGCTGTGGAAAAATTTCCTCCTGAACATTCCACCCAATTATACCACAAACCTATTTGTCGAACCTCCACAGCACATTTTTTAGTTAAACAACCGAAAAGTAGTAATGAACAAGTTGAATTTTGCACTGACTTCCGTGGCTGCTTTTACCTTCAAATCTACTGTTTTTATATTTATGTCAGAATTCAATTTATTGTTTTTAATATAAATGTTCCAGGATATCCAAAGATTGCATTGCAGTTTCAGTTTTTCAAATAGAACCATTAGGAATTTCTTAAGTTGAAAAAATTAATTAATTAATTGAGGAATTCATCCCAGTAGTTCATCCTCTGGCCTCTAACTACAAGTTTAAACCTCTGTTTAGAAGCAGTATATTATTATAAATATAACAACAGTTTCCTTCATAGATAATGGTGATACTACGGAACCAGTAGTCGATGTTGCTATGCTTACCTTGTAAAACAAAAACGGCGCTAACGTTGTACGATTATTTGCAAATTTCAATTAGTTTCTCGTTTTAAAAAATGTTACTTTGTGTACGGAATTTGAAATTCTTAACGATAATATTATAGTAACAAACGATTTTAAGAGTAACTAAATACATTTATTTATTTTTGTATTTTTGAGTGCGGAAAAATTGAGAAATTACACACTTGTTGCTCATTCTAAATTTATAAACGAATATTCGATCAAACTGACGTACTAATACTTTGGTATATATTAGTACAATAAAACAGCAACTACGGATCCCCTACTTCCCGATATGCGTTGACTTAACATAACCACACATAATAAAAACTAAATCTCCAGCAATAGCAGCTTCCGACTACCAGTAGTTTCCCCAATAGAATAATCTAAATTTGGCATGGAGTCAACATTTTTCTAATGAAGCGACTAATCCAGTAGTTTTCAACTGCGATCAAATAATTTTAGTACGTTCAAATACAGTGGTATTTGTAAATCTTCGTCAATTGTGTGATCTTTACTTACAGTAAAAATGTAAGCGGCTGTTGCAATTTACACCTTACATTTAAATCCGGCCATGCATGTCTCAATCTAAATTTAAAGCAACAATTTTTTAAAAATAGTATAACTAAATTTTTCCTCATGTTAATTACATTAATATAGAATAATATGCAGACTTATTATTGCTACTGTACTGTACCTACTGTGACTGTGATAGTGATTCTATTTTTATTTTTAAGTAATAATTTGAAGTGAATCAAATATCAAAATGGAAACCAAGGTCATTTGTGTCCTCGTTCTTCAATGATTGATTCCAAATTCCAAAGAAGGCGTTCAACATTGCAGAGTAATTTCCAAGAAAATAAAATGTCTTTGAAAATAAAAGCAGATTCAAAACTCTTGAAAATGTTCGTCGTTACTGCTAATCTATATAATTCCTATAGTTCAAATTTTTACATAATATTTATTTTAAACGCATCATACATAAAAGTACAATCGCTTTCCATGTAGGTTATGTCCTACATATTTACATCAAAAACCTTTTGAACTAAACTTGTAAGTATTTTGAGCTTCGAAAATTCAAAACAAGGTTTCGAAAAAAAATTGTATATTTTAAGCTTAACTGATTTAAATTATGAGACATGTTTAAGCCTTTTTCAAATATTCTGTAAAACTTTAGGACTCAAATTGTTTATTTTGTGACGCCGCTCAATAATAACCTTTGTATTGCCTGAAGTTAGTCACTTCCAGTTTGTACTCGGATTGTAATTTATTGATACTCGTGTAAAAAGTACATGCAGTTAAAACTGTATTAAACCACTCATCACAGCCATAGAGGCGGCTAGATTAATACAAACTGGTAGATAAATAAAAACCTAAAGCGTTAAATTACCAGCATAGCAATGGATATCTGTAAATTTCACAGTCAACACAAGAAAATATGAATGGTGCAGACGGGCAAACAAAAGCTAAATATCAAAACATACAAACATACAGAACTACAGAAATACATAACTACCTACCGACAAATATTATTCAAACAAATAGCACTTTTTATGAGTATCAACCAATATTATTCTATAAAACTATCATTTATATTCTGGATAAAACTAATATAATTCTGTACAGAAATTGTTACTTACAGTAGTTGCACAGAGTAAACTAGTCATCATATGAAAAGTTTTTTGGCAAAAACGGGATAAGTGCATCAAACCAAATTTTGCAGGAAACACAAAAAATGAATTAAAGGAGGCAAGAATATTTGTTTATCTCCATTGTTTTCTACAGGTACTGCAATTACAGAAACTGTATTACACGTAGTTTCAAAGATATCGACTGACTTTAGAGTTTTGTAGAACATTTTAAAAATTGTAAAATGTGGACTCAAACATCTTATAACTTATCATGAAATTAAATGTCCGTCAAATATTTTTTATACGCCTTTAGTGAAACTAAGCTCTTTTTTTTAATTTTTACTGTACGTGAACTGCTTTCTACCAACATCAAAGACAACAAAGACACGAAAACCAAATTTAAATTATAAATGCATGTTTTAGTTAACCTATATCACTTTGCCAAAAGTCTTTTGATTTACTTATCCCGACTTGCCAAAAAACAGTTTGCAGTTTTTAAAATTTCTTTGCTTGAACTTTGACTTTGACCTAAACAATGCTTTGTATATTTTATATGTATGTGTGGAATAGTTATTTTTGGTTTTTGATGTGTTTTCAGAGTAGCTTGATAGATGAAAAATTAATTACATTTTAAAAATTGATTCTTGTATTAGTTCATGAAAAAGGATGAATTTTAAATTATAATTTTATTTAAATCAAAGTTTTAGAGTAAGTGTTTGAATTAAAGTTAATGAATATAGGTACAAACACATTTAGAAACCTAAATACATATCGTTAATGTAGACTCAGAATGAATTATGGTTTATTTTTAAGCAGACAAACAAATGCACTATGCACGAACAATTTAAAAATTTACCTACATTCATGTAAGTAAAATACATATTTTGCACGTTGGAAAGAAATGTAAAAATAAAACATTCTGCATTTTTTAAAACTATGCAACTAAATAGAATATTTTGCACTTTCACATAAATAAAAGTTTAATAATTTGTATTTTTTAAATATATGCAAATGAAATATGTAGTTGTCACGTTTCGAAAGGATGCAGGTAAATAGAATGTTTTGCAAGTTTCAAAAACATGTAATTACAGCATTTTGCAGTTCTTTTGGGCATGTAAATAAAACATTTTATGCATTTCAAAAACGTGCAAACAAAATATTCTACAAATTGCAAATTATATGTAAATAGAATATTTCGCACATTTTTAAAGCGTGGTAAACAATTAGGTATCTATTTTACACTTTTAAAAAACTTGCAATTACTATTTTAGGCATTAAATTCAATCTAACTGATTGTGAGTAAATGTTTTGACATGGCTCATTTGGTTCTAGTTTGAACTGGTTTCTTCACTGACCTCTTTCTATGCCTAATTTTTTCGAGTGAATATTTCATATCCTGTGATTTCTATGTCAAGTTCATGTAGGTAATAATAAACCTAGTTGATTCTGTTACAAATTAAATACAAATCCACTCAATAAAAATTTAAAATCCTGATCCGATGACGTCATCTGTAAGTTTCATTCATTCATTAAACATGCTTTCAGGATATGGTAAAATAGCTATATGAAATAAAGTCATTAAGTATCCTATGACGCACCAAATGAAAGAGTCAAATCATTAAAAAACTTATTCCAATTAAATAACTGTCTATTCCTGCTTAATTGGACGAAACTGATGAATTTGTACAAGTGGCGTTATGCCTGAACAATTACTAAATTGTGAAACTACTAATTTTACCGTCACTATTGCGTAGTAGCTAAAATTAATAATTTAAAAGTTTTGGAAATAAATTAAACTTAAAGCGGAAAATTTTTATTTTTCACATCGACTACTGAATTATTATTGAAAATTAGTATTTTAGCATATTTTACAGAGTTGTTAGGATTCTAGATTTTATATGAAGCTGAATGTTGAATATACATAATAAAGTCCTGGTTAAACATCTTTAATGCCAGTTTTTATAAAAAACTACATTCAAATTCTGTTTATCTAAGAAATCGAAGTCTTTTCCTTTTGTTCTTTGAAAATTATTTACGTGGGTATTACATATAAATCATGTTATTGTTTCTCCGTTGTTGCAGAGACCATGCCAAATCGTGGACTATTAAAAAATGGTTTTGAAAAACAGGAGCTATATCGCGATAAACAGAACTTAATTGAAGGTATGGTATATAATAAACTCAAATAGTGTCTAATTGCTATACTGAAAACAGCATAGCCAACAAACGTCAAAATTGGCGGTAAAGTTGTTAAAACCCAGAATACATTTAAATTTCAGTAGGCAATTGACTACATTAAATATTGCAAACAAAAGATTAAAAAATTATTCGCCCCTTAAACTTGATTTTTATAACTAATTTTAACCTTCGATCTACTTAAAGAAACAGCAATTTGAAATTTTTTTTGTGTAAATAAAATAATTAAAAACGCAGTTTATGAGCACTGTTGTACAAAACAAACCAGTTTGGGTAAATTAAATGGGATTTTACCTTTTTTTAAACGCTTAACAACTAAATGTAAGTTATGTATAACCTTCATGTGAGAGACTTTGCGAGGGGCACTGCTTCAACCTGACAGAATAAAAAAGTCTTTGTTTTGAACACTAAAGCTGAGTAATCATCAGCATTTTTTAATTTCAAAAATGAGTCAAAATAGAAAAGAAAATAGGTTCAATTAATTTATTAGTTTTACAATTTTTTTCTTAATTAAACAATTGAATATCGAATGCGTCCTAAATCCATATTACATATATATGACTTAGGCCCACTAGATTTTTATACTGATAAAACCAAATGGTTGCATACGGAATCGTACATTATTATTGGACATAGCGATGGAAATATGCAGTAGTAATTTATTGCTTTTAGTAGATTAAGAAATAAATAGTTAAATCATAAAATCAAGGAAATGACATTGAGACTTGACATGCTGAGTTATGCAGATGCAAGAACGGATGCGATTGTCAAAATAATTTAATAAGAATTTAATATGAAATATTTGTTGAGAAATACTTTATTAAGCAAAGCTCGAATTGAGTTATTTCATTAAAGATGAGCCAACCATTAATTGACCAAGATGGGTTTGTGAATGTCATGCAAGGACATGCTTAGGCAATCGCGGAAATCAAATGTAAATTATAATATAATTAAGAATGTAAACTAATAACATGATTCAAGGGAACCGAGTTTAAATCAGTAAGAAACCTAAACTGTAAAAGAGTATCCTTTCGGACTCTGACAAAGTAACACTTCAATCATTAGCTTGTACCTTCAGTACTAATAAAACACTTTGTTTTATTTTATACAATCTTTTTAAAGTTGATAATTAACACGACTCCATACGCACTTCACCATTACATTCCAACACCTTTATTTATTTAGCACTCTTCATTTATACTCACACAGTAAACTAGCACGAAGTCAAAAGTAATCTAAAATCTTGGACATACTAAAACCACATACGCCAATAATATATTACTATTGAATTTCCATTTTCGATAAAAGTGTAAAATGATGTTTTCAAGCCATTTGATATTTGGCTCAATATCATGAGCCGAAAATTATTGCAATAAAATGTAAGCGGCAAGTACATATTACACCTTACATGTTAATCCATACGTACTTTATTTCATTTTATATTAAATACGAAATAACAAAATTTCTCCGTGTCCCGTACAGTGTTAGTGGCAGAAGTTATATTGCATACAATGCAAATAGCGTTTTAATTACGCCACTTATGAATAATGTTGTCAAGTAATTACCTTACTGGAGTATTGGTAACTGAAATATCCTGAAACGAGAATTTTACTGACCCTTGAACCGATGTGTCCACGTGACAAATTTATGATACGTATTGCTTTGCATCACTATGAAATATCGCAGAGTTACGCGCTAAAATATTTGGCGTCTCTTTATTCTAAAATAAATATTCGTATTTTATTTTTGGCTTACAATTGTCATTGCTACATCATCGCTGACATACCCCATCGTCAAATCGATCTCTCGGATGGCAGTTAGTACATTTTGTAGAAAATATTTCAAGCGGCGTTAAAAATAAACAATTAAAATCGTATCAAAATTTGCTAGAGAGAAAACTAATTCAGAACTTGTAAATACTAACAGCTCCTTGTAGTAGTTGTAGTGATCAAAATAGTTATATTTAAATGTTAGTTAAAAACATTAAAACTATATCCTAAGTTTTTCTGTTTTTATTCAGGATTTGCATATCGCAACTTTAAAAATCTATAAACAATTTTATAATTGAACCTCGAGCTCCACCATTAAGTCCTATCATTTCAATATCATCGAACTCAATTTTCTGTTGACAGTGCAAACAGTATGACGGCATGGTAGTTTTTTTTCCTCTGTCGTGACTGCTTTAGAATGTTAAATAATTAAATGTCACTTAGTTTCTTTCCAACAGTTGGGTCCAGAATTTTCTATTCGTAAAGCTCATTGCGTGTTCTCAGTCATAAAGTAATTTAATTCTAATGTTTTTTTTAATTTAGCGCACCAAGTTTAATTCATTGAGAAAAAATAATAATGCATCAGCTTTTGATACTACAAGATATTTAGTTGCCTGCAGCTTGCACAAAAAAGTAACTGCGGCTCTGTTTAAATTACAGAAGATAGGAATTGATTATCAAATGCACCATGATTCCATGTTACATATGGCGATAGCTTCGGTCCACTTGAATTTGCATCCTGCTAAATCATACAGTTTCCAACAGAAATCACACAACAAATTTATGAATTCTCAATGTCAGATAACCGAAAGGCACTATTGGACAACTACTGGGATCCACTGCAGAATTTCGTGCTTGACATAGAAACAAAAAAAGAGCGCCCTTTACAAGTTACATCTTACATGTAAATGCGTACGTGCCTTCCTGTATTTTATTTTATAGAAAATACGAAATAACAAAATAGCTTCATGTCGTTTTCAGTTGTAGTGGTGGAAGTGATTTTTCATAAAATAATAACTTAAATGTTTAAGTTGCGCCACTACTGAGCAATGTTTTTAAGTAATAAAATAAATAAGCTTATAAGAAGTGCAAATATAATTAATTATTTTAGAATCGATAAGCAACTTGTATCCATATTTTGTCCACAATATAGTTTTGTTTCCATAAACTAAATACCATTATCATTGGGATACAATTCCATTGAGTATTAAGGTGTAATAGGGTAATAAGGCAAAGGCAAATAAAACATTTTGAATGTTTCAAAAAAATGTATTCACATCATATTTTATTTTTCGTTTTCGAGGCATGTACGTAGAAAATTTTGGTAATTTCAATATCGTGGAAATAAAACATTTTTAACATTTTAAATATATGTCAATAGAATATTATGCACTTTTAAAAAGCTCGAAAAATGCCGGTCCTAAACTTTTAAAAAACTTGTCATTAAAATTCTATCTCATTCAAAGAATTTTTTGACATGGCTCATTTTGGCTGACTATATGCAATTATTTCGAGTAAAAATGTCATTTCCTGTTACCTTCAGCAGAGGTTAATTAAATCTAAAGTTTAGGGTATATTTTACCCACTCTAATCGGTATGATCGCAGTGATTATTGTAATTTGCATACCTAACTGACTACTGTGTATATGCTTAAGTAATAATAATTTGCTTCTTTCTGTGGATTTGGCGCCTGTCCATAATATTGCAATATTCAGTTCCAATTTAATCGTTTTCAGTCGTTCGTATTTCTCGTATGTTGTTTATTTTAACCATTATAGGCATTGCCCAAAATTGTCCATCTCTAATTTAATGGTACTCAAACCTACACAAATTATTGCAAACGGCGTCAAATTGGTGCAATTTAACGTTTTCTTTTCCTACTTTGGATTTTGCAAATAGTCAAACTCTCGTTGCTCGTCACAAACGTCACAAAGTAGCCAAGTAGATAAATTTCAATGCAATAATTTAGTTCCCGTTAATCCGCATTAGCATTTTTAAGTATTTACAAACATCTGTCTTAATGCTTCTGCTGATGAGTACTGCTTGTTTAATATACACAAAAACCAAGTTCAAATAAGTGTCAGTACTTTGGCAATAATGTCTAAATAATTCAAGTAGCAAGTGTCAATAATCAATACCGCCACAATTCCAGGTCACACTAATAATAGTTGTTAAAATTCTTTTTAATAACTTTGCTGCCACTAATATAAATAATTTGGGTTTCGTTAAAGTGTACTTAGAAACTTTTAGATTTTAATTAGTGATATTATTGTTAAATACTAATCTCGGCTCGATTTGCAA
Organism: Dicyrtomina minuta; assembly: GCA_949802685.1. NCBI lineage: Eukaryota > Metazoa > Arthropoda > Collembola > Symphypleona > Dicyrtomidae > Dicyrtomina > Dicyrtomina minuta. The sequence goes on along the minus strand of OX461808.1, from coordinate 123,218,665 downwards.
AAGTTAAAATTTTCGAAATAAATATTAATTAGTCTCCTACTGCAAACTGCAATATCGTATAGTTGCAAATTAAAATTTTTACTGTTGTTTTAAAATAAATTCTCACGTTTTATTTTAGCTTTTTATTAACATTACCCATACATAGAAATGCAACAGGAGATAAGTAGGTTAGGCGCATGGTTAGGGGTAATATATTGTAACTTACCATTAGAAAGTTACCAATTTTCATGTAACTTTTGAATGCTTGTATATTTGAAAAATAAATTAGTGTTATGCAACGTTCAGACCGACTAAGGTAATCTTTTTCATGAAGTAAGCGGTTTATTACTCTGAAGACATGTATGCTTTCATCTTAACACACAAATAACGCTAATGGTATGCAAATATATGCATTTATTTTCTTGCTCTTAAAAATATAAACATATGTAGAAACATAACTTGAAATTCATATCGGCAATAATATTAGTTTTTTTTGAACAAAATAAACACAAAGCTATTCGTTAACAATTGTAAATCCTGATGCAATGGTGCTATGTTTAAGTCTTCTTTATTTAACAGGTGCTCAAGACATTTTTCATAAACTATTTCATTTGTCCTTTATAGTTACAAATTTTCATACAATTGTATGGGTAATAAGATATTTACATTGCTTTATTTGTGTACGTACTACTTTTACACGCTAGGTTTAAATTTAATAAATACAAAAAAAAAAGATATGTACAAAATAGTGAAGCCTAAATGCGGAAAAGTTGAGAATTAACACATTTGTTGCTAATGCTCATCACGTTTATGTAATCAACTAAATTTACGTACCTACTAATGCTTTGCAATTTGGAAAAATATATAATGCAGTGCGAGAGCAACTATGGTTTTAAAGAGCATTTTGAAGAAGCACCTTAATTCCAAATTTTATTTAAATTCTAAATTTAATACTTTTTATGGTTGCATTTTTAAAATCACGAACTTCAGCAAAAGAAATATTGAATTTGCCAACCAGCACTCCGACTAACATGTTATACTCAAGTACAAAAGTTAAAGGTCTGGGTCTTATAAGAGCCAAATGGGAAGCTGGAATTCAAAATTTTAATGCCACGGAAATTCTTGTACGATCCAATCATGCACTTTTATGTGAAATTCTTGATTTTGAAGTTATGCAATCACGCTACTTTGATTTTTTAAACCTTCCTTCGGAAGTTAGAGATAGTGTTATTTAAGCGCGTGGTAAAAAAAGCAAACCTATTGGAGACCACTTAAAAAGTTGAGAATACGAAAATTAGTGCAAACTTCCTCAAAAAGGTCAAGGAGTGATAAAATTTGCTAAATTTTCCCAAGCTAATACGTGGATTCATTCAAAAAACGTACTTTCCTCATCCGAATGGACCAACGCTTTGAAAATGATTGGAAATGTTATGCCAGTTAACGCCATACCGCGACCTGACCAAGGAGGATCATTCCGCTGCCGACATGGTTGCAGCGAGACAGAAACTTTAGGCCATATCCTTGGAAAGTGTCCCCGGGGGGGGGGGGTTAATTCGTAACAACCGACATTATGCTGTAAGGCGTTTGATTGCAGATGCCAAAAAGATATCAGGGTGGAAGGTTTTGCAAGAGGTGGAATGCACAGGAGATAGTTCAAGGCGCGTTGATATTATTGCTTACAACCAACGGACAAGAAAAGGTTTAATTTTAGATCCCACTGTTAGAATGGAGCAAAATGACAGGGATCAAGCTGAGGCAGTAAACAGGGGGAAAAAAGATATTTATAATTCTTGCATTCCGTACTTTCAACAGAAACTTGGGTTAGACGAGATTGAGGTGATTTTACTTTATGTCGGAGCTCGGGGTACGATTACTAAATTTTTTCTGGACTTCATGAAATCTCAATCATTAACAGCCTTTCTTATTGAAGATATTGTCACGACAGTGCTGAAGAAATCAGTACAGATTTGCCAACATCATTTATTTTCTACAGTTCCCAATGTCTAATTGGCCACATTAAATAAATATTTCATTCATTATTAAATTTCTATCTATTCTTGAATAACAAGTTTTTGTTAACGTATACTGATTCTATTAGGCTACCCTCGTTGGAGGACAGTGTTAAGTTTGTTCTTTTGAATAAATGTTATCTTTCTCTCACGAAAAAAACATCAAACTGCATTTAAATAATCTTTCAAATTTGAATTTTAAAAAACGCGCGTGACTCTGCATTATCAAGGAGAGACCAGTTTTGTTTTATTTTGTAAACATCATACTAATACAGAAATAAAAAATAAATTACCTTTTCCACAATTTTAATCAATCTCTAATTGTTCGTGTTTGTGCGTAAAATTACTTCAGCTCAATGCCACTTGATAATTAATGCAATTGGCGTACACTAATAAATAGAAGATCGTGTAGTAATCTTTCTTAACATTTTTGAGGTAGTGAACGCAAAAAAGCTATGAATGAATTAACGTGCCCAGTTTTTGTCGATAAACATCATTATGTTAAATAATTGTGAGTTCAACTCATATTTTTTCAGACTTTAACAGCTGGCATTGAAACTGTTCCGTTTGGATCTTCGACTAGAAACGAAATTCTGGTCAGCATTTTCATTATTTTCATGCAAGTGTTGTCAAAGTTATCTAGCACTGCCCTGCCCATGTTTATGCCGTACATAATTTAAAATAGTACTACGCTTGTCATCCAAAATCATGTAACTGTAACCCTCAATAAAGTTAGAAAATGTAATATCCAAATATCTGTAGCAGCAGGTATTATGATAATGTTGTCAAGGCAATAACAACACGTGAGCAGTCGTTGAAGACAACTTTAATTAAATGCAATATTTTATCTTAAACAATACTTTACGTACGTAGTAATGGTAAAACATTGTCACTCGCGGTGGAGACTATGCCAAATGTAGCTACTGTGAAGCGTCTAACAGTTTCTAGTGAAAAGTATGAGTTATACTGAATTTTGCTTTAGACCCGGGAGTTATTGGAAATACAATTTTGTATTAATTTATTCGGACAAAATATTTCTTCCGCCGCTCAAAAAAATAAAAAAAAAATAAATAAGTACCACATGATAGTTTGATTGACTTTAGAAACTGAAGATTGCTACAAGAGAATCCAATACAGTATTCGATAGTTTTAGATTATAGTTTAATATTTATATAATTTGTCTTTAGCGTAACCTTGGCAAAATATGTTCACACGTAATGTTACATACTCATAACACTAAAAATTTGTTACTTCTGAATTTGAGCGCATGAACTTTGTGTCATTATTTGGCGACACTTTATTAATTTAATGATTTATTAGAGGTCCAAAGTTCCGAAGTACGTGATGCTGCAGGCGTCCTCAATTCTTTTACATTGTAAGTACTTGAAATAAAGTATTTTAAAAAATCTTGTTTGTAAGGGTTTTTTAATTTTTGCCTTGACATAGTCTAGTATGTATTTAGTTTACTTCAGTATTTAGAGACCCTTGCCTTGAGTTTACTTCCTGTATTTAAACCACCTAGGTATATCGCCGGTGAAGGGTCAAATCCGTTTCCTTCCATAACAATACCACTCAAAAGAAACACGGATTTGATCCTTCACCGGCCATATGATTCTTTTGCAACATCCCAAGCTTCTAAATTTCCATACTTAAAGTTATTATTGGATCTGAGCTGGTACAAAAATATGCGTAGATAATAACTTGCTCCAAATTCATTAAACAATTTATGTATAATTTTTTGAACTCAGCATAACATTAAACTTCTATATTCGATACGATATCCATACTAACGCAGTATGTTTTAATCCGGATATCAAAGTAAGAAATTTATATTATTCACACAATTCTTACTTTTTTTCAATGATTGCTAACGAAAATGCAAAACTACTGCTATTGTGATAAATATTTTTTAAAACAAAAATGTTACAATTGTTTGCACTTCTAATTTGCTAATGAATTTTGCCGCACGTAGTTACTACAGATCTAAAGTAACTTGACTGCATTTTGCGCCGTTCGCTCACAATCAGGCGCCAAAGTTCAAAAAAGTCGATTTTTCGCAACTTTGCAACCTTGTAGGTAGCTATTACAATTTTGGTCCTATTTTCAAAAAAAATAGGACCATTGTATGATTTCTTGGAAATTGTATTAGAAGAAAAATAAAAACTTTAATAATTTCAAATTTTGTTTTCAGAAATTTTATTGAAAACCATTTTTTTGGAAGCACTCAAAAAAACATAATTTTATGAAAAAAATAAACATTTTTTAAATTTTATGTAATTTTTAGCTAATAGTTTAAAGATCACAAAACTTCATTTTTTTTTAAATTTGTACAAAATTGTAGGAACTACAGCGTTGCAAAGTTGCTAAAAATTGATATTTTTGAACTTTGGCGCGTTATTGTAAGGGAACGGCGCAAAGTACAGTCGAGTTACTTTGGATATGTAGTAACTAGGTGCGGCACAATTCATTATAGGCATTGGTTTTAAAATCGAGAAAGTACATGCGGCGGCATTTCCTTGTTAGTATTATTCATTAAGTTTTAAATTATAGACCAAAAAATCTGTAAGTATATGCCTACGTTTTCTATATTACTTGTCGCATACCTTTGGTAATACTAAATTCAAATTTTTATAATGTGGAAATTTGTAGTAATGCAAAACTTCAACAAAGAGCATATTTAGATGTATTCTGTATGTAAGTCCAATCCGCATATAAAAGTAACACATTATGCGTATACAAGATAAAGCATTGCAAAGGAAACCAAGCTTATAATAATCAAGCATTACTTTTAAAGCAATTTAATATTACAGTTTTTTAAAAATAATGTTTAAACTTGTTAAAATGCAAATTCTTAAATAATCTCTAAAGTACTGGAGGCTGAAAACGTTCTCCAATCATTTTAAGGGCAATATAATTGTTTTAGGTAAAATAATTTGATTCCGTTTGCCAGTTTTTGTCAGCGGACAAAGCTGAAGTTTTGAAATGGGGCTTAATTCTGAAGAGAGTAATCTCATCAGTAGAGTTTTAAAAGATTTATATTTTTAATCGAACTAGGTTGACTCATGAAAAAATAATCTTGGAATTTAAAAAATCGTAGAAAGTTAAAATAAAACATTACACAAATGAAAATATTTATTAGTTATTGTGATACGTGATACTTGTTTTTTAGCAGTCATTGTATATTTAAATCTCGCAATAAAATATCAATTCGTAACTATTTTGCCTCATTGTTCTTTTAAACTAATCTTTCAACGATTACATCATCTTATTTTATACGTGTCGTGCACATTTTAAGACATGAGTGGCGTTTAACTATTAGCACATGTATTTTTGAAGCCTAAGTAACGTTGTAGTAAGTTGTTTAGTTTCAGCGCCACACTATAAACATAACATGTTTTTTATAGTGTCCGGCTTAGATCTCGCCGACACTCATCATCCGTCAAAGAGAAATACTGATTGGGTAAGTTACAACGTTTAAGTGGTTTATGAAATAATTACCTAATTTCACCATAAGTTTCATAACCACAACTAAAATAGTCTACAATTTTGTTATCCACAATTTATGCATTGACTTAATTTTCTGCGCATCTATAAATTATACATAGGACACGTTATAGCACATTTTCTGATCTATAGGTCAGTTTTTAGATCATTGAAGGTTCACAATTTACAATGCATGCATGCAAAAGTGAAAAGCCTAAAAATTATAGACAAAATTAATGCTTCATAGTGTCTCACTGTTAGTCATTGTGAATAAAATAACTACAGTAAGTCTTTTTTCGGGGCTCTTATACTGCGGTTGTGATTTTGTGATTGTGATAGCGATTCTATTTTAATTTGTAGATATCAATTTCAATTAATTTAAATATCCTAATAGAAATAAATACCATGCGCCTTCTCCTTTTTTATCAATTTGATAGCAAATTACTATGATGCGGGTCAACATGTTCGTATAATTTCTAGGAAAGTAAAATGTCTATAGAAATAGAAGCACATTTGAAATTTCCGACATGTTTTGTCAATAATGCCTATCCACCAGTTACTACTCATCTCTCTCTCTATAAATAAATGCTTCAATCTTATTTATTTTTTTATTTCCATAGATACCATTTGCTAATTACGTTTCAATCCGCGAGTCTTTAACATTAAGCGGATCTAAGAGCTCCATATTTTGATAATAGGCGGGGCGTGCTATTGCATTACATAGTGTACACCTAGACAAAATGCACTGTTAGTAGAATAGAGGAAGGGAAATAATATTCTTATTTAATAATATTGATTTGTATTTTATTTTGTTTGTGCTGGATTTATTTTCTTGACATTTATCTGAATTGAAGGGAGAAGTGAAAGTATTGACAACGTAACAAAAAAGTACATAGCGCCACAGGTAAATGAAAAATACACATGGGAAATTCGTGTTGCTGGCAATTTATTATTAAAAGAAGAAGAGGGCATGAGGGTGTCTAATACAGAATAAATTTTAGAATTATTATTTTTTTCTTTTACGATTTTAGTCAACCTGTGCATCGCGTCCGTCTAAAAATAAAATCCATCATATAAATATTTCAGACCTTGAGACGCATGTTTTTATATTTCGCAAACTCAAGTTATTCCGATTTGCATCTTGAACCGAAATACTTCGTACTTGATTGATATCAAATGTTGCGTGTGATTTTTTGGTTACTATGTACTATACTTATTATGTATTAAAAGATAAATCTTCCTGTTTGCACCATAAACAGCTTTAGCTCAATGCCGCTTAATAAATAAAACAATAAAAATTTGCTGGTAGGCCAGAGTACAATTCCTTGTCGTTGAGGAAATAAAGTTCACTTGACACCGACCGTACCCTTCACCGACGAACTTATGTAAAGGGACTACCTAATAATTTATGATTACAGCCACATCAATTTGTAAAATGTATAATCTATACTACAAGCATATACAGGGTGGGCCATTTATATCCGGGGATTCTAACAGGAGTCAGAGTTGACTGTACAAGATTCTTAGGTACAGGACCTCTGTTCTTGATTTTAATCCTTCCCAGGTTGTACGCAATTTTTTGAGGTACTATACTTTAGATACATCTTTTCGTTGCTTTACGACTGTAAGAATTCGATCATCAGTGCGTTGGTACCGTAGATTTTTACTTAGCGAGACTTCTCCAGCTCTATGACGCAACAAATTACGCTCCTTTTTGCCCTGTTCATCTTTAAAACATGGGATGATGGCACTTTTTGTTTATGTCACTATATACACTCACTACCTACTTACACTTCACACTGGATCATGACTCTGCATCAGACTACGTAGGATACACGACACATGACGTGTATCTGACATTGTGTATTTTCAGTTTCACCTTTGTACGATTACCTTTGTACCACAATTTGCGGGGGCGAATATGACAAGTGCAAGTAATACACGGGTGTGAGTTAACTCAGGGGTAAATAATACCTGGGTGCGACTAATGTGGGGTTGAGTAATGTTAGGGCGAGAGCGGTGGGGACAACGTTAATAGGTGCGACTATTACACGAACCGTATTTTATAATTTTGTTTTGTTTTATATAAAAAATTCACTTACGTTACATATTTGACAAGTTTAAAGATCCTAGAAATACGGAAACAGATTTGACCTGCAATGTTGTTGCTAACACGTTACCTAAATATAGATTGAACAGCGTTAAAAATTCACATTTTCATATGCGCATTTTTAGATGCTGAGCATCTATAGGAATGGCTATGTCCGTCCGTCTGTCCGTCCGTCGATGTGTCTTTTTTTGTCGTGCTCCACAGGTCACAGTTTTCAATTTAATTTCTTCAAATAAATTTTAAATGATGGTAAATAGTAAATGCGATGGAATAGAACCCTATTGTTTTTGGAATTAAACGGATTCACCAGTTTTTCACAATTAACGGTATAATGGACCAACTTTTTAGCATTAAAATGCATGCAGGAAAAACGGGTCTTTGGCAAGACTTTACATGCATTTCAATTTCAATACTTGCCACTGAAGCTAAGTAGGTAGGTACATGCGCCGCACGTTCCATATACTTGACATTCAGTGGATATTCGTACCATAGAAAACTTCCGATGAACAAACATAGGGTTTTACTAGTAGGAATCCAGGGATCGTCCATAAATTACGTCAAACAAACTTTACAATTTTAGGGACCCCCACAGTTATAAGTTCAAAAATTAGCTTAAAATATATCCTTAGCATAGAATTTAACTACAATGCATGCAGGGATCGCCCATAAATTACGTCATACAAATTTTACCATATTGGGGATCCCCACTGTCGTTAGTTCAGAAATTTGGTTGACATATATTCTCGGCATATAATATTACTTTCATACATGCTGGGAGCGTCCACAAATTACGTCATACAAATTTGACTATTCTAAAAACCCTCACTGTCAGTAGGTAAAAAATTGGGTTGACATATATCTTTGACATTGCATTTTACTAGTTTGCTAGCATGGATCGTCCTTAAAGGACGTCATACAAATCTTACCATTTTAGGGACCCCCACTGTCATTAGATTTTTAGATGCTGAACAAGCATCTAATGAAATGGTCATGTCCGTCTGTCCGTCCGTCTGTCCGTCTTTCCGTCTGTTGGCCCCACGCTACAGGTCAAACCGTTTACACTATTGTCTTAGAACTTTTTTAAAACATTCACAAAAGCGAGCCGGCAGGTCTGTATTGTTAGATGCTGAGCTTAAGCATCTAATGAAATGGTCATGTCCGTCTGTCTGTCTGTCCGTCTGTCTGTTGGCCAAACACTACAGGTCACAGTTTTAAAGCCATTAACTTCAAAATTCTTTTAAACGATCAGAAATGCGAGCAGGCAGGTCTGTATTGTTTTTTCAATTCAATCGGACAGACCATTTCTTCACAATTAACAGTTAACTGGACCCATGTCAAAACTCAGAAAAGTGAGCTTGGAAAAAACGAATACATGCGTGTAAACAAATGGATAATTCATGTACATACCACGTAATTTCAAAGCTCTGCGCGGCGAATACAAGTAATAATATCTTATAGTACAGACCGGGGAATATCTCACAAAACACAGAAATGAAATCATCGAGAAATACCGACTAACCTGCATTAACAATGACGTCCTCAGAATGCAGAGTAGCAACGCAATGAAATTCTATGCCCGGAAAAAGACCCATGCATTAAAATCAGACTACTTTAAGATGAACGTAAAATGGAACATGGCAAAGTTCGTAATAAACCTGAGAACGGGGCTTCCTAGAATAGTACTTAGGGGAAAAGCTACTAACCTGAACGGCATGAACAAGATATGGAAACGAGGAGGTACTGAATGTGACCTATGCGGCAAAGAAGTTGAAGATGCTTTCCATATAATGCTCGACTGTCCGCATTACAAACCACCCCGGACAAAGTTCCTCATGAAGCTATCCACCAGCAGACCGACAAAGGAGAACCTCATCTCAGCAATCTTCAGAAGCTACCCTGACGCAGAGGGCTTTCAGCAACTTTTTAATTTCTGAGATGAAGCTCTACGAATCCGAAAATTCTACCAAAGCTGCATCGAAGGAACATAACTTAACAACTATAACACTTATCACATCTATCTACTATTTTATATTATTTTATTACTTATAGAAATGAAATATATGCTCTGTAAACTCAATATTACTTGGCACTATAATGACATGATTACTATAAGAAACGCAGTTTTTATTATTTATTTTTACAGCACAACCAAGAAAGCAACACAAGAAACCTTTACTAATAATATATTTAAATTACCAAGGATCATTTGATCTTTGATCAAATTGTAAATAATCACTTTGTAAAAACCTAACAATGTTGTATGGGCTGACGCCAAATCGACAAAATGAATAAATTATTATTATTATATTATTATAGTACAGACCCAGCCAATTTCAGCTACAGTATTCAATGGCATGTAGTCTGATTGTCTGATGCAAGGGTGACGCGCAAATGACGTCAGGCGAAAATTTCTTTTAAACACCCCCACCCAGCTGCTGTCGCATTCACATTAGCTAAGCAGGTAAGGGGTGACGCGCAAATGACGTCAGGCGAAAATTTCTTCTATACACCCCCACCCAGCTGCTATCGCATTCACATTAGCTACGCAGGTTAGGGGTGACGCGCGAATGACGTCACGTGAAAATTTCTTCTAGACACCCCCACCCAGCTGCTATCGCATTCAGATTAAGTAAGCAGGTTAGGGGTGACGCGCAAATGAAGTCACGTGAAAATTACTTTAAGATACCCCCACCCAGCTGCTATCGCATTCACATAAGGTAAGCAGGCTGGGGGTGACGCGCAAATGACGTCAGGCGAAAATTTCTTCTAGACACCCTCACCCAGCTGCTATCGCATTCACATTACGTACGCAGGCTAGGGGTTACGAGCAAATGACGTCACGAGAAAATTTCTTCTAGACAGCCCCACTTAGCTGCTATCGCATTCACATAAGGTAAGCAGGCTAGGGGTGACGCGCAAATGACGTCAGGCGAAAATTTCTTCTAGACACCCCCACCCAGCTGCTATCGCATTCACATTAGGTACGCAGGTTAGGGGTGACGCGCAGTTGACGTGAGGCGAAAATTTCTTTTAGACACCTCCATCCTGATGCTATCGCATTCACATTAGGTAAGCAGGCTAAGGGTGACGCCCAAATGACGTCACGTGAAAATTTTCGTGAGACAGCCCCAACTAGCTACTATCGCATTCACATTAGGTAAGCAGGCTAGGGGTTACGAGGAAATGACGTCACGTGAAAATGTCTTCTTGACAGCCCTACTAAAGTGCTATCGCATTCACATAAGGTAAGCAGGTTAGGGGTGACGCGCAACTGACGTCAGGCAAAAATTTCTTTTAGACACCCCCACTTAGATGTCATCGCATTCTTATTCAATAAGCCGGTTATGTGACGCGCAAATGATGTCACGTAAAAATTTCTTTTACATGTCACGGACTGACCTATTTGTGTTATAGATTTTCAGGGATTGTCCATAATGACGTTATTTGTGAATAGTGCAATTTATAAAAAAATTTCAGCTATATTAAAGTACGTGCTACAAGCATTGGTTTATGTCTTATTGATTGTAGGGGAGCTTCCATAAATCTTATATCATCTTTTAGCGTAACATTAATTGTCATGCGCCTTTGTTGAAGCTCAGCATCTACTTTGGGCCAACCCACGGCCGGCAAATCCGGCGCGAAGCGCCGGATTTTTTTTTTACTGTAATCGAACTGACTATTGCTTAGCAAATAAATGTTGAACTGACAAAGGTCAAGAAATTTAGAAGTAAGCACCATAAAAACGGGGGTAGCGATAAACATAGCTGAGCGCAAGACATATGCCCAGCTATGAAACGAAATACATAGCACCATTTCCAGCCAGGTTCACGTGAAAATTTCTTCTAGACACCCCCACCCAGCTGTTATAGCATTAACATTAGGTAAGCAGGCTAGGGGTGACGCGCAAATGACGTCACGTGAAAATTTATGTTAGACAGCTCCACTCAGCTGCGTTTGCATTCACATTAGGTAAGCAGGTTAGGGGTGACGCGCAAATGACGTTACGTTAAAATTTTTTCTAGACACCCCCACCCAGCTGCTATCGCATTAACATTAGGTGAGCAGGCTAGGGGTGACTTGCAAATGACGTCACGTGAAAATTTATGTTAGACAGCCCCACCCAGCTGCTATTGCATTAACATTAAGTAAGCAGGCTAGGGGTGACGCGCAAATGACGTCACGTGAAAATTTATGTTAGACAGTCTCACCCAGCTGCTATCGCATTAACATTAGGTAAGCAGGCTAGGGGTGACGCGCAAACGCCGTCACGTGAAAATTTCTTTGGGACAGCCCCACTTAGCTGCTATTGCATTTACATAAAGTAAGCAGGTTAGAGGTGACGCGCAACTTACGTCAGGCAAAAATTTCTTTTAGACACCCCCACCCAGATGGAATCGCATTCTTATTAGGTAAGCAGGTTGAGGGTGACGCGCAAATAATGTCACGTGAAAATTTCTTCTACATGTCACGGACTGACCTACATGTGTTATACATATTGAGAGATCGTCCCTAATAACGTCCTTCAAATACCATAGTTTCTAGTATCCCAAGTCCCAACGTTAAATTTGTTTTCATCCTATTTTAACTACATGTCACGTACTTACCTATAAGCGTAACAGATATTCAGGGATTGTCTATAATGACGTTATTTGTGATTGGTGCAATTTATAATAAAATTCAGCTATATTAAATTACATGCTACGAACATTGGTTTATGTCTTATTGATTGTAGAGGAGCTTCCATAAATCCTATATCCTCTTTTAGCGTAATATAAATTGTCTTGCGCCTTTGTTGAAGCTCAGCATCTACTTCGGGCCAGCCCACGGTCGACAAATCTGGCGCGAAGCGCCGGATTTTTTAGTTAGGAATTGTACCATTTACAGGACTCCTACGAAACAACCATGTGCTACTTTGGTATTAAGCTTGACCTTATTTTATTATCTGTCTGTCAATTTTTTGCTCTTAGATACTTAGTTGTCATTGAGTTATTCATAAGTTTTAATTCGTGCAACAAAATTCTAGCTGCGAAGTTTGTGTGTGTCTAAAATCTTCAGCTACTTGCTCACTGTATTAGCTTCTGGTAGTTTCTAGAGCCTACATCAGGGTTTAGAAAAATGATTTTAAAAATTCCGAAAATCTTATTTAATTTTTAATTATCTCACTTCAAGAAAACTTATAACTTAAAAATGAGGTTTTTTGAAATGTTTATCCAAATTTTTACATTTTTATTCAATGAAAAAATTTTGGATTTTGGATTTTAAAAACTTTAGCGCATTTACTAAACTAGTCGGGGGTTTGAATATACATATTTATACTATTGATATTTGTTTAATTAACAAAACAAATCCTGCCGTTTAGAAAAAAATATAAACTTTTGGTTCCCATTGGACTGTATACCTTCTATCTAATATTTCTTGAAGTTTATATAGTAAGCCCAAAATAAACAAGCTATCTGCGCAACACTGCAGCTATTTTATAAAGGTACAAATATCACACGACGTTGAACTATACAACATTGTAAATTATAGATTAATTTAGTAGCAACAAGAATCGTTTATACAAAATATGGTATAGCCTGGTTTTAATTTTTAAGATATATTTTAATGCAGCAATAATATACATTTTATGTAAAGCAGCATAAACCTTTCACTTTTGCAAATAATCAAATAAATTCTAATGAATAAAGATTGCCTGTTTGTAATATACTTTTAAGGACACCAATTATTGGTATTATTAGATAATTATAAGTCTAGATTTATTTACAAAGTTTTTATAATCTTTAGACCAATATTTTATTTCTAGTCCGTAAGAATCATAAAACTCGATATAATCTCTTGAATTCTTAATGAAAAAGCTTGTCCAGTGGGTTTATAACTAGGATCTGTGTTCACAACTAAGCAGACGGGGTACTTTGTTATACTAAACGTTGTTAATTGATCGCTTGATAGCACACCGTACTGCGCCCTCAACCCGTTTGCACATATAAGTCTAAGGTGTTTCTCAACCTGTGATGTATTCATTATTGAGAATAATCGGTCCAAAAAACGTTCTTATTTTTATCAATGTGTAGTATCGATTGTGTCTCTGTGTAACAATATACGGTTACTGGTGATGTCAAACTTGATCTGAACTTCAACTCTATTTTTATATTCCCATGCCGCGGAGGAGTTAACGCATCTGTATTGGACGCTAAATCGTAAGCAAAGAACGTTCGACCTGCAATAAAGTCCGCCTCAGTTAAATCAAGTCCACAATCTTGATTACTTATTCCCAAGGCGTTATGTAGATTGTAGATAGCCTCTTTTACACGTATAGATTGTTCCCTAAAATCGACATTCAGAGCATTCATTTCATTTTCATCACCTCGAACTAAAACACTAATATAGCTTAGTCCATGGTCCTTAAAAATAAAGGGGTTTGTTTTTATAGTTCCAATCGTATTTGCTGTGGTAGCAATAGCGATTACAAGACGTGTTGGTAGTTGACCGGTAATTAAATTTTCATTAATGTTTGTAATAGTTCCGTTAGGAAGTGAGTAGCTTTTAACATCCACCTTGTTCATGTAGTAGTTTGCTAAATGGTTACTTTCCCATAGTTTTAAATGTCTCAACGCAATTAATGGTAAAATTTTATGTCGAGTTATTACTAATTTTGCTTCAAGAATCTGTAAATGATACTGTAACGGTGCTCCTGCAGTAGGAGTTGGAACATGTAGACAGAAATTATCAGGAGATCGTGTAAACTCAACTATGAGGTCACAACCAAAAGAAATGTAATCACATTGAGCAAAAATATCAGTATGTGGTCTTTCAATGACTTCAAATACGCGACTACCCTTAGTCATTTTAAATCGTTTTTTATAAGAGTCTGTAGCATCGTCTCCAATGTCCGTACTTGTAGGATCTGTTTCTTTAAAATACCCTGCTAAACTTGATTGAGTCTTATTAAATTCTTTTGAAAACAAAAGTTCTCGTTCAATAATGCTACGAATAGCGTAGTTATCATTCACTGATGTGATTGGTGTATTATTAATCATAACACGACATGTTTGAAACATGGAGTGTAAAATGTTGTTAACTGGTGCAACAACAATTGTAGCAGCATTATCTACACCTGCAGCGGTTGTTATTTTAGATCGAATTAGTAATATTGTGTCATTTGGATCAACATAATAACCTTCACTGCCCTTATAATAAAATATTAAAGGTGTTTAAGCATCACCCAATGGGTTTGATGGAAACAAATTTACTTTCTGTTTATTTAAAACAAAAATGTCGTAATGCGCAGGTTTAAAAATGGCTAACTCACTTCGCTGGCAATGTTCCGCCATGTTTAATCAAATAAACCTCTAAAACGCTTTCTACGTAAAATTCGTTTTGGTTTTTTAGATTTTTGTTTTTTCTTCAAAACTGATGTAACTCTTCTACCTTTTATATTTTTTCTAACTTTCTTAGCACGTTTTACTCGTTTACGTTTCCTCGAAGCTCCCGAACCAGACTGATTAGCAATATTTCTACCAACTGCTTTTATGCCTTCTAAACTCCTAGCTTTGAGTGTTTCTGCTATCGGACGACCGCCATCTAATATATCAATTGCCATGTTTTTTAATGTTGATTTTGCAGCGGGTAAAACGTATTCTTTTGCAAGAGGTATTAATCTTCGGAACAGCGAGCCAAATAAACTCCCAAGTCCCCTGCCTTTCTGTCGGTTTTGGCTACCTCTGTAAACTACTAATGGTTCTCCTCGCCCGTACATATTCATTTTAAGACCGGTTGAAAATGTAGTGTTGCTTTGAACGTTCCAGTTTCAAATGAAACTTGCTCCCCGTCTTCAGTAGTTATATACATGTGAATATCACTAAAACTCGATCTTTGCACTGGTAAATATATTGGGTTGATGAATTCGTGTTCGTAAACATTGTCATTATTATAAACAAATGGCATACTTCTCATTGTAGGGGCAAATACGTTTCCAACATATTGATTTGAAACAATGTCCGAGTACACAAACATCAAACTTTTTCCTAGTCTAATATACGGTTTATACTTAGCACGCTTTGTTACACTTACAAATAGTTTTTTGTATGTATCAGGATCTAGTGTGTGTATATTGTTTTCAATTCCCATATATGTTCTCATTCTTCGTGTTAGATTTATACTATATTAAGTTGAAGGGTGAGGTAATGTAATATACATTATTCCATCTCGAATTCTCCATTTAGCATTGAGAAAACTACAAGTATCATTAATAAGTTCAGTATAACTAGTATATTCCTTTTTTGCTTTAAATATAATTATCTTTTTCGTTGACAATAGGTTCATCTTTATACACATAAATTCTACCATTCATAGGTTTTTTTGTAAACAGCCTTCCATTAAAAATCTCAAACCCTAGATAATTTCTGATTGCTGGGGTTACTTCTACCGATGAGAATTTATAATAATATTCTTCATTAGGTTCGTAGTATAGAACGTTATTTTTTCCAATACTACAACTCTTAATCCACTCAATCTGATGGCAAACATCATGTACAACATTTGTCATACCTATTTCTGCTTTGACATCGGTTCTTTTATTGTTCAAGTCTGTTGCTGTATATAAAATGTCGTCTTTAGCGGCTGCAAATGGTACTGGAAATATCTGACCACCATAAATTACATTTGAATCTTTTTAAATCTTTTGGGGTGTTCTTGCTACTTCGTCAAAGCCTTCATGAATCCCTAAGATTTGTTTAACTCGATCAGTTAAAACAATTTCATAATTTTGTTTCTTAAATGTATTATACGTTTTACACATGACACTCCCATTTGTACTTAAATAGTATTTATCACATGATAACGATGAAATAAAATCTAGAAAATTTGCTAAATTGGTAAAATTGTGTGGTGCTGTGATATCACTCTTGATGTAATCGTGTTTAAACAACCCGCCCCGTTTATTGATGCCAACTGAAATATTCTCTGGGTCGGATATTAGTTGATGACCTGGAATATTAAACTGATTATTATTCAAATTGATAACTGCGATTGCGACGATTTCTCCTTTGTTTATAAACTTGTTTGTCCCAGTGTAAGTACATGACGTAAGCGCAACTTCATACCGTGTATCTAAATCAATACGTGATGCTAAATTATTTCTAAAGTTTGAAATTGTATTTTCTAGATAGAATGACAGTGAAGCGTCACTTAATAATGAGACAATGAACGCAGCCATGGTTGCAACTATACTGACCAGTTTAAAATTTTTACAGGCTTTTATTTATCTCATATTTTTTCATTTTATTTACAAATATGTACAAGTGATTACAGTTACTATTTAAAACGTTTTAACTATATATTCCATGTGAGATCTATACAGTGGACATCGGGAAAATCTTGGAATACAATCTTTACAAAACCTATGACCACAAGTAGCATTAACTTAATCGGCATAAGAAGCAATATTATCTATCGACGGGCAGATACTACACATTGTTTTACATCGCAAAGTTTCAAGTTCACTTTTCATTTCGGGTAAAGTCATTAATTCAATTTCTTCACATGCAACTTTTTCAGCTTTATACAAATTAAGTTTGAGAAGAGTGCAGGAAGGGAAATAATACATATGCTCTTCAACAGGGTTTGAATTCTTTTTCCAATTTTCAAATCCGTGCGAGCAGTGGTAGCATTCAGCTATTCCCGGATTTAAGCAATAGAATCCTGCCTCAACCATAGCCGATATACTTCAAACATTTTCTTCATCCCATTTGTGCTCAATAAATGTCTTTCTCCGTGCTTCAGGGCATCCAAACTTCGTAATATCCGGACCGCAAAAGGCTGGGAATACAACATCGTTTTCACCACTACTATAAAGTTCGAAGGTTTTTCCTCGAAAGTTAGGTGAGAATTGCGGGGTAGCACGGTTTTTCCATTGTTCAAGGTTTGTTGATGGTAGTGGAACATTGTTTGTTGGTTTGAAATTGACAGAATCACATCTTCCACGAGCTCATTTAGAATGTTCTAGCCATGGTACTTCATTGAATTCCCATTCATATAGCACCATCCCGCACCAAAAGCAACCACACTGTTTCATTAAAATAAAATTGAGTTTCAAATTTCAAATTTTAAAATAAATTATGTTGCACAAATTGGAGAATAACTTACGTAATCACGAAGTCCAGTATAAAACAGTCCAGCAGCAGCTGAGTCGTTTCGTGATGGACTGCTTCGTTTCCACGAACCAAACGTTTTGAGCCTTTCTTCTTCTTTAAACATAGTTGCCATAAAATGACGAATCAATTTTGCCACAGTAGAGTGCAGTACTTGCTCTGTCCATCGATCTAATGAACTCAAATCTACGTTTGCGGTGAATTTGTATGGTAGGGAAAGTTGTGAAATGTTACTTACTCTGTTGTTAGGCATAGTGCTTCTTGTAACTGCTTTACTTTTAATTAAGTTGATTGAACCAAACTCAGTCTTCAACTGACCTATCTGTTTTTGAATCAGTTTTTATACCTTTCTTTTTTTCTATTTTTAGATTTACTTTTGTAACGTGTATTTGTTTATTGGTGTCATGCAACGTACACCGTGTAATTTTACCTTCTATAATTAAAGATCCTCTGACCTCACTGTATATAACGGTATATCATGATAGATTACATTAAAAACTTTTAGTACGAATATGGAAGTTCAAGAATGACCACGTAAAATTTAAAGTCCTCGTAACGTTAGTACATTGGGATCGTTGTTATCAATTGAAATGTTTATGTTAATATATTTAAGTGTTCTGTGAAAATAATAGGGTTCTCATTATATCACCTTACTACAGGTATAGTAAACGCCTTTTACTATTATTATAGCGTATTACATAGTAATATAATTTCCTTGGTGTTATCACGCATTATAGAGTTAATTTCAAAAAGTTGACTCACATGTTTGTTTGTTTTTTTCAACGGTATATTTAGTACCGCACTTTCATTAATTTGTGTGATACGTATTTGCATTAATTTTATTGGTATATTTAATACCTTGTTATGTTTTTATATTATTTTTAATTGTACATTTAATACCATGCAAATTTCTTTAATTGTGTCTTATGTAACGTATGATTTTCAACAGTGTAGCCATTTAAAACCATTGGAATTTATTAAAGAGGGGATTACATATCTTTCTTACTACTTTCATACTTCATTGATATAAGTATAAAATGCTGCTCGTGATTTTCTTGTGACTATGTACTATTTACCTCTTATTGAAATTAAAAATTAGTCTTCTTGTTTGCACGATACACAACTTTAGCTCAATGCCGCCTAATAAATAAAGCAATGTAAGCTTCAGTGCTATGTGAAGAGATAATGTATTTACTGAATTGCCAATATAAAGTTCAGTTCAGAGTTGAAACGAATTATTTCCATCTATGACGATATTAGGTCCATCGTAAGGAATTAATTAGAGCATACCTATTAAATTATTATTACAGCCATTACAGTGTATGTGTAAAATGTAAAATATATACCACAAGCAGATATTTAACGTGGTATTCTACTTGTTAAAATTACGTATATAAAGGGAAGTTCGTTTGGATTTACATCTTGGATTTCAAAAAAGACCACTTGGTTGCTCGTTTTTTCCAGTGGACAAAGCTGATAAAGTTTCAATAGCGTTTAATGCGGTCAGACAATTCTTCAAATTTGGGTGCATAAAATGATAGAGCAGCTTAGCAGGGCAATAGGTTAATAATTAATGAATACGGTAACTTAACAACTTAATTTACCTTGTAAGCTAAGTGTAGTGTGTTAAGTTTAAACGCCACAATATGAAAATAAACGAAGTTTTTTGTCTTTCGTCTGCAATTTCACTAATCAATTGAGGTTTAACCGTACTGCAGAATAGAAGAGGTGGGAAATAAAACTACTCACATTGGAATGTTATACTTGTAACTCGCCTATTTCAGAAATTCTTATCCACAAAAATCAGGCATTTTTTAAATATTGCAAATCCAAAGTAATTAGATTGCTTTCCGCGTTGGTTGGTCACAATGACCTGCCAAAGTTTTAAAAAACTCAAATTTTGAAACTTTGCCGCCATGAAGCTTCTGTGGTTCGTATCACATTTTGATAAATGTTGATTTTTTCTAATTCTTTAACTATTTTTTAAAATGTGATTTCCGGATTTTCAAAAATTCGGAATGTTATACTTTTTTCACAAAATCAGTTTTAAAAATTGAGACCCAAAAATTTTTATTTCTTGGATGTTTTTACACACAAATGAAAATTTTGTGAGAAATTCTAAAGTACCTACTTACATAGGCCACGTACCTATACCTATTGATTTACTGTCTGTAGGAACTAGAAAAAACTAAAAGAAAAGGGGAAAAGTTTTTTTCTTAAAATTTAGATGTGCTGATTTACACCTAGAAATACTTTATGCATTATTGGTATAGAAGGTTGCCCGTAACTTTAGTACTATACTATGTACCATTATAGACTTAAGTGGTCCAGTCTATCCATTATCGCAACATTAGTGATCTCTCCAATAATGTTTTCCATGATCGCTTTTCGTTGGCTAACCAACCCAATCACATTTCAATTGTACAGACTTTATTTAAAAATATGAATGGCGTATGAAGTATACAAAACTTTTAAAATAAATTTTGGAGAATCAATCAATAGAAAATAGGCAAAGAGGATTCACATGTATATAGCTCAGGACTGGACGAAGGAATTGCTTTTAGGCAGCAATTTGTTTACATGCAAAAACCACTACTTTGATTATATTGATGGTTTTCTTTAGTAAAGCAAAATGTTGTATTCTTACGTGTTTTAGAAAAGTGAAAAATATGTTTTTTACATCATTCAGAAAATTGCAAAATGGTATATTCAGATGTCTTGAGAAAAGCGTTAAATGTTCGATTTCCATGTTTTTTAAATGTGAGAAAAAATTTATTTGTATGTTTTTGAAAAATCAATATATTCGTTTTACAAATTTTTGAAAAATCCAAAATGTTCCATTTACATGTTTTTTGAAAATTCAGGCAGCGGAGTCTCCCTGCGCTGGCTAGATTATTCGGCCTTTGTGTAGCTATACTTTTTACACGTACTAATTTCCTGACCGCAAAACTGTACAAGTAAAATAAGTTTCTTTCTTAAATCTGCATAATCTTTGCATTTAATGATAATTTACACCTTTGAGATACAAACAGGGGCGGACTGGTTGGTCTATGGGGCCTTTGAATTTATAATGACGAGGGTTGGCGATTAAGGGGCCCACGATGAGCTGAGGGGCCCCAAGCTCCCGTTTACGCAATGTATAAGGAATTGGGGGCCCATAGGGCATTGCCCGAAATTGCTTATGGCCAGTCCGTCCCTGGATACGAAACAAATAGATATTTATAATGTTACCTTAAAACAATGCATTTCATGTGTTCATAATTTGTTTTTTATTGCAGCATATATCATATAAAATTACGAGGGTCTGTAATACTAAGCGTACCTGTACAAAATGGCAAAACAAATAGTGCTTACCATACATAGTGGTACATAGCTGTGTTAAAAAAATGACTAAAAAATGGCATCGTTTGTACTTACGTACACAATGAACTTCAACTGCAGCATATACATCTTTGTATTCGTATGTACATACATAAAACACCAATAGCAAGATTCAAGATGCTCAGTTTACTAAGAAGCGACAGAAACGCCCTATCAGTCAGCACAGGAGTCGTAATCGTAATCATCCCGTAGCCAAAACCAGCTTGTGGGATTCTACTCTACATTACATGTCTCGTGATGCTTTATAATAGAACAATTTATTGCACCCTTCAAACTTAAATCAAACTTTTACGTATCGAATAAATACGCAATTGTTTTACTCTGGCCTGTATAGCAAATAAAAAATCAAACCATAATTCCACATAAATAAAGACAGCCAAAGCTTCAAAGATAGAACCTATTGCAATCAAATACATACAAGCATAGGTGAAGGGCAGCAAAGTCAGAGACTGAAGAGACATGTAAAGTCTTTTATACTGCTGACAGAAAATTGCGAGCTTTATAGCGCTTCCGACTTTCTTAAAATAGGCACTACAATATTTGTGTTATCGTAAGTGAGAAATCAAGTGAAAAAACATAGACTATATGAGATTGTTGCGATAAATGTTAACTTTTCGAGATTTTGAAAATTGCAGAATGTTCTACATATATTTTTTTGAAACGTGTGGCATATTTGATACAAATGTTATTTGAAACATGCAAAAAACATTTAGTTGCTTGTTTTTTGGAAATTAAAAAGGTTACTTGTTTTTGAAAAGCATAAAAACTTATATCCACATGTTTTTGACAATTCTGAAATGTTCTAATCGCAAGTTTTTACCATATGTTTAGCAATGCATGTTTGCATATCACAAAAGTGCTATTTAAAAATTTCCCACCTCAAATCAAACTTGCAAGTAATTAGTCATTATGTGCGTATTGTGCTACAGCCATATTTTTCAAAACGCAGTGAGTTGTATTCATTATTTAATCAGCTCTTAACAAGCTTCAGGTTACGACTTACTTACAAGGGACATTTCCCAAGTGTAAAATCTGAAATGAAGCAAACGATATTAAATCGTGTACTACATGGTGGTCATTACAACGTATACAATGATATCGGTGCAAATTACGTTTTGGCGCCAAAAACTAAAATTCTTAACACTGCTAAACATTTGCGTCAATGGCTATCTTGAACATGGGATGCCAACATTAAGTAGGCAGACCAATTGACTCTACCTGTGAAGTCATTTATGGACGATCCCTCATATTTTTAAATTTTGAAGTATAAAATCGCCAAAAGAACTTAAATGACGGGGTTTAGTGAGCAATTTACTCTACCTGTGGGTATCATTAGTATGATTTTTATTGTTTGATATTTCGATAATATAAGAGTACGAGAAATATTTGTAATTTGAAACGAAAATGCCTGATACATATAGTGTGAAAAAGTGAACGGCGTTCACCAGTTCACAGTTCACACACAAATTTAATTTCATTTCATTTTGGCCTCCATCTGTATCTTTGGCAAAAGTAAATAATTTAAAAAAAAACTATCATTCTATTTTCGTTTTTTTTCTGAATTCTGTCAGAATTAATTGTTTTAACGTGTTGTTTTGTTCCAGGAAAAATTTATTTACATGGTTTTTTCCAGGACGCTGAGCGTCCGACGCTCATACACAGCGCTGCTGATTTCTGATAATTAGATTCTACTGCTAATTCCTGTTTGAATGATCTAAAACTATATAAGTATATCCTTTTTGAGTCGTTCTAAAATGAAGTAGGCATTTAAATATATTTAAAATAAGCAATACATATTTTAATTTGTTAAGCGCAGAATGTATAAGAGCCTGCTAATTATAATTAAATTATTAAATAAACACAAATCAACATTGAACTACACAAAAATTTGGCAGAGGAGTAAACACAGTGAATTGCATTACAAATAAAAGAAAATATAATATACTGGAGTAAATAATATGATATAACTATTAATCATTCTCTTCCAATTGAAATATACTGCTGAAATGTAAGAGCTTATTATGCAAACTGGAGCATGACTACAATGTGTTTAGGATTCGTCGTCAGCACGATCTTGAATGGGCCGTGCACAGTTCCAAAACAAGGTTAGAAAACACTATCCCTTGATTTGCAGTCAAGCACATGATTAGGCGAATTATCTAATGGCGTAGAACTATTTAGATTATATCAGCTATTTTCGCTTTCTACAGCTGCATAAACAAAATATAGAGTTAGTGTGAGATTTAATTCACATAACCTAACGCCGTTTGGCCTTTTACTAATAAACTTAAGTGCAATAGCAAAGTGTGATTTCGGTCTCTTGAGTTTTGTAACTCACTCCAATTATTTGTATCGCGTCAAAAAGTTTTACAAAATGTAAAAACTGTGTAAAACCTATGCATGGCAAGGTTTCTTCAAGAAATACACCTTTGCTTTATTAGTTTGAATAGTTATTATTTTTTACACTTTAATTTAATTTAATTATTGTAATTTTCATGGCTAACTTGACGCCTACCTGTGTAATACTGTGTATTTGGTTGAGTAATATCATATATTATTTTGCTTCTTTTTGTGGATTTGACTTCTGTCCATATTGTAACATTTACTTGGATGTCGAAGATATTGCTGCTGTTCATGTTTTTGGTATGTCAAATTACTAGCATTTTCATAATAAGCCTAACGTGTAAGACGGGGCTACCACTACATTAGCATATCCGCAAAAAATAATGTACATGGCTTCAAACCTACCCATTTTAACGTTTTCGTTTTCTGCTTCAGTTTCTGCAGTTTTATTCAAATTCACTTTGCACAAAATCACAGTATTTTAATTCCGATTTAATAATTCCAGTTAATCCGTATTACTATGTTCCAGTATGGAACCAAGATTGTTGTAATGCTACTGCTCGTTTAATACACAAACATATTACCAGTTCAAATAAGTTCCAGTATTGTGGTAATAATGTCCAAATAATTTAAGTAGCAAGTTCCAGGTCTCACTAATAATAATTGTTACATTTCTTTTCAATAACTTTGCAAAAAGTAAAACGAGTTTCCAATAAAGCGGCTACTCCTATGGTTTTTAACTTTAATCAAATAACGCCATTACTTTCAGAGACGTTATAACTGAATTTCTCCCATACGAATACAGTCGAATCTCTGAATACCAGCCTTCCCAACACCGGCCAGCTCGATTTACCGGCCAATTTAAAAATCCCCGTTAAAATGCCTATGCGTGTAATGCTAAAATACGCCTATAAACCGGCTCTCGATATAATGGGAAGCTCGCTAAACCGGCCAAAAAAACTAGGCCCCAGAGCTAGTTTACAATGTGTATTTACACCTTTGTACCGGCCATTGATTTAATGTAAGAAGAAAAGATAACTTTACTGAATAGAACAAACTTAAAAACTGACCTCCACCGAGGAAAGCCCAACAAACTCACGATCAGTATACGTTACAAAAATTTGTTGGATAATAAAAGTAATTTTGCTAATTAGATATTAGCATTTTGTCTCAAGAAATTGAAGATAGAAAATTTAATTTAATTTTATATTTAGAACAATATCTTTTATATCTTAAAATATCGGGGCTGAAACAAGCCACAATTCTACAATACTTTACTTTAAGCAATACGTAAAGTCTATTAATTTCATCCAACCAACACAAAAGTGACTGTTTTGCAAAGCAATTTTCATTTTTGTTTTATTTTTTTAGATTTATAGTAGCATTTGGATATGCTTTGTACTTACTGTTATGGTATATTAATCTTTACATAGATTAAAAGATTTTATTGACTTTGAATGAATTCATTTATTCATTCATTCATTTATATAATGGCATTTTGTTAGTATCTGTATATTGGCCACTGACTGGCATCTACATATGATGGTCATCGGCCAGTATCTGTATAATGGCCATCGGACGGTATCTGTATAATGGCCATCGGACGGTATCTGTATAGTGGCCATCGGACGGTATCTGTATAATGGCCATCGGCCGGTATATGTATAATGGCCCAACTTTAAACCGGCCAAAATCACTGGGTCCCTTGAGCAGCCGGTATATCGAGATTTGACTGTAACAGGTTTACATAAAGTGAAAATATGAGCGGCTGTTACATTTTACACCTTACATTTAAATCTGGGCATGCCTGTCTCTATCTAAATTTATAGCAAAAATTGTTTTTTAAATAGTATAGCTCTATTAAACTGTACATGATTTGTATTCATAGAACATATTATGCAGACAAATTAATGCTCCTGTACTGTAGCAACTGTGACTGTGATAATGATTCTATTTTTAATTTTTAAGTAACAGTTTAAAGTAAATTAAATATTAAATGGAAATAAAATCCTAATTGTAAGTGTCCTCGTTCTTCGATGACTGGTTCAGAATTTATTATAATTTTTAATTGTCAACGTTGCATGCCTGCACTGATATACATTACACAGACAGTTTAGTTTAGTTTGGATGTACATTATGCACTGGTCTTTTTTTTTCTTTGCGCTAACTACATACAGCCCTTGGAAAATGCAATACATAAGTTGCTGGTTATGAATGAATTTATTAGTAAATGAAACGTACATGAGCGTAGCTAATATAGAATAAAGGCTAGAATTGTTGTTGTTTTTATTCATGATTCTAATCAGGCATCGAATACTTTTTATTCAACAAATAAATCAGATCACACGAAAAATACGATTTGTTTTTCCTAATTTTCACAACATGCAGATATTTTGATTTTGACCTGCAATGGAAATACTTTGAAATTCACTTGAAGAAACCTTGTCATGACACAATTAAATTGTAATATTTTTTAAGCAGCACTTAAGTCAATCATCACATTTCTGTTTCCAAGTTCAAATTGTCACTAGCTAATAGGGTAGCCCATCCAAAAATAATACTAAAGTAATTTCGATCGGTTTTGACGCTAACTTGCAATGAGGGCTGTCCATGTATATTGATTATTTATTGTAAGTAAGTTGAATGCATTAAAAACTAATGTTTTTGAATAATTCAATAGTTTCATTGGAAAGGTAAATTTTTTTGTTTTACACACAAGAATTTAAAAGATTTACATTAAAATTAAGTTTTAAGTGTACCTACTGACGAATTTTTGATGTAGGTACATTTCTAATATTAAACAATAATTAAAAAAATATAAATGAAAACTTTTATTTTACATTTTCACTTTTATTATGTAAAAGCCAAGTAGTCAATTACTGTCTCTCTTCAAGACTTTATCTAATGATTGGCCAAGCCTCAGTGTAATCGACCTTTATTAATTTAAAATGCTGGAAAACAAATGCAGGAAATGCGTGTTGCTGGCCACAGAGGAATTTATTAGAAGAAGAGGAGTATATAAGCGTAGCTACGGCAAAATTATTCTGCACCCATGTTATTCACTTTTATTTACTTGCAGTTGTAGACCATGCTTTTGTATTTAAACTATTTATTATTTTAATTCGATTGCATTATTTTGCTTGTGTCTTTTCGCTTGCAATCAAAATTTAAATCCTTATTAAAATAAAATTCCGTACTTTTAGCTAGTAGTATCACCCAGTAGTCGATTTACTGATTAAAATCAATTTAAATATTTTAAATAGCTCACAACTCTGCCTTTTGGTCCACTACTGTATAAATACCTAATACTAGTGCTGACTAGACAGTTACTTTAAAACGGCAGCTTTTGGTGCTGTACTGTATCCTGTTAATGGATAAGAACTGTACCCCATGACCCCAATAACCCAAAAATGCGTTAGCAACCGCTGCTGCTCATGGTTTCCAGTGTCTAGAACCTTGGACCTCTTCAGTAGAGGTAGAAGGCAACATTACAAAAGTTAAGATTTAGACACTACCTACCTACTATCTACATTAAGTGTATGTTATGTGAGTAATGTAAAATGAACTGGTGACAGCACCCAACATGGCAAAAGGTAGTTAAATATTAGGGAAAATCCAATTCATTCATGAAATGACGTCATTTAAAGTCCTTGTGATTGGTTCCTAATTAATAAATGAATTGGTTTGACCTCTGCTTCGTCCACTCTTGCCCATTGAAGAAAAATTAGAGTCAGCCTATAATTAACCTAATTTTATAAAATAATTTTTGCAAAAAACCGCATTCGGTTCGGTGAAAATTTTATTTCATAATTAATTAACAATCTCATAATTAATTATGAACCAATCATAGGGACTGTAAAGGACGTTAGGATTTTAGGGCGGAGAATGTTTTACAAATTTCCTATTCGTAGTAGAATATTCAGTCAGGTGGTTTTTCAGACCTGGTGATGATTGTATTTATTTATTTGTTTTTTTATTCTATTGCAAAATTATTTATGCTGTTAATCTCACTATTACAGACTATTAATAGTAACGGTAAAGTGCAAGTGGCGTCAAACTAACTAAACAATTGCATAAAAATAAACCCAACTTGTACAAAAGCTTTATACCCGAATATTAGTTTAACGGAGTGATGAAGTATATAATTTCAAACTACACTCATGCAAAAATGAGATTTACAAAAGGCATGACTGAAAATGATTAAGGCACTAAGGTTTAGAAATTGCTCTAAATATTGAAGATTTAAGTACAAGACAAGGTATTGTTGTTAGAGCGGTGTAGGAAGTAGAAACAAATTTCAATTTATGTAATACAATTTAAGGCAAAAACATTTTTTTCTTTAAAAATTATTTACGTGGTTGTAGCATATAAATGATATTAAATTTTATTCTTTATGAAAGTGCAAACTTTAGTTCCCTCATAATATGATGATATATGTATGTTTAAAGCTTACCAATTTAATTTACGTTGTAGTAAGTTAGTTTCAACGCCACACTATAGAAATAAACAAGTTTTTTTGTGTCATTGTGGTAGCTTGCTTCTCTATCATGTGATGGACCAGGATAACATAAAATAAATGTGGTTCATTTAATAATTACTTAATTTCATCATTAGTTTTATAATCATAAATAGAGCAACTGAAAGGAAATTCGTGTTGGTGTCCACAGATTACAGATGAATTTAATAGAAGAGGAGGAGAGTCTGTGCGTAGCTACGACAAAATTATTCTGCACCCCTGTTATTCTATTTTATTTACTTGCAGTAGTAGACCATGCTTTTGTATTTAAACTATTTTTATTTATTTTAATTCGATTGCATTATTCTGTTTGTGTCTCTTCTTTTGCAATCAAAATTTAAATCACAATTAAAATATAATAATTGCATATGTTAAGTTGGTAGTGTAAGCCATTACATAGTGTTTAAAATCAATTTAAATATATTAAATAGCTCACAACTCTGGCTTTTGATCGACTAAGGTATCCTGTTGGACCGGAAAACTGGCGCACACAGCCTCTGCTTACGAAATACATCATCGATGAAGAGAGAAATAAACAGGTATGTAGTACTACCAAACAATACAATGAATTTTTGTATATCTGAGGTAATCAGCATACACTGCTGACTTTTGGCTTTGATAGTGACTGTCTCCTGTGCCTATTACTGCCTATGAATGTGGAATCGCTGTCCGTGGTTTCCAGATTTGCTGTACATATTATTATATGTACAATCATTTTACATAGAGCACTTCGAGGTTTGTGTTTAAGAGAAGAAATGTCTACATATCAAACGTTATACCGCATATAAATTAGTGCTGCCTAAACAGTAACTTTAATACGGAAGCTTTTGGTCCTGTACTGTATCCTGTTAACGAATGAGAAATACCCTATGACCCAAAAAATTTGTTAGTATACGCTGTTTATCTTTTCCAGGGTCTAGAACCTTGGACCCTTCTTACGCTCCCACTCAAAATGTATTACGATATAGTTGAAAACTGGAAGCGCAGACTAGTCGACGATAGTAGTATAATTTATGGACAAAAAGACGAAACCAAAGCCCATAAGGCGTCGTCCATATATATCGTATACATAATGTATATCCAGTACTTTATCCTATTTATATAATTATACTATAAATCGGAGAGGGTGAATGATTTAATGAAGGTTTAAGCTCTTGATCACGTATATACTGTCAAATTGTGAAATGAACGGAAATTATTTGTTTATTTTACCTTTGCGTTTCAAAACTAAAAATTGTATTAAACAACAAGATATTTTGGGTTTGATACCGGCTTCAAATATATTGTTTAAATTAATTAATTGATTATTTGTTAATATGTACTGTACCAACTATTCAAACAAAAATGCTAATAAAATCAACACTAAAACTACTGTCTATTAAAGTAAATTTATGGCATTCGTTTATATTCAAATAGTTTTAATAATTAGTACTATAGATATCTTGGGTATTTTTGTATCAATTGTGAGAAAATGTAGCATGCAGTTACTTTAATACGTAATAGTTTAGATTTAAATATTATTTGAGAAATCAGGAGTTTATGGTTATAGAAGCAGAATGAATGTGGTTGTCCACATTTACAACTAACATGCAAATAAATATGAAAGCATTACAGGTTGCTTCAATTTGAGTTTTGAAAAAATTGCAGTATGAAATCATATTAAAGTGAAAATCCACAGTAATTCGATTGTATTTTGCGTCACCGTGATTTACCCACAAAAATGAGCTCTTTTGAAACTTTGCCGCCACGTAGCTTCTGCGATAATTCTTATCAAATTTTGATAAAATTTGAATTTTTCTAATTCTTAGACTATTTTTAATTTTCCAGTTAAACAAAAATATAATCCAATGTCAACTTTTATGAGATATTTTTCTAAAGTGCCTACCTACTTACATAGGCTATTTAGTAATACCTATTGATTTACTGTTTGTAGGAACAAGAAAGAACTAAAAAAAAAGGGGGAAAGTGATTTTCTCAAAATGTAAATCTGCTGATTTGCACCTAGAAATACTGTATACTTGTGTTTGAGTTTGGGTGAAATTTATTCAGTATCGAATTATTTCAATATAATTGAACTGTTTTACAATAACGGACACTAATACTCAAACTAAATTGGTATAAAAGGTTTCCTGTAACTTTAATGTAACACTATATTATGCCATAATATAATAAATTGGTCCAGCCTATCTATTATTGAAATAATAGTGATCTGTTCAATATATTTTCCGATATCATTGAATAAACGGCATCAATCTGCTTATGCATCTCTGCTACAAACATCATTAAAAAATATGAACGGCATATTAAGTACACAAAACTTTTAAAATAATAAGTACCGTATTTCCTGTTATAGTACACGGGCCTGTATTAGTACACGGACCTGTAATAGTACACGGGTCTGAGAGCTATGAGTTTAAATAGATTACGGGTCTACTTTACATTGTTTTATATGGTCATACACGGGTCTGCATTAATACACGGGCCTGTAGTAGTACACGGGTCTGGAAGGTCGGAATTTGAATAGTACACCCCGTGTACTATAACAGGAAATACGGTATATGGTTTTGGACAATCAATTAATAGAAAATAGGGAAAGGCAAATGGGATTTACCTACATGGGTATAGTTATAAGTTTAGCTTTGACCTATTTCCCTGACTGCAAAACTATGCAAATAAAATCAGTTTATTTCTCAAATCTGCATTATCTTCACACTTAATGTTAATTTACACCTTTGAGATACAAAAAAATTGCCATTTTAAATGTTACCTTAAAAGAACGCATTTCATGTGTTTATAATTTTTTAAAAAATTTTAGCATAATATATCATATAATCATGCGTGGGTCTGTAATACTAAAAGCGGGTCTGTACAAAATGGCAAGACAAATAATGCATACTATACATGGTAGCGGACATAGCTGTGTTAAAAAGTTACTGAAAAATAGGATCGCTTGTACTTAAGTAAGTACACAATGAACTGCAACTGCAGCATAAATCTTCGTATTCTTATTTATATGTATATTACACACGCATATCAAGATTCAAGATGCTCAATATACTAACGAGCGACAGGGACGCACTATCAGTCAGCACAGGAGTTATAATCGTAATCATCCTGGAGCCAAAACCAGCTTGTGATTCTACTCTACATGTGCTCGTGATGCTTTAAAATAGAAAAATTTATGGCACCCTTCAAACTTAAATCAAACTATTGCATAGCGAACAATACGCAATTGTTATACTCTACAGGCCTGTATAGCAAATACAAAATCACACCATAATTCGCAATGAATACAGACAACCATAGCTTTAGAGATAGAAGCTATTGCAAGCAAATACATGCAAGCATAGGTAAAGGGCAGCAGAGACAGAGACAGAGGAGACATGTAAAGGCTTTTATGTTGCTGAAACAAAATTGCAAACCTTATACCGCTGCCGCCTTTCTTTGAATATACACTACAATTTGTGTTTGTGTTATATCGTGAGTGAGGAATCACAACGGTTCAACGGTCCATAATAAATTAAAGCTGGAATTAAAATGAGCTACCTGAAAAAAAAACATAAAATACGATTGATTCAGTAAATGTTAATTTTACGAGATTTTTGGATGTTCTACACACATATTTTGGAATAGTGCGGCATATTTGATTATTTGAAAAATGCAAAGTGTTCTATTACATGTTTTTTAGACTCAAAATGGTCTATTTAAAATTTAAATACATGGTTTTGAAAGTGTAGAATTTTCTATTCACATGTTTTTGAAAAGTCCGAAATGTTCTATTTATACATGGTTTTAAACAGTTCAAAATTTTCCATCTAAATATTTTTTTTAAATTCTAAAATATTCTATCTACACATATTTGAAAAGTTAAAAATGTTTTATTTACATACATGTTTTTAAAAATTCCAGGATGTTCTATTTGCATGATTTTTAAAATTTCAAAATGTTCTATCTACATGTTTTTCTTTTAAAATACAACTATTTGCATGTTTTTAAATGGTGCAAAATAATCTATTTACATGGTTTTAAAAAGTCTAAAATACTATATCTACATTTCTACATGTTTTAAAAAATACAAAACTTCAATTTGCATGTTCTTAAAAGGTGTACAATACTCTATGTATTTCCATGATTTCAGAATAACTACGTTTTTATTTTTTATTTTAAATAGCGCATTTTGTTTTTAGTTAAAAATAAAAACGGTCATTTTGATTCTTCACACTCGATATATAGAAATAAAGTCAAGAATTAAGAATACCACTTGAACGCTACATATAAACCATACAAACTATACGCATACTTAATTTGCATAACATATGCAATAATTATTACAAGATCATAATCAAATTCTCAATCGAAATAGAAAACCATGATTGTTGTTGGAGTTGCTATCCAAAAGTCGAAAATATTTATAAGTAGCCAAATTGCATTACCACCATACATCTATTATTCAATGATTTCAATGTCACATTGTTGTCTCGACGAGTACATTATTGCATCCACTGGGAGTTCACTATTCAACAAAGGCTCAATGTTATTTGCATTTTGCAAGTCTTTTACGATCTGTAGAGATTAGGGGCTGAGCGCGAGGCTACCTCTTGACTGTTGCCCTGCTGCTCTGTTGCTCTGTTGCTGGGCAAAATCTGTGTTGCTAGGCCGGGATTTTGCAGAAGACGAAGCACTTGTGTGTGTGTGTGTCTTCCTCAGGTATTAATCTCACACTGTTTGATGACTTGTTCTCAACAGCAACTTTTTCAATTTTATTTTCTTGTTCTGTCTGAATGTGAGTTGTAAATTGAAGACAAAAACGAAAACGATCTGGGAACTGGATATTAAGCCTGGCAAACGAGCAAAAGCATTAGCGAACCTGACTGCTGGTACTGCTGGTGCTGGTACTGGTACTGGTCTTATGTACTTTGGTCTTGGTCCTGGTCCTGGTCGTGCAAAAGATAACATGCTACAAGATGAAATGTAAAACCTGCTTTCTTTCGCTTGTCGCATTAGTCTTGCACAGGGAGATTACTTTTGCAAAATTTATCTGCGTAAAAGTCAAAGGCAAAGGAGAGAAATTGTTGATGGAAAAACGACTTAGCTATTTACATTTACCTATAAGCACCTTGCCTTACTGACGCCTGACTGCTTGGCAGATTACTACAGATATTGGCTATGAAGATCCAAAATGACCCATATCCAATTTAAGCTATATTCAAAATGAGCTATGTCATGAAAATTAAAACGAGAAACATGCGTAAAATGTTAATTAGGAGTTTTTAAAAAGTGCAAAATGTTCTTCTCACATGTTTTTGAAAAGTGTAAAATGTTCTGTTCGCATGTTTTTGAAAACCGTAAATTGTTCTATTTACATGTATTTGAAAAGCGTAACATGTTTTATGTACATGTTTTTGAAAACCGTAAATTGTTCTATTTACATGTTTTTGAAAAGTGTAAAATGTTCTATTTACATGTTTTTGAAAATTGTAAAATGTTCTATTTACATGTTTTTGAAAAGCGTAAAATGTTCTATTTACATGTTTTTGAAAATTGCAAAATGTTCTATTTACATGTTTTTGAAAAGCGGAAAATTTTCTATTTACATGTTTTTGAAAAGTGTAAAATGTTCTTTTTACATGTTTTTGAAAAGTGTAAAATGTTCTTTTTACATGTTTTTGAAAACTGTAAATTGTTCTATTTACATGTTTTTGAAAAGCGTAAAATGTTCTATTTACATATTTAAAACAAATGCAAAATATTGTATTTAAATGGTTGCAATACGTGTTTCAATATTTTCGTAGATAGTTAATATTTTTTTTAGCTACGAATGGATATGGGTCATTTTGGTTTTTCACAGACGATATGTATCTTGTATTTTGAATTGCATTGCAGTTGACTTGATTCTATTGTGATTGGGATTAAAACTATCAATGCAAAATGCAGGCAATAAGAATAAAATAGGATGCGGTGTAAGGCATTGCGAGACGCATTAAATTTAAAATGGATTCTACTCAGTTTGACCGGTTGACCAGTTGACCGCTGCTGTTTTCTAATCTTTGTTTTTCTGCACTCACTCGCTGGTCCTGGTTTTTGTAGTATTTTGTTCAGTTAAATCTGTGCAAAACATAAAGCCAGAAGTATGAATTTTTTTTAGTCTAATTATATGTATTTTGGATTGGTTTGCAAGTAACCTGATTTTGGTATGGGATAGCAGATTCTGTGCTGTTGGCTGTATTAACAAGTGAGACGAAATTTACGTGTAATCACTTTGATACTACTGCGTCGGGGTTTAATCTTTAATCTGAATCTGAGACTGGTATTAGATATCTGGTTCTGATTTCTGATTTTCCTTCAAACTTGAGTGTGATGGGGATGATGACAGGTTTCAAATTCAAAACTATAATTACAATTAATGATGCAAGTCATGGTATCATAGTATGTACTAATACATTTAATTATAATTTATGCAATATCTTATATCATCAAGAATTGCATTTATTATTGAGGAGTGCATATTCTATTCTTTTTTTTTTAGTTTTATTTTATACACAAAAATAATACGTTGCTCCGGTTTGCATGTAAATTCAAGTTTTAGATGAATGTAATGTGTCTGGATTTTTATTTGTAAGATTGACTGACTGACTGACTGACATTCGTCGAGCGAGATTGCAATTTAAATCAGAGATTTTAAAATCACAGAATAAAAAATAACAATAACAGCTTATAGTAGAAATTTTGAAAAATAATATACAGAGAACGCTGCCATATTTTATTGGCTTTTGTTCTGGACTTATGTGACATTGCACGTTTGTCGCAAAATATTGTAAGTACTGTATTTGCACTAATAAGGAAAAACTCCGAAGCTGACATAATAATTTTATTCAAACTGATTTTAAACGTGGAACAGCATTTTTATTACTATTACTAATATTGTATGATTCTTTATGTGAATTATACACGTTATTTTTATCTTTAGTCGCAATCAAAAGTCATACAAGAACTTGCTGCAAATTTTTGTACGTTAGTGTGTCATTAATTATTGTTTGTTAAATGTAAAACGGTACAATTAAATTATCATGCACAAATTGTCCGGTTAATCAGTTAAACGTCGTTCAGATTTTCAGAAACAAAAATATGATCCACTTTCAGCTTTCTCCATCAATTCATATTATTACGCTTCCATAGTGTGGTTAGTAAATCCCAGAATTCACTGCAAGTTTACATCGTACTCGTGCTCACGTCAGTCGTACGTACATTTTTTTGTTTTCACTTTAATTTTCTTAAACAATTAACTAATTGGTCGTATGGTAGGCCAAAAAATATGTCATCGATTTTGTTTGTCGGTCCTTAAAATCTCCCTATTTACGGTAAAGTTAAAAACATGTCAAAATGGATGGATTGAGTCGGTACTAAATTTTACTTTTTGGATGCCATAATTTCTGCCCTATCCATTATCTATATAACATATTATATCTTAAATGATATCTCTCACTTTTTCTGCTACATTAAATATTCCTCAATTATAACATGTTTCATATGACACTCTATAGCTTTCAAAGTAAGTTATTTGAATATTTTATTTAAATTTGATTTAATGGCCACATTTAGCCTGTTTTAAAAAGTATAACAATAATGATGAGAAAAGTAATGCATAAATATAATTATAGTATTAAAATTTGTAATATTTCCTCACATTTTCGCTCAGCTATTAAGCATACAATTTTCCGCATAAAGTTTTGCAAATTTTTAAAATTTGCACTTTTTTGACAATGCATTACATACTATACATACGAATGATTTACATATTTAAATTACTGTTTTTTATCGCAGTAGGAAAATCATACTAACAGAAATTGTGAAATACTGAATTAAAATTCGATTTAAGTATAGTATTAAATTTTTCCAAAATTGCAAGCAGTAGTGTCTTTTATGCATGTATATTGCCATACTTCATGATACTGACAATATTTTACAACTTTGTATCCTCCTAATTAAGTTCCTTATCTGCATAAAGATCTCATGAAATTGTTTCTATTAAAATCCATGAAAAGATACTGGTTTAAAAATGTCTAATTAAAACTCTAGTCGCCTTATCACTGATATAGTATTTATTTAATCCAAGAATCACGTGTTGATTGAGCTTTCAGCTGAGGAAATAAATTACTTCTTTCTGATTATTACATCTCACAAAGCCCCAAAACCATGAACATAACATGTAGAACTTGGACTTGGACTGATCTGAATAATATATGCAAGAAAGAGATCATATTATACAGAGGTACAGGTACTTTATAGTTACTTTAGTGCAGTGGTTCGTTTTAATTTGAGATTGAATTTGGCAATGCATTGCATTGCAGTGCATTGGACTTGGACTGTGTGCATAATGATTAAAAGATTGAGGCACGAGGCAGGTTAAGCCAAGTTGGACGTTGGACTGGACTAGGAACCTGTAGGATTCTAACACATGCTGTGAACAAGAAGCAAAAAGAAGTCTCTCTAATCATCTAATCCACAGAACTACTTTGCTAAATGGTAATGCAATGAAATGCAAAATGCAATGTACATACTGTAAGCAATAAGCATTGAAATGAAATGTGCAATAGTCTCCGTCGCCACAATACGCAATGCTTTTTACAGCCAGATTCAGAACCAGAACCAGAGAATCAGTGACAGGAGAGTTGAATAGAACAGGCTACAGAACAATCAGGAATCGGCAGGCGATCGGGATATGCAAATAAATCATCGTGCGTAAAAAAAAAGTTTACGGAGTACATGCATACATATACTACGCTGTTATGTAGATACATAAACACTTTTTTTTTTATTTAAAGTAGATTGCTTTCATTGTGCATATTAAATTATGCACCCCCACATATGTACATGCATTATTGCTCCCTTCTTCATTTCAAGCTTTTAAACTCAAGATCATGATTAAATATGTTCAACGAGTTTTTTTTTATTTATCCTTTTTAAATCTTAGGTCAGCTTGCGGCTATTTGTGGTGGTCCTATGGTCCATGGTTGGCTAGTAACAAGATTATGAATTTAATATGGGCAGCAATTAATACAGTCATTACAGGCTCATTATTTCAAATTTTTAAATTTTATTTTCTTGGTTGGCATTTTTTTATTGTTGATATTTAGAAAGAGAGTTTACAAGTAAAATAGCTTAACATAAATATAATAAATTATACCTACAAATATTATGCACTAACAAAAATAACTCCATAAAAATTACGGATTGTTTTGGCTAATTTGCATTGATGACATAAATAAATTGCACTCTTTCAGTGGTTCAATGATAACTTAAAAATTAAACGACTTAAAAAATACAGCAGTAGAGTATTAATTTAATGTGTGCCGAAATTATTAGCTTCTACGCCGCTTCTAAATTTAATACACTTATTGCTATCTTAATGTTACTAGATACCTGTGTTCGCTCACGCAAATCAGATATATTATAGACGCCAAAAACTGAAACATGTGTGATCGATCTCAAAATGGAAATAGCAGTAGCATACAATATGAAATGCAATAATACAGATGATAAAACGGTAGTGGCTCCACTTTAATTTCTATTTATCCCAATTTTTACTTTTTTAACCCCTCGTTAAAACCATTGGTCGATTAAAGCCCTACTCCTCCGATTTCGAAAGGGTAAACTATATTTTTATTAAGCCCGAATCAAGCGCAGTACTCCCAGCCTTCAGTCAGAACCATACTGTGGAACTTATATGTCTTGTATTAAAAATTTGCAAATTTGCATTACCAGAAACCAGAACCAGAGTGGATGCCCGCCAGCGGTACAAAAATAAAAACGTATTAAGAACCCATATTAGTTTTTCAACAGATTGCCTGTATTTTGATTTAAATTATATTAACATAAATCAGAATTTACAAATTATAGTATTTTGCCATCAACTTACACGCTTACTTACGCAATGAAAAAAATCCCGGACCAGTACCAGTGCCAGTACCAGTACCAGGCAAAGCAAGCAAGGTAATCAAAATCTCATCTGCCGATCTGGCTTGTAGCTTTTACAAGTTAGATAATCATAAAATTCATAACACAAAACCTGAACATTGTATCTCGTATCAAACTAATAATTTAATTTTAGCTTCAACAATGACAAAAAAGTCAACCAAGACAAAGAAAACATAAAGCTGCAAGTTGACGTCGACGGCGATGACAAAATTTCATGCTGCCAACCAAAACCAAACCGACGTCAAGCATGTGTACACTACATTGTAACTAAAATACCTTGTTTAAATGTGGTGAACTTCAAATGTGTAGCCAGTGTCTGAGTCGGAGTCCGAGTGGCAATGAAACCTGTTAATTTTAGCTCTTACTTTTGCCCAGATTACCAAATGCAAATATGTATATAATCATATGCTTTACTTACATTGCTACTGAAAAGTTAAGCCTGTTTGGGATACAAGTAAATTTCATATATCATACACGTAAACTAAAAACACGAAATAAATATGTACCTATATAGGAACTTGCCTACAATGCCTACATTACTTAATTTCAAATAAAATTGAAAAAAAAAACCCTTGTAGAGATAAGCCGTTTAAAAGGTAAAAAGTAAGGTAATAAGTCAGGAGTCTAATACGAATCAAATAATGTGCAAAAATGTACAAAAAAGAAAATGTAAAAATGGCAAAGAAGAGTATTAGCAATTTACATGGGGAGCTACATATAGGCAAGTGTACAATCAAAACTAAAAACCTGATTTGAATTGTAATTCACGCAATAAAACCCACGTAGTATGTATTTACACACGCACACTCGCAGTCGCAGTCGAACTCCAAGTAGAAGTCAAGTACATGTAGTGTGTGTGTAGAGTGTGCGAAAGGAAAACTGGAATCTCTGTGTGTGCAAGTGTACATTGCACTCACGTTTTGCAAATAGAATGATGATGATAGTGCAAAATAAAAATCCATAAGACAATAATGAAGATAAAGATGAAGTTGAAGATTGAAAACTCGATGAAGGTGATCCTGAGGCCAGTGCCAGTGCCAGTGCCGGTGCAAACAGTGCGAATCTGCGAGAGTCAGGTGAGCGTATGATAAGTTGTTTCCATGCGATATGTACCTTACGTGGCGATCATGCCTGCAGATAGATTCAGATTCAGATGACAATTAAAGCCTGAGTCTTCTATTTCTATATTTCCATGTTCATCTCTGCCTAAAAGGAGACACGTGTTCTAGAGCTGATTTAAAAAAGTAACAAAGTACTTTTGCATTGCCTAACTATCCATATAGTAGTACATCCATAAGCCATAACTTCTTGACATTAGGATGCGGACGAGGACGACCGTTCACTAGCAACAGCAACTTAGTAACATTGGAGAATGGACCGGAGCAGATAGCAACCGGCAACAAGATCCAAAGACAACAGAGACAGAGGGCAAGGGAAAGTTAGGATCAGGTTTTGCAGATAAAGATGGGTCATAAATCGTTGATTTTTTTTGCAACACTCTATTTATTTTATTCCATTTTTTATACTTACCTACTACAGTACTACAACTATTACTACTACTACTACTACCTGGATGAGATTAATGCTGGTAGAAGATCATGATCACATGATATTGGGCTTCATGATTTCTGAGAGTATAAATACTCCGTGCGAAACTGAAATCAGCACTTCGGAGCTTGTTGACTTGTTCTGTGAATAGCAAACTTTGTCTTTTTGTTGCAGTTTATACCGTTTCAAACGCCCAGAATTCATCATGAAGGCTTTCGTAAGTTTTCAGATTTAAATTTTGAAATCTCTTTTTCTTTTGCTGAAGTAGCCTTTCAAGATTAAAAAAATATTATCTATATAATTTTAATTCAAATTTTTGAATCAATTTTGACTTGTTAAATTTAAATATATCAAGTTTTGAAGAATATTTTCTTTTGCAAAACATTTTCGAAATTTTGACAATTTTTTAACCACTTGTTTTAGCAGAAAAACTAAGCTCAACCTTTTGATATACAATTTAAAAAATTATTTCATACTTCATAAAACTTTTAAATATTTATTTACCCCAACTTTAAGTATGCAGTGTAGCAAATGGGAATAATTTTTAATGTAAATTAAATTCAAATAAAATAAAATTAACGTTTTAAATGTTTTCTGTTACAGATTGCTGTTATGTTGGTCGCCGCCGTGAGCGGACAGATGACCTCAGGAGTTGACCGTAACATCATGGACCTCCTCCGCACTCGCCAGGTGCTCAACCGTGGATTGAACGTCCCAACTTACTACAACCAAGTTGTGGGACAACAGATGGGCGGAGTCTACGGAGACTTGACCACTGGACAATTCTTGCCATCCACCCAACAACTCAACATCCCCTCCGAGTTGAACGTGTACAACACCAACTCTTTCACCACCCTCTACACCCTCCGTCAACTGTACACCCTCCCCATCTTCCAGGAGTACATGACCCTCCCCCTCTTCAGAATGTACTTCAACGTCCCCGCCTTCCAACAATACTTGGTCAGCCAGTACTTCCAACAGTACTTCACCCAGACCACCTTCCGTCAATTCTTCGTCGAGCCCGCTCTCTTCTACAAGTACGTCTTCCCAGTCGTCCTCCAGTACCAACAACAGATCGGAACCACCACCTACGGAGTCGAGACCCTCACCGTCCCAGAAGTGTACGTCAAGTACGTTCCAGAGATCTACCGCGGACTCATCCCCGCCGTCACCCGTGATGTCGTCCCAGAGGTCTTCCGTGGAATCGTCCCCACCGTCTACACCGACAACACCAACACCTACACCTACGGCAAGCGTGTCATCCCCTCCATCTACAACACCAACACCTTCGGCATGGGCTACAACAAGAACATCGTCCCAGAGGTCTACAACTACAACAAGAACATCGTCCCAGAGGTCTACAACACCGAAATGTACGGAACCGGGTACAACACCATCAAGAACGTCTTGAACACCGAGGAACTCCCTCGCAAGGTCCTCTTCCCCCAAGTCTACGGATTCGGAAAGAACGTCTACAACAAGAACTTCAACATCTTCAACAAGCAGACCGTCACCCCATTCACCACCGGCTACGAGACCGTCGTCCCAATGACCTACAACACCAACACCTTCGTCCCCAAGACCACCGAGACTCTCCTCTTGGAGAAGATCTTCAAGGACTTGGTCGAGGGAAAGATCAACATTGAGGACCTCAAGGTCAACACCGAAGGTCAATTCATCGGAGAGAAGTTGAACAAGATTGTCGACCCCATCACCGGAGACTTCAAGGTAATTGCCACTTTTTTAATTATTTTTCCATTTAATGATTTCGAATGTTAACACCTTGGTTGTTCTAAAATTCATGAAATCTAATGAATATATTTTTACTTTTTAAACATTCCAGATTGTCGAAGGCAAGATCGTCAAGCCAGTCGTCGAGACCGTCGAAGGTCAACTCAACAAGGAAGCCCTCCTTAACAAGGTCATCCTCCAAAAGCAAATCTTCAACAAGTTGTAAATTATTTCCACAAAGAAAATATTGATTCTTATTTTTGAGTAACTTCATGATTAAGAGTTAGATTTTTTTTCAAATTTATTTTATGACTACGGAATTCGGAAGTATGTGGTGTGTGAACTACAGTGACAAAGTCATCTCTCATTAATGTTTACTCACTCTTTACGTTTTAAGTTTTATGTGTCTCAAAGTCAAAGTTATTGTAATTTTTGTCTTTGTTGTACTGAATAGTAAGTTTACAATTTAATCACCATCGAACAGAAATTGTAAAAAAGCGCTCCTATTGTATTTTCTTCTCCTCTCTTCTTTTTCAATTATTTGTGTTGAATTGTAGATTGTGCCAAAAAAAGTTAGAACTGAATTTGTCCAGTTTTACTATGTTATGACATTTTCCTTAATTCCTCATAGGTAACTTACTATCATCGATCAATTATTGAATTCGAATTTCATTTAGTTGCGTGAATCTCACTACTGTTGTTATTTTTTAAGGGGCCTGACTTCCAGTCATTTGTGCTGCTGGTCTGCAACTTAAATTATTGTTATGTTGTTATTTTGTGTGATAAAAGTTCAAATTCAATTAAAATACAAATTGCATTTATATCAATTGCAAAGCAAAAACAATTGTTGTCCATTGTACTTACTGATTATTCGTAATTAATTATATGGCATATGCATACTGAAAAAAAATACAAAAAAATATAATTCTACAGTGTATGATAAAGCATATTTAGTTTTTAATTCTCAATTAATGTTTATACCTTCTCTTTGGCAACTTCAAAAGTAGCTTCCCATTTTCACTAATATTGATTTTGCAGGTAGTGAGTGGGTAAGGTTTTTTTAGCATCCCCGATTACAAGTGTACAAAATTAAGAAACATTTCTTTAAATTCCATTTCTGACATATGTATATGCAGTACTTTTATAGAGAAAAACTTGTAGATTTTTATATACACACCTAAACTAGTCTCAATTACTGCAAATACGTTTATATTATATATACACGGGATTGACTAACTAACATATTATATGGGTTTCGCTGTGAGTAATACTACTGTCTAACAATAGACATCACATCACAAGTACCCTCGTGATTGTAAAGACCATAACCCCAGTAGATCAGACTGGACATAGTAATTACGATTCTAAAATCTAATGAAACTCCAGCACTTTGCACCGTTCGCTCACAGATGCCTGCGAAGATTTAATCAATTTGATTTTTTAAATGCAAAAAATTATGCCACCGCACCGCACAGCACCGCGGTGCTTTCCTTTTGTTTGTTTATTTCAATAAATTTTATTAAATTAAACAATTAAGAATTTGATTTAATTTGTAGTTTGTGACGTGATTTATTTTTCAGGAAAAAGACACTCGCAGCAAACTCTACCATTGCATTGTACTTTGTTTTGTTATTTCTATCGTAACTTTGTATCTATATATGGCAAATTCCTATGATTTAAAAATAGCTCCCACTACTATATACGTTTGCATTATAAAAAGGTCTTGTAATATAAATACTGAGGGTGATAAATTAGACTCTGATTAGGAACAATAGGGTAGGGTGGGTGACATTGGCATT
Organism: Dicyrtomina minuta; assembly: GCA_949802685.1. Classification (NCBI taxonomy): domain Eukaryota; kingdom Metazoa; phylum Arthropoda; class Collembola; order Symphypleona; family Dicyrtomidae; genus Dicyrtomina; species Dicyrtomina minuta. Next base: position 123,175,643 of record OX461808.1, on the reverse strand, counting down.
GATAATTTAGAAGTCCAAACCGGGCGAGCAGGGGGGCAAACTGCCTCCCTGAAAAACGAATACACCATATCTGAGTATGTATAGGCGTGCTGCCCGGGTAAAAATTGACATAAATTTTTGCTTCCCTCGATGGAAGTGTGTCGGTAGTAAATAAGTCACAATTTTTTTGACATCAATAATGGACCATCCCTGAGTTAATGTGATGACAGGGAATGAGGCTGCACTAAATAGGTAATGGTGACATCATTTATGGACCATCTTTGCGTTAAAGCAATGGCATGGTTGTGGGGTGGAACTTAATAATAGATAATTTGGTCGCTATAATTTTATGGACCATCCTTGAGCTGTTCAGAAGAAATAGAGTGGGGCGGTTGTAAATAAGTAATGCTTTAGTTAACACCCTTTAGGGACCATCCCTGAGTTAAAGTGTAACATTGAAGTTATGTGGCACTAAATAGTTGATAATTTGATCGCTATCTTTTATGGACTATCCATGAGTTAATGTAAAGCCATGGAGTGGGGCTGTGCAGAATATGTAGGTAGTAATTTAGGTGACATCAATAATGGACCATCCCTGAACCGTTTGTGATGAAATGGAGTTGACGGTATTAAATATGTAATAATTTAGTTGACATCATTTATGGACCATCAATGTGTTAAAGTAATGGCATGGTTGTGGGGCGGTACCAAATAAGTGACAATATGGCTGACATCATGTGTGGACTATTCCTGAGCTAACGTGATGGCAGATGAGAGTGACGGCACTAAATAATCGATAGTGTTGATGACATCGTTTATGGACCATCCTTGAGTTAATGTGGCCAACAAAAATTATTAGGATTTAATTCCGTGCTTCGGGTGCATTTTGTTGCTAGATCCATATATTTTAAATAAATATAATAATCAACATTAATTGGGTCGATTTAACCAAATTTCATGCAACCAGACTCAACCAGTGACTGTGAGTGAGAAAGTAGGAGGCTACCGCATTAGTTTGTCTCGGTAATGTTACCCTTTCACCTACCCCCGTCCCCTTCTCCACAGTAAAGGATTTCCATAGCATAGGTCCCTACAGTGAGTTGCAATCACCAAGGAGCACCGAAGGAGATTGGGTTTCTATGAACCATTTAGTGACGTATACCGTACAACACAGAGCCGTATACGATTAGCAGGGGCCGAGGCGAGGATTAAAGACTGGTCTGAGAATGGAAATTTCGTTCCACACTGCAGTCCTAAACGCTCACTTGAGCGCGCCTGTTTGCATAAATTATGCAATGCAGTAAAAAATACTTGGAAATTGACATGATTTCTGTCAATGGATATAAAATTGAGAGTAATTAAATAATAATTATCGAAAAAGTAGGGTTATATAACAAGACAAGCCTTGAAAAAGTAGGAAAAATTGGTTGTAGGACTTCTACCCAGAAATTCCCTACCCGGACTTTTTCTACCTGCATTTTCTGTACTCCGGTTTTTCCTACCCACGACTGAACCTAGAGCATTAGAGCATATTAATAATACTTAGTTTTTAATGCTTTTCTTCGTCATTTATAAAATCTGCATACATTATAACATAAAAAGTTTGATTGCAAAACGAGATATGTCCAGTTTTTCAACAATGAGATTGTTTGGGTTACCTGTACTAGTCAACGAGATCCATTATTAAATTGCACTGTGAAGGTCAAAGCTCAACCAAAGCAATTTTTTAAATTGCCGAAATTTCGTTTTTTGGCAAATACAAGTTCTTTAAATGAATTTTCGCAGATTGTGGTAAGTCCACCTAAAGCATACACTTCTGATTTAATTTTGGTTCTTAAGCGTTTTCATAGTTTGTAGAAGACAATTCACATTCTTAAATTTTTGTGTGCAAGAAAAAGTTTAAAAGTAAAAAAAAAGTTTGGTTTCACTAAAAACGATTAAAATTTTATTTCACGGACTTTCTAATCCACAAGTTGTTGATTTTTGACACAACGGGATAAGTTATTAAAGTTATGATTTTTTAATATATTCTCAAGATCAAGATTTAAGCCACTACTTGTAGCATTGCTTTTCTAGGTACATTAGGTGCATGTAGAAAAATTTTAAACTTAACCAAATCTTCTAGTCAACCTTTATTTGAAATTCGTTGTTCATGTACAGTTTGCTTTCAAGGACTTATCCCGATTTGCCAAAAATTCCTTCAGGAATGACTTTTATTGCTGTATGTTCATGTAACTATCATTTTCAGTGTTAGTGTTCAGTATAGTATATATGAGAAATAATAATTAATCATAAACAAATGCCACCGTTATCAATTTAAACATTCTCCAAAAATAAATATTCATAATGACTACAAAGTAATAGTTTAATTGATTTTGAACTTTGATTCTACCTACAATAGTATCACGGAAACCCATTTATAAATTGCAATATCACTTGCAATTTATTTCTACATTTGTCATGGTTGTGGGTAGGAAAAGTCAGTATACCTGTATAGACGGGCATGACAATTGCAATAGAAGCTTAAGGAGCTATATAATAATATAATAATTTATTCATTGTATCGATTCGGCAGCAGCCAGTGCAACATTTTCGATGATTTTGCACGCATGTTTTTTATAATTACATATACATAGTAATGATTGGCCCTAGGTTATATAATGCATTTACATATAGTTACAGGTGTACGAAAATAGAATATTTGTTGTGCAGTATGTGTAATAGGCAAGTGGAGTTACAAAAAATTCTACAATGATAGTAAAACGAGCTAAAGCTCAACATATAAGGAAAAAAGAATCATTCGTAACAAAGGCAATCGGCAACTGCAGATAGCAACCAGCAACAAGACTCAAGACTGAAAGACATTCAGTGACAGAGGGCAAGGGAAAGTTAGGATCAGGTTTTGCAGCTTATGGTGGTGCATCATAAATCGTGGATTGTTGCTTATAGCTTCTCTATTCATTTCATTCCATTTTAACGCACCTATGTAACTTACTTCCACTACTATATAGGTACATACTTTCTGGAAGAGACTGGTACTGGATCACATGATGAGGCTTGATGATTCTTGAGAGTATAAATACTCCGTGCGAATCTGAGATCAGTACTTCGGAGCTTGTTGACTTGTTCTGTGAATAGCAAATTTTGTCCTTCTGTTGCAGTTTATACCGTTTCAAACGCCCACAATTCATCATGAAGGCTTTCGTAAGTTTCTAATTCAAATTTTGAAATCTAATTTGATTTTTGTTGAATTTGTCTATAAAATATTTTTAAATAAGTTTTGCCATTTGAAAATCCAATTAAATTTGCAATTTTATTATTAAATATTTTACACATCTGAATTTTAGCTTCATTTTTAAATTTAAATTTATTGTTTTAAAATTTAATTTTAAAATCTACGGCTGTTCTATATACCCCATATCTGAGAGTTATTAAAAACATTAGTTTCGGTTTGTATTAAAATTTTCAAAAAAGATTTACACTGTTATTTTGTTGTATTGATTCGAAAAATAGAAACTTTGAACAATAAAATTTTTAAAAAACTTTGATATTTCCAAAAAATTTTATACAATTTATTTACTTCAAACTTTCAGTATGTAGCGTTACAAATTAATGAGAAAAATTATAATTGTGTGATTAAATTCTAATGAAATAAACTTAACGTTTTGATTGTCATATGTTACAGATTGCTGTTATGTTGGTCGCCGCCGTGAGCGGACAGATGACCTCAGGAGTTGACCGTAACATCATGGACCTCCTCCGCACTCGCCAGGTGCTCAACCGTGGATTGAACGTCCCAACTTACTACAACCAAATTGTGGGACAACAGATGGGCGGAGTCTACGGAGACTTGACCACTGGACAATTCTTGCCATCCACCCAACAACTCAACATACCCTCCGAGTTGAACGTGTACAACACCAACTCTTTCACGACCCTCTACACCCTCCGTCAACTGTACACCCTCCCCATCTTCCAGGAGTACATGACCCTCCCCCTATTCAGAATGTACTTGAACGTCCCCGCCTTCCAACAATACTTGGTCAGCCAGTACTTCCAACAGTACTTCACTCAGACCACCTTCCGTCAATTCTTCGTCGAGCCCGCTCTCTTCTACAAGTACGTCTTCCCAGTCGTCCTCCAGTACCAACAACAGATCGGAACCACCACCTACGGAGTCGAGACCCTCACCGTCCCAGAAGTGTACGTCAAGTACGTTCCAGAGATCTACCGCGGACTCATCCCCGCCGTCACCCGTGATGTCATCCCAGAGGTCTTCCGTGGAATCGTCCCCACCGTCTACACCGACAACACCAACACCTACACCTACGGCAAGCGCGTCTTCCCCTCCATCTACAACACCAACACCTTCGGCATGGGCTACAACAAGAACATCGTCCCAGAGGTCTACAACTACAACAAGAACATCGTCCCAGAGGTCTACAACACCGAAATGTACGGAACTGGGTACAACACCATCAAGAACGTCTTGAACACCGAGGAACTCACCCGCAAGGTCCTCTTCCCCCAAGTCTACGGATTCGGAAAGAACGTCTACAACAAGAACTTCAACATCTTCAACAAGCAGACCGTCTCTCCCTTCACCACCGGCTACGAGACCGTCGTCCCAATGACCTACAACACCAACACCTTCGTCCCCAAGACCACCGAGACTCTCCTCTTGGAGAAGATCTTCAAGGACTTGGTCGAGGGAAAGATCAACATTGAGGACCTCAAGGTCAACACCGAAGGTCAATTCATCGGAGAGAAGTTGAACAAGATTGTCGACCCCATCACCGGTGACTTCAAGGTAATTTATCACTATTTTAACTATTTTTTCATTTCAGTTTTTTTTAGTTACTTGTACTATTTACAATTAAATTATCGCACAGTAAAAAATTTTTAATTGTATGAAATAGTATGAAAAGTAAACAAATTCTTTGACATTTTGAATATCCTTACCTAATTTTCTTGTTAAATTTTTGAAAATTGCAGATTGTCGAAGGCAAGGTCGTCAAGCCCATGGAGACTCTTTTCGAAGGTCAATTCAACAAGGAAGCCCTCCTCAACAAGGTCATCCTCCAAAAGCAAATCTTCAACAAGTTGTAAATTATTTCCACAAAGAAAATATTGATTCTTATTTTTGAGTTACTTCATAATTAAGAGTTAGATGTTTTTTCTCAATTTATTTTACGACCGATTTGAACTACAGAAGTACCTTATGTGCCTCAAAGTCATGAGTTATTTTAATTTTTGTCTTTGTTGTACTGAATAGTAATTTTACAATTTAGTCACCATCAAACAGAATTGTGAAGCGTCGCTCTTGTATTTTCTTCTCCTCTCTTCTTTTTCAATTATTTGTGTTGAATTGCAGATTGTGCCAAAAAAATGTTAGAACTGAATTTGTCCAGTTTTAATATTTTATGACATTTTCCCTAATTCCTTATAGGTAACTTACTTTCATCGATCGATTAATGAATTCGAATTTTATTTAGTTGCGTGAATCTCACTACTGTTGTTATTTTTTAAGGGGCTTGGCTTCCAGTCAATTGTGCTGTTGGTCTGCAACTTAAATTATTGTTATGTTGTTGTTTTGTGTGATAAAAGTTCAAATTCAATAAATACAAATTGCATTTATACCAATAAATTGCAAAGCAAACAAAATCTTATTGTACTTTGTATCTTCTTACTGATTACTCGTACTTCGCCACATGCATACTATACTTATTTACAATCATTATGTTATTATGAAGCATAACTTTTTTTTAGTTTAATATTTTGTACTTCGGATATTTTTTCAACATTTTATTCATTTTTCTTGCCTGCTCATTTATAAACTGTAAACTTCGTAAATCACGAGCAGTATCGTGTAAAAAGTTGGAAAGAGGATGAATAAAATGAAGTCCTTAGTCACCTCCTTGAAAGGCTCACTTGGATCTAGGATGTGACTGTGACTATGTGACAGTAATTAAGCACACAGTATTGTGTATAACCCGATAACCGTAATAATTTAGAGTCACTCCCTGCAAATAATTGACAATGTACAATTTTACCTATGGCCGCTGACGATAAAAAGAATTGCTCAATTTTTTTATTCCAAATAAACATTTCTCTGTAAAGCATAAAGTTTGCAAATATGTATGACGAAAAAATTGTAAAATTGATTCTGCTTAAAAATACATCACTACTTCGAATTGAAGGCATCCAACATTCACTGCACTGTGCTTTAGCCGTATGTAGTTAATGTAGTTCATTATAACCTTCAATCAATCTTAACAGCCATAACGTATGAATTAACTGCAGGGCCGGACGAAGGAATAAATTGCTTTAAGACAGCAATTTGTTTCCATAAAAAAACACGATTTTAATTTTATTGATGGTTTTCCTTGGTAAAGCAAATTGTTGCATTTACATGTTTAAGAAAAGTTTAAAACTTTCTTGTTACTTGATTCAGAAAAGCTCAAAATGTTCTATTTACATGTTTTGAAAAAATTGCTAAATGTCTTATTTCCATGTTTTTGAAATGTACAAAATGTTTTCATTTGCATTTTTTTGAAAAGTCAAAATATTCTTTATAAATATTTTTTTAAACTGCAAATGGTTCCATTTAAATGTTTTTTGAAAATTCAAGCAGTGGGGGCTGCCTGCGCTGGCCACATTATCCGGCCCTGATGAACTGCTTATCATATATGAGGACTTAGCTGGCAAAACACGTTAATTCTAAATTGCCCAACTTTACAGGAACCATAAATTTTGATAACTATATGAAAATTTAATTTTTTTGCAAAATTATTTTTTTCGTGGCTACATAGTAGCAGATTTTTTTAGCAGCCAAATGTACTGAAATCTGACGCTGCGTGGTAATTTTTTATAAACGATTCAAAATTTTATGAAGCCATAGTCTCAACGTGTTATACCAAAAAAAACAATAAGTGGCCATGAAAAAGAATTAACCTTTTGAGTTGTATACAATTGCATGCTAATTTCTGAGTTTAAAATTAAAGTAGGAATTGTGCATTTCAAAAATATGTAAATAGAACATTCTGAAAATTTTCAAAAACAAATAAATACAATATTTTGCACTTTTTCATAAAACGTGTAGTTTAACGTTATAACCGATTTTGATGAGCGATTTTAAAATAGTGCATTTAATCAGTTCATAGTTCTAATTCATAGAAAGATTTAATTTATATTACAGTAATTAAATGTAAGTAGAATACTGAAATAGACCTTTGACCACTAATATTCTAATAATCTCAATTTCTGAAAAAATGGACTTCACATCTTTTGCCTCCAAACTCCTCATATGTACACATTTTTTACATGATGCTTATATATAGTTCTTTGGCTTTGATAGCACATGTCTGCTGGTCTGTTGTACGTATGATCGCAAGTGTGTTTCGGTATACGAAAATTTTTCCCCCGGGCTTCGCCCCCACCCTGGCAGTATCCACTCGGACATTTTCCCCCAGAACATCGCCCCCTCCCGGACATTATCCCCCCGGACATTTTCTCCTTGAAATTTTTCCCCCAGTCCCAACATTAGTCCCAAGGAGGCGTTTTATGTATTCAGCTATATGTACTTTACCAATATTAATGGGTTAAATAGTTGAGTTTTTCGCTCGTATTACATTAGTTCCCATCTCGTAACTTAGCATTTTGTACGATGTCACAGCATACACGTACAGAATTGTTAGGCATATGGGAAAAACAATGTAGTACACATATTTTAGGAATTTTTAAGTTTGCTACCAACTATTAACTTTAAAGAATATTATTATGATCTAAACCGCTTTACTTCAATATCGACTAGGTTTTTGAATGTTAATTTCATGTTTCGCTTCGCACATCTCGCTTAAGTTAAGGTGTAGAAAGATATTAGATTTAATTGAATTTTTGAGTATAGCATTTAATGAATCATCGCTTTATACTAAAACAACATGCATCTTATCATCTTAAAAATAAGGGTTCGGGGGGAAAATGTCCTACAACAGTGTGCTTTAAATTGTCGTCCTTTGCCTCAATGCTAATTTATCAACAAAATTGAAATTCTTTTGAAATCGTTTTGTAAGTCGAAATCCCAAAATTTATATACTGGACTTTTCCCGGGAAATCTATATAATATGAGGAGTTTGCCGCAAAGCACAAATAAGCCCATTTAAAAAAAAATGATATTAATGATTTCGAGGATTTAGGCACAGACCTGACCAGATTTTTCTGGTCTGGACCAGAGAATTTCGATCCCTAAATAAGTCCACCTAAAACATGGGATATAAGGAAACTTTTCTCCTGGAAATTTTCCTCCCGGGAGTTTTTCCCTCGGCCATTTTCTTCCTAGCTTCGTACTGAGGACATTTTCTCCCAAGTATCAAATTCACACTAAAATAAACTTTTTCCTTGCTTTTCAGACAATTTATGCATTCGTATACGATCTTAAAATTATTAAAAATTCATAAACTGATGCATGATAAAAATTTATTGTAATTAATTAATTTATTATACTAGCGTTTATTATAAACACAGACATACATTTTCTCCAGGAACACTAGGTAATTTTAGTTGTCATTTTAATGCTGGGAGGAAAATATCCTTGGTACGAAGCTGCGAGTAAAAAGTCCGGGAGGAAAATTCCCAGGAGGAAAATTTCCTACAACCGCATTTCATATCATTTACAACTTTGCTTTGTTAGTTTTCTCGAAGTTCGTAATAAATAAAACATGTGCGTAAATTTTAACATCAGTGAGTGTAAAAAAAGTGTGGTCTTGCTCCATAAAATAATTAATTAAGGTTTCATCTCACAAACTTTATTGTAATCAATGCATAGATATTGATTTTTTGGCTAACTTGTGAAAAAAGAAAGGTTAATTTACGGACCCGAACAAACCTGAACTGGTTCCACATTTTAGTTTTATAGACGGGCATTAAATGCGGTAATGTATGCAATGTACAGGCAGTAATAATTGCAAACATTTTCAGCTCTACCTTTTTAAATAGAGAGATTGCTAATGTCGTAGATGTTGTTTAAATTTTATATTTTATAGCAATTGACAATTATACATTCGAAGTATAAACGAGGGATGCCCTTCATTCACCTGGTTTCCTACCATGCATCTTGGAATGGAATACAAAACATCATACGTAACAAAGGCAAATGCAGATGCAGATAGCAACCGGCAACCGGCAACAAGATCCAAAGACGTCAGTGGCAGAGGGCAAGAGAAAGTTAGGATCAGGTTTTGCAGCTAATGATGCATCATAAATCGTGGATTGTTGCTTACCTTCTCCACTCATTTAATTCCATTTAAACGCACCTTTACCATACTTATTTACTACATACTATCTGGATGAGACTGGTACTAGAGTGGTACGGTCGTGCTTGATGATTCTTGAGAGTATAAATACTCCGTGCAAAACTGAGATCAGTACATTCGGAGATTGTTGACTTGTTCTGTGAATAGCAAAATTTGTCTTTTTGTTGCAGCTTAACGTCAAGAATTCATCATGAAGGCTTTCGTAAGTTCCACCTCCAAATTATGAAATGAGTTTCACTTTGTAATTTTTATTGTATTTTTTGAACTCTTAAAAATCCTAATTCATAATTTTGATTAAAAAAAAAATTTAAAATTTAGATTTTGCTAGTTTTTCAATTAAAATAAATTCCAGTAAAATATAACTGACGTTTTGAATGTTTTTCGTTACAGATTGCTGTTATGTTGGTCGCCGCCGTGAGCGGACAGATGACCTCAGGAGTTGACCGTAACATCATGGACCTCCTCCGCACTCGCCAAGTGCTCAACCGTGGATTGAACGTCCCAACTTACTACAACCAAGTTGTGGGACAACAGATGGGCGGAGTCTACGGAGACTTGACCACTGGACAATTCTTGCCATCCACCCAACAACTCAACATACCCTCCGAGTTGAACGTGTACAACACCAACTCTTTCACGACCCTCTACACCCTCCGTCAACTGTACACCCTCCCCATCTTCCAGGAGTACATGACCCTCCCCCTCTTCCGAATGTACTTGAACTTCCCCGCCTTCCAACAATACTTGGTCAGCCAGTACTTCCAACAGTACTTCACCCAGACCACCTTCCGTCAATTCTTTGTCGAGCCCGCTCTCTTCTTCAAGTACGTCTTCCCAGTCGTCCTCCAGTACCAACAACAGATCGGAACCACCACCTACGGAGTCGAGACCCTCACCGTCCCAGAAGTGTACGTCAAGTACGTCCCAGAGATCTACCGCGGACTCATCCCCGCCGTCACCCGTGATGTCGTCCCAGAGGTCTTCCGTGGAATCGTCCCCACCGTCTACACCGACAACACCAACACCTACACCTACGGCAAGCGCGTCTTCCCCTCCATCTACAACACCAACACCTTCGGCATGGGCTACAACAAGAACATCGTCCCAGAGGTCTACAACTACAACAAGAACATCGTCCCAGAGGTCTACAACACCGAAATGTACGGAACCGGATACAACACCATCAAGAACGTCTTGAACACCGAGGAACTCACCCGCAAGGTCCTCTTCCCCCAAGTCTACGGATTCGGAAAGAACGTCTACAACAAGAACTTCAACATCTTCAACAAGCAGACCGTCACCCCATTCACCACCGGCTACGAGACCGTCGTCCCAATGACCTACAACACCAACACCTTCGTCCCCAAGACCACTGAGACTCTCCTCTTGGAGAAGATCTTCAAGGACTTGGTCGAGGGAAAGATCAACATTGAGGACCTCAAGGTCAACACCGAAGGTCAATTCATCGGAGAGAAGTTGAACAAGATTGTCGACCCCATCACCGTAATTGCCACTAGTTTAACATTTTTCCATTTCTCGAATTTAAATATTAAAATCTCAGTTGTACTAAAAGATACCATGACATGCCAAATATTCATGAAATCTAATACATGAATTTTTTACTTTTTAAAAATTCTAGATTGTCGAAGGCAAGCTCGTCAAGCCCGTCGAAGGTCAACTCAACAAGGAAGCCCTCCTCAACAAGGAAGCCCTCCTCAACAAGGTCATTCTCAAGAAACAAATCTTCAACAAGTTGTAAATTATTTCCACAAAGAAATATTGATTCTTATTTTTGAGTTACTTCACAAATAAGAGTTAGATTTTTTTTTCAATTTATTTTATGACTACTGATATGTATTTCGAATATTCGGATTCTTGCCCTCGTATGTATTTTCTTCTTCAGTCTTCGTCGTCAAATATTTATGCTGAATTGTAGATAGTGTCAAAAAAAATTTAGAACTGAATTTGCTTAGTTTTTATTTTACACTCTGGCGTTTCCTACATTCTTCATAGATATGTAACTATCATCAAACTATTTAATGAATGCGAAGTTTAATTTATTTGTTTTTGTGTAGGTATGTCACTCCTGTTTTATTTTTTAAGGGGCTTGACTACCCGTTACATGAGTAATAGTGTTGTTAGTCTGCTGCTTAAATTATTGTTGTTGTTTTGCCTAATGGTCTGGTACATGCTCAAATTCAATAAATACTAAAATTGCGTTTATTAAAATTGCAAGCAAAAAAAATTCTCTGTGTGTTTCGTAAACTGTATTTCAGTCATCCCATCATTTGCATTTACGTGATTAAAATTATTGTTGCAATGCACAATCATTCCATTTTCTACCATGCATGCTGATAAGTACATACTGGACTGCAAGCGTAATTAGTTAAGTAATCACAATTTAATATCGGAGCTGTAAAATTAAATAGGAATTAGGAAGCCGTATATAATAACACTTTGATCTTGATCAAAGAAACTTCCTATCGCACTTTCTAACGTATATTTTAGACACCTTCAAGCTTGAAGGAAACCAGGAGATGGCCACGGTTGTACAGTTTTCCAAATCACTTTCAATCTTTGGAAGGTAGAATATTTTCTTTTAATCCCATAATCACATTATATTTGCTGTAATATAGCACACGTAGTTAAAAGTTAAAGCTTTAAACTTGCTTTTAAATTTAAAATGATCTAGTTTAGAATGTATGTATGTTTTACAGTTTTCATGGGCCTATTTTATTCTTGGTATTTAGCGACACTGCAATGCAGCTAAAACTGCATAATAAACTAAAAAGCTCAGGATCTAAAAGCATTAACATTATTTATTAACTAATGCTTAGGTAATTAGTTAATGCTAACCAGTTAGTCAATTAGCCAGTTCTACATTTAAGTTTTAAAAAGAAAAAGAAAGTAAAAGGACTGAAATCAGTGCAAGTTGAGCACAGCATTTGTGTAAGAATTAAAGCGCGATAAAATATGGACCACTAAAATATTAGACTTGATCTTGTGCGGGAGTTTTAAAATTTATTGTATCTCTCGAAGCTTGCAAATTTGGAAGGTACATAATTGTAAATTTTCACTAGTTAAAGATACTTATAACTAGTTTTAGACCTTCAGAGGAGGCAGCATTTTAGTGTCTCAAAAAAAGAAGATCTGAAGCCTGAAGCTTGTATGTTGTAAGCCAATATTTGCACTCAGTTTGCCGTTAAAAGATATGTGAGATAGGGAATAATAGTAAATAGTTGTGGAATTACGAAATTACGATTGGCATTTGGGCATTGGGACGGGACACAGGTAAAGATTGAATATTTGATCATATATAATTATATTACTACTACACTACTACATGTGTGTGAATTGTGAATGTGGGATTGCTATTGAACTCATCTGCCTGCCTGCCTGCAGTCTGCAGCGTCTTTATCTATTGTATGTTATAATGTATAATGTCCAGTGTTGTATTTGATAAAACCTCATCATCACCAACGACAGGAGCGTCAGCGTCAGAGACTTGTGGTCAAAATATTAGCAGCAGCAACATTAACATTAATGAGACTAGTGGAACTAGTCAGAGTAGTTCTTGTTTAAGTGGCATGGATCATCATCGGAGTGGAATAACTACCGGCAATTCAAATTCAATGGATATTGTTTCATCACCTGCAAATCAACCTTACGGTCACGGTAGTGGTAGTGAGCGTGAGGCAGGTGATCCAAGTATGGAGAGTCAAAGTCAGCAAACTCAAGATAGTGCACGGGACAGAGATCGAGATCATATTCGGGACCGGGACCGAGATCGTGAAAGAGATCGAGACCGAGATCGATTACAACTCACAGATCAAGAACTGCGAGATGCATCCAAAGAGCGATTAATTGATGTCTATTATCAGCTTCAGAAATATATGGATGGAATTCAGCAAAAGTCGCAAGGTTTCAATACATTTCATTCAATGCAGTATAGCAATATATTATGTAGTTGGCAGTTGAAATAAATTGTTATTTTATAATACTTTTTAATTTTACGTTATTTGTATGACGTTTGACGTTGGCTGTCATCTGTTTCAGTTGTCAGTTGCATATTAATGCTACAAAATTAGCTCAGCAGATTGCATTCTCTCGCATAAATATGAAATAACATACAGTTGACAGTGGATAGCTATTATACATAACAGAAACAGAATTGATTAGGCAAGAGGTTCGATTTAACCTCAATGAAAGCTAAATCAATTCTTGTACACTAAACCATCTCAATCAAAACGAATGTCTTCAAAATGTATTGAATTCTAAATGGTATGATGACGATGTGTTTTAATTGATCATATCTGTAAATTTTATTTAAGCTACCAACGGCAAGAGCTAACAAATTAAATTATGTGTAAACGGATCCGTAGTAATGTTATTGCAACTTTTTTTCTATTTTTTAGATGAAATTTTCCAACTCCGAGAGTCAGAAGAAAAGCTTCGTGCTCAACATGTGGAGGCTTCAAGACGAGAAAATGTACTCGTAATGAGATTAACAATGAAGGAACACGAAGTACAAGAATATGCATCCCAATTAAATGAACTTAAAAGTATGATGATCCCATCCACCGGTACTCTTCGATCCACTTTACTAGATCCAGCTGTAAATCTCCTTATTCTGAGGATGAAAAAAGAGCTGGAGGATACCAAGAAGAAACTGGAAGATACTCAGAATGATTTAAATGCTTGGAAGTTCACACCAGACAGGTAAATAATATTCAGATTTAATATTGTGAGCAAAAGTAATCGTAGGGTTCGGGGATCCTTATCTTCTGAAAACTTTTGGATGTTGGTAGTTGTAGTGGTCTGTGTACTTAATATCGCATTGCTTGATATCAATTAATTTTCTCCTCATACTTTTTATGATATTTAATGTCCTAATGTTTTGATATGCAGCTACTTACTGTATATAATTTTGCATAAGTGTATTATACGTCTAAACTGCGAGTAAATTGAAATTATTTTCTTTTTTCTACTCATATAGCAATACGGGAAAGCGTCTCATGGCCAAATGTCGAATGTTGTATCAAGAGAATGAAGAATTAGGTAAAATGATTACAAGTGGGAGGGTAGCTAAGCTTGAAACGGATTTAGCCCTTCAAAAGTCTCTTACCGAAGAAATGCGTAAAGCTCAAGCGGGTTAGTTTGTCATGCAAAATTTAAATTATTGTTGTTGTCGTATTTTTTAAATGCCCACTTTTCAATTTGTAAATGTAAAAATGTAAATTGACATCTTTCATTAAAGGTTATTACTTTGAATTTTTTTTAGAAATGGATGACGTTGTTCAAGAATTAGACGAAGACATTGATGGTATGCAAAGTACAATTTGTTTCTGGCAGGAGCAGATGAAGGTCCGGCAACAAGAAATTCCGATACCAGCAAGTACAGTAATTGAACCACCACCTTCATCACAACAGCAACCACCACCCCCCACTCGTCATCACCATCATCATCACCATACATCCTCGTCCTCGTCTCCCCCACTCATCGTTAGTAAAGATAAAGGTTTCCAACCAGAAGAACAAGAGGCGGAAGTAGATGTTGCCTCCACATCCGGTGACGGTGGTGATAGTGAACTTGAACCCCTTGAAATTGATGTGGGTGATCAAGATGAGGCTTCTTCTGTCCCAGCTGGCCCTGGAACCGGTGGTTCTGGTTCTGGTGGTAGTTCAAGCGACAGTTTCACACCCATTAGAACACGAAGTGTTCCCCTCAATGTTAATGCCACCACGGCCAGTGCTGCTGGCAAAGTGGTCCTCAGTGAAAGTGACACTATTCCCTTCGTAAGTAATAGTAGTACCCGCTCATTAAATACATCGTCGTCCATGGATGGCATCTCCGATGGGGACGACGAGGAAGTTAACAATTAAAAATAGGTATAATCTGTGTCTAATTGTAAAAATCGTCGACACTATTTAAAGAATACTAGGTAAGTTACAAAGTTGTAGAATACTACAATAGTAGGCACTTATTGTATTACCACAGCTACTTGTCGTCTGTGAAGAACCAAAATGACCCATATCCATTTTTAACTAATTGCGAAATGTACTATCTACAAACAATGTACGAATATCGTGTAATCCTTAAGGCATGAGAGAGAGAAAGTAAAAGCTTTTATTTACACTGGTACACAATTGTACTTGCCTGAAAGACACAGTAACAAATATACATTGTTTCACAAAAACGATTTACAAAGTAACGATGAAGTCATACTGACGAAGGATAAAAATAATTAAGCTTTAACTATAGAATATAAATGATTATGTGCAATCCTGTTAGAACCACGAACAGCCGCTACAATTACTTCTTTAACCATGGAATAGGGCAATAGAAAACTCTTTCTAAACTGCTCAAAGAACTCCGTAATTGTTCCCCTTGCACCAACAAAAAGCCCAATAACTTCCATTTTCTCCAATCCATACTGTTTCATAAAATATGGAATACATTGGTTATATATTGCTTGCTTCTCCAAATCCACTTCTTTTGCTTGGTCTTCATTTTTTTCAAACCGTACTGTGGGGTCAATGATGTATCCAATTCGGGATGGAGTATCATAACATAAAATGTCAACACGTTGACTTGTGTCTGTACACGTCACTTCTTCATGAACAGTCCAAAAACGCTGCGATCCAGAAAAAGCTTTACGCAAATAACTTGCAACGATTGATCGAATTTCGTGATGTCTTGTGTTGCGAAGTAAATCACCTTTCTGACAGCTACCAAGGACATGACTAAGGGTTTCTCTCTTGTTACAATGACGGCAACAAGGTTCACCTAGGCAGCGACCAGGAATCGACTTAACTGGATACACATTACATGACATTTTTAAAATAGACACCCATTCAGAAGTCGTGAGCCCAACTTTGTCCAATATTATACGATTTCCAGTTGTATACTCTTGATAAAGTTTGACTCCCATTCCTTTTTGAGGCAAATCACACCATTTAACATATTCTTGATCCCGTAACTTTTTGCGAATAATCTGGCCAGGTTTAGTTTTGGGACGAGCTGCAACCAGAGACTCGATTTCCGTAACATCCAACTGTAATGCATTTATGCACTGGTGCATCTCTTCTTCCACTTTACGAACAAAAGGAACGTACTTATCCTTAGAACCAAGTAGTGACACACAGATATTATATTGCTGAATAAACGCCTCCCATGTAGCACGAACAATTTGGAGACCCCTATGGCTTTTGGTTGTGTATAGCATGGCATCAGGTGTGTCTGCAGGAAGCCCTATAATCTCTTTAACTGAGCTTTTAACCAACTTATCTAAGTTGAACAAGAATTTTGAGGACAATTTATGCAGTGGAGCAGTTTGCAAGGGATAGATAAGTGAAGGCCAAAGATATTGATTTATAATTTTCAATTTTTGGTTAGGATATAGCATCGGGGTACCCACAAGATTTTGTAAATCTTTTTCAAAGTTTTTTATTACTTTTGCAGGGTCAAAAATAATAAAAAAATAATAAAAAGTTCCATATGTTCATTCATAGAACATATGGAACTTTTCAAAAGCGTGTAATTAGAAAATTTTATACTTTTCAAAAGCGTGCAATTAGAAAATTGTATACTTTTCAAAAGCGTGCAATTAGAAAATTTTGTACTTTTCAAAAGCGTGTAATTAGAACATATCAAAAACTCATAATTAACATTTTACGGATCCAATTAATTTAGGGTATTTTTTAATTAAGTAGCTCATTTTAATTCTAGCGTAAATTGGAAATGGGTCATTTTGGTTCTTCATAAACGCTATTACTAATACTTACCATTTTTAAGCAAGCTATCTCTTTTTTACATTGAACTTATCATTTCGATCATTTTGAATAGATTCTGTAAGACTTCGACCAATTAATGTATTACTAATTATTATTATTATTATTATTAATTGTATTATAATATCGTCCTTGAAGGTGCAAACAGGACAGTTTCACATTTCTGAATAATCTATAGAGTGTGCTATGCTCTACGTACAAATATTTTCAAAATTCAAAAGTAAAATTCATACTTTTAAAACAGTTCAAATCCAAAACTTGATGGGGTTCTGTTACTGGGTAGTTTTTATCTGTACTCTGTACGTTGCTGCTGTGTATGCCACCCCCTTATTTTTATTTTGTGCTATTGATTATTACAATACATGTGTAAAAAATATTGTATTTATTTGTTAAAATTTCCATGAGCTCATATTGTTTATTGCTGTGTAAATTACTGCAAATGGGAGTCATTATTTAGAATTTTATCATACTTTAGCACCTTCACTGGCAATATAATAATTATATGAGCTTTGAATTATGTAGTGTGGAACTGTGTATAGGAAAACATGCATTGGTATTGGTATTGTTACTATTTTGTTGTTTCTATACTGTGTTATTTAAGTTATGTGTTTGTATCGGCTTGTTTGTTTAAATGTTACAAGTTACAAAATTTTGTAATAACAATAGATACAGTTTTTGTAACCTTTAGTGTTCACAACACACAATTTATTAAGAAAATATCTATACAAGTTAATTGAATGAATAAGACAGAATATGTCGTTTTGTACGTACGTAAGAACATACATTAAATAATCCCTATATTTAGTCTGTAATATATTTTATTTTGTTTTTATTGAGTTCATTTGAAATTATGGGTTTACAAACAGAAATATTACACTTTCTTACCCTAAGAGCTACTTTCAGGTTCAGTCCTAATTCATTATTATAGCGGGATACGATACAACTTAACTATATCGGAAGTATCGGAACCGTAGTATGAAGTACTTTCGGAGCGAACTTATTTTTTACCTAAATGCGTAATTTATAAAACCAGTACATATTTCATTTTTATTACAATGCAAAAATAGTAAATTAATTAGGAAAATAGCATATCTACTACAAATTCATAGAACTGGTATTATAGCACAGAACTTCGTTTTACATAATATTATGTACTGCTACAAACTACAGAATTAAGTAATGTTGGATGTTGGAGCAAATTCTTCTACATATTGTTTTTAACGATGCTGAATTCAGCAAAATCATTATAAACTAAACCAAATTAAATACACGCAGTTTCTAAATAGACTAATAGACGTCAGCTATAAGTAAGCATATATAACTAGTTACAATAATTATTGCAATCATATTACCTATCCATTATTAAAAAATATAAATAATCTGGTATCACTACTACGCTACGTGACCGCAATGGATATTGCTTAATATTTAACAATGTTGAAATTACCAAAATTCATTTTCCAGCTTGTATACTTAACACACTGAATTACGATTACCTCTGCTATGAAATTCATTAAATTAGATCAAAATTAATTCATTCTTTCTATGCCCCGCGCCCGAGTACAGCTAGAAGCTAGACCACGTCTCTCACTTACTTAATATTACTTTCAATTGCAACGCCTCTGTCCGAATTATTACTTGGATCCGACTATTCCCCAAGACTGGAATCACCGCCACGGTCACTGGGGGTTTTGACAAATCCCAACTTTTCCAGAAAGGTTATCATCGTAGCAAAAGCAAAGAATTGGCGAGGGCTGGTGGGAGCCAGCTCGTACACCAATGATATTCCAATGGAACTGTAAAACTGTTGCAAAAGTGGATCTTGACGCTTTCGGTTCATGACTGTGTACTCCCGCTTCTTCTTCAACTTCCCTCCCGACCAAGTCATTGATTTTTGGTTGAAAAATAATCCCTATATACAGAAATATTTCATAAAAGTGGATGGTCATCTACTGTAATAATTAGGCTATGTTTTCAATACACTAAATATTATTTGTTACATCTTCCAGCAAAATAAAAAATTAATTAGTTGCACATTCAATTTATGTACCTGATTAAACTCGTGAAGCTTAATTACACTGCTAAGCTGTCCCTCCCAAGCCTGGTACGCAGGAGATTGGTCCTGCCACGAGTTAATGTAGCGCTGCCAAGCAGCATTTGCGGGCATCGTCCACTTCGTAATTCCAGATGGAATTAGATTTTTCTCCTTGGGTATGTAGTCATCATTGACTTCAGAGAGATCCACGTGGACACGGTGACAGAAACCAGGGATATCCCGGAAATATCTTGGCATCTCTCGAACTGTCTCCATTTTTATCAGGAGTACAAAACCATAGTCTACGAATAGAGCCTGAAATGGGTTGGTAATTTGTATAGAAAATTTTAATGAAATACTGTAATTATCGCAAATATTTCTAAATTTCGAAAAAAAACAATCAATTTAAACAAAAATTATGCATGTTGGGTAATTTACTTTAGCGGATTTTGAAGACTTATCTACAGATAGTATCATCACACGTGCCCAGTAATCATATGTTTGATCATCTAGAGCTCTGGCAAGAGCAAAATCTCCAGGTTTGACGTCTGTTAATGGCACGACCGGTAAATGATTAGCTACAGATGTCAAATCTTGTGTCATCTGGTCAAACTCCCTAATTTTGTTAAGCATCCTTATGTAGAAATTGTCAATGCCGGTTCCGGCAGAAGTGATGACGACTGCTCCCATTTTGGATCGAATGGCTTCCGGGATGTGAGGAGCATATTCTATACGTAATATTTAGTAATAAAGATGTAGCAATACTGATACCCTCCTAATTTTACCCATACAAATAATTTTTTTACAGCAGCGAGTGTAATTTTTGCCAGTCTTACCAAAACCATGATTTAGATTGATATTGTGGAACGTTCTATCAAGGTCACTGTACAAGCTGAATGTATTTTTCTTAGGCAAGTTCCCTGCTGGGTCTTCTATTTGTAAGGCCATTCGCATATCTTGTGTAGTGTACGACGGAGGTAATGAATTGTCAATTTTCGAATAAGCAAGATTATACGCTCCAGTCCTTAAATTGCAGAAAGAATAATTAAATTACATTTAAGTAAACTTTGCAATTTTGTCTGTGAAGAATCAAAATAACCCATATTCATTTTTCAGCTCAAACCAACATCCACTATCTAAACAAATATTGAAATATGTCTTGAAATCATGCAAATACAACATTTACACTTCTTAAAAACATGTAAATACAACATTTTAAACTTTTCAAAAACATGCAAGTAGAACATTCTAGACTTTTCAAAAACATGGAAATGGAAAATTTGACACCTTTCAAAAACTCGTAATTAACATGTTATGCATTTTTCTCATTTTATTTTTATGACATAGCTCATTTTGATTCTAGTTTAGCCATTGGATATGGGTCATTTTGGTTCTTCACAGACGATTTTCAATTAATCATTATATAAAAGTT
Organism: Dicyrtomina minuta; assembly: GCA_949802685.1. Lineage (NCBI taxonomy): Eukaryota > Metazoa > Arthropoda > Collembola > Symphypleona > Dicyrtomidae > Dicyrtomina > Dicyrtomina minuta. The sequence continues at coordinate 123,155,095 of OX461808.1, read as the reverse complement.
TTAGATTTTTTTTTACTCAAAGCTGATTTTAAAATTATTTTAATTCATATTGCTTTTGTCACATACACTGGTCCCGTTGCATCTGCCATGTTTGCTCGAACTAATGCAGACTGAACAGTTCCATTGTTTTCCTTAGACTTCTCGGCTAGCAAAACACCATATGATGGAATATTGCCGTCATCGTCCGAATAGGGATTTTCCTTGAAAGTTTCCTTCCGTTCCTCTAGTATGAGGGTGTAAAATACTTTATCTAATAATATAAGACAAAAAAAATAAAACATTCAAAATTTTTTTTACATACCATAATGCTACTAATCTAAAACAACCGCAAAAAAAGTAAAAAATGAATATAATTAATAATTATATACAACAACTGAAACTGAACAGGAATTACCTGGCGTGCTTAGTGACTTGAATTGTTTTCTTGCTTCTGTTGACCATGTGTTGGCCCCATCACGTGGTTGAATATGGACCAAGTGCGCCTTAGTAGCTAATGCTTCCGCGGTATAAAATTTTCGGTCCAATACTCTCAAATCTTCGGCATTAGCGTAGGACCTGTAACCACGGTCGATGTCCCAAATCGTGGAAAGCGAGACCTTCTTCGAGTCCTTCTTCGAGTCCTTCGAGGGCATCGAGGGTTGTATCATTCGAACACGATTCCTAAAGTGAAAATACAATACAAATAAACGCTATTACAATGAATTACACATCACTAGTGCACTGATGTTTAGACATATATAGTTCAATCAGTGATGCAATACTATAATTTATTTTTACTAACTTTTCGATTTAAAAGTTAAAATAATAAACTCACCATGTTTTATCACGACGGTCGTACCAAGCATAGCAACGATTTCGAACGAGCAAGTTTTCCTTCTTCAAACATACGAAAAAAAAATCAGAAAAAATAAATGGATTTATAAAACAACCTAAGTTCAAAATTCAATGAAAGCAATAAATTAGTAATCCAAGAAGTAAGTAGCATGAAGACCGGGAAGGAATTTAATTACAATTGCGTAGTAAGATCTCCAATCTTCTGACTCGTACTTTGTCTGCATCTCTTTTTTCCATCCGATCACGGATTCTTCATTAGGAACATAAATCATGTGAAACTCATTCGGAGAAATGGAATGCGCGACTCGAAACAGCTTCAAAGAACTGTGGTCAGTATCCCTGAAGGGCTGGATAATCATTTCCTCGGAAGAAGGATTCTAAGTTCAAACAAAAATGCAAGCGCATATCGGTAAAATATCAAAGAACGTAACAAACTCAAATAAAACTACAAAGCAAAAATTAAGAAATCAGGGATAATTTTTAATAAAAAAAATGAAACGGTTGATGAAAAGTTTGCGAATATAAATTTTGATTACTTCTTTTTCTTTAACAGCTGGATGCACGATGTTGGAAGCAGCTTCATTTTCTCTTCTGGCATTTCGTCTCACATTCCTTTTCAAGGTGGACAGATTATTCTTGAGCTCCTCACTGACCTTTACAATAGAGTCTTTCAAAACCCCATGCTCCGATTTCAGCAATAGCTCAACCACCATTGACTCCCCTTGCCCGGAATTTTCAATACCGGAAGTAGCACTATTTTTTATAATGCACTGGAACTCATGTTGCTCGCCTTGTTGCTCATCCAAGTCCTGGTCGATGTTCAAATTCAAAATTTTGAAAAATTCTTTATCCACTTCATCTGCAAGTGCTTGGTTCTCCATACGACGGGAGAAGTTGCATAGTTGAGCTTCGAAACAGAGGGGACCGAGAGAGAGACCCTCAACTTCCGGAGGAATACTATATAAACTGAATAATTTAAAGAACAACTAATTGTAATAATTAAAATAATTAATTAATTAATTAATGTACAAGCGCTTAAACACATCATGTAATAAACATACGACACATGCAAAATTAAATGAAAATTGAATTTCTTTAAACGCACTGACGCAACGCTATAAATAATTTTACGACTTAAGGTTACAAATTAAGGCAAATATATTTACCTAATAGTTCTAATTAGCATTATACTATGCATCATTAATCATTAATAAAAAAAATTAACTTAAACCTACCTTGTCAAAGGGCTCCAGCCCTCATCACCGTAGTCCACAAAATGAATAATGGCTAGTGGGAAATTCCCTGGTTCGTTAGTAGAGTTAACTTCAAGCCCTTTAAAAATTCCACGCACATAAAGTATGACTTTCGGATTGCTCAAATGAAAACGACGAGCTACAACCCACTGATCTTCCGAATCTGTCTTTATCTCCTCCAATCTATCCTCCGACAAGTCGGTTTCCTTAATAAATGGATGCAATTTCTTCTCACGCACTGAATCAGTCAGCCACCCATTCATCAAAAAAAGGGGACCAGCCTGCTCTTTCCAGCGAAGGTAGAATTTTGCTGGACCACTTTTGACCGAAGATATCAAAACGCAGCCTTCTGATTCCGGAATTAAGGGTGGCATCTCTTCTCCAGTCTTCCTCAAAAGGGCTCCAATTTCTTCAGCTGCAAGAACAGCGTAAGTCCCCAACACCGCGCACTTGCCAACTACAATAGTCAACTCATGCAGCCCTTCTGGGGTATTGCCTTTTTTCGTTTCCAAAGATTTCAACTGGATGCCATTCAAAGCAGCGTTATTACTGATCACCGTGTGGCTGTGCCTCGCTATCTGCAAACTCTGTACCTAGAATCAAAAACAATTACATAATAGGTAATCAATTGAAAATACGGCAAAATAAACCTGATAATTAAGGCAACCAAATCACACGCAAAACATGTGAACAAATGCATTTTTATGAAAAGTCACAATCGGGTACAAATAATGAATCAAGAAAAGGAGCCTATAAAATCTAAACTAATATCAACTATACTGGAGTTAATAAACATATACCTTTAATTAATCCATTATCGTAATAACAATTATTATATTTTGCGAAAGTAAAATTTGCATAAAAATATGTGAACACAAGCCAATTATTACTAAATTACTGAACTTACAGTTCGGGCCCGTCCCCTAGAGCCCGACATCGTTCTAGATGACGATGAAAGACGTCACTGCTACAATTTTTACTTTTCTACTAATTATCAGTAAATCAATAATAATTTATTATCCCCTAATTTATAACACAAAATATTCAGTACAATTGATCACTCGCTGCTGACCTACACTTGACTGGGACACTGACTAGTCAGGATTCTACTAAAAACTTACGTCGATTTGGATCGATCTTCTAATGCTCCTGCTAGTTAGAAATAGTAATGGTGAATGAAGTATGATCAAGACTGTCACCTTCGTTTTGTTAGTTTCGGTTTGATGCTTCGATTGGCTTCGATGAACGTCCTGATATACGTATTTCGATCGTTCGTTTGTGATACTTCTAATAGGCAGTGCATTGGAATGCAGAACGATACTGGATTCGAATTCGAATATCGTTCGTTCGTGTAAGTCTCAAACAGCTCAATATTGCACTATATTACAGCCTTCCATATCGCCGGTGAAGAAGCATTTTTGCCCAAGTCCAGCCCAACGCTAAAAGCATTATTGCCCAAGTCCATACGTTTCTTAAATGCATTTTTGCCCAAGTCCATGCAAATCTAAACTGCAGCAGATGCAGGTTGAACAGGATAGGTTTAGATGGACTTGGGCAAAAATGCTTTTAAAAACGTATGGACTTGGGCAATAATGCTTTTAGCGTTGGACTGGACTTAGGCAAAAATGTTTCTTCACCGGCGATATACGTTTTCTTACCATAAGCTTTGTGCAGAGCTCCAGAATTTTCCTTTGTTTCCAATAATTATAGAAAAGGAAGTATCCTTAATAGTTTATATAAATGCCTCCTTGTGACGTTGTCGGTAATCAGCTGAAAGCATGTGGAAAGGTTCTGTGCTATTTACAGTTTGTTGGTGGCGTACTGGCGTGCTGTAGAAAACGACCACAGACATCACAGCATGGGGTTACGAAATACAGATGAATCCTATTGTTGTGTATTACACAAGATTTCCGAAAAGTGTATACTGGGAGATGTCTTCGTGAATGTAATTTACTTGGACCGATTGAAACTTATTAAATCAAATAGCAAAAATATTCTTAATGGCAGCTAGGCAGCTACATATAACATAATATAGCAACGACGCAGTAGTATTCAAAATATTAGTGTCTTCGTGAACCAAGTACACTAACTTTAATTTTAACACATGGATTTTCTAATTTGTAGCACCTATAAGTCCAAGACGGGCCGGTGCATACTGTTTAAATTAACGTAAATGGCCATTGACGATGAATCGACGAATACTAAGGGTCCATAAATGATGTTACCCATATTGTCACTATGTTTTATAGGACCCGACTCGCCCAATGTCGTCACTTTAAAATTGCGTAAGCAAGCGGCTACCGTTAACATGGCATGTCATCAATACCTGACTAGACCCACTGACCCTGCCAATGGCATAATTTATGAACGACCCATTATACACGAATATGCAGTCGGGACCAGAAAATTTATAGGGAAAAGCCAAAAATAATGTCATCGATTTCATTTTGACCATTTTTTGAAGGACCCACCCACCCGAACAATAGGATGACACACTTTTTAGCGTTGGCGCAAATGGGAGGGGTTTTACAGAACCGACTTACAAAATCGATGACATCATTTGTGGATCATCCCTTACAAGGACACAATTACCCCCTAATCCCTTGTCATCCCCCACGCCCCACTTTGTAAATATCTATTTTTGACATTGGACGTCTTTTTAAAGTGACCCATCCTCAAAGGTCATGATAACATGCCCGGTCTCTTGTATAATACGAATACCTACATACCTTGTAAAGTGTCATTAACTTACAATTACCCTTTCATATAGGTTACGCTTCAAAGTATGTAACGATTTATCGATTTATTATTTTACAAAGAAATATAAACAAGCTAGCAAATAAAAACCCTGGACTGCATTTTTATTGTAAGCATACTCATAAAATAAATTTTAAATATTAAAACTAATTCAAATTACATACATATTAAGTCACATATTTGTTGACGCCCATGGAGCAAGAATTTTATTTAGTCTAAAAATGTGACTCATATATTTAAATTAACAGAGTATAGTATACTATTCAGCTTTGTAAATATAATTCATTACAACATAACATGCATTTTAATTTTTTTTAAATATTTACTTCCGTATTTTTATTCAAGTATCTGGGCATAAAATGTAATCATCAAAACCAGAGGTCAATTTAATGACATCTTATGCATATAATACTAATAGAGGTATTACATATTTAATCTAAAATCCATGGGTATGTACCTACGTAACTAACTTGTTGTATTACAAGATGTTGGTTTATTAAATCAAGATTGATCGACATAAAATATCGGTTGTAGGACATTTGCTACCCGGACATTTACTACCCGGAATTTAGCTATCCGGACATTTGGTACACGGAAATTTGCCACCCATGACCAAATCTAGGACATTTGCTATCTACGACTAACCTATAGGATATTTGCTACCCATGCATGTACAAAGTTTTTATTAGTATTTGTTTATTGTTTATTACGCTACTGATCATATGTTTACGCACAAATCATATTTACAAAAATGCTTCACAGTAATTCCTTTGTTCAGTATCCATTATGCAGGGTTCGGTTTAACCACCTGGACAAAGTGTTTTGCCATGCCAACCGGGAAAAACCATGTTATAACATGGCAAAAGGTGTATTAACATGGTGAAACATGGTAAAACTGCAAAAGTAGTCACATTTAGACTAAAAACAATATATTTCGCTATATTTATAGCCTTTATTTATTTCTCAGTTCTCAGTGCTTAAAATAATTTCGTTGTAATATAAAATAATATACCTACCTAATTGTAAAAAGATAAAAACTAATTTAAAAAAACAAAATAACTTTAATATAAGATGTAATATAAGCCATGTTTCAAGATTTGGCAAATATTAAAGTAAACTTTCTAACTTCGAACTAAATTGAATTCAAGTAAAGTAATATTTGTCCTTAAACTAATTAAACCAACTTAAATTTATTTATATCAACATTTCAAAAGTATGAAATGAAATCTTGTAGGTAGTACAAATACAAAAACTAAACTTATTTATTTTTTTTAGAGCGGGCATCAGACTCATGAATTTGATTTCGAAGTGTACGGTGGAAAAATGACATTTTAATAAGTCGCTCATGTTTCATACGGTTTCTGGAATCGGTTTGGATGTAAGCAAAAGTTGAAAACATTTTTTCAGCAGATGCATTACTAACAACTAAACGGAAAAGAGATCTGCAAATCCGTTGGGTAGAGTATTAAGCTCTTTGATGTTCGACTACTATTCAATCGGGTTGTAAATGCTCATAGTCCGAGGTTCAAGCCAAAGCTGGGAAAAAATATAGGTCTTCCACCTTTATCAAATGAGCCTAAAGTGGGTGCCCTAGACTTTGATTTACTTGTGGGGAGTATTTCAGTGTCCAGGTCAACGCTATTTGCTTTGCTACAATCGATTTCACAATCCGTTTTATTTTAAGGTTTAATTTTAACGAGCGTTTGTAACTGTAGCACTACTCATGCTACTGCACCAGCTGAAACTACACCTTCAACTGTCGTCGATCGTCGTGTAACATCAGAATTACGATTATGTGGTGTAGTATTTAATGTAGGTACCTACATAAATAAATAGGATAGGGAGACGTATGAAACAAAATTCTGTCGTATCAGATGCTTGCTTTTATGCACGCGTAGTTTCCAAATTAAAAAAAACTATTTTCACTGGTTGCCAGTTTTACCACCTTGCCGTTTTTAACACCTGGCAATTCCCTTACCTGTATTAACATGTTAATACAGTGGTTTAACCATGGTTTTGTCCAAGGATGTTAATACTACTTCCTAACCCTGATTATATAGACCTATAAAATAAAAGAATGGAGCGAGTCATTATTATTATCTAAATTTTGATTTGAGAAATCGTGCAAAATTATGTGCGAATATGAAACTGAAAAAAATAAAGTCGTGCTATACGCCATATCATAAATCAGTGGACCAGGATTTCCAGATTTTCAGTTTGTGAGTGATGCATGTGGGAATACGTAGTATAGGTACCTAGGAAAGTATAGGTAGGTAGTTTTCTGGCCCTGGCCTGGAGTAGTTAACAGGCTTGAAATAATGTGAAGCAATTTTTTGAAAGGGCATAATATATAAAGCATGAAAAGCAAAATTACGTAGAAAACTTATGTTCGGCATTATCACTGAGTTTCAACTATATTTAAACTATGTATATATTTTCTTTATGATTCGCCAAAACAAAAATGTTGCAAACAAATAAAGGTTGAAGCTGTATCTAAATTCTGAATAGCAAGTATTACTTATGTAGGAATTACAGAAGTTTTGAACTCATCAAAACTGTTTACGTTGACAAATTAAATATTTTATTCACGAGTCGAGAGAGAAGCACTTCAAATTTCAAGATGGCTTTGAACGATTACTATTGCTATTTTCTTATTTTTCGGATGCATGATCGACGTGTCACAAAAACTTGTTCCTGTGCGTACAGTTTTTTTGTTCAGCTTGTCATGCCCCAGTTGTTTCTTTACATTTACTTCAAATACAGGGAGCAGAGACATTTATTAAATATGTGATATTTGCGCATTGCTACTCATTGTGCACTGAATACTGATTTCCTAAACGTGAATAAATTGATTTTTTAAAATGTTCAGCTCAATTCAGCTGTATAATCGTACTAAGAAAAAAAATAATGACGGACTAATGTAAGGGATGAGCCAGATCACATGTCATATGGTCATGGTATAGAACACAGTTGACTTTTTGCCTTCAGTTCAGCTTGGAATTAGGAGATTTCAATTTGCAATGCAAAAAATTAAAAATATTTTAACAAGGTCATCCAATATAGCCGATACCTGCTTCAAAGTCCATCTAGAATTCAATGCAAAAGCTAGTAGAACATAAATATATTATGTAATAATGAAAAATGTTAATCACGTTTTCTACACAAACCTGTAGACCTATTGCTTATACAAAATGGAAAATATGTAATAATATTATGTATACCGGCCGAGTTTACAAGACGCACTGGGAATATAAGTGCATGGAGAGCGAGTTGTATCCCAAATATGAATTTTAAGTCAGTGTTCAGGTCACAACTCAAGTGTTCGAAATGGCATCATTCGCATTATTCATTAAAAAATAATGAATAACGATTATCTCAAATCTAAACTGAACTTTTTTATTGCTTTTAATTTTTTTAACTATAGCTACTGTTGGAAAGAAAATGAGTCGACTTGCGAAAGAAAGCTTCAGTTCGTTCTACAACCTCACGCACCATTCTCAGCAAAGGAAGCTATATTACTCGCTCAGCCCATTTGCAACTGTAGTAATTGACTTTCGTTTACTCTCATTTCTTTCTTTCGAAAGCTACACAAAATTCTAAAAATGGCCAGCTCCAGCGCGTTCGATTTCTCTGGAAGGCGAGTTTTAGTTACTGGAGGTGGCACAGGTACTAAATATAGGATTTAAATATCTATACTTAAGATAATATACTAACCAAGAGATCTAAGAAGTGTTATTGAAGGGAAATTCATATTTCGAATAAAAACAGAAATTTTAGTATACAGATTTCATATACAATTGATTAGAAATTGGTTATTTTGTAAAGGTAAAAATACTGAGTGTTATCACTAGTAAACGAATATTCTCGAAAATTCAGCCGAGATTTAACAAAACAATAATTATCTTTCCAGGAATCGGAAAGGCTATCGTGAAGAAATTTGTTGAGTTGAATGCAATAGTATTCGCATTGGATAAAGATGCTGAAGCTTTGGCCCACTTGACTGCAGAGTTCCCGTCCGTCAAAACTCTTGAAATTAATGTCAGTAACTGGGATGCGACTCGCAAGGCCGTCCAGTCTGTACTCCCAATACACCATTTAGCAAATCACTGCGGTATTGTGCAGACTAAACCACTCTTGGATACAGATTTATCGGACATTAATGCGTGAGTGTGAAATTTATACTTTATTTTTTTATTTTTAGACACATCCAAATGGTAGCATAGAATTTTGTTTTACTTTATTGCTTTATTGTTGCTCACCTAATATTTGATAATCTTTGAAGACTCCTTGACGTGAACTTCAAAGCCATCGTGAATGTGGCAACGGTCGTGGCAAAAGGGATGATTGACAACAGGGTTGAAAATGGAACGATCGTCAACACTAGCTCCGTTGTGGATCGACTTGTAATTCCCACAATTGGACTCTACACGGCCTCCAAGGCTGCAATTACAATGTTGACCAAGACCATGGCTGTAGAATGGGCCCCTCACGGCATCCGTGTCAACTGTGTCCGTCCAGCCATGTGCAAGACGGAAATGATCCTGGCTCAGCCACCTGAAGTTCAAGATGCTATCTGCGGCCCGTTCATCAAAAGGATGCTGTCCCAGCGACTTGTTGAGACTGAGGATGTTGCGAATTCACTTGTCTTTTTGTCCAGTACATTGTCGGCGAGAATTACTGGCTCTGATGTAACTATTGATGATGGTTACAGCCTTATGTGAAGTACAGCTTTTAACACACAACTATTTCTATACGAGTAAAATACTTCTCCTCAACTGTCACCCATGTCTTTTCCAATTAAAAACAACTAACTGTCTTTGTTTGAAATTCAAAAATAAGTAACAATTCGGAAGGCGTAAAAGATAAACTTTAAGTCTGACATTTGAAAATTTTTAAATTTTGCTTTAAACAACTTTCGTAGAATTTTAAACTGAACCTGAATTTAAATAATGTACAATATCTGTACAATGCATTAATGGACTGCAATATTGCTTTGACTATGTACATCTACGATACACCAAATTTTTGAAGATCATTTATTCATTAATTGGTTGGTACAACTGTAACAAGTAAATTCATACTACTCTACAATTGAGGATATAACTGTGCATCCACTAAATTTTTCGTACAATAACAATAATCCAACAGAAATACAATAGTTATATATTATGCGTAATTCATACAATTCAATATAATGCAATATTTTTTCGTAATAGAAGTCGCAATGCTAAAAATATCAAACCCTTAAAGCGAAAAATCATCAATTATTGCTAAAATCCAAAACATACAGCTCAGTGTTCGCCATCTCAATTATCTTGAATCATTCGTACTTAAATTGTGTCAATCCATTTATAAGTCAAAATCAAGTCATGAAATAAAAAAATATAAACATAACAATGTATATTTAGAAACGAAGTCCACACCACTAAAGAAGTAATACATTTTATACGGGCGCTAATTGAATTCAAATAATGGAATTCCCATTTCAATATAAATAAATATATTCTGAATATATCGAAGTTATAAGTACATTTAAATCAACGCTCACGAAAATAAGTCAAAGTTTCACGATTTGATTGTGCTCCATCAACAACTGCCACAAAGGTTTGAACTTGTATGGTTTGTCCAACCTCCCCTTCATTTCCATGTCAATCGTTATCCCTACCTAGGGTTGCAGATAAAGCCATAAAGATCATAAATTTTTTTTACCAGCCCCCGCCTATAATGGCGGTACAAATCGGCTAAAATGGCATTAATCGCAGAAATTTTTAAGGCAGATAGGTTATCCATACACAAATCATAAATGATATAGACTACGCAGATTCTTACCGAATTGTAAAATTGCTTGAGCAGTGGATGATCCCTAGCTTGATTGAGAGCAGCAAACCGCGACGTTTTCAAAAGTGGCCCTGCATACCATTTCAAAGATTCTCGACTAAAATGAATGGGCTGAAAAAATAAATAGATATTCAATTGATTTTCTTTTTAAAATTATTCCGTGATGGAGAAAAACTTTAGAACGTATCGATCTCGATAATTCCAAAGAAATTAAGTTATTATTATTTTACAATTAATATTTGCATTAAACCTGATTGAACTCTTCCAGCTGAATGCACTTGTCGTTTAGACTTAAATCTGAATCCGTTGCTTGTACCTGCCAACAATAATAAATTGGCTTCCATTCCTGCCATGAAGTAATGCATTTATTCCACCCAAGTTCCACTACTAGGGACCAGCCGTTCACCTCCGAAGGCACCACTAGATTTTCTCGAGTTGAGAAGTCCAAGTGTACACGATGACAAAAAGGTGGGACTTTTGCAATGGATTCAGGAAGTCTCCGGAGTAGGTCCAAGTTTACCGGAACTTCGAATCCGTAGTCTACGAACACCGCCTAAAATACATAAATACATTGTGTAGGTGAAAAAACATTACACACATCAACTTTCTTCATACTTCAAAGTTGAATTTTAAATTGTATTAAGTTGAGTAGGACTTACGCTAGCCATATCCTTAAAAGGATTAACTTCAGTAATGACTGCACGTCCATAAAAGTCGTATTTCTCACAGTCTACTGGTTTTGCAATAGCAAACATGCCAGGTACAATGTCCATTGGAGCTAAACCCGGCAAATTCTGCGCCACAATCGCCAAGTCATGTGCCATCAAATTAAGCTCAGCCATTTTGTTCTCCATTTGTATACAAAAATTTCCTGGACCAGAACCTGTTGAGCTTATAGCAATGTAGCCCATTCGAAACTGCATCGGTTGTAGAATGTGGTCATACGCAGCTGTTATGATCAAAAGAAAAAATTACAATTCATAGAATTAGCTTCATTGCATTGGTGGCATTAATTAATGACCACAAATTTATATGATCTTTATCTATGTCACCCACTCATTTAGTTAATATTAAAAGCTATATGACTTCTTATTTAATTCATGTCGTCTGTGAAGAACCAAAATGACCCATATCCAATTTAAGCTAGAATCAAAATGAGCTATGTCATATAAACAAAATGAGAAACATGCGTAAAATGTTAATTAGGAGTTTTTAAAAACGTAAAATGTTCTATTTTCATGTTTTTCAACAATGTAAAATGTCCTATTTACATGCTTTTGGAAAGATGCAAAATGTTCTAATTCCATGTTTTTGAAAAGGTGCAAAATGTTCTAATTCCATGTTTTTGAAAGGGTGCAAAATGCTCTATTTAAATGCTCTCAAGACATAGTTGAATATTTGTGTAGATAGTTGATATTGTTTTTAGCTGAAAATGGATATGGTTTATTTTCGTTCTTCATAGACGATGTATTGCTTACATGGCTCCCTGAATAGCTCTGGAAATCCAGCAAATGCAAATGAAAGTTTCTCTCCCACCCTTTTTTGAGTCATCCGGGTTGTAGCTTGCGTTCTGAAATTACTAAGTTCGTCTCTGTCGGATCCTTCTTTTGTTTGAGTTTGAAAATACTCACACTTTACTTCGACTTCCCGTCGGACTTCTTCCCTATTGTAGCATGGGACTCCAGAAGTAAAAATGAGATCATGACGACCACAACTTGGTCCAGTAGGTACTCCAAAGCCTGCTTTGACTAATGATGCTTGAACTGTCCCATTATTGACCCACTTTTCTGCCAAAATGATTCCATGAGACGTCTGACGTGGAGATGGGGATACATTGCTTGAGCCATAGATTGTTTCCTTTTCCATAGTAATGTAATAAAATTCTATTTCACCCCCCGACGAAATCGATTCTAAAAATTTGTTGGAATCAGCAGTCCAAACTGATCCACTGCCACCATCCGCAGAAGGGGGTTTAACGTGAGCTAAATGAGCCCTGAAGGACATGGCAGGGAATGCAGCGAATTTAGGATTTAGTTCCTTTAAGTCTTCCATGGCTGCTTCAGCATAACAACCACGATCCAATGCCCAGACAATAACCCTTTTTCCGAAGGATGTGTCCAAAGCTGGATTTACAACACGAACTCGATTCCTTAAAAAGCAATCGAAAACACAAATTAAATCCTATAGCAGTTATGTATTGTAAAGTGTAAAAATCTTAGATTTAGAATAAAAAAACAAATCTTAGAAGAAAAAAATACTTAGATTTTTCGTTCTCACCAGCTATGATCGGATTCGTCATACCACACATAGCAGCGGGTTTGGAAAACACGAGACGTTTTCTGGAATTTAAAAATCAATTTATGTCCATTTATTTACAACAAAAATATTAATTACCACATAATATGATAATACTAAAAGCTATTTAAACCTAACTAACTTCAAAAGGGAAGATACAATAAAACTGGAATTTTATTCAAATTAGGAGCTAATAATTATTATAAATACGAAAATATTAGTATTAATTAACTTATGGAATTGTCGAGGGATTGTGAACTTACAATTTTAAAGAACTGAAGATTCGCGGGATCCTTATAAAACCATTGCATTTCCTCCAGCAACTCAGGCTTAAACCCTACAAGTCGCACATAAAATTCTCCAGGAGAATTAATCCATGATATTTGGCACAGCTTCAAAGCTCGAAATGAGTCTTCGTAGTCCCGAATATTCACTTCACAGTCCAAGTAAAGCTGGGGATATAAAAGATTTAACCTATATAGTACACTATCCTCACTGGTACACAGCTTGATTGAATTCTATTAATTTCTTGTGTATTTATTTGAAGCGATTAAAATAAATATATAATTTAAAGAATATCGACCATTTTTTAAAGTCCTTACAAATTTTCCAATATCTTCACATGATGGGCGACTGCCACGATTGTCACGAAATTGTTTTTGCTTCTTCAGCATTTTTTCAACTTCAATACCTACATCCAATTTTTCTTGGTTCCTAAGACGGACTTGGTAGATCAATCCGATTCCCTCGTTATCTGTGTTGCCCACACTGGTAGAGCTAACTATTGAACATTGAAGTTCACAATACTCGGAGTTATAACTGGGGATAATAAGCTGGTTGAAAATAACGTGTGCATCCTTTGAGTCTGAAGCTGTCCCATTTTCAAAATAGTTTGAATCTAGACCCTCAAGTTGAGCGGGGAAACAAAAGGGTGGAAGCTGTGCTATTTCCGGTGGGCATTCGTACAATCTACAATTTATAAGAATCATTTCTTATACCACAGCAGATTTTTAAAACATGTACAGATACTCATTATGGAAGTCGATCTTTAATATTTCGAATATGTAAATGCGAAAAGTACAGATCAAATTATCATATTTAAATTCAATGTAAAACGGCTTATAAAAATTAAAAGTGTCAACGCAGTGATTGAAGCGATATTACCACAAGTGCATTTTAAATTTACTCACCGGTTTACATTTACCGAATCTGTATCTCCATAATCAATGTAATAAACTCGAAATCCAAGGAAATCATGATCGAAGCTCCGGATAATAGCCCGAGCGAAAACATTTTCTTTGACCCGAGGAGCCGTCACAATCACTCCAACCAATTTAGTCGCATCATGCAGATCAAGATTGAAATTCTCGATCTTTTTATTCGTTTTCATATCCGTGAGAAAATGAGTGACCATGAAAAATCGATCTTTCTGCTTCCCCAAGCGCAAGTAGAACAACTGCGGAGCTCCTGCAGAAGATACACAAACAACGTCTTCCTGGATTTCAGCTTTTATTTCCGGAATTTCCTTTGCGGTTCTGCGCAAGAGCTTGCTCAACAATTTCAGAGGAATAATGTCATATCTCTTGGCTTTGCAGCATTTCACGAGGGTCAAGCGAAGATCTCTTGATGCCTCAGTCAGATTTTTAAATTTGGACAGGTCAATGTTTAAGATAATATCCTCTAACTTTGGTTCCAGCATTTGAGGGATGGAGGGGACGAGCTTAATTTTTTCGAAATGTGCTTCCTAAAAATAAAAACAAATTGGAACAAATAAAAAATATAACGAAAATTACATTAACAAATTCCAAACGCTGAATGTTATTTTAGACTACTTTACATTAGACATTAGTAAAAGACAAGGACCATCATTCTAGGTTTTAAAAATCTTTAATAATTTTATTTATTTTACATAGAAGTGGATTTCAGAAAAAGTTGTTGACAAAGCTGATATCGTTGTCTGATCACAATATGACGACAAAAATGAAACTTAATTTACACCCATACGGATTTTATTAAACCACTATGAGACTAAATTAACCTTTGACCTTAATCCAGGTGCCAGATTTAATAAAACCTCGTCCAGACTAAATAAATTGCGTACAACGTAACTACCTACCTACCTAAACCTAACCTATTTAAAGCTAATAACAGACAAATGACTCACCCAGTCGTTGGAGTTGGAGGATGGTGATGACCGTCTACTTTGACTTGAGCCAGCTTCACTACTTCTTCCCGAATATATATTTCTTAAGCCCAGGTCACTGCCGGTTCGGTTGCCACTCCTGGCGCCGACCCGACCCCGGCCAGTCCCTCGGTGACCTGCTTCCCCCATTCTACCGTCAACCGTCAACCGTAGTTAATCAGTCTTGTGACGCGACTGTTGACTGTGATTAACACTCACCTTCCAAAGCTTCGTTATTCTAAACTCTGATTAAAATAGACACCAGTGAAATTTAATTGATGCTACGAAAATAACTTGAAAATTATACAATACTTATCAGAACTTTTGACTTAACAAGCCGTGATAATTCAAAACTACATTACTAAAATTACAATAATTAGAAGCAACAGCGAAGACAACTTACAATCTTACCACAATAGCCAAGTGCCAGCTGTACGAGCATGCAATTTTGAATCCAAAAAGGTCGACTACGATCATAAAACGTCAGGTGTAAGTTTCAAGAAAAGACAAAAAATACTTCTGCCACTACTGAAAGTACTGATGAATGTCAATGTTGATTGGAGCTGTAATGGCTTGCTGCTTAATAAATTACACCGTCGTCGTTCGAATGAATGTTTTTGAACTTGCCACAAAAAAATAATTCCTACTTCCCTACCTATAAGCAGAGAAGAGCAATAAGAGGTATAGGAGAAGACGCAACTAGTGCTAAATATTCTGCCGGGGTTATTTTTCAAAAGCCAATAGGTGCCGAGGAGTACCGACAAAGTCCCAATCAGCATTCAGTAGTGAGGAGGCCCCTCCCCCCAATCCCATTTGGCTAATGCAAAAGTAGTCGGCCAAATTTTTTAGCCAGGGTTGCGCCTTCTCCTATACCTCTTATTGCTCTTCTCTGACCTATAAGTACCTCTCAAAGACTGTGGGGAGTGACATATGACGTTATAGTACTAGAATAGGTGGTGGTTTGTGAAAATGATTATGTGGCATGTGACCATTATGTAAAAGATAATAGCCGTTTACCCATTGGTTACGGTTTAGGATGCTGGCAATGGGAATTTCAAAAATTTCAAAAACCTGCCGTAATATGTGCCCTGCCCTTTCCCATTTCCTTGTCCGTCCGTTTGGAGTTTGAGTTGAGTAGTTACCTCTTCTATGGTACCCCCTGTATTCTGTATACTCTGTCCAGAGAAGAGGAATCTGAAGGCTTAACCTTATATAGGCTTATACCTCAGATTCCTCTTCTCTGTAATCTGTCGAAAACAGAAAACCGAAGTCGCGAAATGAGATCCCTTCAGCCTTCAGCAGATATTCGTTGCCCGTTCCTGTTCCTGTATTGAGCATGCAGTATGCAGTGCAGTGACTTTATTTCTTATTTCTATTTCTTGGTAAAAAGTGGTTCTCGGAATTTCATAATTCCCAATTTTTTCAAATTGTCGAAATAAATTGTTAATAAATTTCAGTCAGTGGTAATCATTTACTTTGTAGCAGTAGAGTGCGTATATGTGATCATGCCTTAAGTGTGATCAGTGTCTGGTGCTAAAACACTAGCTGCATCAGAAATCCTTCACTAGCCGGTAATGATAAAGAATTTAACAATTGGTGTGATCTGCCTCAGAAAGGACGAGGAGTTAAATTATTTCAAGAATGTCCATATGGAAATAAAGTCATTATTGAAAAAGACGGGCTGACCACTTCAGAATGGGTGGCATGTTTAAAGATGTCAGCAAACAATTATCCAGTTAGAGCAATTCCTGGCAGGAACCTAGGCATTCCTCAGTGTCGTCATTGTACAGCTGAGAGAGAAACCCTTAGTCATGTTTTGGGACAATGTCAGAAAAGTGCTCTACTGAGAAATACAAGGCATCATGAAATTAGGTCAATTATTGCAAAACGTTTACGGCAAGCCCCGTCTTTTGGCCAAAGATTCTGGAAAGTGGAGGAGGAAGTAGGATGTCATGATGAAGACGGGTCTCCGCGAAGAGTAGATATTTTGTGTTACGATAAAGACAAAAAAGTGGGATTTATAATTGACCCAACAGTTCGTTTTGAACAAGGTATTGATCAAGCGATAGAAGTTGATAGAGAGAAGAAAGCTATATATGATCCTTGTGTTAAATATTTTAAAGAGCTGTATGAATTGGACCAAATAGAAGTCATTGGATTGCTAATTGCTGATTGCTAATGATAGCGCATCATCATTTATATAATACCAATTAATTTGTTTTTACGTATCAAATCAATCCATATATAATGTGTTGACAATGTGTTTGTTTTTTACTGTGCCTTGATGGCAAATACTATTGTAGTATCAGTGTAATAAATTTACAATCTCTCTCTTGTTCTCTTAACTGACGACCATAGAAATGTAGAGAACACCAACGAAGCTCAGAAAAGTGCCTACGAGCGGAGAACTGCGCCATCTAAATAAGGGCGCAACTTTCATGTTGTGAAATGCTAAGGAGATGTTGCAAGCAGTTCCGCCCTACAGCTGGAGAGGCGCTGGTGTGCACAGTCCCTATGCAAATGTAATGCTGAGGAGCTGTTGCTTCCACCCACGTTTAGACGGCGAGAGCGTACGCAAAGATTTTTCCTATGTATCAGGCCAAACTGGAAAAACGACCTCGCATGGGAGTTTCATTACAATGCTGGCATAGGGTCGTAGAAATGGAGATATTTCGATGACATCATTTATGGGCAACCCCTAAAATGATAAAATTGTGGTGGGACAAAAAAGTCATTAATTTTGTGACGCCATGTGATTTTGTATTTTACGCACGTAGTGTTTTTTAAATTCTCATAATGGAACCTAATATCGCATTAACTTTCATTTTTCATCTTATGTGAAAGTTTTCTAGAGTGATCACATAAAAGGCATTAACCTTCACTGTAATATTAATGCAATTTTAACATGATCACATTTTGGGACACTGTGATCACATTTACTGTTTACAGCATTTTTGTAATTTCGAAAATTATCGAAGTTATTTCATACAATTCGTTATAAAGTCTTCGAATTTTCAGTTTATCGGTTTGATATTTTAAGGGTACATACAGAATGAACTGGCTAGTATTTGAGTACATAAACAGTGAATTTGGAGGAAGTACAAAAAAAGTTACAGATTTTCAAAGTTGAAAAAAAATGAACCCGATCACACATACGCACACTACTACTATGTTAAATGTAACTTTAAAGATGAAAGACTGAATCTCCAGCTATAGGTTCAATAAGATTTTTTAGATTTTTGTATTTGAAATAGAATTTTCCAAGTCAAGCTTGTAAACATCTGTCATCTGATCTGATGAAGGTTGAAGGTTAGGAAAGAATGTCATTCATTAATTAGTAAATATGCATTTTTTAAAAGGTGTATTGTTGTCGAATTTTTATAATTATGCACCGGGTTGTGCAAACCCAAACCCTGCCCTTTGTACTTGGTTAGCATTGAGATTGAGATGACATTGCTTGGACACTCTGCAAAGGTGCACATAATTAACAATTAAACAATTAAGCTGCATGCATCGACAAAAATCTAAAAACTGTTTTGTGTATCAGTTATAAATACATATTAAATTACAAATTAACTATAAAATAACGATATATAAGTAGGTACATCAATAAAAATCAATAATTTCGTATCTCATCATCACCACTTAACCTTGATGTTATATTAGCTTTACAGTATACTATAATGGATGGGGCTGTAATTTTTTTGAATTTAATTTTTCTACATTTAACTTTATTTACTGCCGCGGATGCCCCGTAACAAACAATCGATCCCCCTATCTATACTTATACACATGCATGATGATTCATCTAACTAGTCAAAGTTTTCACACAATAATTACTTATGCATAGGAGTAGGAATAGGAATGTGTATAATAGGTAGGTATGAATTATGAATTTCAATTATTTAAAATCCTAAAACTGTTATTTTATTTGTTGCCCATAAATTAAGAAAAGATTGTACAGTTTGAGGTAAAAGATTTTAAAAAGTGTAAGTCGATAGTGAATGAAAAATATGCGCTTAAATTATGATCATGAGCTTCTATTATATAGTCAAGCTACTTACTCACTGTTGACTGTGTATATTCGATATTTAAATAATGATGAATTATTTATTGCTTCAACTGTTAAAGTCCCGTGACTTTTTATACACAAGGTGTGATGTTTCTTTTGATATTATAATGAATATTTCAGTATTTTTGTTTTCTTCAAGATTCAATCAATCTCAAATCTAAATAAAATGATTCATGCAAGATCCTCCCTGTGTGACCTCTTATCGTTAGTGGAGGAAAACGTTGTGTATTTAAATGCTAAATGATGTATGCAATTAAATGAAATAAGATCTTGGAAGCAAAACTAACAATATTTAATTAATAAAACACTGTGGACTGTGGACAACAGCGACACAGCATGGCTACTTACTTACAGGGATGACTTCGTTCCACTTTTATTCCTTTTTATTAAAAAATTAAATAGTTTACTTTGGCTACCGTTTCTGTGACGAGGTTAACAAATTGACTTTTACTGGTATGGTACTGATGGGAGCATGAGAGTGACAATTCATTATTATTATATTTTTTACCCATTTCGCTTTATTCATTGTTATGTCACTTTTCACTTTATGTTTTATTAATTTGTCCTTTTGAATAATGCAGCTGCGTTAGTGCCGGACGGACGGTACCATAAGAATTCAGTATATGTACATGGTGAACGGTGGTCGGTTCCTTTTCCCTTGTAATGTGGTTAGACAGTAATAAATCAGTGGCCTAAAAATAAATCAAAATCAGATTTTATTGCTTTTACCCACATAATAGTAACTGTGCATAAGCATAATGTATGAATTTAACCAAATTATTTTAATTAATCATTAAATATTATTATGCTAAAACTGCAATCTATAATTTATTTTAACAGAAAAAGGCGTTGGATTGATAGAATTCAGAATCTTTACATATACTGCACTTGTGTGTAAAGTTACATGAACCAAAGTCAATTGTTCAACTGCAGAATGAAATATCATTTATTAAGGTTTCTTAAATCACATCTTTAATCCTTTATTGCATCATTGCATGCGTTTAAAATGTGTAAAATCAGTCAATTGTCCTGTTTACTTGTTTTTGGAAAAAGAACAAAATGTTCTATTTACTATTTACGTTGAGTTGAGTTGAGTTGAGTTATCTTTATTACCGTGTCAAGCTATACAATTTACACTGATTTCCAATAGCGGACACCTTCTTACGTGTTTCTGAAGTGTTCTATATGTGCTATTTTTGCATGTTTCTGAACAGTGAAAATTGTTGTAATTACTTCTGTTTGAAATGTGCAAAATGTTCTGCTTACTTGTTTTTCAGAAATGCAAAATATTTTATTTGCGAGCTTTTGAAATGTTCTATATGTGCTCTTTTTGCATGTTTCTGAACAGTGCAAATTGTTGCAGTTACTTGTTTTTGAAATGAGCAAAATGTTCTTTATATGTACCTACATGTTTTTTGGAAAGTGCAAATTGTTCTATTTACATGTTTCTTGGGTTGGAAGTGCAAAAAATGTTTTATTTTAGAATCATGATACTTTTTGTTTGCAGACAGTGCACTTTGGTTTTAGGTAAAAATTGAAATGGTGATATGGGACTTCAACCGCTATATAATATAATACCGTACTTTTTAAGTAGAACTTTTTCCTCCAACTAGGAATCCACATTATGTTGACGCAGCCTCAGAAAATGAGTTAAATCACCAACATCATGCTGAAGCTGTCACTTTCATTCTAACGCATAATTAAGCTTAAGGCTAAAGTTGACTTTGGTTTTGGATCTCACATTTTTATTAGCTAGGCCATATTAATAAATATGTATAGGTACGTGTATTATGTAGATTCGTCTGCATACATAATAATATGACTAGTCGACTGATTTCAAATTAGAATTAGCTGTAATTTTAAGTGTAGCAATATAAGACTGACTGACCCATAATAATCTGACAGTGACAATGACAAACTGGTAACGAGCACGAAGAGTACATTTAAATCCTGTGAACAATGGCAATGACAGTACAACAAATAGGCTACCCTTTCCAATACATAGTCAGTTCGAACTTGAACATTATATTTCGACTCTGAGCTCTAATTTCGATTCGTATTATTATTGCTCCTTTTTTGTCCCTGTTCAATTCTATACTCACTCTCAACTATATGGCTCTATGGATGAGATAAGGTTTCAAATCCAAATATCTAATTCAATATTTCATATAATTATTTCCTTCACAATCTGTGTGTACTTATATAAGCTTTTGTATATTGTAATTTGTATATTTTTAATATATGCAGAGTTAATTGCCAAAACGGGATAAGTCGACCTAAAACATGCATTTCTGATTCAACTTTTGTTTTTCAGTGTTTTCGCAGTTTGTAGAAGACGATTACATATTGCCGTGCGTAATTTTTTTTATTCAAGAAAAAGTTTAAAAGTTAAAAATAATTGGTTTTAATCAAAAAGATTAAAATTTCATCTTACGGAATTTTTAAAATCCATGTTAAGTTAATGATTTTGAGGCAAAACGGAAAAAGTCTATAAAATTTTGATGTTTAAATATTTTGTAAAAAATTCAAAAATTGCTCTGGATTTAAGCCACTACTTGTGATAGTGCGTCAGGTACTGTATTTGCTTTGATGGACTTGACCAGATTTGGCAAAAAACTCTTAATATATATGTATCGTGTATTTAATAGCATCTCCCGCGATCTGTAATTACATATTTTGCATAATTATTTTCATTTTGTCCTCAGGTTCTGTCCTGACTCCTGACTGACTGAGTGGACTCAGAACAGAAAAGAAGCCTAAGCCTGATTGCTTGATTATAATTTTTTGCACGGCTACTATTTGTGTGTTACAAGGTCAGACATCCTTTGCCTTTCCTTGTTTCGTCAGCCCGCGTCATCATGAAAGGAAAATAATAAAAAAGTAAAAGTATCAAAAGTATTTTATTATGTGAGAGAGTGAGAGATGAGTTATCAATTATCAATAATATCATTATTATCTCCCTCCGTCTTCGTCATCCCCCCACTGTCATCTGTTTCTGTCTCTTTTTGTACGTCTCCTGACTCTGTCTCGTCCCAGTCTCGTCCCGTGTCGATGTTCCCATTTGAATTTCAAATTCTTATTCTCCATTATTTTATTTCTAACTTGTTTCTAAAGTTAAGGCAAAAACATCACATCTACATATAGTTGATAGTCAGTCACACTGGTCACACAGCCACACTATACGCCTCACGCTATATTTATATTTCCTATTGTTCTTCTTCACAATCAAAAATTGAAATCAACATGGACATTTTCATAGCTCATTTACATAGACATGGTATTGCATATTATATTGCATCGTGTGTCGTGATTTGTAATTTATAATCAGCTGAACAGCCGACAGCTGAGACTGTACTTATGACTCAACAACAGGACAACTTATTATGGATATGGACAACAGATTTACCTAGGTATATTTTTGATTTTTGATCTTGAACTGAAATTGACGTCTTTAACAAATGAATGAAACATTGTATATACATATAACATGGGATCATCTCTGGGAATTCTTGCAACTATATAGTGACTTGTACATAGACCTCTTAAATAGTCGTTGGATATCGTAAGTGAAGAGTCAAAATGACCCGTATTCAATTTTAGCTACAAATATAATACACTGTCTGCAAAAAAATTATCGTGAAAGTAGTAATTAGAACTGTTTGAACTTTTCAAAAACGTGTAAATAGAACAATTTGCACTTTTCTTAAACGTGTAAATAGAATATTTTGCAACTTTTTAAAAATGTGTAAGTAGAATATCTTGCAACTTTAAAAAAACGTGTAAATAGAATATTTTGCACTTTTCCAACACGTGTAAATAGAATATTTTGCAACTTTTTAAAAATGTGCAAATAGAATAGTTTACACTTTTCAAACGCGTGTGAATATAATTATTTTGCACTTTTCAAAATCATGTACCTAGATAGAAAATTTAAGACTTTTCAAAAGCATGCAACGTAGAAAATTTCCCACTTTCCAAAAATAGAGTCTAACATTTTACATACCTATCTCACTCAGCGTGTTTTTTTGACATAGCTGGTTTTAATTCCAGCTTATGAATTGGATAATATGAAACATTTTGACCCTTCACTATATGGCGATATGTAGAATCGATGCATATAGATATATGAAATACTTGGAACTCAGCATTCAAGTCAAGATTCACAATTCAAGTCCAAAAGTAAGATTAGAATGTAGTAATGACTGCGATTACGCTCCGTTTACTAGTCACTAGAGCTATTATGAATTACGACCGACGATTACGATTAGTCTTGACCATCTCTTGATGAGTCTGACAGATAATAATATTATTATTACACTCCTTTTACTTTACTTACTTACTTGCTCGATCACATTACATTTTATGAGCCACTGTTGACTTTTTTTTCCCTTTCCTTTAGGAAGACAAAAGACTATCAAAAATGCTGGGGTCGAAGTCGACATCGACATCTCGACCCATGGAAATTTCTGAAGACCAACAACACCAACACACGAGACAGAATCGAAGAAGACCATGTGAAATAGGACAACGGCTAACGTTAGATGTGCATAACAATTATAATATATTGTGTACATAATTGCAGTGATCACTAAATTCATCGTTGAGATCGCTCACAACTAATGTTGTATAAGTCTACTCTGTCTAATCCTGAATTTTGACATTAGACATTAGACACCATACTAAACATGAACACTTTTTCATAATATGAAATGTTTATGATCTTTGCAGTTATTCTTGATTCTTTAGAAACATAATCGTAATTCGTAATCTTTTTAACTGCCTAAGAAGATTAAGATGGGCTTTACTCTCGTAATTTTGTAAGCCAGTTTTTTTTTAATGTCTTAAGATTTTACTTACTAGTGTCAGTATGTACAAGTCCAGCTCATATTATTCTCCATTACATGGACCACTTTTCCTCACACTTGTTCCCCGTGTACATACATCTCAGCCACCCATGTCCCATGTATATGCCTGCATAAAGTCCTCAGCTTTACTTTTTCTACATGATGTACACATGGAGTACGAGCGCTCTCGACTCATTTCTCGGGATGGCTCATCTCTCCACGCTTTCACCATCCTCCAACGGAATATACATGTGGCACACCTCGCTACTTTCTCTCACAGTTCCACTCCGACTTTCACCTCCAGGGAATGGAACATACATGCGGAATACTCCACTGCTTTCTCCTTGCAGTTGCGGGACTTCTCCGCTTTCTCTCGACAGACCATCGTGACACCAGTCTACGGAGTGCTACTAATATTTCATACTATAATTATATTAATGATAACATATTTACTTAGGGTTTTTTCACCAGTCCAACTGGTTTTCCCTAAAACAATTATTACAATTATTATGTAAACTTATGATTCTTTGTGTACCGGCGAGCTTCCTATAAAAACGGGACTCTCCACCATTACAGCCAGTCTACAGGACCACGAGCTACTGCCAACATCTCCAGTCTTTCTCTTCTTGTATTCTCACCTCACCTTTTTTTATATATACCCGCCAGCGTCTTGTATCAGACTGGTACTCTCTCTCCTTTCCCTAAATCTACATTTTCTGTTATTAAAACTATTCCAACCATTGGCTTTAACTCACTCACATTTACGACAATTTATTGCATCGGGCCTCCGTTCTTTGATTCTCATACCTACGCAGTACACCGTACATACGGGCACTTACATGGTGGAGGTGCTATTCGAATCCTCTGCTAAACAAAGTATCTCTCGCTTGCCTCCGAGTGCTACATAAAGTTACCATCACTACACTAACTCAGTGCTACATTCTCCCCACCGTTTACAACAATCATTGTTTTTAATTACAAATTTTACGAACAATACTTTCGCCAATTTCAAAATTTTTAATATTCTACTATAATCACTACTATTAAAAATCGCGTTGCTTCTTTTAGAAATCACAATGGCAAATTCTACGCCTGCGCCTTCGTTACGTTCCAAAAGTCAGTCTCTACCAGCGCTTCCTACCTTTTCACGCGCATACCTACCATTTCGAAAACCAAGTTTCTTTGACAATACGTCAATGCCGTGTATTAGCCGATATAAAAAACTCCGCCGACACATACCTACATTTTATATTGGCGAATTTCCAATTCTCAAGCCAATCCAGATCAAAATTTCGAAAAATTCCCTTGTCACAACTACAGTGCACCATTCCATTACAATTCAACCACAGTCACATTCTCTACTTTTCCGTCCAATACTTAAGTCCACTCAACAATTCTGAAAAATCCAAAATCAAAATTACAACACATGTATTTCAAATACATACGTAAGTCATGAACTATTTTCTATTGTTACAAAAATCACTGCGCCCATCGTCTTATTTATTTCTTACGCTCGAACATTGTTTTTAAAAGAGATCAATTACAATTACCTTATAAATTGTAACCAATGAAGATTACAGCCTATCAATACCCACAAAAGAATTACAACGTATATCATGTAGAACTACCTACTTACCAAGCTATATAAAATTATCTACTGTTTCAAGCATCGTCAATATTTTTCTGCGTTTCTCACACATCATTACAACTAACGTCAGTCCTTGCCATTCAACATCAACTTTTTCTACCACTGCTACGTCTTTATTGTACACCAATTGTAAGAATTAAAAAAAAACAGCCTGAAAATTTTAAAAATCAAGTATCTGTCTGCAACATTACAAGTTTCCTGTTTTTAAAATTCAACAAAAAGTTTGTCCAAAGCTCTTTTTCTACATGGCATCTACACGTTTTTGAAAAACACAAATCGCATTTTTACTGAAGTCTTGTTCCTGATATTCCGAGTTCCTGTATTGTTCCGATTACTGAAATGCCAATTTTTTGTGTCCTGTTTGCCTGCCACACCGAAGAGCCACTTTATTCTGCAAACTCGTCAAAAATCAAAAATTTGAAATTTCTGGTCCGTCTCCTGAGTTTTATAAGAAAACCATAGCCAAGTTTTTAACTCAAGATGGATCAAACGCAAGTACTCCTAGCCACAGTCCTTCGCCAGAAGTTCTATTTCTGCTAATTGACGACCCATTGTAGAAATTCAATACACCCAACGAAAAATTCCTGAAATAACTCATCTTGTAAAAATTTGTGAAAATAATAATATCTATGTAAAACATCCACTTTGAAATTATTCGTAATTTTAAAAATCATACTTGAATTTAAAAATTATTTGTATATATTTACATACTGTGTATATTACTAATGATATTCTTACTACGAACGAGGACGTTCGTCTCCCGACAATGGAGGATGTCAGTATGTACAAGTCCAGCTCATATTATTCTCCATTACATGGACCACTTTTCCTCACACTTGTTCCCCGTGTACATACATCTCAGCCACCCATGTCCCATGTATATGCCTGCATAAAGTCCTCAGCTTTACTTTTTCTACATGATGTACACATGGAGTACGAGCGCTCTCGACTCATTTCTCGGGATGGCTCATCTCTCCACGCTTTCACCATCCTCCAACGGAATATACATGTGGCACACCTCGCTACTTTCTCTCACAGTTCCACTCCGACTTTCACCTCCAGGGAATGGAACATACATGCGGAATACTCCACTGCTTTCTCCTTGCAGTTGCGGGACTTCTCCGCTTTCTCTCGACAGACCATCGTGACACCAGTCTACGGAGTGCTACTAATATTTCATACTATAATTATATTAATGATAACATATTTACTTAGGGTTTTTTCACCAGTCCAACTGGTTTTCCCTAAAACAATTATTACAATTATTATGTAAACTTATGATTCTTTGTGTACCGGCGAGCTTCCTATAAAAACGGGACTCTCCACCATTACAGCCAGTCTACAGGACCACGAGCTACTGCCAACATCTCCAGTCTTTCTCTTCTTGTATTCTCACCTCACCTTTTTTTATATATACCCGCCAGCGTCTTGTATCAGACTGGTACTCTCTCTCCTTTCCCTAAATCTACATTTTCTGTTATTAAAACTATTCCAACCATTGGCTTTAACTCACTCACATTTACGACAATTTATTGCATCGGGCCTCCGTTCTTTGATTCTCATACCTACGCAGTACACCGTACATACGGGCACTTACACTAGTTAGTTTACAAATTTATGTTTTCAATAATTTTAAAAAGCAACCGGTTTTTGTTTGTATGTGTTATGTATTTAGATATTTTCACTTTGTTGCCTTTACAGTTTTTAAATAGTGAGGAGCTATTTTATTAGTTTTCCTTCGATGTGGAAACCGACAAGCTACTTACGCACATGTTTCTGGAATCCGGATCTGCAACAGTATGTGAGCCACAAAGTGAGAACTTTGAAATTCGTGATTTACTATTTTTTGAAAGAATTTTGGAAGTTCGTGTTTTTAACATGTCTTAAATCAGTGGAAAAAAGTATTTATCAGCGCGGTCAATAACGAAAAACTTTTCTTTCCAAGTTCTTAAATGCCAGTGCCAGTATGTATTAAATTGTCTCTTGGCAAAACATTTAAAAGAAAAAAAATCTGTTTAACCTGCAGCCGCAGCCTTGATCTGTGAATACTGTTGCATGGAATGTTGCATGTCTTCGTCTGTTTGGCTCCAAATCGAAATCTATAAAATGCTCTTTGCGCTTTTATCTGCATTTTATTTCAAGTTAGTGTTAACCCGCCACATAATAAAACCTAATAAAAAGTGCATGCGATAAGGCAATATATACGATGTGATAAAGTGCAGGTTTGCTGTTGCCGTTTGCTGAAATTAGAATATTGGAAATTGGTTTGCACATTTTGCCGACCGCCACTTGCCACTTCGTACAGGGCTAGACAAAGGAATTACTTTTAGGCAGCAGTATGTTTCCATACAAAAACCATCATTTTGATTGTATTGATGGTTTATTTGATATATTTAATATATTATATATATATTTATTGATTTTGATGTATCTAGTTACATTGATCAATTGTTAAATACTTATTTCTAAACAATGTATATTTGTTACTGTGTCTTTTAGGCAAGTACGATTGTGTACCAGTGTAAATAAAGCTTTTTACTTTCTCTCTTGGTAAAGCAAATTGTTGTATTTACATGTTGTGCAAAATGTTTTTTTTTACTTATTTCAGAAAAGTTCAAAATGTTCTATTTACATATTTTAAGAAAAGTGGAAAATGTTTTATTTCCTTTTTTTTAAATGTACAAAAATATTCATTTTGTATGTTTTTGAAAAGTCAAACATTCTTTTCACATACTTTTGAAAACTGCAAAATGTTCCATTTACATGTTTTTTGAAAATTTAAGCAGCAGGGGCTGCCTGCGCTGGCCGCAGTATCCGGCCCTGGCTTCGTACTGTGTAATAATAGATAGTTGTATTTATTTGTAGCTTTAGAACTCATCATCAGTTTCGTTGTTATCTAAAATCTACAATAATAAGAGATAAATTTAAAGTGAATGTATGACTGCAATATATGTGAAGAAATTGAAAGTACGGTACAACGCAACACTCCGTTAACAATAAAAATGCACTTTTCCATCATCGACAGGTCATAAGACAACACAAAACTGACAAGTCACTGTACAGATATCTGGCAGCAATCTGCATAGTCTTCTAAGTACCTACCTGCTCATGGCATAATATGTGGATCCTCTTTAAATTTCGATTTCGAATTGGAATCTGCACCAAGGGAACATTATTATTGGTGGTTGGATAGTATTGGATTGTAAATTGGGAATTATCTCTCTCCAAGTCCGTGCATCGCATTGTCGGTTGTCATCATTATATTTTGATTCTCCTGATTTGATTCTTCAGCTGACACGACATGACATTTCAATTAAACTTCAAAGAAGAGACGACGCCATGTAGACTTTATAATAGACATTCTCAGGACTCAGGAGACGAATACTATTTTCCTTGTCCATTCCAATCTCCTCCAAATCACCAATTTAGACTTGGTTTTCAATTTTGAAGTTTGGATTTTCATATACTCACTGTCCGTTGGGCTGTCGGCTGTCGAGACTGTGTGAATCTGTATGGTGTAGGAGATGGGATAGGATGAGTCGTCATTATAGATGATGCGTGAGTAGAGAATGCAAATTTGGTATATGTACATTTATAGCAGACTGTTGCGAGTTTGAGAGATGAGACTCACTATAGTCAGTCAGCCAAGGTTATTTTTTGCATTTTATTCCGTTCTTCGCCTTTTCTTCGTTCATAGTATTTTGGTTATTACTGACTATTAAATATAATGATTCTTGAGTCTTCTTCCTTTTTTATTATTTTCTATCTTTATGTTTATTAAAATAAATTGAGTCAAGTTGAAAGTGTCTTGCTATGCTAAATTGCTGTGTTAAATTCTATGGTCCATAAATGATGTCAATCAAGTTATTCTTTCTTTTTGGACCCACCCATAGCCACCACCCACATGTCATCATTTTAACATTGATTGAATGTGTATGTTTAACATTGCATGTCATCAATACCTAACTATAGATACATCCACTGACCCTGCCTATGACATCATTTATGGACGATCCCTTATAACTCTCGTAACGTAACCAATTCTTATTGCATTCGAATCTAACTCCTAATAAAGATTATTATGTTTTTCTGTCAATGTTGTATCAATCCTTTATTCTGAATGCGATAGGTTCCAAAAACTCCCGTAAAATAACGTTGTGCGGCGTTAAGCCGAATTAATACAGAATCGAATAAAACCTGAGTCAGCCTATGTACAAATGAAATGTGATGTAATACTTATGAATTTAAGCAAATAAAAGCAAGCAAGAAGACTTAAAACAACATTTTTCATTGATCAGTTAAATTAAAAAAATTATACATTAATTTTTGTCATTAAATTTTCGAATATTTTGAATAGAATTTCCTTACATGTATGCTTTGTAATAATTTTTTTTTATATTGAATAACCAATCACATGAAACATCAATCCTTTATTTTTCAATCAATTATAATTATAAAGTAATTTTCTACAGTGTACACCTATAAAAATTGTGAGCACTAATTGATTATTACCAATTATTAGAAATTAATAAGGAATTAAATTCACAATTATATTGATATTTAATTCGTATGTAATTGACGTGCTCACATTCTCACATAGTATAGTTCACACTTGTTGGCATCCTTTAGGTTAGGTCAGGAACATTGATGAAAAATATACAATAAACTTAAATAGGTACAATACTACATATATCTTTTATTATGTGAATAAACAGCCAATTTATTATGTCAGTTGGTCATATTATAAAGACAGTTCCTAATGCCTAATAGGAACTTCCTATACTGTACTACCTACACCTGCACATAAATATTGTGCACTATAAAATGTAATTTAGGATTGTGAATTTTTCTAGAACTGTATAGCTATATAATATAGCTCTATGATGTGAAGAAAATTGAGGAAAATAATAATTTTACACACACACAAATAAAAATACATTATAAAACAATTTGGAGACTTAACTATGCGCTGCTCACTATTAGCCCGTTGTATCCGCCTTTGGCGTATTGTTGGATTTTAAATATTGGCATGCCATTTCCGCGTCTTGTAAATGAGCCCTATGAAGTTCTATACCTTAAATTTAAAGTAATTTTTTTCAATTTTTATGTTCCGTGTAGGAAGAAGAATCAGAAGTCTGTATGTCTTGAGTTCTTGAGCTGCATGCAGTTGCATGCAAATGCGAAAATATATGCGCCAGGCAAATAAGTTAATGTGAAGATGAGCCCACGAACTCCTCGTTAAACTGTCATGTTTATGACAGTGTGAAATATATGAGTCTCAATCACAAGCAAAGAAGAAGACAGTGCAAGAAGAAGAACCAGCACAATCAGGAATTTGAATTTAAATTCGCAGGTATATTATATAGGAAGAGGAATAATTGTAATTGGGCTAGAGAGACGTGTGCGTGTGTGTACATACTAATGTTTACTTACTTACTTACCTACAGCCCTACCTCTGTGAAACAATAAAAGACCATGCCTATCTGTACTCCTATATAGGTATATTTTTAATTTAATTTGTGTGGGTTATATACATACATAGAGTTTACCTTGGAATTTTTGATTTGGAATTTCAAATTGAGCTTGCTTAGGCATGTCTTCTTTTATAATAATTATGTCGTGTCGTAGTAGACCATAGTAAGACAAAACACAAGTGACCTGGCTGTTTTCGTTCACGACCGGCCTCCCGGTCGACAAAACCAAAAAATGTTGGGCTCTACCCAGGCTCACTCAATTTTCCTCTGGACTCATTTGGACTCATGCCATGAGCCCATATTGAGGGCTCATGGGTTTTTCGTTTCCGTAGTGGGGTATTGAGTCCGACTCATTCAAAAGTGACCGTCTGGCTCATTTTGGACTCAGTACTGTCTTCCAAAAAAATATCGAGTACTGCAAACTGAAAACTGCAATTGGTACTGGCACTGGCACCTGGCACTGGCACTGGCACTGGTGACGGTTAATGTACTGCTAGTAATATTTTAATTGAAGCAGTGGCTTGTGATGTGACTTTTGGTGTGTAAGCAGCGTAAGGAGTGTCAGTGTCAAGTAGCAAATGGCAAATGGTGTTGAAACTTGAGCTGATGTGAACCGTGAGACCGTGACAATTAACTATTTTAAAATAAAAATAATTGTGTTATTTTAGGTAAATTTTAACTACTAATTAAATGTCTGATCAGGATTACATTTTTAACAATACTTTAGACAGTTCAGATATTTTTAACGTTTCTGCAATCACAGGGCTAGATTTAGATCTATCTAGCAGTTCAGATATTATACCTGGCGGGATTCGGGGGTTTGACAATATTGATAATGAAGCCGAATATATTAATAGCAAAAAAACTGATTTTATATTTTCATCTGAAGATAATAACAGTAGAAGTATGACTACCAGAAGTACGAAAAGCAGGAGTATTGGTCTGAAATTTCATGAAAGTGATGAAAGGAGCTCAATGTTTGGTGCTCGACGCAATTTAGTTAATAATGCAACAAACATGAGCATTATTGCCCACAACGGAAGTCAAGAATCCCTGTTGGTGTCTCTACAGGAAGCAAGCAAAATTAACGAAGTTAGTTCAGCCTTTTCTGACCCATCCACAACAACAAAAACCAGTATTTTGAAGCCTATCGAATTACGGACGTCTACTCCTACTCCTACCTCGAATAGTTTTTTGACTTCAGCATCAGTTGACAGATCTGCAACTTCAGCCACAGGTTCTGCTACCAAGTTGCAACACGAACCAAAACCAAAATGTTCAGCAAACATAAGTATTTTGTCAACAACTAATAATAGTGCAGACGTTCAGCTCGAAATGAAACTTCCAGGCATAAATGCGGTATCGTCAAGTACAAGTTGCGGTGCTAGTGCTAATTATTTGCAAAAGATAACACAAAAGTTACTGAAACTGACCTTGGCCTTGACCTTAATCCTATAAGCAACTTAGATGGTCCTGATGGTCCACGTAAAAAAAGTATCAAATTAAAAAAATATTCTGATTTAGTCAGAAAATACGCAACAAAAAATAAAAAACAACCAATGCAAATTATCCGAAAACAGTTTGATTATACGAAACAAGGTTTTTATTTGTGTAAAGTTGAAGGTTGTATGTGTGCTGTTAAGCACGCACAGTCTCTGCGTCGACACTGGTTTGCTCATGTGCTTCAAAAGGAAGACGACGACATGAATTCTGACGATGGCGATGGCTTAGATAGCTACACTAGTGTAAACACCACCCACACTAAGACTAAGACTGGCTTGCACAGCCACAATAATTCCAGGGACAGTTATAATTATGATTAAGATTTAAGTTTTGGGTCTGATTTAGACTCAGATGACTCAGAGTCATACCAGTCCTACCAGAGAGCTGAAACTGAAAGTAATGAGAGGTTAAAACTACGACGGGCACAGGGAGGCTTGAAAAAGCATTTGTCACAGAAAAAATTAATTCTGGACTGATTTTGTACTGTATATAGTTATAAATGTATCTGCACTACTTGTAAATATTTTCGAGTTATGTATTTTGTGTAATATATTTTATACTTTAATTATTTATATTTACAATTAATAAATGTATCTGCACTACTTGTAAATATTTTCGAGTTATGTATTTTGTGTAATATATTTTATACTATAATTATTTATATTTACAATTAATAAATGTATCTGCACTACTTGTAAATATTTTCGAGTTATGTATTTTGTGTAATATATTTTATACTATAATTATTTATATTTACAATTAATAAATGTATCTGCACTACTTGTAAATATTTTCGAGTTATGTATTTTGTGTAATATATTTTATAATATAATTATTTATATTTACATTTTACAATTAATTGTATTTCATTAAAAGTCAAGATTTTACTTATTTGCTTGACATTGACATTTTATTACATTTAAATGTTTTTTGTTATTCATATTATCTAATATAATTTAATTAATTGTACTAAATAAAAAAATAAAATAAATCAAAATGTTCAATTTGTAATTTATCATTCAGTTTTGGTGTTGATTCCGTTCACACAATGGAATATTAATACTATTTTATTTTATTATACATTTTTTATAGGAAGGTAGTAGTAGGTACAAATTACTTTTAGTATCTGAGGGGTCGGCTCATTTCTGAGGGAAAGAGGTGGAAATTT
Source organism: Dicyrtomina minuta (assembly GCA_949802685.1). Lineage (NCBI taxonomy): Eukaryota > Metazoa > Arthropoda > Collembola > Symphypleona > Dicyrtomidae > Dicyrtomina > Dicyrtomina minuta. The sequence goes on along the minus strand of OX461808.1, from coordinate 123,121,227 downwards.
TTCGTCGGACTCACTGTGAGGCCCATGGGCTCCTTATGGACTTAAAAAACGAACGAACTCGAACGGCACTTTTTTCATCGGGCTCACTCAAGGCTCAAAATTTTTAGTTTTTTTTAAATAAGTGACTACCGTTCACAAGTATTTTCACAAGCAAAAGTGACCGACTGTCTTACTATGTAGTAGACATACAGTATCTACAAAATACTTGTATTATTTTAGGTTTGGGAATTACCTGCCTATTTTTGGATGGGTTCCTTAAGCATCAGTATAAACTTTAGTTTGTCTGCATTAGATATGAATTTGCACTTAATTTTTCAGGATTTTATTCTGGATTCTACACTACGTCATTTCTACAGGACAGTATACATGCACTGGAGACCAAGAGATAATTTAAGTTCTTTTTTATGCTTTAAACAATCATCTTATCAAAGCCATTTAATATGTAAAAACGTATACGAACTATCAAAATTATAAAAATAGAGATTAAAATAGTAGTACCTACTTAAATTACGAGATCAAATTTAATGTACTAATTTCAAAAAGGTTAAAATATCGCCGGTGAATGCTTAGTAATATTTTTATTAGATTTAGCTTTAACGCCACTTGGAAACATTGCGTATATTAAACATGTGCCCACCTAGGAGGTCCACTGGAATCAGTGATTTTATGTAGTTTAAATACACGTCAATAAGAAATTGTGAACTGCATTGACAGAAAATATTAATTATCACGAATATATCCGAGAGTAATTCAATTTCTACGAATTAATTTTGTGTACCGTACCAATGCAATGTTAAAAATATACAGTGTGTACATAAATAATAAATTTTATAACTTTGCCCGCGTAACTTTGCATTAAATCTAAAATGCTTTGTGATTATCTTATGACAAACTTTTTACAAGTAGTTTTAAGGGGGTTTTGTTGAGCTAAATATAACTGCAACTGCAGGTCATTCGATTTAAAACATGTAATTTTCCGACCTTGTCAGCCTTGCATCTTTTATTGTACTTTTACAGGGCATGGACATCCAGTATAATAGAATTGATAAGTTAAACAGAGAATTTTTACAGCATGGCTATAATATAGTATGATCCACTTTTTTTCAAAACCGCAAGCCGCAAGTTAGGATATATGTTTGCATAACGTGGAATTTAATAAGAGTGCCGTTACCATATCTAACAATCTAATTCATTTTTTTTTCTATAAATACATGAAATTCGTTGAATAAAGATTTCCAAGTACAACTTTAATTTTTTATTTTTATTGTTGCTTTATATCAATAGAAACATCAAACATGGCCAGGTTAGTAGCATCTAAAGTTGAAATTGAACTAGAACTTAATTACATACCGTACTTTGAAGAATGGGCTGACGACAACTTGTCACTGACTGTGACTGCAAAACTTTAAAGCATATTTATGAGACATGAGAATCTTCTTTATTTTTTTGGCACTGCACTGATGTGTAAACTGTAAAGGGATATTGCAAAATTTAAGTATGTGATACGAACGTGTCCAGTCCCGTGGCATCGTCTTATTAGTGCCCATAATTTATCAATTTTTAGTTTCTTTTCACTTACAGTGTCATATAATTATGTTGTGGTTCTGTTGACTAGTTACTTTTGTGGCTGCGGTGTCATATGGCGATGACTGACTGTAAATACAGTGTGATATACTATGCTATGCAAATGTGGCTGTTGGAATTTGGTCTATGGGATGGTAATGGTAATGGTAATGGTAATGGTAATGTAGTTCTATCAGTAGTTATGGTTGTCTTAACTGTGGGAAGTACTGAAAGCATAAGTAATGACCACAATATGTATTAAAATTAACGGCTTTATAATAAATGTCATGTCAAACTTTGGAATTGGAACCCAGTGCAGTGCAGTCTTCTTCTTGACTTGTTTGAGTGTGGCAGCTTTTAGCACACTAAAATTTACATTGAATCTGTAAATTGTTGTGAAGAATCAAAATGGTCTATATTAAGTTATAGATAAAAACAGAAAGAACTATAATACGTGCAAGAAGGATTTCAATTTAAATGTCAGGGCCTTCAAAGCATCTAAATTAAGCATTTTTGTGTTACTGTTTCAAAAAAATTTAAACGGAATATTTTGAAATTTTCAAATACTTACAAATACAAAATTTTGAATATGTCGAAAAAAATTAAATGGAACATTTTCTAATTTTGAAAAGAATGTAAGTAGAACATTCTACACTTGAAAAAAACTTGTAAATAGAATGTTTTGCACTTTTTAAAATTAGGTAAAAGGAACATTATGCACTTTTATCAAAAAATGTAAATAGAACATTTTACACCTTTTAAACACATGTGTGAATGGAACATTTTGCACTTTTCAAACAAACTTGGAATTAGAATATTTTGCACTTTTCAAAATCAGGTAAACAGAACATTTTGTACTTTTCTAAAACTTACAAATAGAACATTTTATACATTTAAGAAAGATGCAAATAGAACATTTTAACCTTTTCAAAAAAATTCAAATAGAATCATGACTACACTTTTAAAAATCTAGTAAATAAAACATTTTGAAATTTGAAAAATTCGTAATTATTAACATCCATCGATTTTGTTTAATTTTCATTTCTTTAGCATTTTTTGACATAGCAAATTTTAATTCTAGCGTAAGTTGGATAAATGGGTTATTTTGATTCTTCACTCAAGATATTATACATCATAATAATATATAGTGTAGCCAACGGGGGAGTTTTTCAGCACACAATAATTAATTATCTATAACAGGAATAGAAGAGAGCTGCTTCTTCCACGTACGATTGATATCTGGGAGCGGAGCAGCTTCTACTCATAAAGTTTTCAATAATTAGAGGAGATGCGCAGGGCGTCTGTCACCGTCACCGGTACCGGTCACCGTCAATCACGTCAATAGAAGGAAATGCAATGCTATGTAATCCATGTGTCATGTCATGTCCAAATCCAAACGTCGAGTCAGTATCTCATTATTGATTGTTTCCAATGATGGAAGTTGGAAGCTTCATTCAATATCGGATTTGATAATTGATAAGTTGTAGTAGTTGTAGTTAGCCTTCTAATCGTAAGAAATACAAGAAAAAGATTCTGCCTGCAAATTACCTGTGTGCCTTTTGCACTATGAATTACAATTTATGCTAAAAAGTTCTAATGGGAAAAACGAGTAATACATACATTCTTATCAGCAATCATCGACATCGATAGAAGTTCTTTCTATTCTAATTCGAACAACGATTTTACATTTATACGAAAGCATCTCTAGTTTTCCAATCTAAACATGTGTTCTTCCTCTTTATATACTTTAACATAGGAACGATTTTGTAATTCTCGATGAAAATGTGAATTGGTAATGATGCGGGATTAAGTTAAAATTTGTTTTAACATTTTTTGTTTGTAATTTTATATTTTAAAAAATTAGTCTTGCGCCAAATTAGCAAGCGTCCGAATAGCAAACTAACAAAAATTAACGATATAATATGTAACATGTGAATTAGGGTCTTTTTAATTTGTTTCATTCTGTGACATCCAATTGATTCGACATAGCACGATACATTTACAAAATTACAGTAAAAAATATTAAACGGCTTTAAGACCTTGCTTAAGCTATTCATTCCCGTAATTTGTAACTCGTACAGATTAAATCAAATGTTTGCAAAATTTAATAAAAATCACTACAAGTTCACAGACATGTGACTATTTATTTCATACTAAAAACTATTACGTTTCTGCGTTTTTCAAAAAATTTGAAAGTATTTCGAAAATTCTTAATTGACAGACCCAACTTTTAAAACACTCAAATTTCAAAACAACAAATTAAAATATTTTCGATTTGCTTAGAAAGAATCACTAGAAGTAAAAACATGTAGCTAAATAAATTACTTACTGATTTGATAAAAATCCGTTTAAATATAGGAGAATTAAGGCGGCAAAATATGAAAATTATAAATTAAAAGTTTTTAAACTTCCGCATATGTCCGCGACCGCATATGGCTAAATCCTACACATTGCAAAATACAACCAAAATATTTTAGTCTAACAATCAGTATGGTCTAACAAAGTGATGTGGAAAATTGTTTTGTTTTGCCAGCATAGCAGTGACAATATTTGAATTTTGGTGGTACATATATGTAACTCTTATCGTTAGAATGAATTTACAACTATTTCAGTTGATTGCAAATTGTAAAGTAAATTGTGGATTATTGTGTTTATTGCAATTTGCAATTTAGACTCTAAATTTTTGGAAAGTAGAACTTTTTTGAAAATTAAAACACACAAAACTAAAGTATCAAGAGATATTTATTGTAGCCATTTAATTTCATTGTTTACTTTTTCCTTCAAGTATTTCAAAAATTTATACGAATACGAATACCTATACGTGTAGCAACCCGACTTCATAGACCCGTTGCCGTCGCCGGACATTTTACAAGCACAAGAGCGAAAACAAAAAATTAATAATAGTATGTGAATGTTATATTTTTATCCTCGTTGTCAACAATAGAAAATACTAAGTGGAAATTTACAATTTACAAAACGATATAACGATAATGATAATGACGATGTAATAAAGGAGCGATGGGCAAGTGCATGGCTACATTTTTGCAACGTAATAAATCGCATAAACAAGACAAAAGTCCATTTAAAAAAACTCACAGATCAGAACACTGTGAATGAAGTTACGAAAACAAGTAAAAAAAGTAAATATCTGCCTGAGCATCTCAACTAAATAACCCTTAAGCGATCATGTGTCTTCTCTTTTTTTTTAAACAGCGCTCATTAAACTTAATGATAATCACTAATCACAATCCTTCATATATAATATACTGATATGATATGATAGAATGAGAGTTCATTGTAGTAAATTGTGAATAATTATGGGAATTTTAGCCATCGTCAACATCGTCCTTAGTTACTTTACTCATATTACTCATTGTACTTTCTGACGAATATATGGAAGGGATCGTTCACAAATGACGTCATGGGTGGGGCCAATGGGTCGACTAGTACATTTCTGACTTCCCATGTTAAAGATAGCCATTTAAGAAATAGTTAGTCTGATGAATGGAGGGTAATAAAATAGATATTTTTCCATGACGTCATTTGTGGAAGATACCTTATCTGACATTTTCATAAGTACAGTTGTTAGACAGCTCGTCTGCTGTACAATAAAAGTGCAGTGCAGAAATGACATGATGTCCGACGTCCGACCGATGTCCGCTATGCTTGTCAGTGTCAGCTATATCCAAAAGCCATAAGCGACCAGCCCTTCACTGCCTAATAATTAATTAAGCCTCATCACATCACGTATCATCAGTTTGTTTTCTCTCTGTATAACGACCCCTATAAATTGTGGTGGGTGTGGGCTATGCACAGCACAGTATAGATATTAATGATGATGTCCTGCAGTTAAATTGTAAAGTATAAAAATAATTGTAATCACATAGAGAATGGATCACAGATCAGAGGGGTGCAATTATTACGACTCTCCTGTGAATGAACGCGAACGCGCTTCGTACGTACGACGACAGAAATCACAATAATTGAGCTTAATTAACCAAAAAATCAACCCACGACTTCCCGACAGGTAGTCCAGGAAAATTTATTAATAATTCATAAAAAATCAATCAAAAATCATACAAAAATAGTTATTACGTAATTTGACATCTGACTCGTCGGCCGTCGTGTCACCTACTCAGAATCCGAATACCTGTTAGAGATCGTGCATAAATGACGTCATAGGTAGGTCAATAGGTATGCTAGATAGCTGGATTAAGCTGGTAGCATAGAGGTCATGGGGTCCTATATAAATGGGGATATTTCCACGGCAGAATTTATGGACAACCCTTTTTTTCGTAGTAGTTGGTGTAACAAAAACATTTTTGATTATTAGTGAACATTGTTATTGTTAGTTTAGTACTGCATGAGAATGCTGTGAATTACGTAAATGTAAATTAAATTTTTTAAATACAGTTGTCAGTTGCAATATAGAGATAATAATAATTGCAAGATGCATTTATATTGATTGATGCAAGCGTGCATCTCCCATGGTTTTTGAACCAAGAGCCACGTGTATTTGTTTTAATGATGAAGATTAAAATATTTAATATAGTTAATAATTAATCAAATAAAAGTCGTTTAAAATAATTATTACATTATTATTGTATATTTATTAAGATTTTTTTTATTTTGTGCGAGTTTTTTTTTTCTTTTTAAATTAGTGAGTTTACTTTCTTGAAGTAGGGGTATGTATTTGATTAATAGTTGATAGCAGATTTAATATTTCTAAAATGTAAGGCAATTAGTGTATGTAGAGGCAAATAATAAATCCGCAGCTATCGGAATGAGTAAAATAATTTAATTAAAAAACGGACTAAGGGGATTTAATTGGTTTGGACATACGCCGTTTGAAAATTACATTATGCTAAAACTAGTTCATTTTTCTACAGCTTTCTGGTGCCCAGTAATTACAACATAATTATACAACACGGAAAAGTCGGGAAAAGTAAGTAATTTCACCCACATGTGGAGAATATGTTTTTGAACCGCTGATTTTGATACTTGCAAATTGATCTAATTAAAATTGAACAACAATATATACACAATAATGTAATCATTATAATTACGTATAAGGTACAAAGTAACTGTCTTCTCTTGCTAATTTTAGATTTTAAAAAACTCTTCAAGTCTTGACGTTCTACATTTCATTTGACACAATGCGTATAAATAAAAAAACCAGGTAAATAGATAGAAACAAAAATTAAACTTTTTAGATTGCATTTTTGGAATATTTAAATTTTGCAAGAATTACACTCCATTTCTATGCTGTACTTTGTTCAGCTGTTATTTAAATAATATACCATTTATGCTACAGTAATTTTATTACTTTTTATATTATTGTCTCTGCGTTATTATTTTACTGGGAATTTTGTAAGCCCCATCTTAGGGGGGAAGGGAAGTCAGTGTATAAGCTTTCGCAGGTTTGATTAAACAAAATATTGTGGTATACATATGGTATTTTGACAAACCGTTCTTCCTGGATTTCATGGAAGTCATATAATAAAAATTTTAAGGTTAATGACAGTTATTCATGAGCTGATTTCTTTTGAATTATACTCTGGGCTTGGATTGACATACGGCCATTACCCCGCACTTCACATCGGTACAAATGACACGATTTTACAATAAACGGCGTTGAAGTCGTGTAAAATTAAAACGATAACTAATTAAAATTCACCCCATATAGGTTCACAAGTACTAGTATAATCAGTATGACTTTAGATTTAAAATCAAAAATTTGAATGTCAACTTCTAGATGGATAAATTATTAAGTTTACACATTTCTGAAGCCTGTATACAAAATCCTTATTTGTTTGGTCTCTTTTGATTAAAGTCCCCCCAAACCGTTGTTATACAAATCTTTCAATAGTGGTAACATTAATTTCATTTTTAAAAATTTACACGGCGTGGAAATGCTTTACAAGTTTAATTATGTAAAACAAAAAATAATCAAAAACTGTTTGAATGTAACTTAACACTCACATTGTGCGACTATGTAGTATGTCAGTTACCAGGGCCGGATAAGTTGGCCAGCGCAGGCAGCCCCCGCTGCCTGAATTTAAAAAAAATGTAAATGGAACATTTTGCAGTTTTCAAAAACATGTTTAAAAAAATAACTTTTCAAAAACATGCAAAATAAATATTTTTGTACATTTCAAAAACATGAAAATAAAACATTTTCCACTTTTCTCAAAATATGTAAATAGATGATTTTGCATTTTTTGAAAACATGCAAATACAACATTTTGCTTTATCAAAGAAAACCACCAATAAAATCAAAATGATGGTTTTTGTATAGAAACAAATTGCTGCCTAAAAGCAATTCCTTCGTCCGGCCCTGTATGTTACTAAGAAAAATGTAGCGCTGTATTCTATTTCCGATTTTGATTCAATTACCTTTGTAATTTGTCTCACATATTGAATAATCTAACTACAATCAACAAAGTATACTCCCTCTCAACTCAATTAGAAAAATAACATTACATAAATGTGCAACAGGGCACAAGTATTAATATAGCGTAAGCATAACGTTGTATGTAAAGTATGTGTTTACATGGCAATAATGCGAATTCTGGGTTGGACAGCTTGAGCCAGAGCCCAGACCGCAGCCAAAGGCCATAGGTCAAATACTATGTTGTCAAGTCCAATAAACCACAGGAAAAATCACCAAGGGAGTGTATGTACCGCATACCGCTGACTGCTATAGCATTTGCCGTTGTTCAAGAAATTCATGAATAAATGCGCTCATTTCTATTCCATATCTTTAACCCCCTACACTTTTATGTCAAATTATATAAATATCAGTCAGTACGCTTAATGCTCACTATTAGTCAGTGAAAGCTTATAACAAAATATTCTACGATTCTCATCGCATAATCATATCAAATAATCACATCTTTTTCAAGCAACGATTTTTAAAAATAAATGGTAACATAAATAACCCTTTCGTTTTTATAACATATCTAGGTATTTTATACTGTAATCGTAATAATGATCTTATACGGAATGGTTCATCAATGATGTTACTCAAATTATCAATCTTTTAATTACGGCTCACCCACACATCTATGTGTCATCCCTTTAAAACTGCTTATAGATTTCTACATTTAACATGGCATGTCATCAATACCCAATTAGATTTCCTGCTGACCCACTGACTGATGACAAAATTTATGGACGATCCCTAAGAAATCAGAATACCTACACACCATAAACGCTCACCGCTAATTTTAACCATGTATATAATTTCAATTCCCATTGACACTCAGGGTTTGACAAATTGCGGGAAATTAACAATAATAATTAATATTTTAATATGGTACTTTTCCTGGCTACTGGAGATTTAATAATATGACATTTATGTGGGTAAATGTAGGCATTTAAGATGTGTATCTAAACTGTACAATATATATGAGCAATGAATTATTTATAACTTAATTACTGTACATACATAGCAATAGTCCACCGTTTGTAAAGAGTCAAAATGACCCATATCCATTTTCAGCTAAAACCAGAATGGTCTATCTAAAAGAAATAGTTAAAAGGAGGATGTGGAAGCATATGTAAATAGGGCATTTTGGATATTTCGAAAATAAGTACCGTAATGATCCAAATAGATCCCGGGTCTCCAATAGATCCCGGGTCTCTAATAGATCCCGGGTCTCGGACAAAGTTTGAAATAGATCCCGGGGGGTAACTTATGGATTCCGGGGGTCTCCAATAGATCCCGGGTCTCTATTAGATCCTGGGTCAAGGACAAAGTTTCACGTATATCCCCCCGGGATCTATTTGGATCATTACGGTACATAGAACATCATATGTATGTTGTTTTCAAAATCTTGCAAATAGAACATTTTACACTTTTCAGAAAACATGCAAATAGAACTTTTTGCACTTTTCAGAAAACATGCAAATAGAACATTCAGCACTTTTCAGAAAACATGCAATTTGAACATTTTGCACTTCTTAGAATATTTGTATAGAACATTCAGCACTTTTCAGAAAACATGCAAATAGAACATTTAGCACTTTTCAAAAAACATGCAAATAGAAAATTTTGCACCTTTAAAAAGCAATTAAAAATAGAACAATTTGCACTTTTCATGTAAAACATGCAAGTAGAACATTTTCCACTTTTCAGAAGCCTCAAATTAAAGTTTTGCACAAGCATTTCATTTTGACTTAACTTATTTCGATTCTATCTCTAATTAATTTGGATATGGCTCATTTTGATTCTACACTCACTCACGATATTCGATATGCTTTTTCTCTAGTACAACAATCTACATAGTAGGAATTAATTCACCACTCAGGACAGGAGTCAACGGTCAGTAATCAATATGAATAGGAAACTTCAAACTTTCATAGGTGACTTGTTAAAGGTATTTTAAAACACATCCTACACGTACTTAAATGCTGTATCGAAACCGAAACAAGCCTGCAATAATTCTAATATAATATGTATATACGAATACGATTACGCTTATATAGGCTTAGGAAAGGCATTTGAAATACATGTGTAAAAATTATTATGATTTGAATTCAAATCCCATTTAAATCTACTTACATACTATACTGTCCTCCGTAACAATTTTAATCGCACCCGGTGATCGTGGGAAATGGATTAATTACGCTCATAAAATTGCCGTCTGTCTTTACAGTTGCAGTGAGCCTGAGAGTACAGGAAGATTACTAAAGATAAATCCCGACAACATAATTAAATATGATGTATGACATCGTATGCGCTTTCAAGAACTTTACTTGAAGTTGAAATTGAAATTAAAATGCATTATAAAATATTATTGCTCGTACTATGGTTGCTGGTGCTGGTGTATTAGGGGTCATCCTTAAAGGATGTCATAGAAAAATCCTAATGTTAGGACCCCATAACCGCTGTCATCAGCTTAACCTATGGCTATCTTTAGTATGGAGGGTCACTAATACCCAACTACAACCACTGACTCTACAGCTGTCAACATTTGTGGACGATCCCTTATGGTTTAATGACCTGTACATGTCACAGTTTTCTATAATGCCGAATGAATTATTGAATAACTTTAGTGTAAGCTAAGTGACATGTTTAGTAGGCGATTAGCGTATGTGAGTAAAAGCGCGGATATATTACAGATTTATTATTTGGTATAAAATCCTCAAATCTTCACGCTTTCGTTTTCCTTTTATGGAATGACGCGACGCTGCTGAAGAGTTGACCGGTTTGCTGTTGTATGTGACAAAAATTTAACTGCAGCTAAAATTATTATCAAGGAACTTTTATTCTTTTTTTGTGAATTTGAATGAATGTTTTTCTGTGATTGTGCTATCGATTATTGTGACAGTGATGACTCCTCAAGTGTGACGACGAGCACTTGCACTTATTTTGATTTGTTTTTGACATTTTTTCTAGTAATCTGGTGGACTACATTTTGAAATAAAAGTATTGAAATTCAGGGTCAAAAATTTTGAATTTTCAAGAATTTGAAAGTGAGATCTAATTTCTAATACTGTAACTGTGTCATATAGGACCGTCAATACGTGGCCATATGAATTTCGATTTCAGTTTTGTTTATGATTTTCTCAAGCAGTAGTCAGTAGTGCTGCTGGTTTTCTTATTAAAGAAAAAATACATACACTGTAAACATGGAAGAAAAATTGTCGGTGTCGGTATCATCGGTTTCTGTCAGCCTGTGCATATTGTTTTATATCGTCTGTGAAGAATCAAAATGGCCCATCTACATTGTTACTTCAAATTAAAAAACTATCTACATAAACAATTTAAAATATGATGCTCAGAAAAGCAATTAAATAGGACATTTTACACTTTTTAAAACCATGTAGTAAATCTGCACGTTTAAAAAACACGTAAATATTACATTTAGCACTATCCAAAAACATGCAAATAGAACATTTTGAACTTTTAAAAATACATGCAAATAAAACATTTTGAACTTTTCAAAAAATATGTAAATAGAACATTTTGATTTTTTCAAAAACCATGCAAATAAAACATTTTGAACTTTTCAAAAATTATGTAAATAGAACATTTTGATTTTTTCAAAAAACATGTAAATAGAACATTTTGAACTTTTCAAAAAACGTAAATACAAGTAAGTTTTGAGTAATTAGGCCTAATGTCATTACATAGTGTACCCGTAATTTTGGATTTTGATGTATAGGTAAATGACTTTGATCTTTGACGCCATTGTAAAACATTTTTAGAATAAATATAGTAGAAGTAATAGATGATACAGTGTGCGCGTCAAATGTTTGATTCGGCTCCGTATTACATAAAACGGAAATAGGCCGTAGGTAATGAAAATAACACAAAGAAAGTAACTTTTAAACAAAGTGTTTTCATTTTTTGCAAAAAAGTATAAATACTAGACATTGTTTATCTAATGTTTCAATAATTATTAAAAATGAAGCTGTAATTTTGATATTTCACTAAACAGTGTATGATTCTTACACCATTAGATCTCTTACCAAAATACAAACTGGCACAACGAGAGGAAACAAAATTGTACAGTATTTGTGTTTAAAAATTGATTTTTGGAAGCCACTAAAAGGATAGTCGTAATTATTGACAGAATTCACTTGGCCTTTTTAATGAAGATTAAATGTTTCTACTATTGAGATTTGCAGTCTAACGCCGTTTTAAAAAAGATTTTTGATTTTTAGTGGTTGCTCACGATAGATCAGGCTGGTCAAAGGTTTTTTAAACGATTCAAATAATAATCCTAAAATTTAAAAACAGAAAATCGAGTTTGCATGGATTCTTAATATCGTGTATTTGCTGTCTCAATTAAAATTCATACGCTTCAAATATTTTAATTAATACTCACTATTCTGTACCACTATACTATCCCTTAGAATGATAACAGTTTTTATTCATGAAAAATTCTCATGTGTAATTTTGAATGTTTCAAAATGTTCTTAGTCATCATAAGTACTTCACAGTCATCGACATCGGCATCTTCAATCATCTCGGCATTCGGCATTGTTTAAATAGCTGGTTTAGTATGTCACTATTTTATTTGGTTCTAGTTTAATATTTTTATAGTGTTATTAGCCCGGGGGGATGTTAGAAATCAAAATTTGCCATTAAATCACAATAGACATATTTTTACACTGTACAAGATACAAGATTCACTATAAGCATTACAACCAACGCACAAACCTTACTACCTGTTTACTATGCATATTATTATAAACTATCAATATTCAGTGTGATTCATCATTATTCATTATCATTCATTCGTGCGATCAGTCAGTCAGTCAGTGTTTGTCAGAACTCGTAATTTTAGAAAGTGTCTCACTCAGTCAGGAGGTTTCATCCTCATCCTTTCATCCGCATCTGTCCATGTCCAATGACCAGATCATCACATATCTTCACTCCCATTAACTCCGGCTATGTACTAACTTTAACATTTAAGCTATGCCATTGTCAATTCTGCCTCTGTCTCAACCTCTCAATAATGTTTTCGTACAGGCAGACAAACAGACATACATACAGACAGTCGATCAATCATTAAGGATTCTTCTTGCTTGCTTAAAGATGCTTACATAAATAACACTATAAAAACATCCACAATCCAACCACCAATGTGTGATTTTTTATTTTGTATTTATTGGTGTTGGTCATTTCCTTATGTTGCTTTCTGTTTATGTTGTTGTGTTATTTGTCTATTAACTGACTTGTAATGTTACCAGCATGAGTGGCCAAACATCAGAGAGTCAACATAAAAATACGCGTTAATATTTTATATTTTCTCACTATAGTCAATATCTTTAGGGGTCGTCTATAAATGACGTCACGCTTAAGGTCGATGGGTCTACTAGCATAATATTCTATGTTAAAGACAGCCAAGTATTCAATGACTGATGATAGGGGGAATAAAGGGTCTAAGAAATTGGAATAAATTTGTATGACATCATTTATGGATGACCCCTCTAGATTTTAGTCATTAGTTAATATGTGTGATTGTTGTGATACGTTTATTTTGGTTACGCGCCTACAAATTAGCAATATCAAAGTGTGTAAAAAAGTGAACTAACAAAATAATAATAACAATAATTAAAATATATTGTTATGTTTGTACACAGGAGCTGAAAGCTAAAAACAACAACAATAAACGCAAGACGAAATTCATGCGTAGTATAATGATAGTTAGCCCAATGGTAATGGTAGCAGAATTTACGCAATATTCCGCATTAATTAACACAACAAGTTTATTTTCAATTTCACACAGTGTAAAATACATGCTATAACTCAATAGTTGACTATGAAATAAAGGTAAGAAAAAATGTTGATATTCAAGCTATGTGCATAACGATAAGTGTTATAAAAAGTTAATAAAATGAAAACAAATTAAATTTTGCTATCTGTTGATGACTACTACTACTACTGGGTACTGTCACTTAAACTGCAGGGCCGGACGAAGTAATTGCTTCTAGGCAGCAAATTGTTTCCATGCAAAAACCACCATTTTGATTTTATTAAAGGCTTTCTTTGGTAAAGCAAAATGTTGTTTTAACATGTTTTAGAAAAGTGCAAAATTTTCTTTTTACTTGATTCAGAAAAGTGCTCAATGTTCTATTTACATGTTTTAAGAAAAGTGGAAAATGTTTTATTTCCATGTTTTTTGAAAAGCCAAAATATTCTATTTACTTACATATTTTTGAAAAGTGCAAAATTTTTTATTTACATGTTATGAGAAAAGTTAAAATTATTTTATTTTTATGTTTTTGAAATGTGCAAAAGTTTCTAAATTAAATATTTTTTAAAAGTCAAAATATTCTAAGTACATGTTTTAAAAAACTGCAAAATGTTTCATTTACATGTTTTTTAAAAATTCAGTTTGCGGGGGCTACCTGCGCCGCTGCCCGCATTATTTGGCCCTGACTGACTGGGCCAACTAAATGGCAATGTATTATCAAAAATGAACTCTAAAAAGACGGCGACATTATTTCTTGTGTGTAGTTTGGTTGGTTTGATAGTCTTCACCTCATCACCAATACCGATATCTCTTATTTATTTTAATGAGCATGTAAACGATGTTCGAATTCGAATATAAACAATGTACAGAAAGCTAAGAAAAGTTGTCAATGAAGAAGATTGGAAGATGACTGCAGATGCAGATGATGATGACCTGTCTTCTATATTGTCTTCTCTACTTCTTCATTGTCACACTAGTAGCAGATCTTCCCTAGCAGATTTACTGACTGATCGATCTTATAGATTGTTTTTCTTCATCTTTCTTTGGTCGTGAAACTTGAGTAACTTTTGAGTAGTTTTGAGAGATCCTCTGCTCGCACTGTCAACTCTGTACTCTAACTATAAAATTATGCAGAAAAGAAAAATCAAGAGGAATCACATTAAATGACAAAAAAACAGAAGCAAGATCGAAACAATTCAAATTCAAGGTAGAGATAATTTAACCAAAAGAATAAGTGAGAATGAAAAGTCTTGAGAGATTTCTACTACTTCTACTACCTTCCATATGGCTGGCAATTGGCAATTATTACAACGAAAAAAAATAACAATAGTAAAAATTCTTGTTCTGGTATCTGGTACTGGTATCCGTATCTCTGGTCTTTAATGTTGTTATTCATTATGTAGGTATTGTAGGTCATATATTGTGGATTCTGAATATTCATAATATGTATGAATGGACCGCCTACCTAATTACGCGTCGGGCCAAAACAAAATAATCGGCTATGTGTATAATGCTGTAGAATCAGTAGAATGTAGACCCTATATGCAAAAGAAATGCAAGTTAAAAAATTGGAAAATACATTTAAGTGACAATTGGAGATTTTGATTGATTTTAATTGCATTTACATTTAAGAAAATCAAAACAAATGCTTTACACCTGTGAGAGTTTTTTGACGTTGTATCCTATGTGATACACATGGTCAGTTTATTAGTTAGTTATAAGGTGTAATTTATTAGAGGCATGATTTGTAATTTACTCCACATATACAGCGTAGTTTGTAATAATTATAGGGAAATGTAATGTTTTTAAATCAAACCATTTTATTGACATGCAATTAGTTACAGACTGGTTTTTGGTTGCAATATGCTTAAGTTAATAATACATTAATTTCTGCATTATTTTACGCCACTTTCAAAAAATTCCAGTAGCCAGAAAATGATTGAACGAAATGATTTCGAAGGGCAACTTCAGTGTGTTTCTAATAATATTTAAAAGCAAAATTCAGTCCTACTCAAAGCTGGGCAAAAAATAACCTTACTCACTTCTTACCTTACATTTTTCGCTCAAAAATTACCTTACCGATATCTTACTTTTGTTTTAAATACCTTACCTACATCTTACTTTTTCAAAAAAATTAGCTTACTCTATTTCTTACTTTTTGAAAAAAAAATCTTACCTACATCTTACTTTACTTTAATAATTTTTTAACAAAAAAAGTTTATTATTGACTTTTTTAAAGCACCCATACTTGAAAATTAGCTTAATAAAGATAGTAGGGGAGTGCGTATGTGTGATCGGGTTCATTTTTTATCAACTTTGAAAATCTGTATCTTTTTCCACAGACAACGTACAACAACAAAGAAGCTATCATTGTATGTACTTCTCTATTAATACTGTATGTACAAAAAAATGATCAGTGTCCAAAACTAAAAGTTGCAAGAGATACAGGTCATTGTACGAAAAAACTGCGGAAAGTCTTACAACGGCCCAAGTGCCCTTAATGTGATCAATACATTTAAAGTTAATGGTAAAGTAGAATCTTAAATGTGACCAATTCAAAAAAGTACTCAAAACTTTCATAATTTTACATAGCCAGAGTTTTCACGGAAAGAAGCTGAAATCAGTAGTGAAGATAGTTGAGACTATAGGCTGAATGAATATTAGATGGACAGATTTTTAAAGGCAGTAATATTTGAACGGCGGCCACTGATCACACATAAGGGGTGATCACACATACGCACACTACTACTACCAAAAAATCAGGTTGTAAATAAAGTAGTGTCTATTATCCAAAATTTTATTTATTAAAATTCGCACAACCGAAATTATTGTAATAATATATAGTGCTGGTAAGAAGGCGATAAGGAATATTTTTTTCCTTACTTTTATTTTTTCCTTACCTACCCCTTACCTTACTTTCTGGCCAAAATTTCTTACCTTACCTACTTTGTAAGCTTACTTTGTGGGTAGGGGCCCACCTTTGGTCCTACTACTATAGAAATTTCTTCACCGACCATTGCCGGACGAAGGAATTGCGTTTAGGCAGCAATTTGTTTCCATACAAAAACCAAAATTTTGATTTTATTGATGGTTTTCTTTAGTAAAGCGAAATTTTGTATTTACATGTTTTTAGAAAAGTTTAAACAAATTTTCTTTACTTGATTCAAAAAAATGCAAAATGTTATATTTACATGTTTTAGAAAAGTATATATATTAATAATATTATTTGCATCTATTTAAAAAGTGCAAAATGACATCATTAACATTATTTAGATTTACAGATAATTAAACAGCACTAAAATTAGTTTTGTAAAGCACGGCATATTTTTTACCGTTTAAAGTTATTACTTCGAAAAAAAACTTGAACTCTAGCAATTTAATAAGTAAATGAACAGAATTCAAATTTCGTTGATAGAAATTGTAGTATGTACATTGTGTTGTCTTAACTACGTAATTATTTAATTTAAAAAAAGTTTGATTGATTTAATTGAGTTAAAGGGGCTTAACCACTTTGTAACATACCTGGACTGCACATTAATGCAGCATTTAAATTTAAGATTGAAGGTATACTAAACAAAAAAAAGCTCAGCATTTAAAAACAGTAGATATATGGTATTTTACTTCGTATGGATAAATTGTAGTTAAGGTTGAGCGGTGGAACGAGCAAATATTATACTTACTGGGTATCTACTATGCTATGTCTGTCACGTTTCTCCACCAACCCTTTGTATCTCGTACACCTTGCAAACCAGGGCATTTATAATTACAAAAATCAAAACAAATGGCGTAGAACTATAACTTTATTTTCCAGCATTTTACTCTTTGCCATTTGTGTATGATTCTTGCCATTTTGTCAAACTATCTATGATTGATACAGAGCGCTTCATGCTAAATATTATTACGAACAGTATTTAGGCTAAACTTAAACGGAACTCGCACCGGCGGCCGCCGGTTATCTTGCCGGCAAACTTTTCGCAGGAGACTCAACTCGCCGGAGTTTTTTTTTTGCCGGGAACAGTATATAAATTCGTCGAATTCAAATTAAAGCAATTATGCCAAATAATGTACGATTCGCTGAAAATTAATTTGGGCACAGTAACCACTCCCGTTAAATGGTACGCATAACGCAAATAATCTTATTTTGTTCTGTTACTTCTGTTTTGAGAAGAAACGTTTCGTATCTAAAACACCTCACATCAGTGTGGAAGTCCGTTTGGCACGAAATTGTTACACTATAAAAACCTACCCATATTCTAAAGTTTTTATATATGTAATCATATTGTATGTACATGACATACAACTACAACAGCATATCGTCGGACGTCTATAAAGAACCAAAATGACCCATTCTCAATCTATGCTAGAATTAAAATCAGCTATGTCGAAAAAGAAAACACAATAAATAATATATATGCTTTCAATGCTTGTTACGAGTTTCGAAAATGAGCAAATTGTTCTATTTACATGTTTTTGAAAATGTCAAAAATGTTTTGTTTCCATGTTTTTGAAATGTACAAAGATTTTTATTTGCATGTTTTTTGAAAAGTCAAACTATTCTTTTTACATATTTTTAAAAAGTGCAAAATGTTCAAATTACATGTTTTTTTGAAAATTCAAGCATCGGGGGGGGGGGGGGCCTTCTGCGCTGGTCGCAGTATCCGGCCTCTGTCGCCGACGTTGACTTTATGTTCATTCTTAAAATTACAAAATCTTGTAGTAACAAAGTTGGGTATATTATGCAAAAAGTGTAATTCCTTCGTACGAATTATACTGTTGTTATTGCATAATTTTAAATCAGTAATAACTTACTGTTGTAAATTTCTACACTTTAACAATACAATTTACGCTTATCTTACTAAAATATTTTGATTATAAAGTAAGAATTTGAATTCAGTTTTAATTTTTGAACAAAGCAAGATGCTAATGACTTAATAATTTCAAATTAAAAATACGCTATCCATGCGTATGTACTTACGTATTACGAAGCTCCATGCATAAAAAAGTATTTTTAACTTTTTTGTTGAAAAGGTAGACAACACAGCTGCTGGTCAGTCATGCAGCAGGCAGGATTGAAGTACCATAGTACCTATACCCATAGATTCATTCAAGATAAAAATATGTGCGAAATAGATGAAGGTACTTACGTTTTACGATTTTAAAAGGGATCGTCCATAAATGATGTCACAGCCAATGGTATATAGTCAATGGGTTTGCTTTGATATTGACCATATCATATATTATGTACAGGATACATAGTAAATTTGCGTAATGGTTAGGAGAATGACATGAGGGTCATATTGGCAGGGCCGGATAATGCCACCACCGTAGCCTGAATTTTCTCAAAACATGTAAATGGAACATTTTACACTTTTTTAAAACATGTAAAAAATATATTTTGACTTTTCAAAAACATGTAAATAGAACATTTTAAACTTTTCTAAGAAACATGTAAATAGAACATTTTGGACTTTTCTAAGAAACATGTAAATAGAACATTTTGGACTTTTCTAAACCAAGTAAATAGAACATTTTAAACTTTTCTAAAAAACATGTAAATAGAAAATTTTGCTTTACCAAAGAAAACCATCAATAAAATCAAAATAGTGGTATTTGCTTCGAAAAAAATTGCTGCCCAAAAGCAATTCCTTCGTCCGCCCCTGCATATTGGGTCCTAGAAATGGGGGTATTTCGATTTCGATGGCATCATGTATGAAAGACCCCTAAAGGATTATGCAATATATTAGGATTTTGCAGATTGTACGGTTTGCAGTTTGTTTAGATGAAGTTGCTAATGGATATATAGTGTGAGGACTGGGCCACATTGTACTGTATTGTATTAATGTGATTGTGCAGTAACAGACAAACATAATATTTTGTTTGTATGTATACATATGTTGGTACACGCTATATATAATACACCATCATTAACCTATGCGTAGTATCCGTACAAATTAAAGTTATAATTTTAAATGCAATATGGAATTAATTTAGGTATAGGTACCTGTAGCCTGTATGGTAGATATATGAAGTACTGTACTATACACACAGACAAACGAGGGAACGTTTTTATTATTGTTATTAAACTTACACGTTCCCCTTTAGTTGTACTGTACTGTGTCGGCATCGGTGTATCTGTGCTGTGGTGTCTATTTTATTTTTAATATCGCACTACTCTGAGCAGTATGTATATATCCGACATGCTATTATCAGTATACTATCAGTACAGTGTGACTATAGTTGTAGTTATAAAATTCTCGTTAAGGAAAGGGAAAGGTAGTCTTGTGTTTGTAGTGTGTTGTTTGGTATCTGTAGTACGCGAGACGCCAACATACTACTTAATAGCAGAATAACAAGAACAAGTGCCATTCATTCTTGGATTCCATTTCCATTCAACAATATACAATTCTGTGAAGAATCAAAACGGGCCACCGGTATACATATTTTCGTTTTCTAGAAACAAAATGATGTATGTGCCATTAGGGAACTAAATCCTGATCCTGTAAGGATTTAAATGAGACATTTTGCTCCTATCAAAAATCGTGTAAATAAAACAATTTTCTTCTTTCAAAAGCATGTAATTAAATTATTTTGAACTTTTCGAAAATGGTGTAAGTAGGAAATTTTGCGTTTTTCAAAAAAATTTTAAATAGAACATTTTGTACTTTTGAAAAATCGTGTGAAAAGAACATTTTGCGCTTTTCAAAAATCATGTAAGTAGAATATATTGCAATTTTGAAAAATTGTTTAATACAAATATTTTGCCCTTTTCAAAGATCGTGGGAATAAAACATTTTAAAATTTCCAAAAATCGTGTAAAAAGAACATTTTGCTCTTTTCAAAAAACGTTTAAAAGAAAAATTTTGCGCTTTTTAAAAACAGTGTAAATAGAACATTTTGGGCTTTCAAAAAATGTATAAACCAAAAATTTTGCGCTTTTAAAAAATCGTGTGGATAAAAAATGTTGCGCTGTTCAAAAATAATGTAAATCGAACATTTTGCACTTCAAACAAAATATCCATGAAACCCTTAGGATTGCTTATAGTTTCCTAACTAATAACAATTTTACGAGTCGATCTCTTTTATCAGTAGTGTCTCTTTATATAGCTCATTTTAAACCTGCTTTAAATTGATATAATGGACTGTTTTAATACCTTACTGATGCTATGTTTCCCTCCTTTTACTACCTATCTGCTCCTGCTGCTGCATTACATTGGATTTTGCACTGGCTGACTATACTAACATTATAGTGAGCTTCGTTGCATTAGTCAGCGAGATAAGACTTCTGACTTGGAGATTCGGCATCGCATCGGCATCGGCATTCCATTCATTTACTGATCACTTATTAACCTGTGGTGGTAGTTTGCATGCTGCAGGTAACTAATAGCCTCACCGCACAGCAATTTATTTAGGTAAACTACGGAGGTAGCATAGTTAGGTCAAGCTTTCCGCACAGTCACCTCTTGTAGGTAACCTCAACGAAGAGATACCCCGCACAGCCTTACCTAAATTAAGAAGAGCGAACGTGATTGGTTAATTCAACTCGCGGGTTCATGTTTGCTTAGAGCCAATGAACGAGAGTGTCAAAGATATCCTTGGTTGGGGGAGGGAAAAATAACGTGTGTTAAAAGCAGGACCTTAAGTTAGGTAAGACCCGCACAGCACGTCTGGCCTACGTAGGTAGGTATTTAGGTCTTGCCTAACGCATTTTACGTAGGTAAGGAGTAAGAGAAAATGACGCCCACTTAGGCTTAGGCACGGCTCTCCGCACAGCACCCAGCTAGGCTTTTTGCGGAGGTAACCTACGTAGGTCTGCTGTGCGGTGAGGCTATAACTATATTATGAGTTGTAAGTAAAGGTACCCAGATATAAACTGCAATGTATAGAATACAAACAAAATCATAGATATGGCCTTTTAACTTTAGCATAGCGTCTACAACTACAACTACCACATAACCACACCACGACTGACGACTTTATACTTCAATACTTGAAAAGATTCTCTCAGTCAGTCTCTTAATAATAATCACACAGTAATTCTGCTCGTTTCAGCCTGCACTTCTCCCCATTGACCATTTGCATTTGCAAGCCACCAAGCAATCGTCTGCAAGTCTACGCGTATGCCCTCTTAATGGTACGGTAATGGTAATGATAATGGGAATGAGTGGTGAGGAGCGGATTGACAATGTGCACACCTGTGTAAAGCCACAGCCCTTGCTGTTAGAACTGTAGACTGTAGGCAAAGCAAGACAAGCGGTAAGTAGTTTGTTTTGTGAGTAGTTTCTTGTGGGATCTTCAGCCAGCCACACGACACGCTCAAATAAAAAGTGCTCGCTCCATTCCATGCTGTTTTCATAAACTTTAATCTTTTACCAGCACGAGGCAACCATAAGATTTTGTGTCCGTCTTCTGTCTTCTTTAAATTTAATTTTTTGACTTTGGATTTTCTTGACTTTGGTCTTGTAGTGTTGTCGTTGTCAGCAGTGCATCGGTTCATTTTTGCTGAGCTGCAGCAGCTGTACTACTGAGAATTGGGAAGATACAAAATTCAAGAACTAAATCATCACGTGTTTCTCCTTGGTAATTGCCAAAAAGTATTGAAGAATATTTTCTTAGATAAAATTTAATGTGTCACGCAATGGAGATTTTTCCGTGTTTCCAACTTCCAATCAACTCGATTAAAAATTAATTTTGTTTTTAATATTGTCAAAATCAATATCAAACTTTGTTGTAATAAGTAACAACGAATGTTTGGATTTGTTTAGTGCTGAGGAAAATTACAACCCTGAAACGATGAGCTACATGCTCACAAAATAACTTACAAAATCTTAGAAATATTTAAAAACGGCGTTTAACTCCAACACTAGTTTACGTATCAGAATTTAAAAGTAATTAATTCCTTGCTAATTGTTAATGAACTGTCAATTGTGCTCTGTAATAAAAGCAAATGAAAAATCAAAACTTAAAAAAATACAGAGAATCTGCTTTGAAAAACACTGCAAGTTATAAATTAGAAGCAAATTATGCAAATGTCGTGGGAAATGTCTAACTTTTCTGGACAAAGGGATTGCACCTGTCCAAAATAAAAATGTTCAAATTATCAAATCAGAATTAAAACTTTAAAAAACTTTAAAAACAAAATATACGTGGATAATCAACGAAGATGTCAGGACTAATTAAAACCGATAAGTTTCAAAATTTGGCCAAAACTCAAATCATTCTTATAAGTACCTGTAGCGGCAAATGCATTTACAAAAAACTATAAAAGTTTTAATTAGTGTGTTTATTAGTGACCTGGAATCGTGGCGATATTTTGACACTTGCAACTTTAATTATTTGGACATATTTACTCACATGAAAATTTCTCGTCACACTTTCTGGACTGGTAATTTTTGTGTGTATTGAATCTTCAACCATAATAAAACAGACAGGTTTTCAATACTGGAACATATTAATACTGATTAATAAGTGCAATACTGGGCTACAGTGTGACAAGTAACTTGGATTTGAATAAAACCACAGAAACTGAAGCAGGAACAGAAAACAATAAAATGGGTAAGTTTGACGCTGTTTTTATTATTTTGCGCAGATTTGATGTATTCTCTACAGAGAGGTATTTCACCAATATAGAATGCAAATGCAGCTCACATCAAATATAATTCAAGTTAACTAATACAAACAAACACAAAAAGCATCAAAATTCTTTTTCATTATCCAACTGCATTTTGCATTATGGGCAGATACAAAATTTACAAAAAGATGCAAATTACTATTTAATGTTACTTTTAAGCAAATACACAGGAGTGAATTAGACATGAAAATTACAATAATTACTGCAATTAGAGTGGGCAAATTATAGCCAAAAGTTTTTAGAATTATTTTCCTCTGCTCAAGGTCACATGACATGACATTTTTACTCGAAATAATTGCGTATAGTCTGTCGTTGTCGTTAGTCAGTGAAGCATTGCAGTATCTAATTTATTTAAGTTAGAATTAAAACAAGCCATGTCTAAAATTTCATTAACTGCCATAGATTAAATAATGCGTAAAATATTAATTACGCGCTTTTTAAAATTGTAGAATGTTTGTTTTCTGTGGTTTTCAAAAGTGCATTATATTCTATTTACATATATTTGAAATGTTTAGAATTTGTTATTTGCACGGTTTTGAAAAGTACAAAATGTTCTTTTTACATCTGTTTTTGGAAAGTGAAAAATGTTTTATTTACATGTTCTTAAAAACTTGCTAAATGTTCTATTTACATATTTTTAAAAAACTGAAAAATAATCTATGTACCTACGTATTTTTAAAAGCTGAAAAATATTCTAGTTTCACCTTTTTTAAAACTGAAAAATATTCTACTCACATATTTTCAAAAAGTGCAAAATATTCTATTTACAGACTATTTCTGAAGAGTGCAGAATGCTCTTTTTACATATTTATTTTGAAGGTGGGAAATATTCTATTTATTATCTAGAATCATAGATCTTTGTTTAAAGATAGTTCATTTTGGTATTAGCTTAAAAATAGGATATGGGTCATTTTGAGTCTTCACTGCCGATATGTAATTAAATACGTCATTTACTTAACTTAACATATTTCCTCAAAAGCTTTAAAATAAAATTCTTATTATATATTTATAACTTCCCACGACAATCCTATATCCTATTACAAGAATCAATTTCAAAAATGTAATTTAATTTACCCTTATCAAGCTACGCTCCAACCAGCCAAAGCCCAACAATTTCACAGTCCTCAGTATTTCACACACACAAAAAACAAATTCTTTTAAACCCTTGAAATTTTATGACTTTGTATAAATTATACAATTTAATACTTTATAATAAATAATCCTGCTAACAACCTTGTAGTACTTATTTAATTGAATTTTATTGCAGTGTGTTTTATAGCCCCGTTGAAATACTCGCCCTACTATGTACCTATTGATATTACCATTTGCCATTTGTAGCATATCTTGTCTGCTATATGCTAATATATCTAATATCCAGATCTATTAAATTTTTTTCAAATTTATTTTTATACATTATTAATATTGACATCATTGTACTTTGGAGTATCACATTACGTAATTGCCTTATTACCTTATTACACCTTATTACTCAATTGCATACAATTCTTTATGCTATGCAGCTTATGTATATGTAAAAAAAACATACCCAGTACATTGTTAAACGAACCACAGCACCGCAACACCGCAGGCCACAGAGCCACAGACCACATCAAAGAATTTAAAATAAGACAAATTTTCTTGCCTTTTACAACACTTCACGATTCGCGAAGCATGCGGCTTCTATACCAACTAGATGTATGAAAAGTTCTTTGCCAAAACGAGTCAAGACAATTGTTTTCCAAAAATGAGATTATTTGCGTTACGTGTACTATTCAACTCGATACGTTACTGTGTTGCAAGCTGCATGGTAAAGTTCAAAGTTCGTCAATGCAATTTTTGAAAATTTCGGAAAGATTTAGTTTTTTGACAAAACGGGATAAGTCTACATAAAATTGAATTTTGTCATTTCAAAAATCGTGGGAATAGAACATTTTGCGCTTTTCAAATATCTTGTAATTAAAACATTTTGATCTTTTTTTAAATCTTGTAAATAGAAAATTTTGATCTTCTCAAAATTCAAGTGAATAGAAAATTTTGAGCTTTTAAAAATCCTGTGAATCTAACTTTTTTTTACTTTAAACAAACATTCACATAAAATCTTTTGCAATGCCTAAAGACTCACAATTAATGTAACTAACAATTTCAGGAATTTGCCTCTTTTTTCAGTAGTGATCTTTTATATAGCTCATTTTAGTTCTGGCTTAAATTATGGCAACATGCATTTCTGATTTAAATTTGGTTTTTGAGTGTTTTCGTAGTTTGTAGAAGGCAATTGCCCTGCGTACATTTTTTAATGCAAGAAACAGTTTAAAAGTATAAAAACATGTATAGCTTTACTCAATATGTTTGAAATTTGCTCTCACGGACTTTTTAAAATCCATGTTAAGTTATGCATTTCGAAGGAAAATGGAAAAAGCTCACAAAATTTTGATGTTTAAATATTTTCTAAAAAAAATCAAAAATCGTTCTGGAATCAAACCATTACTTGTGATAGTGCTTCGTTAGGTGCATTATATATTATGTGTAAAACTATTAAGCTTTAAAAATCCCAAAATCCCAAAAAACCCAGCCATATTTTATTTGAAATTCGCTGTTCCTGTAAAATTAGCTTTGATGGACTTGCTCCGTTTTGCAAAACAACTCTTCATAGCAATATTTGATTGAGAGCTCAAGTTTGAATCTTTAAAGGTTTAAGTTTAAAATTCCAACAAAAAAAATACAAAACAATATATCACACAAATCACATGCATCTTCTCCTCGGCCCTTGGAAAAATTGTAAAGTAATTATTACAATAATTGTAATAAAGCAATGCTAATTAATTTTCGTACCCATACCTGCCTATACTACTAATAATAAAAATGGTATATTTATTACACTACAAATTCCATTGCCTTAGTTCGTAATTCTTCGTATGCAGAAACAATTGTGATTTAATCAGTGTGAAAAGCCGTCAAAATTTCAAGTACTGCACACTTATTTTCACATGCAATACGAAAACGGTCAAAATGCCCTCGTCCCTCCATAATATTGGCTTCAATTATTCAATACTATACAGTATTATCGTGTAGTAATAAATTTCTTATTAATTTAGACACGTAGTGTTATGTACATATAAAGCACAGTAAAAAAAATCCAAAGTCATTTAAAAAAAATATATTTTTCCTGTGATAAGATAGAAAAAAAATGCAGAATATCAATATAAAACATTTTTGCATTTCTTTCCTTGTGAATTTTTAAAATTTACATTTCCATTGCATTAGTTTCGTTTGGCATCTGAAAAATATTCTGAATTTATTACTAATTAATTAAAAAGCTTGTTCTAATGCTAAGTATATACATACTTTTTTTCCATTTTTCCTATATTTGTATTTTTTATTATCAGCCCGTCAGAATCAGAATCAGACCAAGCCCACCAAGCTCAATAAATAATGTGTAGTTATTATTGAGTAACTTGAGAATTTATAATTAATGGTTATTACTTTTCAATAATATTTGTAAGCAGTACTCATCCCTGCACGAAAACAACCGCTGCACTTGAATTTTTGAATATTTTAAAAATCGTGAATCTTCTCGATGATCCCTTCTAATTTGCAGACTTTTACAGTCCGTATTTTAATAACAATATAAGTAATTGTAATGTAATTTTTAACAAGTATGTATTCGTATATCTATACCGAACAACTAGTGTGTAGACTGCAGTTTGAATTTTTGAAGTCATTGAAGTTTGAAGTGTCTTTAAAGTACAAAGGTGTAAGCGAACGTCCAAAATATATAAGACGTATGCACACGACTGTGTATAAATGGGCTTATGAGCGCAGAGTACAACAAGGTGTTAGATTACATAATACATTTTAATTGGCAGTTAATATTTCGTGTATTGGTTCACACCTTAAAAAACGTACAGGGTATATAGCCACAATTAAAAGTATTACAATGTCATTAATACAGTGTTATGGGTATGTGGAGAGAACGTGGACCTATATTGTAGGGGAAGAATCAAAATGAGCCATATGCCATATCTATTAACTAGTATGTATTAAAAAAAAATTAAGAATCAGGATCTTGAAATTATGTAGGAAGACAACTTTATTAAAATAAACTTGACACTGTCGTCCAACGACGAAGACATTTTTACACATTTCAAAAACAAGAGAAAATTGCATATTTTGCAATTTTAAAAAGAATGTAAATAGAAACTTTTAAGCATTTCAAAGTGATGCAAATAGAACGTTTTACAGTTTTTTGAAAATGCTTATATGGAATATATTGGACTTTTCAAAAACATGTAAATAGAGTGTTTTACACTTTTCGTAAATCCGTAACTAGAAAATTTTAGACTTCAAAAATATGTAAATAACATATGCCAATTTTTGAAAATATGTAAATAAAACATTTTGCACTTTTCAAAACCATGATACTAGCACATTTTACACATTTTAAAAACTCGTATCTAACATTTTCTAATTCTTATTCATTCGTATCTAACAGCATGTTTCAATGTTTTCCATTTAATGTTTTCTTTTGAGACAGCTCATTCTTATTTCAGCCTAAATTGGATATGGCTTATTTTGATCCTCCATAGCCGATATGTAAAATAATACTGGACACTAAATTGCAGAGAAAATTACCATAGAATGTGTAGGGCACGTTCTACGTTCTACGTTCAAGAAGTCATTTTTAGGTGTAAATATATTTTATGTGATGTGATTATGTGATATATAGCAAATAGAAATAAATTGGAAATATAATTACTGTGGATGGTACAATGGGCACTGTACAAATTAATGTAGAGTTTAAAACATATCGCACGCATTCTCGCGGTCTCGGTCTCGATCTTCGAAACTCGGTATTGAGATACGAACGTGGTCATGGCTTATGAGTGTACCGTTGCCGTTTATGCATCGTTCGCTCGTTCGCTCGTTCGTGGCATATTATGGTGTGGCAGTATAATTACAATTATGAGCATGACAGGCATCAGGGAGTGAGTCAATAAAGTCTCGTGTGTCTTGTGTATAACACTCACGTTTTTAATTTACAAATACGAATTTACACTTTTTCATGATGACAGCTATATCTTCTTAAAAGACTAGGTAAGCTGCAAAAAAGGTGGTTTCGTGGAGGTAGGGGATCGCTCGCCAATGACGTCATCCAATCAGGGACGGACGAAGGAAATGGTTTTAGACAGCAATTTGTTTCCACACAAAAACCATTATTTTGAATTTATTGATGGTTTTCTTTAATGAAGCAAAATGTTCCATTTTCATGTTTTAGAAAAGTTTAAAATTTTATTTTTACTTGATTCAGAAAAGTGCAAAATGTTCTATTTACATGTTTTGAGAAAAGTGGAAAATGTTTTATTTCCAAGTTTTTGAAATGTACAAAAAACAATTATTTGCATGTTTTTAAAAAGTCAAAATATTTTTTTTACATATTTTTAAAAACTGTAAAATGTTCCATTTACTTGTTTTTTGAAAATTCAAGCAGCGGGGGCTGCCTGCGCTGGCCGATTTATCAGTTGTTAAAGACAACCATTATAACACCAACACCAATAGTTAAACTGGTGACAGGGGGGAGGGTTGCAGTTTGAAATTGTGATTTTTTGATGACGCCGCTTGTGGACACTCCCCAGTTGGATCTTTGTTTTTGATTTATATGCGAAGAACGTCAGAGTGAAAAGCTTTTGTATTGTACATTGTACAAAATAAAATAACTATGCAGTGGCATTAAATTAAATTAAAGCTAGCGAATTCACATACCTAAGTACGTATGTGCGAGGGGGTACAGATAACGATGATTTTAATGCTAATTGTAATTGTAATTGGAATTTAATCCTGAATAGATTTGCAAGTGACTAACAATATGTATCTAGTAGCTAGATGATTTGATTAGTTAGGGTCATTTTTCATATGAGTCAGAGTTCGTTGTTGGAATTTTAATTTGTAAAATGTATGATTTTTTTCAAGATTTATTCATTAAGGTATATTTGATATTAGAAGTGTATTTGTATTTTACTCCATGTGCATAGTCGTATATTGTTCGACTACTATTTTAATGTACTAAAGAAAGGCAGAAAGGTAAGTACACCAAGGTTCAAAATGGGATATGTGAATGTTTTTAATTAGGTAGGTACTACTTGTACATCATATGTAAGTTGTTGGCGTTGATGATTTACCTTTGGTAAAAGTGACCGCGTAATTAGAAGTCTTTAAAAAAGTGGGAAATTTTACATTTTAGACCTTTTTAAATTTAGCAATTTATTTTTTTCCTAATTTTTGAAATGTAATAAATTTTGAATTTTGGACTTTTTGAAAAGCATGAATTTATATTTTTGCACGATTTTAAAACAATGGAAATTTTACATTTTCCACTATTTAAATCGAAAACATTATTCTGCGTTTCATATTATTTTGTCGGTGTGAAAAACTCGAAACTATATAATTTTGGAAAAGTTCAAGATATTACACATTATGTCTTTCCTTTTTTTTTACAAATTCTACAATGTTTTTAAGTTTTTAGCATATCCTTTTAAATTTCTTGTAATGACTTCTTTAAATATATCTCTTCACTTAAGGCAATGACACCAGCCCTGCCCTGGTAACTTATTTTATTAGAAAATACAGGTATTTTAAAATGTTGTCTAATAACTTTTGAAATTGGTTTTTTTACAAATTTAGTGCTGAAAATAAAAAAAACAGGAAATACGTATCGATTTATTTAATTTTTTATAAACTAAGTAAATCAATAATGATTTGAATGCTTGGATAATTTTATCAACCTTCAACAGAAATTAAGATGATCATTTTGTTTACATTTTTGATTTTGCCAACACTAGAATTCAGCGTGTTGCACACGGTTAAAATATATTATGGTCATCGTAAGCTTTAAGATTTAAATAAATTGTGTCAGTTTGACGTCGCTTAAAAATAATTCTTATCTTATTATAGTGGGTTGGTATTACTTGTCAAGGGCATCTCATTTTGTGCTACGAAAAGAAATTAACTGCAAATGTACGACTAATTGCCTACACGCGTATTAAATTTTTTGGAGTAACAACCTGGTCCTTATTTGAGCCTATTCCCATTTTTTGAGCTGTTTAAATGTTTTAGAATTTACAGTAAAACAAAATGAAACTAATTTATAAAAAGATTTGCCTAAAAAATTAAAGTTTTTGTGTTAGCCGTTGCCGTTAATAAATGTAACAAATAATAATGAATATTAGAAATAGATTTTGAATAAAATTTGGTCCTACTACTGATATCATTCAACTAAGCATATGTTCTAAAATATGCCTGCTATGTCTATGGGTTTTTATCAATTCAGCGCTTATTCGAGACTCTATGAACAGCGAAACATCTCCAGACAGACCAAAATAGCAATTTGTACTATGTACATAATATTAATTTAATATTAATTTTACTTTTCGCAAATGCAAATTTCACCAATGTCCAAGCATGAAGCGCGTGGTCTATAGCGATTACACTGATAAGGTCAAGTTTACCTTGAAAATGGAGAATCAGCATTCAAATATTGTTCACATACATATGGTAGGCTCATCTTCATTTTCCACCATGGAATCAACACCGTCGAAAACTTACTTTGTATTACATTACACTACAAAACTGCTTCAAGACAAAAATCCAATTACCTAAGTAAGCAGATACTTACATAAAAAATTGTGATTATTACGAGTAGAATAAAATTTTATTCTGTATGTTTGCTAAATACATTCGTAATATGTACCTGAGAATTGTGATTAATTCCAATAAAAGGAACAAAATAACAAGTTTCAAGTGAAATAACAAGCTTCTGGTCTCTGTGTATTTTGTATATTTATTCTCATTCTCTTTCTTCTGCTTCTGCTTTGTTGGTCTTTCCCATGTAATTAACTTTTGGTCTTGGGAAATTTCTTTGTATTTTGTTTGTAGCCTTTTTGTGAGGCTAAGGTACTTTGTATTAGTTTGTATTACAAGTTATAGATGATTATATTTTACATTCCATACACCGGTCTCTCACTCACGGAGACTTCTCACTTGTGACGTGTGACAAAAGACGCGGCACTTATTTCATGTACGTACATAAGGAATTTCAAATTTCAATATCAGTGTATTGAATTCTGATATTTAATATAATTTTATACTATCTATGCTAAATAAGTTTGACGAGTTAGATAGTCAAGTGTACATAGGTTTTGCCTGTAATTTCATGGGGACGGACAACTACTGATATCTGTGGGCAAATCTTAATGCATTCAAGTACATAAGCAATTAATTCCTTACTCTTGTTTTCTATGACGGGACATGCGCAAAATACAAAAATCAAAATCAGAATGCAAATTACAACGTGTTGACATGTTATAGCTGAGACTTTGCAAATGATGGGGTAATTAATGCCATTGAGGATAAATTAGTTTTTTCTTTAATTATTATATAATAATAATAATTTATTCATTGGGTCGATTTAACCGAAGTTCATACAACCAGACTCAGCCAGTCACTGTGGGTGAGGAAATAGGAGGCTACCGCGTTAGATCGTCTCGGTCTTTGTACCCTTTCACCTATCCCCGTTCCCTCCTCCACAGTAAAGGAGTCTCATTCCCTAGGCCCCTACAGTAAGTAGTAGTCACTAAGGAGCACCGAAGGAGATTGGGTTTCAATCAACCATCCAGTGACGTTTACCGTACAACACCGAGCCGTAAACGATTAGCAGTGGCCGAGGATTGAAGCCGGGTCTGAGACTGTAAATTTCGTTACAGTCTGCAGTCCTAACCGCTCACCCAAGCACGCCTGCTTTAATTATTATATGTTAATACAATTTCCCAGAGTGCTTACTTAGAACAGTACTCCAAATGGTTTTAAAATTGCACACATAAAATAGATAGTTTGAGATACAAGAATTTGCGCATGATTTTAAAAAATGCAAAATATTTGTGTTTTATGAGTGAAGAATAAAAATGGGCTATGTCCAATTTAAGCTAGAATTAAAAAGAGCTATGTCAAAAACAAATCATAAATTTGGGAAACATGCTTTGAGATACGAACAAAGTAAAAATTGTTAGACACGAGTTTTTGAAATGTATAAAATGTTCTGATTACTTTTCTCAAAAAATTAAAAAAGGTTCTATATTTACATGTTTTTGAAATGAGCAAAAAGTATTATTTAAATGTTCTTGCAAAGTGCAAAATGTCCTATATACATGTTTTTGAAAGGTACAAATCGTTCTATTCCCATATTCTCAAGATCAAGAATAATGTAACATTTTTGTAGATAGGCCGTTTTTATTTTACATTAAAATGGACATGGGGCACTGTGACAAATAAATTGTCACAGATTGATATTTGTTATAAATCATAAAACCACAATAAATTAAATAAAAATTCTCGCCGCTTAAAAATAAATATGTGGCTCCCAAAATAAATTCTCGTTGTTTAAAAAAAATTTAAAACTTCAAATTATTCTACAATAATAATGGGCTACAAACTAATGAAATTACTCCACGTTATTTTGCAAATTATAAAACATGTCTTTTTTCAAGAAATATCTGCCTTATCTAAAGATCTAAACACATTAAATAGGAATTCCTTTTTTTAAATTGAAATCTGTAAATAATTCATTGAATTAAAAAAAATGAAGGTTATTTCAGAAATTACAAAAATCACTTGTAGTTTTGTACTAAAAAAGTCACTGCCTTTAAAAAAATTTGAATTCCACAATTTGCTATAAAAAATAATGCACGTTATTTGAAAAAGGTAATTTCGAACAAAAAATCAAACATTATAATTTGCGAGTCGTCCATAAATGATGTCACTACAAAATCTAGATATATAGGACCCTTATAATTCACCTGCCATCAGCGCTGATTATTAGCTATGCTGCGCAGCATAGCTAATCATTAAATGGCTAATATCTAAGTAGGCACATTGATCCTTCCTATAACGTTATTTAAGTACGATCCCTTAAACTAACCACTATAGCCCTGTGATTGAATCTGTCAACAGTCAGCAGCCTGCAGCAGAATGCACAATTTTATCTTAAAATCTCTACACAGTAGAATTTTCAATCAGGAGACAGTCTAATGGGGGAGCCCCATCATTAATAATAATTTCATGTTAATTCCTCCGATCTCGATCCTTATCATTTCATATCCACAGCAATTCACACAGCATCTTGACTTTGACTTATTATAAAATTATTATAAAATCCTTATCATCGCATGATTAGCAGCAGATGGTTCACACCCTAAAAAACTAAAAAATGTACACTATCAGTATTTGACTTGGGAATATTCGCAACGTCCAAATCAAAAAATCAAATTCAGATTTCTAATTCAAAATTAATTGTAACCTTTACATGTCACACTGCAGTACTGCAGAACAAAAGCACAGCCACAGTCCAACTCAGAACCACATAATCAAAAATTTAAATTTCAAAAAATCCACACTAAATTACAATTACAACTTGCACTCGAAATTATGAATACATAATATGTACATAACTCAATAACTCAAGTGACTGCATAAATACGCCTTTTCACCTTGTGTGGAATTCTGCTCTTTTTTTCTGCCTTTAAAGTTTAAAAGCCTTTGAATTTTGTGCGCATAATTAAACTTCCAACACTTCAGACTTTAGATAGGACTTACATATTATGTACCTAATAACATGTAATTACATGTATCTCCATTGCCATTTTCTGTGTACATATATCGCGTAGGAAACAATTTATCTGTATAGCCAAAGCAAAATTTCAAACTGGTTAGGAATAAGGAGCTTTTTGCTAAAACGAGATAAGTCAAAAAAATTTCAAAAATTCTTTGTTCCTGTAAATTTTGCTATGATGATGGACTTGACTCGTTTTGGCAAAAACCTCCTCATAATATTCATATTCAATTCCTGAGTAGGTACTTTACAATTTTGACTTATTACCCTTTGACTCAATACAAAATGTGCAAAATAATTGAGCATCTTTTATATTCTGAATTATTTGAATATGAATAATGGATCGGAGCATATAGTTTTTGAGTAAAATTCTCACATAAAGCATTTTACAGGAATTGGTTCTATCAAGCATTTGAAAATTTTTCTATATGTTGTTATATGTATATATCATTTAAGTATTATTGTTATTCAAATTAGGTTTAAAAATTTTTACTTACGCTTATACTTCACCTTATGAGCTGTTAATGTTAATGTTGTTATATAGCCGCATTACTAATGCAGAAATTTCATTGGTCATCAAAATCAGGATCGAGATCGAGATCGACATCCAAATCATTGCATTTTATTTAAAATTCCCATTCCCATAGTATTGCACGGCGGTGGCGGTGGGACAGCTTGCGACTGACTGGGACGGCCACACACAGACAATGTCCCACTTGAAAATCAAATTCCATTTCGTTCGATGGGCAATGATGCAAGTGCGCAATATGTTATGAGAGTTGTTTCAATGCTTTTGTTACTAACATTGTTATTGTTGCATTGGCAGAGAGCATTCATAATAATTGCAATAATATTATGGGATTTAGATTTCGTGCAAAGTCATTGTTATTTTTTTTTCACGTATGGAATCGGAATGAGACCCATTTTTTTTGCTTGTTGATTTTCTGACGATTAGTTTATATGAGTCGTTTGTAACTTTTGTAAGTTCACAAATTGACAAAGTAGAAAAGATTCCGTCTGTTGTTGTTGTTCTTGTACACTCTTTTGTTATTTTATGCATTCTATTTACATATGTGTTTTTGTTAACACAATTTACATGTGTATTTTACTTCAGTGCCTAGCGTGTATGCTGACAGTTTGAATGAAGACATAAAATATTAGTTTTTATAATTCTGGTATATTCCTTTTTATTTGTGGTCCTGAAGAATATAGGCTGTAATTGTACAACATGTACCTGCATACAATATGATTAAATATCGTCTGTGAAGAACCAAAATGACCCATATCCATTTTTAGTTTCAAATAAAATGCACTATCTACAGAAAAAATTAAAATTACATGTTCATCAAAGCATGTACATAAACTGAACCTTGTGCATTTTTCAAAAAAACAAGCAAATGGAATATTTTGCACTTTTTGAAAAACATGTAAATAGGAAATTTTACATTTTTAATAAACATGTAAATAGGACATTTAAAATTTTTAAAAAACATGTAAATTGAACATCTTGAAATTTTTAAAAACATCTAAATAGAACAATTTGCTCATTTTACAAACTCGTGATTAGCATTGAAAGCATGTATCTTATTATATGTATTTTTTTTCGACATAGCTCATTTTAATTCAAGCATAGATTGAGAATGGTTCATTTTGGTTCTTTATAGAAGTCAGACGATATGCTGTTGTAGCTGTATGCCATGTACATACAATATGATTACATATATGAAAACTTTAGAATATGGGTAGGTTTTTATAGAATAACAATTTTATGCCAAACGGACTTCCACACTGATGTGAGGTGTTTTAGATACGGAACGTTTCTTGGCAAAACAGAAGTAACAGAACAAAATAAGAGTATTTGCGTTACGTGTACCATTTAACGGGAGTGGTTACTGTGTCTAAACTAATTTCCAACGAATCGTACATTATTTAGCATTATTGCTTTAATTTGAATTCGACGAATATATATATAGTTCCCGGCAAAAAACAAACTCCGGCGAGTTGAGCCTTCGGCGAAAAGTTTTCCGGCAAAATAACCAGCGGGTGCGAGGTCCGTTTAGCCTAAATACTGTTAGTAATAATATTTAGAATGAAGAGCTCTATATCATACATAGTTTGACAAAATCGCTAGAATCAGACACAAATGGTAAAGAGAAAAATGCTGGAAAATAAAGCCACAGTTCAACGCCATTTGTTTTAAATTTTGCAATTTTGGTCACGTATAATCTATAGGTACTAGGTATCCAAATATTCGGTGAAATACCCAGTAAGGGGCCATGTACATATTACGTCAGCATTTAGGGGGGGAGGGGGGGTCAGCCTAAGTTCGAAAACTGCTGATCAAATGCTGACCAATGAGCCCAGGGGGGGAGGGGGGCTTGTAGCTTGGTTGAGGTCAGCCTTTTTTGAACAGCTCTTTTTCGTCACATGACAATAGAATTCGCAAATTTTTTAAATACTCCACCAAATTTACGACTAGCTGCAGCCAGAAACTGCTATGTTGTTGGTTTAGTTGATTTTAGTAATTTTAATGCCTCAATTTTCGTTCTGTGTAGATTAAAGTATAGTACAAAATGTACAGACGAAAATTAATGCTACGACGCATGCACAGATGGCGCGACGTCATTATGATGAGGTCAGCATAGAGGGGGGGGGACGGGTTTAGCGAAATGCTGACCAAATGCTGATCAAGAAGCCTGGGAGGCGGGGGGGGGAGTCAGAAATCTGGATTTTTGTGCTGACGTAATATGTACATGGCCCCTAAGTATTTAGTCGGTCCACCGCTCCACCTTAACTACAATTTATCCATACGAAGTACAATACCATAATAATAATATCTACTGTAATTAAATGCTGAACCGTACACCGTACCTTCAATCTTAAATCGAAATGCGGCGTTATTGTTCAGTCCAGGTATATTACAAAAAAGGGGTTAAGCCCCATTAGGTCAATTAAATCAATAAAACTTGTTTTAAATTAAATAATTACGTAGTTAAGACTACACAATGTACATACTAGAATTTCTACCAACGAAATTTGAATTCTGTTCAATTACTTATTAAATAGCTAGAGTTCAAGTTTATTTTTGAAGTAATAACTTAAAACGTTAAAAATTTTGCCGTGCTTTACAAAACTAATTGTAAGTTTGTATAATTATCTGTAAATCTTAATAATGTTAATGATGTCATTTCGCACTTTTTAAATAGATGCAAATAATATATTTTGCATTTTTAAAAACGTGTAAATAGAAAATTTAGCATTTTTCAAAAACGTGTAAATAGAACATTTAGCGTTCAAAAAACATGTAAATAGAAATTTTAGCTTTTTTAAAAAACTGGTATTTAACATGTTTTCCCATCTATCACATCTGTATTTTTTTAAATGACATAAAATATAGCTTCTTTTAATTCTAGCCTAAATTGTATATGGCCCATTTTGATTCTTAACCGATGACATGAATAATGTATAATTCCTGTGCAGAATATGTACTTTAGTAAGAAAGAACAAAGAAATAAACCAGGTCCATGGTCACAGCCTCAACATATGCGTATTAGGCAGATGTGTTTAACATACGTAATGCGTAGTACGTAGCTTTTCTGAACGGTAAAGTTTGCAATTCGTCGTAATTGTACGTAGCAATATTGTGTAAGACCAAAATTCATACACATAGTCCAAAGAAAGAATATGACGGACAGGTCAATTTAAAACTAGATTTAAATGTCTGATGCTAATTCCAAATTATTGCTATACAATTATTTCCTATAGAGATATACAGACCAATACTATCACATGAGTCAGATGCAGTAGGCAGTAATCAGTAACCAGACCAGCAGCAGACCAGAGGTACCCACACATATTTTAACTACAATTATACAATAGCTATACCAACCAAGGTACGCAGTTAGCACTGCAACTTAGTGAACAGCTGATTTGATGTAATTTAGCATCAGTATATTTGTAGTACAGATACGCCTGTTGGTCTTGGTATAGTGAGTCTATGTATTCTTTTCCATAAAAATTCTTGACAATTATTTCCTAGCTGTTGTTGTTGTGCGTTTATGCCTCTATGTCCATATCCCATAATAACGTTCTAGGTTTATGTGTTATGCTACAGTTACATAGATATTTAGGTTAGTCCACGATTGCAAGTTAAGATTGCATTTGAATTACATTGACATTCTTTCCTTCCCGCCTCTTTTCTGAATCTTTTTCTGTCTCTACTATTACTGCTGTGAGCTTTATATACTTAATAAAAATTCCTTCTGCAAGTAATATAATTACACCAGTAAAGAACCAAAACGAACTATATCCAATTTATAAGCTAGAATTAAAATGAGCTATCTCAGAAGACTTTACTAATGAGATAGGTGAGAACAATTTTAATTTGCGAGTTTTTGAACAGTGAAAATGTTTTATTTGCATATTTTTGAAAAGTGCAAAATTTTCTATTTATATGCTTTTTGAAAAATGCAAAATGTTGTATTTGTATGTTGTTTAAAAATGCAAAATGTTCGATTAACAGATTTTTTAAATGTGCAAATTGTTCGACTAACAGATTTTTGAAATGTGCAAAATGTTTTATTTGCATGTTTTTGAAAAGTGCAAAATGTTCGATTAACATATTTTTGAAAAGTGCAAAATGTTCGATTAACAGATTTTTGAGAAGTGCAAAATGTTTTATCTACATGATTTTGAAAATTTACACTTTTAAAACTTTTTTAAGAGGTGCAAAATACTCTATTTACACACTTTTAGTATGATGACATTAAATTATGTGTCGATAGTGCATTTTCATATATCTAAAAGTGTAGATGGTTCATTTTTATTCTTGACAGACGATATGTAATTAGTTATGTACAAATCATAGCAGAGCAACTTTTGGTACGAAGTACTTACGTACGTATGCACGATTGTTCATGATTGTCTTGCAATGCGGTGACCACAGTTGTTTTTGCTGCTGCTGCTGTTGTTGATGTTGTTGCTGTTGTTGTAATTTTGATTTTAATCGCTTGCCACGTTTACCATTTACGTACCGGTACCATGGGAGCACAGCACTACAACTACTACAGGTAGGTAGGCACTTTGGACTTGGACTAATAGGCTTCTCGTTAATCTGCAATGCTAATCCTACGATGCTAATTTCAATTTTAATCGTGGGCTTGGTTTTCGTTTTCGTTCGGGTTGAAAGCATAGCATAGCATAGTATAGCGTACAAAGTACTTATAAGTAGCTATGTATGTGCTGTGCATAATACTGTGCAATCATAACTGCATCTTCTATAATGTGCTGCATACCAGTTAATACATTTTATGTGCAAATCAAATAATTATTATTTATTTAATATGTTTTTAACAAGAAACAATTTAAACGTTTAAAAGTTTTTTCACGCTTACGATTATAACTTGTTGTGGGAACAATCAACAATGGAGTTGAATGGAGTGAAATAGAAATACAAATAAAAATAGGCAAGTCTATTACTTGAAACGCCAAGTCTTTGTTGTTAGGGATGATCCATAAATGATGTCACTCAAATCACCTTTTTAGAATCCTCCCATCCTATGTCATCCCTTCCCTTTAACGTTACGTAAAGGCTATCTTTAACCTTGCATGTCATCAACATCCAACAAGAATCATTCACCCGACCCATGACATCACTTAGGGATGGCCCCGTAGTAGCAAAATAAAAACAAAGTTCTGATTATGCAATGTTATATTGTGGTTGATTGTATACACCAAAAGTGAAAAATCAAAATGGTGCAGTTGCATTTTTAGCTAAATAACGAATATACTATTTACAAAAAAGTAGCGTAGTCCTAAAAGTATGTAAATAGGACATTTTAGAAATGAACAAATAGAATATTTTGCATTTTTAAAAAATGCGTAAACAAAATATTTTGCACTTTTCAAAAACATATAACGGGAATATTTTGCACCTCTCAGAAAAGTGTAAGTGGTATTTTTTGCACTTTCAAAAAACGTGTAAATAAAACATTTACGACTTTTCAAACACTAGTAAATACAATATTTTACAGTAAAAAAAACAAGTAATTAACATTTTACGCGTATCTATTTAAGCGGTCGTCCATAAATTATTCTATCAAAATATCCCCATTTCTAGGACCCTATTACCGCACTGTCACTGGCTTAACCATTGCTAAATATAAAATTTGTATCTTTAGAAAGGAGCGTCATCAAAATAGAAGCACACCCATTGACCCTAGTCGTGAAATCATTTATGAACGATCCCTAATTTAGTGTTTTTTTTGCATAAATCATTTTAATTCTAGCTTAAGATGGGCATGGTTCGTTTTGATACTTCACTCACGAAACTGACGATTTACCTCTACTATGCACATAAATTTAGCTATTGTAATGCACGTTTTAACAAAGTTAATTTTTTGTTATTTAATAGCATATACGTACATTTAATAATTGTCATTTTAATTAAAGTTTTCCTAGAAATCCATATTCAACCATTGCATTGTAATAAAAGTGGTGCAATACAGTAGGGGCTAATTTTTAAACGACAATTGTCAAATACGAATACAAATATTGCATTGTTACGTAATCAAAGTTGCAGTTGCATTCTGCATTCTTTGCTTTTTTTGACTTTTCGCTTGACTTACGATTACAATTATTCATTTAATAATGCCAACAACAACAATAGCAAAACTTGGCCAGTCTGGTTGGTCCATTAGGATTTGAAATTGAATACCTTAATATTTCAAAATAAAATCATTACATTTAATTGTAAGTTTAAAATTGTGCATTTTTAACGATGCAGAAATCACATTGCTTTTAAACATATTTTCATAATTTTTATTTCATTTAATTATTGCAGGGTAATTATACAAAATTTGTAAAATTAATTTTGATTTATTTGTACTCCAACTGCAAGAAAGAATTGCAAAATTAAACAAATTACCTGACATTATCCCAGCCCAGCACTATACTCAGTTAAAACACAGGCCTACTAATTAAATGGTTAACAAATTAGATATTTGCAAATGCAAAAATTGGAAAGACAAATTAGAATAATAAATTGGCAAATTAATTGTAGACAGTTGACCTGACGACTAGCCTTAATTTAGGTGAAGAAGCTAAGGGATCGTCCATAATGGATGTCATCGGTAGGGTGGATGGGCCTAGCCAGGTATTAATGATATTCCATTTTAACGATAGCCTTTCACGTAATGTTAAAGTGATGGCATTATGGGTCCAAAACGAGTGATAATTTGATGACGTCTTGTATGCACCTTCCCTAATTAATTTTTTTGCCATAATTCTATGATTAGTTAAAGAGTTGTTTTAATAACTTGTGCTTCTGCTGTGTGCATATTGAATATTTTAAAGTTTATACCAGTGTACTCAATAATAATAATCATTTAGCCGAAAAACATTGTTACATCTACAGAATAAGTGCATGCTTAATTACAGTGTTGTTAGTTTGCATCTTCGAAAGATTTTCGGGCCGGTTTTCCCCAAAGGCGCAAGCGCGCAATTCCACCGTCAGGTGCCATTGTGAGGCGGACGTGAGTGTAGGTTGGTGTAGTGTTGGGGGCGTCGAAGAAATGCTTCTGATTCGATCCCAACTATATTTGAAATAATGATGTCACAATCAATCAGTTAAATAAATTTGAAATGTGTAATCGCCATAAAAGTTTGTTCAATAAAACATTTATAACTTTTCAAAAATATGCAAATTACGTATTATGCACTTTTCAAAAAATGGGAATTAAATATTTAGCAGCTTTTATCAAAAATCATGTAAATAGAATATTTTTCACTTTTTAAACAACAAGTAAATAGAATTTTTTGCACATTGCAAAAACATGTAGGTAAATGCAATAATTACCACTTTTCAAAAAACGCGTAAATGGAATATTTTGCAATTTTCAAAAAACATGTAAATAGAACATTTTTTCTTTTCTTAAAAACTCGTAATTAACATTTTACAAATTCCATTGTTTCTCACTCTAAGCATTTTTTGACACTGTTCGTTGTAATAATTGTAATTTTATTGTAGCTAAAAATTCAATATGGATCATACGATCATAGTATTGATTTTTCAGTGGCAAAGCAGAGTCTACAGTCTACAGTGTAAAATATTTATGCTTTCAAATTTTCCCACCTTCGTCGGCCCGACGACCACGTGCCACTCTTGATTAGCCTCTTCAATATTCTTATCACATCCGTAAATGAAACCTGCCTCGATGAGGCATGAATCCGGGAAATTCCCCTTGTAGTGAGTCGTGTCCACTTGAACCCTGTGAATATGTCCCGGGACTCCAAGTCTAAATATGGACCACTCGTTCCCAGGCACTTGGAGAATCCCATTCTCATCAGCCTCCAAAATGGCTGGTCGATCCAGACGCCGCGCTGTCTCCCAACCTTGACCCATATTCTCGGGCTCATCGTGACAGATCATGTTCCTTGGGTGGCCGTAGTGAGCATCACTGTAGCCAAGACAAATCCCCCCGTTCTCCATCCCTACCAAGTCTATTAGGGAGCCATCCTACACATTTATTAGAATTAATTAATTATTTACGCAATTGTTCTTAATTAATTTATAGAAACAGATATACGATGTTTAATAGTCTAAAATTAATTAATTGAATTAAATCAGAAAACAGCTGATTAACAGCTGACGTATTTTCAGATGGCAAGATTGAGAAAGATTATTGAATTAAGTATGAAGTAAAGGAGGGATTAATTTATTAAATTGAAATATTTTTTGTTGAACCTCAAAACAGTGGGGGTCGTCCACATATAAATTTAAGAAATGATTAGATGCAAGACTAAAAAATGGTTAGTCAATTATTATAACAATAACAAGTCGGGGTAGGATTCCCTATCTTATAAAATTTGGGCAATTTTTGTGCCCCAATGTACATAGTATGTAAGAGAGAGGGTATGATTGCTGGTAGTAATGACGTCATTAGTGGACGACCCCTTTCAAATTGCGAAATTATCACTTACTGAGCTGATGGTGAGTCGTTGGGCATTGTCCAAAATGTCATGAAGGGATCGACGAACTTGTCCGTAAATCCTTAAGCGGGCGATGCCCCCATCAGGAAACATATTAAGGCGGACGTGGGTGAACTTTTCACGGTTTACAACCCCAATGTAATTATGACAAGTGTCTTCGTATCCTGCGCCCAATGCTGTCGTTTCCACTATTGTTGTCCAGTCCTGTATGAAAATTGTAAAATGGATGCATTTTAAAACCTTTAAGATTAAGGTATACATCCGTTCCACTTTGGTATTGTTTTTTTGCCATAATCATTGAGCGGCGTTAAAATTCGCAAGGTATTCAAATTACTGCGATTGCTTGTTTCAACAAAATAGTTGATTTTGGCGCAAAAATGTTTTTCTAAATGTAGATTTAAAAACAAAAATATATTTTTAGAAAAGGGAATTTTGGTACAAAGATTTGCAAAAACAACTTAGATTTTATAAAATGAATTTTCCTTATTTAAAAAAAAATTAAAACTAATATTCGGAGAGTTCACCAAGCATTAACAGTTAATAAGGTGCATATTTAAAACTACTGTTTTATAAAGAAAACGTGGAATTTTTCAAACAGACTTTTTGTAATAAATGTTTGTTCGAGAAAAAACTTACGATTGAAAACCATTTAACAATATGTAGATAAAGCTGCACAAGTGAAAAATTCAGTATTTGTTTTACAAAGATCAAAAGTTTTTGTGAATAAAATCGCTGTTTTGTAATTTTATAGTTTCATATTTCCAGTACTGTTGAAAATTTTAAAATTTTTGAACTTCGGATGCCGCTTTAGTATTTTCAAATAGAAAAAAATAAATGGCGTACAAACCTG
This sequence comes from Dicyrtomina minuta, assembly GCA_949802685.1. NCBI lineage: Eukaryota > Metazoa > Arthropoda > Collembola > Symphypleona > Dicyrtomidae > Dicyrtomina > Dicyrtomina minuta. The sequence goes on along the minus strand of OX461808.1, from coordinate 123,077,332 downwards.
TGACTGAAGCAGCTCAACATTTTTAAATTCACTTCTACAAGCTTCTCTTCCATTTCTCCCACTTCTCTTCGCCACAAAGCCGGGAGGTAATACTTTCAAATTGGCAGCTTGAATCGAGATTTTAGGTGTAAAATTCCCTGTAAAATAGGAAGTGTCCACATCTACCCCATGAATATCACAAGGGTAAGCGAGCTGGATGATGCACCAATCATGACCTGGAATCCTCTTTCGTCTCGTTTCCCATCCGTCCATCCATTTCCCATAGTCGTCATACTCTCCCTCCTTCCACTCTGGATTACTATCCTAAATCCATAAAATCCATAAAGCAAAAAATTCTACGAAACGGAAAATATTGTACTGTGGCAAAATATTTTTGTATTTTTTATACTTACACTCAAAAGATTCTCCGCTGCTGCAAACCAGTCGTCAGTAGCAAAAAGAATGGAAGCTCCATTACGATGTGAACACAGATCATTTAGCTCTGTAAACTTAGGCAGTTTTTCACGTTTTGAACAAGGGCGGGTTGCCATATTTTAAATAAGGATTTTAAAAATAACGCAAATAAAAGAAACTATCTATCGACGAAATTTTGAAAATAGTGATTTGATTTCAAAAATATAAAATTTTTGTTGGTGGTACTTTGCTTTGGTCTTTAATTTTGTACGTTTCATTAGTTAGCTAGCTGAGGACTGAAAAGACTTAATTCTTTCTAATCTTATTTTTATACCGTTTGTTTTTACGTCTGTCTGTACATAATTCTACTTACTACACTACATGTACTTTAATCCAGCTCCAATTAATACTATTGCCAAGTGCCAGGGGCCAGTCTGTTTTCTGTTCTGATCGTATATAAAGGTTTAATTTAATTTCTGTAAATTTCCACCAGTGTATTATGTTCTTACTTAATAGCAAATGTTTATAATGCGCCTAAATAGAGTGGACCATTGAATTAGTATCTGGATTTATTTACTTAAATTACAACCTTGAGATGAAAATCTAGGAATTAAATTTAGTTTCAAGATATTTTGTAGGTGTACATACGGCTACTGAAGAAGAAAAATTGCCATTTTCCTATCTTCAATTTTGTTTCATGTATTTAATTGTGCAGAATTTATTTTTCGTAAAATTGTAACCAAGTAGGTATTTATCATTGCATATTTTGAGGAAAAACTAAATTATGCACAAAAAATTGAAGATGGGCAATTTTGTTTCTTCAGTAGCCATGTGACTAATATCCCTTTCAATAGTAGTCAGTAATATTACAATAATATATGTTGAGCCTATATTTGCTGACGAATGAATCAGAAGGATCAAGTACAGACGTAGATAACTGTAGTATATAATTTTGAATGTTTAATATGGAGTTAAATTACCTACCTACTTTAACAATTTTGAGTGATTGAGGCTTAAAATGCCGAACCATAGTGTATCTGTAATTTAGACATTTAATGTATTTCTAAGTTACTTTAACGCCATTCTGAAGCAGTTCTAGAAATGACTAAACAGTATGATAAAGTTCATCTGCATGCAACTTATTTGACTGTTGTAGCATCAAATGCAGAGTTTAGTAGATTTTGGAATCATACATTTTATATAGAAAGTGCCTACTTCATTAACCAATTTTTATTTTTTTGCAAAAAATTAATAAAAGTTATCTTAACTAACTACACATTGTTTATGAAATATTTCAAAAACAATTAAATATAAAACTCTAATTTTAACAGTGTATGACTCTTACGCCATTAAATTTTTATGAAAATATGTAATAACACATAGTCAGTAAATTTAAAAAATTAAATTAATTTTGTTTAAAAATTGAATTTTTGAAGCTACTAAGAGGATAGTCAGAATTATTTACAGAATTCACTTGGCATTTTTAATGAATATTTAATTTTTCTACTATTAAAATTTGCGATTTAGCGCCGTTTTGAAAACGATGTATAGTTTTTCATGAACCACTTGTGAGGTCAGGTTCACCCTCTGCAGTATCTGCGGTTTAAGAAATAGTCGTGTTTTTTTAAAATGGATTTGAAAGGGAAAATGGAGTTTGCACGGGTGCTTATCATTTGCTGTGTGGCTCTGACTTAAAATTCATACGCTTCAAATCTTTTAATTACTACACACTATTACATCACACAGTACATCTTCTTGATGCACGTACATATAGTGCAGCTGCGTTTTACAAACTTGAAAAAGTTACATACTTACTGTCCGCGACTTCTAATTTCTGAAGAGCTTATATACACGTACACTCGTGTCTAACTAAATTCTACCTCTTGAGTCTTAAGAGCCTTTCGCGTATCTACATATATGTGGTCTGTATTCCCTGTGCCGTGGAAATTTAAATATAAATTGTACCTAACTTGCAATATAATACAGTAGACCTTTTGTTTGTCCGTATTCTTTCTTTATATCACCAATCACACTACGTTACGCATGCCATGCATTTCCATATAATTTTTTTTTCACATTTCATTGCATTTTTATTAAATATTATTCGTCTCACATTTTCCTATAGGAATAAGGAATAAGGAATTGTACATGTATTTAATTTATGTCAGTACATTTTTTACTTTGTGGGTATGCATGTAATATAACTATTTGCAATGCATATACATACATAATAATAACCTAACTTGAATTGTACTGAGAATTTATGCATGTATGTCAGCATAATGTAATGAAATGTGAGCATTTTTTTTTATTTTGAATTAATTTTTATTATTTAATTAAATTTGTATGCGTATATTTTTATGGGAATTTTGCAATATGCTACCTGCTTACGTTTTTAGCTTGAGGACCTCATTGTTTCCTTTTTGTCTTTGTTTTTTTTGTTCATGTTTCAAAATATTGTTCACACTTTGCAGCTTTGCACATATGTAAGTCATCAATCATATGGGATGCATATGCATTCAAATTCAAAGATTCAAACTTCAAACCAGCTTTGCAATTTCTTTGTCCCATCTTATTTCCCTATTGGCTTTTGTATTATGCATTGATTTGATATTTCATTTAGGGCCTTTAAATGGTTGTAAAATTGACTGAATACTTAGACGAAACAAATGTGAGAATTGCCATACTTTGATATAGGCAACAATTTGAAATGAGCTATAGTGACGGGCAGACGGTCTTTGGTTTGGTCTGGTCCTCGCATAGCCATAAAATAATATTGCATTGCGTAATACATATTACAGTGTATTTCATTAGTTTGTTGCATATTTATTATATTTGTTTATAATTATGTGCTTGGATATCCTAACTTACTGCTTACAGTTAACGAGTGTAAGGTGCCTTATATACTGTGATGTAGTAAATTTTTTCAATGATTTTCTTATACAATTTTGTACAAATACTTAGTAGCAATATTATTATTGACAGTCTTCTACAAACTACAAAGAACTACCACTGAAATCGAATTTAATACTTATTTTGTTCAAAAATTTCAAAATATTTAATGTTGAGACTTGGTACTTGTGTAATTGTATAATTTTCGTTAATATTCTGTAATAAATTTTAACAAAAACTTTTGTTGGTACAAAATGCGTAAAAAGATAATTACAGGTTTTTTAAAAGGGCAAACGTTTCTGTTTACGTGTTTTTGAAAAATGAAAACTTTACTATTTACATGTTTTTGAAAAGTGCAAAATGTTTCATTTACACGTTTTTGAAAAGTGCAAAATGTTTCATTCACACGTTTTTGAAAAGTGCAAAATGTTTCATTTACACGTTTTTGAAAAGTGCAAAATGTTTCATTTACACGTTTTTGAAAAGTGCAAAATGTTTCATTTACACGTTTTTGAAAAGTGCAAAATGTTTCATTTACACGTTTTTGAAAAGTTTAAAATATTCTGTTTAAATATTTTTGAAAAGTGCAAAATATATTGTACAAGTTTGACGTCATTACTGAAATGTATTTAAATTAAGCTATGAAATTTTTCTTCAGATCAATAATGCTATAGGGTCTTGTTAGGGATCGTCCATAACTGATGTCACCATCCGTGACCTAAAAACCTCACCATTTAATGACAATGTTAAAAAAGTTGTCATTCTATATTGTTAGGGTAGAAGGGTTTATTAGAAAAATTTATCATGTCAACCATGACATCATTTATGGACGGTCTCTAACCAAACGACGATTTACGTTACGTGCAAAGCCAAGTGGAAACTTGAAATGAAGGTTTATAAGAAAATGACACATGTGATTGAAGTAAAGTTTTACAGTGACAGGGACACTTGTTATTTAATTGATGCAATCACCACCACCACCGCAAATATTTTGCAAGCTCGGCATCGGCTCGGATGGCTTGGAAATAAATGTAATGAAAATATATATTATTCAAATTAAGTGTCATTTTTTATTTTACACATCGTATTTTATATCCTCTGCTTGTAGTTCATCAAAACTGTCAATTTTGGACGATGATTGGATACGATGACGATCGCTAGTTTTCTTTTATGGTTTAGTATTTCTCCTTTTGCCTTTCGTAGTTTGGAGATGGACAGTGTTATTGTCTCATTAATTTGTTACTGATTGATTGATATTGATTGGTAATTATATATTCGTATTTATGTCAAATGTAGTTTTAGAGGATGAAGACGATAGTAACTATGCATGTATGAAATACCATCATAAAAAACAATCCGTTGCCATATTCATATTAGAAAGAAATTGGAAATTGCAATTTGCAATAATTATTTTTGTTGGTTAGATCTGCGTACTGTCATCGGAGGCTGTTTGTCCCTTGTCACTGGATTTCTTGCCCTGTACAAAATAAGCAGGATTTAAAATGTTTCTTTGTTGGTTGCTATATAATATGCTCATCATTATTAATAAATTAGCAGTTGACAGATGCAAAAAGTGCAATGCTAATTTACTGCTTATCCATGTTTTTAATGTTAAAAACAGAAACAAACGTTAGTACATACCCTACACAAGCACCAAATTTGTTGTTAATTAGAAAAAAATAAATATTTAACATTCTACAAAAGTGGGTAATATTACATATTGTTCTGTAGGTAGAGCCATTTTCAAAAGTAAAAAATGTTCAAATTCGGTAGTTTCAAAAGTTGTAAAATGTACTAAATATCTTTTAGAAGAGAAGAAAACTAGTTAATTTTTAACTATGATTCTATATTTAAACTAATCAATTTGTTTAAAACTTAAATCTACCTATACAGATACCTACGTAGCACGTAGCAAGTATGAAGATGCTGGTCGTTGTTATAACATAACGACATTCAGAATTTTGACTGCTACAGTGACACGCCGCTAAGTTGAATATAAGGGTAATCTGGCGTGACTATTTCCTCAGATGCGGGGTCGTTTGGTGGTTAGTTAAAAAAATTATCAACGTAATGTGATGTCTAAGAATTTACCATAAAGTGATATAAACCCTATATAACCCAATTGACTAAACTTGAACTTGAGCTTTAATAGTGTGCTGCCTAAATGTTAATAATTAAACTGCTTTAGTGTGAATGATGTTTATCAAAAACCTTAAAAATTTTAAAATTTCCAATTTTTTTTGTAGAGGTTACAAGGGACGACGCAAATTTTAAAAGTTTTTGATACATATTTTTTTAAATAGCTCATACATAGGCGTTTGTCCACATTTAGGCTTAGGCAGAGCGCCTTATGGGAACTTTTTGTAAGATTAATTTTGTAATTGTACTGTTGCCGTCTCAACAATTTACAACCCAGGAAAATTTCTTCCACCATTAATGTAAACAACTAAGTAAATTTTTAAGTGGCGTTGAAGCTACAAAAATTAATTAGCCTACTGCCGTCTGTAAACCTATTGACAGAATACAAATCCATATAAAACCTGCCATTGTCCAGTACTCAAATCTGCCCCCTATTGCCTCCATACAGACTGAAATCAAATGACTCCCAATGATTTTCTTCCTATTTTCCTAACCATTAGAATTCTATTACATCATTTACAGACACCATAATACAAGATAAATACACACCAATAAGAAATCAATCTACCACATAATTGACTATCATGCGTTGCGCTAAACGTTAAACGTTCACACGTATTTTTAACAATAAAATTGAATTTAAGGAAAACGCTCAACATAATGATAACTGATAGCAATAAACACACGCACACAATTTTATACCAAAACATTTTCGTATACAATGCAAACGTGCGTAACTTACCAATTACATAATTGTATGAAATTGGTTACAAACTTGATGATAGTAAAATAATAGATCTTTAAAACAAAAACGTAAAATTCATTCTTTTTTGGGCAGTGTTTATGTATGCATTATGCAAATACCTGTGTGCCTGCCGTGAGATTTTACTTGTTTCATATAGCTTCAACGCCGCCAAAAAATGTACTCAGATATTTGCTAAACATTACAGTTTGTCAGGTTTTGGTTTCTTTATAAGTTTCTTAAACATACAAAATAAATACGGCATAAAGCAATACGCCAATTTAAATTCCAAAACCATGTGTAAGTAGGTTAGCCTTTGCACGACACGACTAAATAAAACGAAAACGAAGATCCATTTGTTCAATAAGGAAAAAACAAAATACTTTACAAATCCAAATCCATAGCCCAAGTCAAACCATAACGCTACATGAAGAAAAAAAGATTTAATAAAATACAAATAATTGTCTTTGAATGAATTTCTACACGAATGGCAATTGGCTCTGCGTGTGAGAACATTGATGGGGATGTCGATGGCGATTTCCACTGTGACTTCCCAGGTTCACAGGAATTACAATCAAAAAATTTGCATAACCACACACACACACGCAGAATCACAGCTAGACTTTCAAGGGACAAAGATCTGTATTAGAGCTACGGTTACAATTGCAGTTACGGTATTCACGGTGGTGGTGGTATAAGGATGGAAAAAAAATTGAAAAACAAATGGAATTTTCAAGAGACAATGCAATCCCGTGTGTAATCGTAATCGTAGTCCATACTGAAACACTATAAATGAATGGTAAGGTTTTGAAACAATGTGGGATCAAAATCAACTATCAAGATTATACTGCCTGATTAGGACTCCGTCTATGCTCTGTTGTCTCTCTCGTCCCTTTTGTTTTTGTTTCAGTTTTAGTTTCCATTTCTATAAGTCTCGATTCTCATTCTCGATCCTCGATTTGTTCATTTGTCAAACTTGAGCGCCGCCTGCGTCTTCCAAAGTGTCAGATTTTTATATAGTATTGTAGACTTTATACGGTCACATGGTAATCTTTAAATTCGAACCTTATAATCATGAGCATGATCGTAATCGTCAAATTGTAATCGTGGTCATGGGTTCCCCTGTGTGGTTGCTGTGTGTTTATTGTATTTATACTACACTTTTGTTTTTGTTGCGTCTTTTCTTCAATATAGTTTCTGCGTTTACCTTCAATGGGACTTGGGATGAGATTATGATAATTAATTGTACTTAAATAGAAGTATAAAAGTAATAGAGCTACTTAAATGGGGGTTTGCCATTAATTTGTTTGTATGTAGGTACATAATATGTGGGCACATTGTATTAGCATGCATTTTAAATGGTCATATTTAATGGTGTTAAATGGAGAATAGCGATTAGTGGGCTTTCATCAAACAGTGCAGTTTATTTAATTTTTGTGTATATAATATATGTTATTTTTATTACTATTTAAACTACGTATTTTGCATTGAAGGGCAGTAAATACAACAAGTTGTAAGGATTAAAGTGTGTAGAGTTTTTTTGAAAATTTTAGTTGTGACAATTACACACCGCTTTAAACTTTTTTGTTAGTTTTGTTGTATTTATTACCCAAGATTCAAAATCTCAGTCATTCGAAAGAAAATAGTAGTAGCAGCACTTCGTGGCTCAACAAAAATAGTCCACCACCATTGTTATAATAATTTCAGCATAAATTAAAATCAAACCAATAATTCAACATTATAATACTTAAACCATAAATATAAATTTTATATTGAAAACTCTGTTTGTATTTTTACTGTGTCTTTGAGGCAATTACCGTAAAAGGTAACAGTGTAAATAAAGTTTACTCTCTCTCTAACAAATGTGGGAATTAAAAAAGTGTAAAGAATCTGTAAAAGTGGTTAAAAATTTATTATTTTTAATAAGCAATCGTCCATAAATGACGTCATCGGAAGGGTCAATGGGTCTGCTTGGCTTCGAATGAACTCTAATGTTAAAGATAGTCATTTATGCAATGGTTATAAGCTGATGACAGGGGGATCATAGGGTCATAAAAAACTGGGATTTTTTGATGACGTCATTTGTGGATGATCCCTGAATTTACATTTGACTATTTAGATTTGAATAAAACAAACAATAATTTTTAAAAAATTCAAAAACATGTGGAATGTTCAATTTGGGAATGTCATTATTTTTACAAAAAGCTGATTTTCTGTCCAAACCACACAGAAATTGCAAAACATCGCCAATTTAAGAACGCTAAATATTTTTTTTCTAATTTGTTTTGATTTGCATCTTAAATATCTTTAGAGTTTTACAAGTTTTTAAGCCTACTTTAAGGTTCTACATAAACTAAAAAATGTCTACCTTAAGTTTGAGATCGTAGAAAAGTTTATCAAGTCAAAATCATAGCATATTTGGATTAATCTTATCACTGTGTTAAATTCATTTTGTGCAAAATGCATTAAGCTGTAAATTTTAGGGTATTTCTTGCATAAGGTACAAGTACACAATTGTAGATATAGTTTATTGCACTTTTGGTTTTGGTACATGTCAACTCTCAAGTCAACACTATTAGACAAGTAATTACAGATAACAGTGTAAAAATGTTATGTGTTAAAATATATGTGTACCTACCTATGTTAGCAGTTGGAGAAAGACCAAGAATTGTGCAGCCTACAAATTCAATCCACTGGATTACGAAATTTTCAATTATTCAAAATACAAAGAAAATAAGATTGTTAAATAACCATAGCAAATCTTCTGTACAAACTACACTCAATTATAGCAAAATTTCAAAACATTTTCCCATTCAGTAGCATTATATAGAATTAAGAATAATAGAATATCAGTAAATCAGAATTTGCCTACATTCAACATAGACATAGCATATAGTTCATTTTTAAATATCTGTGCAAATTGCCAAAAAACAGTATACATTCTATTTCTAGATCATTACCGTAAATAACGCTACTGATATAACATTTGACTTCTTTTCAAGTTGCAATTATTTGCAATATTCTCAATCAAATACAAGAAAACGTAGGGAAAAACAATAAAGCAGCAAAACAAAAATAATAGGCAACTATTTAGCAGTAAAATCAAAAGATAAACATGAGGTGTCTATAAGAAACCATGAAAGTTGAATTTACGCTTTTTGTTTATTGTAAATTGCGCTCTAAGTGGAAGGTCTGGTTACTTTTTACTTTATACAGTTATATTCATAAGCGATCGCTCATAAATGATGTCACCATCTAGGTAGGTAAATCCTAAAAACTTCAATATTAAAGTCAACGTTAAAAAAGTTATCATTGTATTATTTGTTACGGGGGGTGGGTATAAAAATTCTATCATGTCATCCATAACATCATTTATGGACGATTCCTACAAGTACCTGTACGAATGCCTATATTTATTTTATTTTTTTGATTTATGAACTATTCTAAATACTGTTTTCATTTTCGTGAAAGGCACAGCAGTCATAGCAACAGGAGCCGTTCGAGCTTTTTGGATTGTCTGCGAAGAAATCAAAAGCTAGTAGAATAAGACATTAGAAAGACTGATTTTTATTTTGCAGTGTATTTGCATCGCCTGGTCGTGAGTAAGTGATGTGATGTATTGCTTCATTGTATGTGGAGAGACCAGTAATTAAATTACTAACTGATTTGCTGATTGTCTGATTGTATGTTTCGACTTAGTTGTGTCGTGGATGTACCTCGTTGTCGTTGTCGTTTTCGTTTGTGGGATGGTCAGTCTCATATATCGTCCATCACATCACATGATTTGCACTGTTATGTTACCTCCTGCTTTCAGTTGCCAGTTGCAGTGTATTTTTGCATGCGTCTTTTATTTGTACTTTTTTTTATGTGTTTAATTATGTGGTTTATGTTCCCTAGTGCATTGCATGTAACTACATATAGTGCTATCTACGGTATATGGTATAAAGTAGTAATTTTTTTATTGTTATTGCTGCGGCTGCAGCTGTCGTGTGCCGAACCGTTTACCGTTTAGCCTTGTTCACAATGTAAATGAAGTATACTGTACGTAATCCTTATGAAACTTTAATACACGACATATTCTCTTAGATTTTCTCACTAAGTATACACAGGTGGTATGTATTGCCGCATAAGCTTCCTTCCCATCTTCAAAAAAAACAGTGTTGAAAAAAAAACACATGTGTAGTTATACATATTTTGCACTGCCGTTTTTTTGGTACTAGAGAACATTTAGATTTAAAGATTAGATGAACTTTACGATTTATTTTAGTTATTTTGCATGCATTTATGTAAGTAATACCATGTGGACATTCAATTTTACTGATCTTGCAAATAATAAAAATTCGCTCTTCAAAAATTGCGTAAATTATTATTGTAATTAATGCATTTGGATTAGACCCATATTTTAGCAAGAATTGCATGATCTTGTTGAGTACCTTTAAAACGAAGTTACGGGTTACGCACGGTGCTATTGTAAAAAATATTGTTATAGAAACTCCGTACGTACTTTTACAAAATGGAAAATTAATTACCATACTAATAAAATTTTCTGCTGAAAATGCGCTAAGGTCTAGCTTCAAATGAGCCGCCTTTAATTTCCGTAAGGAATTGAAACGGCGCGAAAATTTAAAATATTATATCAGTACCAACGAAGAAACATTGCCCAGCTCCATTTTTTGACATATTATATGTTACCAAATTTGGTTTTTCAGCACAATAAAAGCAATAAGAAAGGCCTACTTGCGTATATTACTGAAAGAAAATTATACACAATTAAATTCGTTAAAAAATGGAGATGGGCAATATTGTTTCTTCAGAAGCAATATATATTTATACCAATTAATTTCTTATTTTTTTTTTGCTTGTTAAATACTAATATTTTCAAGAATCGCTTTATTGAGATTTAAGATGGATACTAAATTCGTTGATCCGTACGCCGTTCAGTGTTTTGTCATTCTAAATTATAAGATTTTGCCAAAATTGCATTGGTGTCATTTACTGCTGTACTAAAATGCTTTTACAATTATGTGTATTAGAAAAATATGAATATTCATTTTTTTTTAATTGCTATATAATTATGTTAATATGCAAACTTCCTATGCAAATTAATAGCACAATTTATTAACAATGTTATTTGGTTTGGTACTGATACTGATAAGGAAGGATAGGGGTGGCATGGTCAGTTTGTGTTTATTGTCGTATCATATCATCATCAGCTCATTAATAATAATCACTGTTAAATATGAAAGTTTATTTAATTGTAATGATAATTGTAATGGACATTTAATGGCAATTAAATCCTTTTCTTGCATGAATACTTGAATATTTGCACGAGCTCTGCTTCATTAGGGAAAAACATTTACATTTACATGATGATGAATAGGACACCCACACCCACGCACTTTCCATTAGTGCTAAAAGCTAAATTGCCTACCTACCTTCCTAGCTACCTACCTACAAGAAGGTAGTTTTCACTTAATGCTTTTTAATCAAAATCATCAGAAATTTTAAGGAAGCGCAAAAACATGGTAGGTGGTCCGGTCCTAGGGTCACATGCAGTGGCGTAGTGAGGTCAATCTAAACAATATTTTTACGCTATCAGTAACTTCTATGATAATATCTATATGTACATTAACATAATCAATTTAATTACATGCAAAAGCATACGGAAATACAACGACAACAAACGTGTAAATAAATGCCCAGTTACAATACCCGTCAAGAAATGAAAAGCTTTTCGTGAGTGAAGGACCAAAATGAACAAAATTCATTTTTAGCTAGAATCAACACGCAGTATGTGCAAAACATTAAAATATGAGCCGGAAAGGCGGAAATAGATAATTTTGAAACTGTTTAAATATTGTAATTAAATGTTTTGTATCTTTCAAAAACGCGTAAATAAAAAATTTTGCACTTTTCAAAAACATGTAAAAGGAATAATTTTAAAATTTTCGAAAAAGTGTAAATAGAAAATTTTGCAGCTTTCAAAAACGTAAAAATAGAATATTTTGCACATTCCAAAAATATGCAAATAGAATATTTCAAATAAAACAGTGTAAATAAAAAAATTTTAACTTTTTAATAGCGCGTAAATTTTCCAATTTTCAAAATATATATTTGGCTATTTTGAAAATATTATTATGTATTATATTTTTAGCATCATATTTCTTATTTACTGTTTTTTTTTCATATAGCTTCTTTCAATTCTAGCTAACATTGGAAATAGCTCATATTGATTCTTCACAAAAGTTTTAAGCTAAACGTTACATAGTAAACAGTACAATGTGCATCGCAGCAGAACAATATACACATAATATTATGTGATTAACATTCTAGAATTACTGACTGCCATTTAGGCAGAATTAAAAACGGAAAACTTGTGAGAGGAAAATCCACAAAGGAAATAAATAACAAGAAACAACATCCACAGAGAGACTTGAGACTTAATTTACGGATGCGGATATGCAAAGTTCCCAGATTCTGAACAGATGCAGATTTGTCTAAAGATCATGCGGATGCAGATCACACTATTAGATTTCTAATCTCATCTCTCAGTGAGATGTTGTTTTTAGTTTGATCTCATCTGCGTATAAAATCCTTTGAATAATCTGTAAAATTGTAGATCAGTGCATAAGAAGTTTAAAAAACAAACTTAAAGAAACAAAGCAAAAAAAGCTTGGAAATAAAAATAATAAAACGAAAGCGGATATCACACTAAAAAAATCAAATGCCAACGTTCAGTCAGTTCAAAAGCACACAGTTGCACTCTGAATTAATGTGCATGCGAGATTACCTAGCAGCTACCTGAGTCTGACTCTGAGTAGGTAGTAATTTAAATTACCTGTTAGATTTTTTGGCGTTTTTGCATTTTGTCATAATATACTCTGATGTGATCTAATATACTGATAAGGGGGCGTCCACCAATGACGTGATGGTTTACATTTAGTGTAGGGAGGAAGAGGGAAATTATCAATGTAAACTTCGTATGGCGCTATATGTACATTATGGATGTGCTAAACTAGGGGTTGCAAAAAATTTAATTGTTTTTCAAACATCATTGGTGGACGACCCCTTCGGCCTCTTACGTGCTGTCTCTTTTGTCTTGTTTGGTTTTGTAGCTGTTTGGTTTGAAAACGGATATTGAAATGAAATCCATCCACGCTAAATTATTTTCTTATTTTCCGTGTGATTAGTATTCATATGGCGTAGCCCCTTCTGTCTTCTGTATGCTTCTCACTCTGCGTTTGCCAGTGGCGAGGCTTTTAGCGTGAAGAGCCTTTTTAGTTGAAATTGAAATCGAAATTGCCCCTGCAGACTGAGATACATACAGGAATTTCAATGCATCATCAGCATATCGTCTATGAAGAACCAAAATGACCCATATCCATTTGTAGCTAAAAACAGTATCAACTATCTACACAAATATTCATATATGTCTCGACAGCATTTAAATGGAACATTTTCCACTTACAAAATCAAAAACATAAGTAGAACATTTTGTAATTTTCAAAAATATGCAAATAGAACATTTTACACTTTCTAATAATATGCAAACAGAAAATTTTAAACATTTAAAAAACATGCAAATATAAAATTTTGAACATTTTCAAAACATGCAAATAGTACATTTTGCACTTTTCAAAAACATGTAAATAGAGCATTTTATACTTGAAAAAAAATCCTAATTAACATTTTACTCATGTTTTTCATTTTTTTTTTATTACATAGCTCATGTTGATTCTAGTATAAGTTGGATATGGGTCATTTGGCTCTTCACAGACGATATTATGTGAATGGCATAGCAAGCAAAATTGTAATTGTAGATGGCGAATTTCGCTCTCTAAAAACTGTCTGTCTCCCAACTGCCGTCCTCAAAAAATCCCCTCCTTTCCTTCCAATGTAATGTGTTTCTTTTCTTGACTTTGTTTTATTTATGTCCCCGCGAGCCTCCCTCTCGTTTTGTTTTTTGGGGCTTGGAATTTTTATATTAATGACTAAAAGTGTCTTGGACTTAAATGGTTCAAAAATAACAGGTAATAAAACTATAATAAAAGGACATAATAATATAGGCATATAGCTCATATAGGTAAGGCGTAGGTAACTTGCTTACGCCTTTTAGAGCGAATGCATCAGCTGTATTTAAAATTTGCATAGCACTTTGCAAAGGAATTTTTAGCTAAGGTAAAGTCAAAAATATAATTTAAAATGCAAATATGCAAACCCTGTGGCAACTGCCAGGACCCAGAAGCAGAACCAGAACTGCAGGCCCCTCTGCTCTGCTATCTCATCGTCAGTCAGCAGTCAGACTATATTCAATATTCAGCCCCATCTCAATTTCGATCTCAATCTTTATATCGTTTTTCGCTCTGATCTATCTCGTTGTTGCTGGTTCTGGTTCCTACTTGTAATCTTTTGCATCCTGTCACTGCGTATGAAAAACAAGTTGTTGTACAAATATTATGCTGACGACTTGACGACTCTGACTCTGACCGACAGCCTTACGTCTTGGGAGTGAAGTTTCCACACCTTTTCTGGACTGTACACAAATCATTAAAATTGGCAGTGAGAGTGAGCTGTAGTAGTTATAGTAAATGGGTGGCTGCAGTTGCCGTTACCGGTAACCGGTTACTGGCTACGGTTGCCGGCACCGGCACAAGGTATGTACATCCATGTATTAACATACCAGTGCTTCAAGACTTCAAATCTAACCGTAAGACTACTACTACTACCACTACAACTGCCATTGCCAACACCATTAAAAATTGTATTACAAAGGCTATTCTACTAAACATGCATTACCCATGCATGTTTGTCATAGATAATTTTGCATGAATGAAGAATGCAGATGAGGCGCGTAAGAAAGTGAAATCATATCGAATCAAGAGTGAATGAGTTAGGGCGGAACTGGAGTGAATTAATAATGAATATTTTGTACCTGACCAGACCACAGACAGACCACAAGCCTCCTATATAGTATGTAGGTAGAAGATGCATATCGTCTGTGAAGAACAAAAATGACCCATATCCAATTTAAACTAAAATCAAAATCAGCGATGTCATAAAAACGAAATGAGAAACATGCGTAAAATGTTAATTAGGAGTTTTTGAAAAATGTAAAATGTTTTATTTACATGTTTTTGAAAAGTTGAAAAATGTTCTAATTCCATGTTTTCGAAAAGGTGCAAAAATGTCTAATTCCATGTTTTCGAAAAAGTGCACTAATTCTATGTTTTTTAAAAGTTGCAAAATGTTGTATTTACATATTTTTTGACAGCGCAAAATGTTGTATTTACATATTTTTTGAAAGCGCAAAATGTTGTATTTAAATGCTCTCAACACATATTTGAATCTTTTTGTAGATAGTTAATATTGTTTTTAGCTAAACATTGATATGGGTCGTTTTGGTTCTTCACAGACGATACGTATAAATGTCGCTAGATAGATACGTAATTATTATGAAGATTATGAACCACCTCCCTATATACAATTTTCCTTCATGCCATTAACCTGTAAATTTTTACTAATAACTACTACAGTTATTAGCCAGTGTATCCAGTTAGACTGTAGCCCGTAGTATTATTATAAACTGTTAAAGACATTAAATATTTTGCAATTAGCAATTTTTCAATTTTAGTCCATTGCGATATACCTAACCACTAAGTTGGGGGATTTTTAGCTAACGTCGAAGTGTGTAATACAAACTTCATCATAATTATGGACGGCGTCAACGCTTCACATTACCTTTGTATTTGTATTTTGTAAACATTAAATATTTTCTAAAAAAAATTCAAATACCGCTCTAGATTTAAACGACAACTGTACTTGTAATAGTGCTTCGTCAGGCGTAGTATATTTGGAGAAATATTACATTTAAAAAAAATATCTAAGGGCATTTTATTTGAAATTTGTTGCTTCTGTAAAATTAGATTGACCTGTTTTGCCATAAAACTCATCATGTAGAGTCGGTGTCCGAAACATTAAAAAACACAGAAAATATATTATGAAATATGTAAACGGACGGATTAACCGTTCATTACATTTTTTTATTTCACTGACACCGACACCAACGACGAAGACTGACCACTGACACCAAATAAATAATGATGAGTAATAACAATACATAATATGGGATATAATTTACTGTAATAAAATTTAAATTGGGAATAAAATACAAAAATGTAAATCAATTCGGTTTATAGTAATACAGTATTTTGAGTTTCAGTATGTATTTTGTATAGTACACAGCAATTTTGGCAATTTAGCCAATAGCAATTTAGTAATTTATTAAGGAAAAATAAATTGCATGGAGTAATTTGTAAATTGAAATTCCACAAAATTGCAGACGTAATAACATGGAGTATGGTATATAGACATTTCCCATTCCAATGATGTATCTTTACGTATAGTCTATATGCAATAAATCTGATGTGCATATACCTATAGTAATGTATTAAAAATATGTGATATACCTGCCTGTAAAAATTACATAAGTTCCTATGCACTTAGGTATACTTCGATACTAAAAATCTGAAATTACTTACCTATCCCAAATCCATACGTTTATAAATCTTTAAAAGCCGTAAATAAAAACTAATACTTATCGGCATCTACTATATGAAATTACTTTTACATAAAAAAAGTTCACCCATTGTATCCTCAGTGAGTATTGTGTTGCCTCCGTATATGTAATATTCTTAATAGCTATGTTAGCATGACAGTTACATTCCACACGGATATAGCCGCATGTATATGCAAGGTTTGTTATATAGAGATTTACAAAACAAGGAAATTCATTAGTATTTTACACGGCAATATTTTACAGATGATAGCATTTCTTGTATTGTTCATTGAATTCTTGTCTAATTGCCTAACCGCATCGTAGCCGTAGCCGCAACAGCAACAGCAACCGTGTTGTCGTGTCGCTTAGTAGTCCCACAATACAATATCCTTTATTAGTCTTTATTTTTGTTTTAATGGTACTACTTACGTCGTATATGAAATGCATTTGAAAACATTGACCTGTTTTTGGTTCAGTTTTTAGTTTCATTTTACTTTTACACACTTTGACTTGATTGTTATGTGTAGCAGAAAATTATTACAAGTGCTCCTGATATCCTCACTGATTACCTTATAGTGATTTACTATATAACAATAGTAACAATGTACTGGTTGTAATAGGAACAACAACAATAACTTGTTATTATAGCTTTTAGCTTTGAAGCACATACATAGTAGTATTCAGCTTAAGGGGTGGACGGCACATCTGGCATTAAATTTCCAGGCTTTGCCTCAAGGCAAAAAGTCGGCGAATGATCAAGTTTGATCGTCTCTATTTTCAGCTATAAGCAATTAATTATGATTATTTTCATTTGAGATTAAAAATGACTTACGCTATTACTACTTATGGAAACCATATGTCCCAAATAAAGAACTTATAAAATGAAATCTGACAAAAACTCTTTGATAGTGGATAGGCATTTGTCCAAACTAAGCATAAAACGAATTATTTTGCATGCAATTGCTAATTGCTGCCAAGTTTTATGGAAACTTATACTTAAAATTATGTCTACCCGTTTCCATGTTATCTTGATGCACATCCCATAAAATCGCGACAACGACCTATGCAATGCCGTGGACAATTACTGTACTTGAAACTTTGAAATCGGCGTTAAATTCATACTTATTTTTACTTCCTGAAGAAATTTGAAACAAAAGTTGGCGTAGTACTATGTAGTCGAGACGAAGCTAGTAAGAATGGAAATTGGTGTTATATTTAGCAATAACGTAAACAACCAAGAACTACTGTTTAAGAATCGCCCACATATAACGTCATCAAAAAATCACAGTTTTTTAGAACCCTATGACTCCCTAGTTATAAGCTTAACTATTATCTAAATGGCTATTTTTAACATAGGATGGCATCAGTGGCTAAGCAGACCAATTGGCCATACCAATTACGTCATTTGTGGACGATCCCTTGAGATAAATAATAGATTAAATTTTATGTGAAATGTGGATTGATTTTGACGCCGCTTGTCACTTTACCACGACTTAAGCAGTGAATTACAATACAGGTGTAATTCTGCTGTGGCTCGTTGAGTGCTGAAATGTTAAAAAACTGCAGTACTCCCCTTAATTCTATTCTGCCGTCGTTTAACTTTTAATTTTTAATTCTAAAGTATTACTACTGTCCACTATGCTTCTAATCTATTATCAATGCGTATTATGGCCAATGGAAATGACTATAACTGTGTAGTAAATAGTCTAAGAAAAGGAAATTGAATTTACAATATTCTTAAAAATGAAAATGAAACGAACTGCGCTCATTGCATGATGTGAATATTTCTTTGATTTCATTCGGTACGTCGTACGTACGCTCTAAAATGGCATGGAATAATATAGTACTTATTACAGTTTACAGATAAAAGCTTATAGCATTACACTTTTTGTAAAGAGAGATCAAAATTAAAAATCAAACTTGTCCAAATCGACACATGGAAGAGCACGGCTACAAGCAACACACAGCATGCGGATAAAGGATAAAGAGTGATAAACGATTGTTTGACCTGCTGAGCATTATATTAATAAAATGGATGTAATACACTACCATAATGTTAATTTAATGCCAATTCTGAAACTGTTAGTACGGTGTATTCATACAGATACAATCGCACTAATAAGACTATAACTATAGTAATAATAATGTATATAGGATGCAGTATACAGATAATTGGTGTATTGTATTCATCGAATTCATAATGTAAAGAAACACTTGCTGCCTATACCTTCTACCTTAATTGCTATTACTGCCGCTGTGGTCTGGATTTTTCTGCAGTTTCTGTGGTCTACCTTTTGACTGTTTGCATTTAAAAATTTTGTATTTTGAATTCCAATTTATTCCAATAATTTCAATTATTATTATTCTGATATTATACACTTCAAAAGTACAATGCCAGTAATTACTATGGGTGCTGCTGTGTTTTGTTTTTGTGGCACGCGTCACAAATTCACTGATTGCAAATTGTAAATTACTATACAATGTTTTTTATTTTACAACTTTTTTTTTGCCGTGTTGTCCTGTCCTGACGCCTGTGGTGTGGTTATAACGTGCACATTCTGTATACTGGCGCTGGCTAAATGTAAACTTGTTTACCTGAAATCGTTACGTATATCTGTAGATTGAACATATCGTGAGTGAAGAATCAAAATGACCAATTTGGAATTTTAGTTAGAATTAGAAAGAGCTATGTCAAAAAATATACATGAATTAAGACATACGCGACAAATTTTACCTACGAGTTCTGTATAAAGTGTAAAACGTTTTATTTGCATGTTTTTGAAAAGTGTAAAATGACCATTTGAATTTTTTTTTAAAGTGCAAAATGTACTATTTACATATTTTTGAAACTTTTAAAACGTTCTATTTGCATGATTTAGAAAAAAGTAAAATATGATAGTCGCATAATTTTGAAAAATTGTTCTATTAACTTGGTTTTGGAAATTGCAAATTTTTCTATTTATTTGTTTTTGAAAATTGCAAAATGCTCCAGTTACATGTTTTTGAAAAGTGAAAAATTTTCTGTTTAGGTACATGTTTTTGAAAAGTTCAAATTCGTTTATTTACTTATTTTTAAAAAGTACAAACTGTCCTTGTTACCTGCTTTCAGGATAATTATTTAAGTTTGTTTTTTGTAGATAGTGCATTCTGTTTTTATCTACATAAAAAAAGTAATAAATATGGCTTAATTCAATTCTTGAATTACCATATACATATATGTTTACTTACATACTATACTGCTACAAGATACTACCTAGTACCCAGTCAGACCGGGAGGGCCAAGTGACTCTGAATTCTGACAATTGTATTAAGTTTATTGTTGTATAATAAAAATTGGCTAGACATACAAAATATGTCCTAAAATAGTTCAAGAATATAGCGAAACACAATAGTTATACACAAATTATAGTAAATAGGTTGAATTTAACCATAATATATAATAATTACTTCACTGATTATTCAGGATTGAGTCGTGAAAGAATGAAATATCATATCCAATTAATACTTTTTTTTCTACATTTTTTTGCTTTTATTATTGAGTTATTTTTTATTGAGTTCACTGACATGTATTATACATATATATTGATGTCGATATCGATATTCATGGGCGATTGCTTATTTTTTTCTTGTTCAATTGGTATTGGTAGGCATTCCGCGCGTGGTTTACAATTTTATTACATTATTATCAGCAAAGCATAATATCAGCATATCACACTCCAACTCCACACACACACCACTAATGAGGTTTTTTACAATATATTTTTAAGTTGCATAAATAATTTTAATAAGGGTTGGTCCATAAATAGTTTCGCGCAAATTCACCACTTTTTTGAACCGTCCCATACCACCCCCACGTCATCTCTTTAACATTACGCAAATGGCTAAGTATCGTAAACATCTCGCATGTCATCAACACCCGATGCCCGCCGATGGCACCGATGATCGATGACATCATTTATGAACGATCCCTTAACAATAGTAACATAATTATATGTTTTTTTTGTAAATGCTCCCTGTTGTTTATAGTGCAACTTGAATCGCGTGCATTTCCTATATGACAGCTCAGTCAGCCAGAGATCCCTCATCCCCCTTCTGACTCTGACGAGAAGATCGTGAGCATCTTTCACCGTAAATTGTAATTGATGTCTTAATTTCATTTGAATTTTTGACATTTTACTGTTTCATGAGGCTTCAAGTACACTTTTAAGTGGCTTATCTGAATTTCCTGTCATGTGTGCTCATGTCCTCTGTCTCTGCATTTTTGACAAGTACAGCACCATAGATATAGGCATATGGGTGAATTGAAATAAATTGAAAACATCACGTGAAATGTGTAAAATTATTAGACAGGCAAAGCCTGCTGAATCTTTGAAATATATCTAACCTACAAACATGTGATTATGAAATGACAATGGAAAATGTTCTGCCACCACTGGCCACTGCGTGTGATTTAACGAATTTGTACAGATTTCAAAATTGCAAGTATTGTATGTTAACGAAATAATTCATTTTACCTTTACTGACTTTGAGTCTTCTTTTATTAAAATTTAAAAGCAACCTTTTTTTTTGTAGTTGTTTTGTGTGTGGATATTTTAAAATAATTGGGAAAAGCAAAGCAATTAAATTACTTTTTTTATTTTAAGTATTTCCTTCAAGCCTCAAACTGTGAGGTTCTGTTGGTGATATGTACGAAATAATTGGATTTGGATTTGGAATTGGAGATCATTTGACATTTTATTGTTAGACTCCCTTCGGTCTCGGTCTCGGTCGCTGACTGATATCGTGAGTAGTGACGAGGAAAAATTGTAATGTTTTCCGCATTCAGCCAACTACATGTACTTAAAGTGTTACGTTATATTCTTACTACTAGTTAGTTGAATTACACAACTCTATGACTCTAGCATTGGGTTTAGATATAATAAACAAATACTGATATGATGCTAATATATCGCTAATCGCAAGTATTTTGTTTTATTAAGGAAGTGTATTGTCTCGATTTAATTTAACAGAATATTAATGGCATGAAGATCATATGAAAAATTTGTAATGGGAATGGATAATAATTGTATAGTAAAGAGTGAGTAGATAGTGTGATAATATCACTAACTACAAAAATAAACTAAAATATCTTGATTCTAAAAACATGTAAATGAAATATTCACTTTTCAAAAATGTGTAAATGAAATATTTTGCAATTTTCACAAATGTGTAAATGAAATATTTTGCAATTTTCAAAAATGTGTAAACGAAATATTTTGCAATTTTCAAAAACAAGTAAATAAAATATTTTGCACTTTCCAAAAACAAGTAAATAAAATATTTTGCACTTTTCATAAATCCAAGTAAATAGAACATTTTGCATTTTTCAAAAACATGTAAAAAAACATTTTACACTTTCGAAAAACTTGTAATTTCCATTTTACTCAATTTAAGGCCTTTTTGATTCTTGACCCATGCAATATAAAAATTTCTGAACTAAAATGTTTCAATTTAATTTTTCAGGCTCTTTGAAGAAACTAGCATCAGCCGAAATGGCCATCCTCCTCACACTATCAATATTCCTCTGCCTAATTCTCCTCCCACTCAACGTCTCAGCCGCCTCCGTGTCGTCCAACGATGAGACCGATTCCGGTCCAGAAACTATCAGACCACCCTCATCTTCACTCATCCTCAACGCGTCCTTCATCCAGTCTAAGATCATTCAAAGATATCACCCTTCTCGTCATCTCAAGAGACCCACAGTCCTTCTCAAAGTGCCCGGTGAATCCGGAATGTTGGCCGCCTCCGCAACTCTACCATCCCTCCCACCCCCACCCCCGTCCCCGTCTCAACAGCAGCATCCAACTTACCCCACAGTGAACGTCCTCCCATCAACGACGACAGTCTCACCATCCTCAACCGAAGTAAATTCGATCGGGACCGGAACCGGAAGCGGGAATCGAAACCAGCCCCAAAATCATCGGTTCCAATACGCATTCTCACCATCCCCAGACTCAAAGCTACACTCGTTTAATGAAAAGTGGCTCCGTGGACATCCTGAAGACGACAGCCCAGGTTCAGCATCGCAATCAAATCGGAATTCCAATAATTTTAACTTGGCATTCATCCCTATTGAAACAGCTATGAATCTGAACCACAATATAAATTACTCACAGCACACGATTCAAAAAGTGAATTCCATTTTCAATAGTGCTACAGGCGGTGGGAGTGGGAGTAGTGGTGTATCTTTGAAAGGGCCGAACCCGACATCTGCTGCATCCAGTTTAAAATCACATACTTACGTACTAATTCCAAAAAGTGAGAAAACCAAAGAAAATCGGAACAACGGAGATGCGGAGACGCAAGAGGAAGACTACTCAGCATCTGAATTGTCATCTTCTATTTCTGAGGAAGAATTAACACTCCCACCCTCAACGTCCCCGTTTCGTCAGCAAGGTCATCATCATTTTCACAATCTGCACCAGCAGAACCCGACTCCGAAACCGAATCCAACTTATTCCAATAACTTACTATGGTCCAGCAAACCTCAAGTCACAATTCACAGTCGGAATGGAAAAAGTGAATATCATTTCAGTTCATTAGCAAGTTTGAAACCAGAACCTATTTTTCCTCCTGCCCGGAACTTATTACATCTAAATCGAAATCAGCATCAAACTGTGTCATCCTCATCCGAAGAATCAGAATCTCAAGAATTTAAATATAATAGTGGTGGTAGTGGTAGTAATAAGGACGTGGGAAGCACTTCAACCAATACTAATAAAGTAAAGCAAAATATTAATGGTCAGTCAGCGGTATCGAACCCATTACCGGTACCGGTACCATCCCCGTCACCGTCATCTTATTTTTTACCAGCTACTATCCCAACAATCATTTCAACAACACCATCCCCAACCCCACTAACTGCCCAACAACTCCAACAACAGCATCAGCAAGATCACCCGCCCGCCCAACAACAACAGTTTGTATCTGCAAGCCGCCGCATCGGTCTGGATGTGGACGATGTGAGTGGGAATACTGCAGATATTGACCGTAGCTTCGATCTTAATCACAATCAAAACTTGAATGACAACAGACTCAACAATTTTAATCCAGACTATTATAATTTTAACAATTATGGGAGTTCCGAATTGGAGAATATTGCTGTTGCGGATGATGATCAGATTAGTCGATATTTCATCAAAACTAAGCCAAGAGAGCGAGAATATTATCATAAGGAATTTCATCTGTCTGAACCAGTGCGGGAATCCGAATCCGAGTCTGACTCCCTTTCATTGTCAGTGTCTCCAATTATTGATTTTACCTCCACGACTCCGTTCGCCATCTCTGCATCGGTTAATCCTACGGCATCGCCACATTTGACAGATCAGCATCCACAGGAACAGCAACAGCAGCAAATTCATTATAGTGAGAATAATAATAATGGTGAAAATCATCAAGAAAATCACTATGCTAATACTAATGCGAATGATTTCCGATTCATCAGTAGTAGTGGAGGTAGTAATAGTGATAGTAACAGTGATGAGAACGAGAACGGGAACGGTAACGGTAACAATCAAGATAAAACGAAATTAGAAGGTGAAAACGAGAACGACAACTTGAACCATGGGACTTCGGGGGTACTTTCGAGTCAGGAGCTACAGGTGCAACAAAAACAGCAGCAACGACAACAACAGCAAGATCAGCAGCAACATCAACAACAGCAGCAACAACAACAAGAACATCAGCAACAACAAGTGCTACAAAGTCAACCCAAACCGAAATATTTTTCCTTCGATCACAGTCACACGAGTACCCTCAAACCACATCATGGTCAGGAAAGATCCTTTGAAACACTTCAAAGTTATAATCCTAGCTCGATTTACAGCTACCACCAGCAGCGGGTTGATGAACAAGCCTCCGCACCCGCCACACTCACCAATTTACTCCCGGGCGGGAGCGGCGGGCATAAATATGGGGAGTATGGATTCACGTCTCCACTCGTGTCAGCTTTAACTGCAGGAGAATCGGATTCTTCGGTTGGTGGTCCTACAACTCCAATTTCTGTTTCTGGGACTGGAGGAGCTGGAGGTGTGTCTTCAACAACGGATGCTACAAGCATTCCAGGGATGCCTGGGATTGACTACCCTATTCTTGGTGATATCCCTTTTACGGGATTTGATTGTCAGCAACAACGTTACAAAGGATTTTTTGCTGATATTGCCACAAAGTGTCAGGTATGTTTTTGTGAAGGATTATTTTTGTACTGTTATATTGGCCAAAAATATCGGTAAAATTGAATTCTAAACAGGGCCGGATTAAGGAGTTGCTTTTAGGCAGCAATTTTTTTCCATACGAAAACCACCAGTTAGATTTTACTGATGGTTTTCTTTGCTAAAGCAAAATGTTGTATTTACATGTTTTTAAAATAGTTTAAAATGTTTTTTACTTGATTCAGAAAAGTGCTCAGTGTTCCATTTACATGTTTTGAGAAAAGTGTTAAATGTTTTATTTGCATGTTTTTGAAATGTACAAAAACATTTATTTGCATGTTTTTGAAAAGTCAAAATATTCTTTGTATATAGTTTTAAAACTGCAAAATGTTCCATTTACACATGTATTTTAAAAACTCATGCAGCGGGGGCTGCCTGCGCTGGCCACATTATCCGGCCCTGATTCAGAATTTAAAATACTGTTACATTTTTGAGCTGGAATTAAATTGTTTTTGTTCTGTTTTCTTTATTTGGACAGGCATGGCACTACTGTGATTTTACTGACGGCCATTCGACCTTCCTCTGCCCGAACGGAACCCTCTTCTCCCAAGTCCTCCTCACCTGTGATTGGTGGTTCAATGTGGACTGCTCCCAAGCTCAGCAACTGTACGTCCTGAATGAAAGACTGTACCGGTACATTAAACCACCGAAGCCATCTTTCCCCGAAGATTTCCATGGTCCACAAGTGGATCTTTGGCTCGCCCAACAACTACGTCTTGGCCTTCTACCCAAAATGAAGAAGAAAGTGAAGGATAAAGTTGTGATTCAAAGTAGCAATTAAAATAATTTTAGTTATTTATAAATAATTCCCCATATATATTTCGAGAGTATTCATTTAACTCTATTACTTACAAAAAATGTTTTGAGAAGAAAAGAAAAATACAATTTATAATTTTTTTTAATATATACATATTTTATACAGATAGACTTATAGTGTGTAGTGCGAAAACGGATCGAAAACGAAAGTGTCATTTTTATATAATATAGAGTTACGCGGTTATGAATTTATGATGATTGTATTTTTTGTGTATATATGACTTGTGTGATGTATGAATGTTTATTTTTGGTTGTGTTTTTATTGTGTTTGATTTTGCATTTTTGAGAAATACGTATAATGTTTGAAATAATTTATGTACCTATCGATTATTTTTTGTATGTATAGCATGTATTTAGTTACCTACTAATAACATGGTCTATATACTGTACCTTAGTTAGTATAGGTATGTAGGTAGGTACTTTAATTTCATACATTTTACACATGTCTTCCTAGGTTGAAAGCGTTTACCTTTAAATATAGGATTGAAGAGTGTTGAAAATGTTTTTTTTTATAAATTAATAAAAAAAATGTGATTGTGATTGTATTCAAAATTCATTGCAAATTTTTATTAATTCCCTTCATTCCCCTGCTGGGAAGGTTTAAAAAACATAGCGCCGCAAATAAAATCTTAAAACAAAACGCAAAAACGAGCTTGCACACACATACCGTCGGTGAAGAACCAAAATGACCGATACTGATATCCATTTTTAGTAGAAAACAATATCCACTATCTACAAAACTATTGAAACACGTCTTGAAAGCATTTAAATAGAATATTTTGTACTTCTACAAAATATATAAATAGAACATTTTGCACTTTTCAAAAACATGTAAATAAGACATTTTAAACTGTTCAAAAACATGTAAATAGAAAATTTTACACTTTTCAAACGCTCTTAATTAACATTTTGCGTGTGTTTTTCATTTTGTTTTCATGGCATACCTCATTTTGATTCTAGTTTCAATTGGATATGGGTCAGTTTGGTTCTTCACAGACTATAAAGTCATTTCTAGCATTGTCTTTATCACTATTTAGTGCGCTACATGCAGCGTAAAAGTAAACAATTAAATAATTAAAATAAACTAAACTAAAATGGAACAATAAAAATTGTTTACACAAAGTGAGATTCAGGGACGTAAAAGTTAGAAATTAATAAACATGGTGTATTAAAATACAACGCGGCATCGTAGAGAATCAATTGAAATTCATACAATTCTTTTATTGCTAAAACATAAAATAAACTATTTATTAATGCTAACTATAAGGAAATATTTTTAGATTTTTTAAATTTTACTGTTCACTCTCCTCAAACGGTTTCCTACTATATAAACTTAATTGAAATACCTATTCCCTTTATTGCAAGTACATATATCTTTACGAGTGTATGTTAAACTACAAGAATTTAAAAATTTTCTAGTCAAATTTCATTCTAAATTATTTTAAAATACATTTCAAGAATAATGTATCAAAAATTTCTACAACGTTATCAGGCCAACTTCTGTATTCTTGCCAAAACTTTTCCTACTAAAAATTTAAAAGTTGTGTTTGCTATCAGTAGCGCTCATAAACTCTCAACTTGTACTGCTGATTCCATCATGGGAAAAGTGTTGGTCGACGGGGTGCATCTGCACTGGGAAAAATTTGGAATTGGACCACACGTTGTCCTTTGTCTACCAGGCCTTTTTGGTAATAGATAACATAATTAAAGGATTAAATAACCGCACAGATATTTTTAGGACCGCGACCGGACGAAGGAATTGCTTTTAAGCAACGATTTGTTTCTATACAAAAAGTGACAAAAACCACCATTTTGATTTTATTGATGGTCTTCTTTGGCAAATTAAAACTGTGTATTTACATGGTTTTAGAAAAGTGCAAAATGTTCTTTTAACTTCATTCAGAAAAGTGCAAAATGTTCTATTTACACGCTTTGAAAAAAGTGTTCAATTTTTTATTTCCATATTTTTGAAATGTACAAAAGTTTTTATTTTCCATGTTTTGAAAAGTCAAAATATTCTTTTTAATTGTTTTTGAAAACTGCAAGCTGTTCCATTTACAAGGTTTTTTAAAATTCAAGCAGCGGCTGCGCTGGCCGCGCATTATCCTGCTCTGGATATTTTAAAATGAATCATACAATTATTAATATTTTCCATTTTCCCACCATATGCATACATAGGCTCAGTCTGGCTCAATTTTGAGCCAGTCATGCAAAAAATAAATTTAGAAAAATTCACATTTATTGGAGTGGATCCTGCAGGATACGGGAAAAGTCGTCCACCGGATCGAAACGTATTTATTCGAGATACTCAAGAAATTTGTTTTGTAAAAGATGCACGGCTCGCTGGGATGGTTATGAAGGTGAGATGTATAAATAATACCATTTTTTAAACGAAAAATAAATACACAAATAAACCTATGCGCTTTTCATTTGCTTAGGAATTAGGCTATGACAAGTTTAGTGTATTCGGCTGGAGTGGCGGAGGCGTCACTGGGGCGCATATTGCGTCGGATTCTCCCGCCATAGTTCAAAAACTCGTTTTGGTCAACGCCCCGTTTAGATATGATGCCCGCTGCGCCTTGTATTGTTCTAGTAATTAACTTTTATTAAAATTATTATACTATAAACTTCCAATGATTAATGAATGGCAACACCACAAATAAACACGTCCAATTTAACATATGTCATTAACATGCCATTTTTTAAAAAGTGATGACAAAACTAAGCACTTGGAAAGAATCCCAGCTCAGTGCTATGTTTCAAGTCTATGAAAGACCATATTTCGAGAAACTATTGCAGGGGTGGAAAAAGTTTGTAGACGAAACACACAATTCCCCTGAATTTAAAAATTTTGGCTTGAATAAACTACATAACATTTCAGCACCCACACTTTATATTCGGGGGATGAAGGACATTGTGGTACTTCTGGAGGAGGGTGAAGAATACAGGGAGCACATTAGGAATTTCCAGTATGTAATGCTATGTATATCGTCTGTAAAGAACCATAATGACCTATTTCCATTTTTAGTCAAAAACAAAATGCACTATCTTCAGAAAAAATTAAAATAATATGTTAAAGGAATCATGTAAATAGAACCTTGTGCATTTTTCAAAAAATATGTAAATAGGAAATTTTAAACTTTTAAAAAACACTTAAATGGAATATTTTGCACTTTTGAAAAACATGTAAATAGGACAGTTTACACTTTTAAAAAACACTTAAATAGAATATTTTGCAATTTCGAAAAACATGTAAATAGGACAGTTTACACTTAAAAAAAGACTTAAATAGAATATTTTGCACTTTCAAAAAACATGTAAATAGGACAGTTTACACTTTTAAAAAACTTTTAAAAATATCGTGTGCTTGCGTTTTTATGCAAAATGTAAATGGGTGTTGGGCTCTACATTTAAGTTTTGAATCTCAATTTTGTCTAATTTTCCGGTTTTATTATATATATTTTTTACAGATTACACAAAGTTACTCATGGTGCTCATGATCAAACGGAATTTGTAGATGAGCTTGTGGTTGTAACTGAAAAGTTCCTTTCTTCACAATAGTATATACTCAATACTCAATATAACTTTTACATTTAATCAAATTACATTAACATGAGAAATAATTAATTTTATCGAACAATTATACAATATTACTTTAAATTGTTATTTTTGTTCGTGAAATTTAACATGTCAGTTTACCTTACACAAATATTTTTTTAATTAATAAAACGTATTTGTTATTATTGTGATTGCAATAATTAAAATTTCTCGCAATTTTAATTAATTCCCTAATTTTCCTTTTTACCTCCTAATATAATTGTATCGCCAGCTGGAGGACTTTTACAAGAGCCTAGTAATCGCGCTTTTAATTTTCTAAATAAAAATGTCATAAAAACTTTGCTAACGAATAACACAACAGACAAAATGATAAATATGACGGCGGTGACATCCAGACAGTAGTACTGAAAGAAGTTGAGGTCTCGGGCAGCAGAGCGTAGATGAGGCGCTCCTTTGTAACGGATAAGATATTCTAGCCAGTACACAGCTCTCTCTAGCGGAGTTTCAAGATGATCCCGGAAAATACCTGACAGGGCCTTGACACGCTCGGCGATCCTTCAGTAATTCAGTTATAAAATTTATGTTTACTTCAATTAAAAATCTTTTTTTGTTTGCTGACCGCATAAATATGTACATAGATTTGAAAATAGTTGCTTTAATTATACCTTGAATCCCCCAAAATGTGATGAATTTTATCCTCCAATTCTTTTTCAGTTATAGTCATAATTTCAATACTCAGAGCAATTCCCGCCATTTCAGCTTTCCCAATATTTAAATCCTGATCACCAAACATAGGAATTCCTAAAATGGGAACGCTATGATAGACTGCCTCTTGAGTGCTCAGTAGGCCGCCGTGGGTTATAAAAAGTTTGATGTTTTTATGCGCTGAAAAGATACACAATTTCAGCTTCAGCTAACGATAGGCAATTAATACTTCTTATTTTTAAAAACCCATTAATAATTAATTTTTAATAATTTGTTTAATAAATATTTTGCATGTGAAGATATACCGAGGATATCCTGTTGTGGAATCCATTTTGAAACTTTGACATTTGGTGGCAAATTTGAAATCGGGTCTCCTTCGAGCTTCCATAGGACGCGCTGCTTCAGCCTTGAAAAAACATTAAGGAAAACCTCCAAAGTTTCCACTGGCAGCTCATGTGGGTTGAAAATAGAGCCCAAACTGAAGAGAATAA
Source organism: Dicyrtomina minuta (assembly GCA_949802685.1). Classification (NCBI taxonomy): domain Eukaryota; kingdom Metazoa; phylum Arthropoda; class Collembola; order Symphypleona; family Dicyrtomidae; genus Dicyrtomina; species Dicyrtomina minuta. The sequence continues at coordinate 123,046,792 of OX461808.1, read as the reverse complement.
AACCATCTTTTCCACCAGAAGCAAAATCTTCAAGGTCCTATGTAAAATATAATGACATGATGTCCAATATCAAATGATATTTTAAGATGTAGAAAACTTTGAAAATATTATGTGATTCAATAATTCTCTCATTTTTTGGAGTATTTGAATTAAACATTTTTCATTGTCTTGAAAACGTTGCAATCAACCCGTTTATCACTCTAAAATAAAATCAATTAGAAAATAAGTTTTGTAAAATTTATTTTTCGGCTTAAAATAATTTGGACTTGTTCAGATAGGAATTTTCGGTATAAGAAAATTGGCAGTTTCAATCGAACAATTGGCAGTTAGAGACCGTGGATCAGTTGTTTGCTATACAATTGGCAGTTAGAGACCGCCTTCAAACCACGAACGTTGGGCCAACGTAAAATTTTGGTCGGGATGGGCGGTTTATGTTTGAGCTGATAAAGGGAGGCCAGCCGATACTTAATCGAGACTCGGAACGTCGGGCCAACGCTAGTAGTAGGTAGGAACGGCAGGATGTGTCACTAGCGGGAAATGAGTTGCTTGTCGACCTTTTCCCGATGCTTACTGACGCCATCAGCCTAGCCTACCTCGGGCCGCCTTCCGTTCGACATAGACATCCAGCACTGCTTGTTTTTGCGGGGCATTTTCAACGGACATTAGTGATAACTGCAACTCTCACATTCAGTCACACCAAAGCATTGAAGCAACACCTCGACATTTGAGTTCACAAAACTTTAAGTTTTTTCAAAACTATTTTTAAGCTAGGTTTCTGTAAACTTCTAAAGTGCTTCATATTAGGTTTATTATGTGTCATTGCTCTTTATTAAAGTATATTAGTTCAGTGGTGCTTAAGTATTGCCTTTGCAGTTCAAGTTAAGTTAATTGTTTACATTTATTTATTTTTAACAACAACTGAAAAGAATACATAAACTCTGAATTTTCTACTACAGTTCAGTTGTCGTGACTTTAACTTTAACTACCTGAACATACCAAATTGAAGTGAATTTTGGAATATCAGGATAAAATAGTAGAGGATCTGTAACATCATTAAAAAAACTGGAGACTGTTGTTGATGAAGTTGTAGGTATACTTACGATTTAAATTGTATTTAAATTGGTGGGAATTATAGATCAACATTTTGTTCACGATACCTCTGACCTCCACGACCCTAATTATGTAGCGGTGGTTGAAGTTAAAGACGACAGCTGCAATATAGTAAAAAAAATAGTGTAAACCTCCTATCCAGGCGTTGTAAATAAAATAAATAAATTGCAAAATTAACTTGCCCTGACCTAACTTTTTGTCTTCGTTAAAGTGTGCTGTTGCTTCTATTCACTAAATTAGTGTTCAAAAAGTTACGAATCACTTTCCACAAAAATCGATGAATGTCTATTTAGGTTATACCACAAGCATTGTAATGGTTAAATGAGCAAAAAAAATGAGCTGGAAGTAGATGCTTTGAAAATAATATGATGATGGATGAGTTTGATTGTTTTACTATATGTTATCCCATGAATTAAATTAAATCGAAAGCATCGAAAGTAATTCATTAATAGAAGGAGAGGGGGGGGGCAACCCTTGGCGAATGAGCTACATCCGCCAGCGGTCCGACGTAGTACCGAAGGCGTATAAATATGTGTGTAAGCCACGCACCGCCGTTGGCCCGCTGTTCCCAGCAAACCACGTTAGGCAAATAATAGTCGGATAATGGTTGGACCACTGGTCCCGATTTGAGGTGGCAGAAAGTTGGAAATGTCGCCGCGAACACTGGTGGCCGGACTATCATGCAACGCCAGCGGCCCAACGGTGGAACGACTATATAACGCCAATGGGCTGCTTAGTATCCTACTGCGTTTGATTCCTTTGCCAACAATTACCTCCTACATTTTCGACCGCTACCCACCCAATAGCCACTTTACATCAGACTTTCATCCACTCAAATACATATTTTTACCGGACTGGTATCCTCCCATTTTCCCTTTGACCCTTCCTAAATGCCATCAAAAATCATAAATTCATCCATTCACATTCCATCAACCCCTAATATATCCGTAGAGCACAAAATTTTGGCGAGTACGGTTATTAGCGCACAAAAATAATGATTTAATTTAATCTCGTTACAATTTACTCGACCGATGCCACAAACGGTATAAAGCACTATCCAAATCACCGAATTTTTAAGCATAAAAAGCGTTATCACAAAATACGCTGTATGTGTGGTTCGGATGATTGAAATATTAACTTGTGATATTTTGATATTAGAATTATTAGCACAGAATATTCAGCAAAACTTGTAATTATTTATATTACAGCTCTTTGTGTGATTTTCACGACTTATTGATTATCACATCCGGAAAAATAAGTAAATAATTGTTCAATCATCCGTGTTTTCACATTAAGCGTAAAGCAGTAGTAATCTGTGGACAGGCTGTCCTTTATCTTATATTCTTATAGGATTCAACATTGTCGAATAGTCTTAAATCAAACTGTGAAGTTCCTAATAACTGTGAACAACAGTTTTTAGTGTTAAATACTAAAAATCGAACAAAATTAAGCCCTGCGTAGAATATTACTACACTACCTTAAAAGGCAGTCACAAGTTTTGCTAAATATTCTATGCTAATAATCAAAATCTCAGAAGTTTAAGTGGCGACATTTTCAGGTAACGTAGTATTAGTAATGTTCTACGCATACATTGTTTGATTTTAATTATTTAACACTAGAAAATGTGATTCACAGTTATTATGAACTGCACAGTTTGATTTAAGACTATTCTTCAATGTTAAATCCCTTAAGATAACGAACAGAATGTGCAGAGATTACTACTACACTACGCTTAATGTGAAAATGCGGATAACAAAACAATTATTCACTTATTTTTCTGGATGTAATAGCCAGTAAGTCGTAAAAATCACACAAAGATCCGTAATACAAGTAATTATTAACTCAGGACTGTAGTTAGGAATAACTAAATTGGTCACCAACATTCACAAACTGACTTACTGGATTTCCGAATTTGTTTTGTCGGTTACAGTTTCCGTTGCGTTGCGAGGTAACAATTCTACTCTGCAACTAAACTGAATACTGAATCCCCGCGCTACTACATCTGTAAGCACTGACTAGTGAGTCATTGTAGCGGTAAAGCTGCAGTCGGGCCATCCGTTGCCACCCAACTAAAAACAACTCGTTATTTCCCTACTAAAAAACTCCAGTGGTGCATGGGCAGATTTAAAGTGGAAAATCTCGCCTTTTCACGGACATTAGATGGACTATGGGCCAACATAAGAAGTCTCCCTAGGACCAACCGACGGCTTATAAAGTCTGTCCTCTAGTTTTATGACTTTAAAGTCCGACTTTTATCCATAGCCAACTGTTTTCCGACCAGCCAGTCAAAATCTGACCAAAAACGTATTATTATTTGCCTTCCGTGGTTTGCTGGGTTCAGCCAACCGTTCTATTGCCTACCCTGGGCCGATGGAAAAACGCCGATCACGACTGACTTTGAGCCGCCGGACCGTCCCATCCGTTGCCCGACGGAGGCCCACCCAACTCTGGTTTCAAGGGTAGCAGTTTTTTGCTAGACAATTGGCAGTTAGAGACAGTGTAGCAGTTGCTTGCTATAAAATTAGCAGTTAAAGACCGTGTAGCAGTTGCTTACTAGACAATTGGCAGTTAGATACCATGTAGCAGTTGCTTGCTATACAATTGGCAGTTCCTGTTAAATATTAACCAGAAACCGTGGACTTTTGTCTCTGTATTACTATTTAAAAGCAAACGGTGTATTGTTTCTCTATCAATGTTTTTCAATATCACCTTTGACAGAGGTTGTCCAGGACGACAATGTATCCCCCCGATTTCCAACACATCCGGCATGGTCGGCCTTGGGAATGTGAGTGCAAAATGAGAATTTGACAGCATAAAACTAACGTTAGCCTCAATCTCCCTTACACCCGGCATAATCTCTCCCTCTTTCAAATCCATAAACTGCATATATACATTTTCAGCCTTGTTCCAGAAATAATCTTCAAATCTCCAACTAATAAATTGATCGAAAACTGTGTTGACAAATCTCTGCCAAAACGTCATACTGTGAGTGAAGGTCAGGTACGGGTTTTGAACAAAGGAGGGCGGGAGTCGATTTCCAAGGAGTGTTGTGAACATATTTAACGGAGGGGCCGTGCTCACTGACACAAAGGGGGCTCCACTCTTATAAATAAAACCCATGACGCAGTCGTTAGTGAGAGTGTCCACTAGAATCAAATCAATTTTCATATTTTTCAAGCTTTTAAATCCTTCATGCTGATACACGCGATGACACGTTTCGAAGATGTGGTCAAAGTTTATAAACAGTGAGAGATACATTCCACCTTGGCGAAATGTGAACATGTTTACATTTGGAAGTAATTCAAACCCTGCTTGAGGTATTATGTCATGTATATTATGGGTTCTGTTTGTATTCTTTGAATTTTTGGCCCCATGTGTTTCCCAAGCTGACACGACCGTCACATTATGACCACGCTCTGCGAGGGCAGAAATCATTGGCAGAAAAATATTTTTGTGACTTCGTGTACACATGGGACAGAGAACGACTACGTTTGCACTAGAAACTAGTGATGTATTAATTATTAGACAAATTGACGAGAATAATAAAATCTGTCTTAAATTTTTAACAAAGTTTGGGTCCATCACTTTGATTCCCATCTTGTGGGTTTTGAAATGGTTAATTCTGTGTAATTAATTGAATTTTATATTTCCAGTTTAAATTTACCAATATGCAAACACGTCAAAAAATAAACTGATCACAACAGCTCATGGGATATGCTACACAGTTTATAGGAATTTTTTGCACAGATTGACAGCTCAATAATAACAGAGAAACAGGCTAAGCTTTGTCCTTGCAGAAACAATAATTTGAAGAATGCCTTTTCATGCGTATTTCCGTGACTTAACCAAACGAGCAAATATAGCACTTTTAAATTTTACTCATTTTACTGCATAAAATTTATGAAGCTATATAATACGATTATTTTGGTTTTTTACGTTATACATACAGTGCAATCACAGTGTGACGTGTTTCGATATAACGAAAATTTATTTAAACCATACATTTTGGTAGGCTTATGTATGGTTCCTATACTCTCGTTATTGCGTAATTTTAATGATGTGCTATGAAGTACGTTATATCGCGAATCTACTGCATTGTTATACAAGTCAATTGAGTAATCCCATAATAAGGAAGCTATTTTATCAATTTTAGGTAATCGTAAAAATGTGACTGATGAAATAATGAGCTTTATTGGATTATGAAATGAGCAATGATATTTATTAACCTTGATCATAATTAATTTTCTAAATTCATTTCTAAAATCTATCGCGTGGTTTTGTACCCTTGATGTTAATTTTGTTAATTTAATGTGATATTTTGTAATTCATAATTTTGAAATCTGCCGCCATTTTTCACTTTGATTATAATTAACTATAATTACATGCAAGCCATAAGGGGGGCGCAACTACCCAAGCAAAATAGCTGCAAGGAATTCATATTGTTAAAGGGTGAAAATTTAGACAGACTCACCCTAGTGGAAATCTGTATATGTGCTGATACGGGTCAAAAGACCAAGACTCATTAACTCAGTGGTTATGTAACAGATGGGTTAGTACAACAGTGCAATATCGAGAATAGAAGTAAACACAAGTAGAAATGAACATGAAAAGTGATACGGGTGGAAAATAATGACTTTGGGGTAAAGTAAAAATGCTACAACCGTATGGAAGCTCTAATAATATTCAAGACGTCTCAAGTAATATTTTAGGCTTTTTGAGAGAGGCGGAAAAACACGACCTTTCATAAGCAGTACTTTTTATTCAATCTTCCTCTATCATCCAATTCAATCCCTGAATTCACATCAGATTGCCAAATCATAATTTAATAAATAATCGAAGAATTTAGGTTACTTTCGCAATGACCACATAGTTGGTCCGACATCAAATAGTTGGTCTAATTTAAACGTGAATGAAACTCTACAGAGCGGATAAATTACGTAATGTGAAATATCAAGAATTATTATAGAATATAAATATAGGTATATAAATACTCTAGAATTAAATAACAGTGGAAATATGTATGTATAAAGAATGACTAGTTGTAATGAGGCTTTTATGCTCGTCATGCAGTTTGCTGTTTACAAACAATAAGAGAACTAAAACTCATGCATCAAACGTAATATATATACATAGGCATGCATTGAAGGATAAATTCATATATCAAGAAATGTACATGCATCATCATTCTTCATGCTCATACTGGCATTTGATTTTAAGCTTATGAAATAGTAAACTATAATTTAAACTAAAATTATACAAAACTTAAACTATGGGTGTACGTAGTAGTTGACGTTTGAGACATACATTAATGAGTAATGCAGGTGTGATAATGACTCATATATGTATGACTTAATACCCTCCTTTTTTTTAATTGTCGTCGTCTGAAAGGCGGTATACGGCAAGTGAAAAAACCCTTAAATATTGGTGATGTTATTCCTCTTCATCAGTAAACTCCACCTCCAAGAATCTCAGATGGCTCGGTTCGATGGTTGATTTGGGTAGTTCCTCTTCTACTGCTGGTGGTGCCTGTGATTGTATGTGTACAGTGACATTTCCCTCCTCAGCTAGGTGTAGTGTTGGTAGTAGGCCGTTTGGTGTGACAAGCGTGCTTCTACGTATCTCCTCATTCTCATCCACTCCACTTCGTCTGTGAACAAGAATTGTCCCTTGGCTCCGGTGGTGGTGTTGGTCCAAGTAACTACTGTTGGGTCTCCCTCGTCTCGGTGGGGCTACAGGTGTTTCAGTTGGTCCCTCCGTTCCAAGTAACTGCAGCTCAGCTTGCTGCTCTTTTTCTCCCTTCTCTTTCATGGTCTCCCAGTAACTCCCTCTCCACCCACGCTTCAAGGACGCAGCACTCAATTTCCACTTAAAGTATATAGCTGTAATAGCCATACACAGAAAAACAAAAATAATTAGAATCATCCACATGTACCATGGTATGCTACTATCTCTTTCCCATGATGACGTGTCTATGCTGTTGTCGCTCTCGTTAAATGTGATGTTCAAGTTGTTCATATCTATTTTCATTCCCATGTGGTAGTCGAGTGAGTTCACTAATAGGGGGTCTTCGTGCTCGTTAAAGATAATGTTAAGCACATCTCCTCTATACGTGTTATTCGCTATAGTGAATGTAGTCGTGATGGGCAGTAGGAAGATTTCATTGGGGCAGGGGGTGTGTCTGGTGGTTCCTACACGTATGTTCAAGCCTGGGCAGTATATGTAAAAGAACGCATTATACACTTTGACTTGTACACTTCCCTCCGCGTCTTGTGCTGTGCTATTTCGACAGTTTTGAAGTACATACTTAAGTTTGTCTTAATACGAGTTTCGTGGCTTACATTTTTGGTGTGTTGTTGCTACCACTCTGTCCATGAAACTCCAGTCGAGCCCTGTATCGAATACACAGTCTTGGTCCCTCGTAAGCAAAGCATTTGGTGGTCCTTGATATTTCAAATCACACGTCCGATTTTCTTTTCTTCATAGTAAGGTGAATGGGTAAGCTACGACAAGTGTCAGGTTGGGATTGACGAGTGGCACAATGAAACTTAGATGTAAATTGTCCATTTGTGGGTCACTTCTACATTGTCGAAATTCAGCTAGCTCCAGTGGACATAAATCCCCGCACGGTAAAGTGAAGTTCAGGAAGTCGAAAAATTCGTCATCCATATGACCACGGCTCCAGATCCTCTTGGTGTGTTGAATCATCGCTCCGCTTTGGGTGAGTCTTGATACCAGGTAGGCAATATCAAACTCCAGTCGCTCGATCTCTTCAGGTGAGTCCTTCCGTTCACTGATTATTTGATTAACAGCATCAGTAATTTTCGCCATTTGTTTGTAGAAGGCTCTAAAATTCTGAGTGTCTTCCTTAATTTTCAGTTCCAATTTGTTGAAATGTTCGGCCAGTTCTAATGTGTGTTCGCTATTCATTTCAGCTCGGTGTTCGGCCTGGTATGACATCCCAAGTCCCGCACTGGTGAAAACAGCGAGAGCCGTCATTACTACATTGGTGAAAACGGATCTACGTCTCCTGATTTCGGTCTTGATGGGGGGGCAGATCGCCTTGAGTGGCAGAAGGAAAGTCCTCTTATATTCTATTTGGCATTGTTGTTTGAGTTCGTGTCCCACATTTTTCATATTGATATCCGGGTATTTCAATAAATCGCATGGTGATAATAAGCGTATTTTGATGTTGTAGGAATTATACCCATAAAGAGGTGGATTCTCCGATCTCCGCCAAATGACTGGTCCTCCTTCATCTACCGTTTCTGCTCCTCCGCCAAGGATCAACATCAAGAAATACATACATCCGAGAAAAAATAGTGGAAGTGTAGAGTGATAGGGAGTGCGCGATCTCTTCGGTGGTGGTGGCAGCTCCTCTTCCCTCCTTAATTCGTGTGTTGTTGACTTTCCAAAATTTCGACTCGACTGATCCTGTCTGATCTTGTCTGGAACAGGAAAATGTGTGTCTTCAATTGCTGTTGATTTATTTTTGGTTTGAGAAATACTCGCCCTCCTTCCCTCCTTACTATTGTGATGGTGGTAGGTAGGTAGTGACGATGTAGAATTTCCTCGGTGGCCGGACTCCTCGTTTTGATATGCGTGAAGTGAAGCTCCTCGTAGTCCTACTGTGCTCCTCTTTTTTGGTACACTCGCCCTTCTTCCCTCCTGTCCGTTCGCAGGATTTGAGTTGGTGGCTGGTGCCTTTTTACTTCTTCCTCCCTCCTGGCTATGTTGAGTTTCGGAGTTGGTGGAAGGTTTTGATTGTTGACCTCCTCCCTTGTGGGTTGAATGTTTATTTTTCGATATTTTTGTGCTCGATTGTGGTCGCCCCATGGTGGGCAGTGCTCCTCTAGTGGTGGTGTTATGTACAGCTATACTTGCAGCTTGTACTCCCTCCTGTCCGGTGGTAAAGATTGAGAGAACCTCCGGGTGGGTGGTGGAAGAGTGTGCTCCCGTCTTGTAGGTGTTATGTACATCCTTGTTGGTGGTGGTATGTACTCCCAAGTTGCTGGTGTGAGAGTTAAAATTCCGTTTGGTGGTGGTGGAGGTGTTATGTACCGCATTGCTTTTGTTGCTGTTGGCGGATACTCCCTCCTGGCCGGTGGAATGGTGGAAAAGTCCATGTCCGGTGGTGGAGTGTGCTCCCTCCTGGATTTTGGTGGGGTGAGCTCCCTCCTGGCCGGTGGAAAAGTTAAAATTCCTGTTTCCGGTGGTGGAGTGTGCTTCCTCCCTGGTGGAAGTGAAGTCTACGCCCTCCTTGCTGGTGGAAAAATTAACTCCCTCCTTACCGCTTCTACCATGAAGTCTCGAGTCTTGTTTTAGTGCTCCTCCTCTTCCGGTAGAAGTCCCGGTGGGGGTAGAAGACTTTTTCGATTTTTCTGAGTTTTGAATTTTCAAAGTCTGTGACGCTCTCCCAGATTCCAGTAGTCTTGAGATTGAATCTTCATTGTTATTGAATAATTCGTTTACCGTGAAATTTGCCTTGCGAGGTGTAAACTGGACCATATCTACAAACTCGTCAGTACTGATGGTTTTCTCCAATCCTTCGAGTGTTTCGATGGCATCTTTGGTTCCTACTGATCGAAATGATTCCGCAATTTCTTCCAGATCATTGTTGTAGTGTATCTGAGCTTCTCGTAGAGTATGCATGTTCTTTTCTAGTCGGGCCTGTTCTACTATGATGAGCTCGTCCAGTGCTTTGAGTCTTCTATCGTACTCCTCTTGGGTGACAAATCTCTTAGCGCGCTCCTTTTCTTGGCGTTGTTGAGCCAGGAGTCTCAGGTTTTCTACTACTGTATCTGTGAGTTGGATCCTTGTGGGAATACCTGTGGGTGTGATGTAAGCAACTATCCCCGGCAAATCTTCTGGAATTGGAAGAGTTTGGGGAATAGTGTCAGGTAGTGTTATTGGGTCAGAAGTCTCCATAGCGTCTATAATGTCTGTGGGCTCCTCTTGATTCTCATCTACTTGACTCCAGTCGTTAACTTCCACTTTGACTGTAGCGTCATCGAAATTAGTTAAAAGAACCGAGTTATTTGGTTGGGGAAGTGGTTGTTGGGGGGACAGGTCTACCATCTCATGAAGTCTACGAGGTGCTATTGGTGTGATTTGATGATACCTAACAGCTGTACCCCGTTTATCTGCCAGCTCCTGCATGTAGGCTGACCAGGTCTTCTCTTGAGTAGGTTGCTGCATGTCCGTTTTCCTCTTCCACTGGAGTCCTCCATGTGGTGCCCGGTAGAAGAATAATTCGGGATGTTTAGCCGATTTTTCTTGTATTTCCCTGTCTATTGATGTAGTTTGTTGTGAAGAATTTCCAGTGGATGTTACAGTAGAGTTCTGCTCTTGTTTGATCCTTTGATAAATTGCTGCTTGATTTCCTCCATCAAGTTCCGTTGTGAGGGTGTATACAAAATATTCTTTCTGTTTGGGTTTCACCGTTTGGGGGTCCGGGTTGTCTGTTTCTGCACTTGGATTTGCATTCAGATCGGTGGTATTCTCCTCGTTGTTGTTAGCGTCTGTCGAGAAATGTGAGGGGGTCAGGGGCAATGGACTTATGGGCTCCGGGATGTAGTCAGAGAAGTATAGAGTGTGGTCTTCTAGTTTCCTCTTTTTCTCACCTCCTCTAATGGTAACTACACCACTATTCTGGAAATCCTCATAGTATTTTGGAAAATCCAGGCATGTCTGTCGAATTGCAGTTCCTATCCCATATGACCTATACTTAGCCATATAAATGGCCAGCAGTTGTTCTGCCAACCTTGACTCTGATGGAGTTGGAAATCTTGATCGAATATAAGCATAAGCTTGACGATCCTGTTTGAAGGCCAGAATTATTTTTGCTCTAGAATCCTTATAGGTTTCTTTTTCTGGTTCCTCAATTTCGGAGTCGTCCGTAGATACTTCTGTTGTGGTTTGAGTTATTGACAAGAAGTGATTTCCCGGTGCTCCAGTCAGACGACCATATGTTTGACTTTTAGTCTGACGGTGTTCCGCTTCACATGGAGTGTAGATCTCCTGGGCAGGTCTTATCATAAATGCCTTATGACTGTCTGCTCTTAAAATTCGTAACTGTTCTTCCCAGATTTGGTCAAGTTCCTGACGTTGAATTTCCTTCTCCGGGTGTGGTGGTAACTGGAACCAGGTTAAGTTAGCTCCAGCTTCAAGTCCATGTTCCTCCACATTTCTTCTGAACAGAGTTCTTAATCGGCTACTGTTTGGATGGTTTCTTAGTATGATGTTCCGTATCTGATCCGTGAGTGTGGGCTTTGCCGGTTGGTCATCTCTTTCGGAGTTTGAAGAGTCCATGTCATCACAGTGTCGATATGATAATCCTTTACGAATGGTGTGCCAGTCATTAATTGGTCTTCGCAATTGTCTTGCTAGGTGCGTCCAGGCTTGTTGACTTGCCAGAATAATACCATGCCTTTCTATGTTGTAGTCAAGGCGTCTGGAGTGTTCGGATCGATTTTCAGGTGTTAATTTCTCAAAAAGGAAGTCCTTGATTTTCATGACCATGTCGTACTGCAGTCGTTGCTCCTCCTGTCTTTTGTATCTTTCCAGGAATGAGCCTAGGCAGGTAGCACTCATCGAGTCCAATTCTTTGTCCGGAAGATTGATCGTGGGGGGTACTATGTGTGGTTTCAGTACTCGAGACATTCGCCGTTCCCACTCATCCTTCTGACCTATTTGATTCCTATCTTTCGGCGGTTGAATTAGCCTATTTCGTTTCTGCTGGACGATCTGAATCCTTTCTTTTCGGAGTTGTTTTCGCACTAGTTCCTGGAATAACTCAGACTCCGTGTGTACTGCGCTTGGTAGATGTTCGAATAAGTTAATGAACTGTCCCCAGATGCGTCTGTTCTTCATGATCATGTTACGGGCCCAGATTTTTCTTCTTAGATCCGTCCAATGATCACACATGTACTCTTGGAAGTCTATGGTTCTTTCCAGCGCTTCCATAGAATTAGCTTGAATTCGTAATTTCCTGTTGGCTGATTTATTCACTCTCTGGATGTGTTCTTGAGGAGTTTCGATGACTTCTGGAAGATGACCAAAAAGTTCCCGTAGAGTTTCGGTATTTCGGTTGAACTGATATAGCCGTTCTTCCCTTTCCAGATTATGTACCGCATTGCTTTTGTTGCTGTTGGCGGATACTCCCTCCTGTCTTGAGGTACTTCTTGTATGTACCTTATTGTTTTGTCGCTCGGGGGTTCGTTCTCTTGCATTATTGTTGTTGTTGCGAGATGAGTGATCGAGTTGGGTGTTGGCTCGACCTACTTTTGATGATGACCAACTCCTTCCTCGCTGACGTGATCCGCCGCGCCCTGATTTGGAATTTCTACGACTTCCGTCCTGGGAGCTTCTGGCGGTGGATGATGATGTGTCTCTTCGGCTCCGTGGCGGAGACACGCCGTCCAACCAATACCTGCAATCATCCTTCTTATGGTTGGGTTTTCCACAGTATGAACATATGGTTTTGCTCTTGGCTTTTCCACCAGGTTGGTTCCATGAACTTGGTGGTGGGGAGTTTTCGCTCCTCCGGGTGTAATCGTCTTCGCGATTGTCTCTACGCCCTCCTCTTTGGGATCGGCGGAGACGGGACCGTCCGCGTTCGGTTCCTCCTCTTCCCCCAGATCTATCGTCCTCTTGGTGGGCTCTAAAAGCCTGGGGTGGGTTGTGCACGGCGTTACCTAGCGCTCGTTCGCGGTTGTCGTCGGTGGCTTTAAGTAGCTCCAGTAGGATTTCGGGTGTCTTTACGGTGGAGACACGCCAGGTTTGAAGGAATCCTACGTATTCCTCTTGATCCGAGAGTTTACTTACGGTGAGGCATAAGACTGTTTCGTTGTCCATTCTTCTCCCGGCTCTATCCAGATCGTTATTGATGGCTAACAGCTGATTTAGGTAGCTGTAGCCGCCTCCCGTAGCCATACGGAGGCCGAAGAACTTTTCTGCAAGTTGGACTCGTTCATCCTCTTTTCGGGGCTCGAACATTCTTGAGAGTTCTTCCATGAGGTCTTTTGCCAATGTGATGTGGTGCACTTTGAGAAGTACATCCCTATGTAGGCCTGAATGTATAGACAAAACGGCGGTGTTGTTGGCTGCCTCCCAGTTCGCTATGTCTGTAGCCTCTTGCAATGTTGGGGGCAATGCGAATACTGGTTTTGGATATGATCCATCCACTATGACTCCTAAGTGAACGGTGCCTAACGCCATTTTCATATCGACGAACCACCTGGTGTAATCTGATGGTCCTTTCAGCTTTTCGAAGTCGACTAATGGGCGATTGAAGGTTCTGTTACCCAACATATTGTCCTGTGTATGTTTCTGGGCCGCGGCTCCTTAGCTTTAGCTATCTTTACATGTATTTTTCCTAGATTGTTCCATAATTGTAATGCTTACTATATAATTATCCGTAAACTAATTTGCCCTATATTTTAAAAGCGTGTCTGTAAATTACACGTTTGTTTTTTTGTGTGTATAATATGCCCGCATATTATTAACACCAATTACGTACTATTAGGTGATGTAAGGTTTGTCAATTGCCAATTTGTGTCCACAAGAAGACAGTTTTGACAGAAAATAATTTCAGTCGTAATCAAGGGCGAATCTAAGAGGGTGAGGAGGGGGGTTTAAGGGGCCCCTTTTTTCGACCCCTCCATAAGGAGATTTTTTTAACATTTTAACATTGTCGAGATAGGAGCAGTCATTTTCCAAGATGGCCACTTAACATTACCAGCCCCCTCCACTTAATGAAAAAACCCTGGATCCGCCACTGATCGTAATTTAGACTACATATTCATAAAAGTGTTCAGAAAGCATTTTCAATCAAGCACATGAAGTGAAAAATATAGGCAACAAAAATATTTCAACATAATAAATTATTACAATCTATTCTTACAAAATTAAAGACTGCTACAATTTTTTTCTGTATTTAAATATGCTATATCACTTGGAACATAAATATTAAAGAGACCATTAAAATTTGAATATGGACATTATTGGAAATGTTTTGAAATATATTATGATTTTACAGAACAGTTAATCCTAAATGCGAACAATGGAATTTTCGCGAATGACTTAATAACCAGGAATGAGTAAATAAATTATGTTGAAAATATGAATGGTCAATATTCCAACAGAGGGCTTTTACCTCTGGAAGTATGCTGTTCCTGTATTGCGTTGGCGTAACTCATACCACCCTGGTACATACTTATTCCATTTAAACTGCCAATTGTATTATTACCCAAGTATTATTGCTTATTGTACTCAACTAGTGTTTTTCAATATATCACCTTTGACAGAGGTTGTCCAGGACGACAATGTATCCCCCCGATTTCCACCACATCTGGCATCGTCGGCCTTGGGAATGTGAGTGCAAAATGGGAATTCGACAGCATAAAACTAACGTTAGCCTCAATCTCTCTTATTCCCGGCATAACCTCTCCCACTTCCAAATCCATATACTGCATATAAACATTTTCAGCCTTGGTAAAGAAATAGGCACCAAGTCTCCAACTTACAAATTGATCGAAAACTGTGTTGACAAATCTCTGCCAAAACGTCATACTGTGAGTGAAGGTCAGGTACGGGTTTTGAACAAAGGAGGGCGGGAGTCGATTTCCAAGGAGTGTTGTGAACATATTTAACGGAGGGGCCGTGCTCACTGACACAAAGGGGGCTCCACTCTTATAAATAAAACCCATGACGCAGTCGTTAATTAGAGTGTCCACTAGAACCAAATCAATTTTCATATTTTTCAAGCTTTTAAATCCTTCATTCTGATACACGCGGTGACACGTTTCGAAGATGTGGTCATAACTTATAAGGAGTGCAAGAAACGCTCCGCCTTGACGAATTTTGTACATGTTCGCGTTTTGAAATAATTCGAAACCATTTTGAGGTATTATGTCATGTATATTATTTGTACTGTTGTTTTTGTTTGTATTTTTTAAAGAATTCTTGGCTCCGTGTGTTTCCCAAGCTGACACGACCGTCACATTATGACCACGCTCTGCGAGGGCAGAAATTATTGGCAGAAAAATATTTTTGTGACTTCGTGTGGACATTGGACAGAGAACGACCACGTTTGCACTAGAAACAAGTGATGCATTAATTATTAGACAAATTAACAAAATTAATAAAATCTGCTTCGAAATTTTAACAAAGTTTGGGTCCATAACTTTGATTTCCATCTTGAGGGTTTTAAAATTGTTTATTTTGTGTTATTTTAGCAATATTTGTTTTCTGTATGAGTAAATTACTGTGCACACGTCACAAAATAAAATTATTACAAGAGGTACTGTAACCAATACCTGCAAAAGAGGTACTGTTTTTTATGTAGGGAAACTAGTTTTCACAGATCGACAGCAACCTTATAGTAATAATAGAACCAGGCTATAAACGTTGTCCTTGAAGATAAAATAATATATTATGATGCA
The DNA here is from genome assembly GCA_949802685.1 of Dicyrtomina minuta. NCBI lineage: Eukaryota > Metazoa > Arthropoda > Collembola > Symphypleona > Dicyrtomidae > Dicyrtomina > Dicyrtomina minuta. The sequence continues at coordinate 123,031,241 of OX461808.1, read as the reverse complement.
TGCAAAATTCGAATATGTAACGAACAAACGATAATTTAAAATTGTAGTCATCTTTTTGGATAATATTTTTATGAAGCTATAAGTATATTTTACCTTTTTCGCGTTATACAGTACAATCGCCGTATAACGGCAGTCCTGCTTAAAAGTAACTTTTTTCCAGCCCCCACTTCAGCTTTCATATGCTAGTCTCTTGCAGTACAACGTAGGTACTTTTTTGGTTTCACGCGTTGTTTGTAGAGCAAAGTTATGAATTTAATTTTGAATTTAAAATTTACCTTTGTGTAAAGTGCAACTGTGGTAACTGAATTTTTACGGTGAGTATCTGTTGTCGTCTTAGGTTCAATTTTATGCATGTACCACCTTCTTTTGCGTAGCACCAGAAGCCAGTTTATTGATTTTATCAAGGATCACATTATGTACGAACGAGAGCTGCATCATCTACTGCTATTTTTAATACACTAAAGCATCTTATTATTAAATTTTAGTTTAACCTTAAGAAAGTGGACACATAATGTATGATTATATAAAGTTATCAAATACGTTGTTAATTATTTTGTTTTTTCTTGACAACATTATAAATTTGTTCGTTACGCCAATATTTTGTTGTTCATTTTGTATCTGTTTAATATATATCGTCTGTGAAGAACCAACATGACCCATATCCATTTTTAGCTAAAAACAATATCAACTATCCACAAAAATATTCAAATACGTCTTGAGAGAATTTAAATAGAACAGTTTGCACTTTTTAAGCACATAGAATTAGAACATCTTGCACCTTTAAAAAAAATGTAAATAGAACATTTTGCGCGTTTCAAAAATTTGCAAATAGAACATTTTACGATTTCAAAAACATGGAATTAAAACATTTTGCACCGTTTAAAAAACATGGAATTAAAACATTTTGCACCTTTTCGAAAACATGGAATTAAAACATTTTGCACCTTTTCGAAAACATGCAAGTTGGACATTTTTACGTTTTTCAAAAACTTCTAATAACATTTTACAAATTTTTCTAATTTTTTCATGACATATCTTATTTTGATTCCAGCTTAAATTGGATATGGGTTATGTTGGTTCTTTACAGACGATATGTATAGTAGGCCCACTTAGCATAGAGATCCCAGTAAGCTGTACGTTCGCTATACCGTACTTTTAATAATGTGCCATGAAGTACGTTATATTGCGAATCTACTGTATTGTTATATAATAATAATAATAATTTATTCATTGTGTCGATTTAACCGAAGTTCATACAACCAGACTCAACCAGTCACTGTGGGTGAGGAAATAGGAGGCTACCGCGTTAGATCGTCTCGGTCTTTGTACCCTTTCACCTATCCCCGTCCCCTCCTCCACAGTAAAGGAGTCCCATTCCCTAGGCCCCTACAGTAAGTAGTGGTCACTAAGGAGCACCAAAGGAGATTGGGTTTCAATCAACCATCCAGTGACGTTTACCGTACAACACTGAGCCGTAAACGATTAGCGGATTAGCAGTGGCCGAGGATTGAAGCCGGGTCTAAGACTGTAAATTTTGTTACAGTCTGCAGTCCTAACCGCTTACCCTAGCACGCCTGCTTGTATTGTTATATATAATGCAATTGAATAATAGCATAGGTGATGCTTTATGTAACCGTTTTAATTTTGCTGATGAAATAATGAACTATATTGGCATATGCAATAAGCTTCGATCAGAATTAAATAAAAATAAGTGCTGTGCCATGCTATGCAATCAATAGATATTAGAAAAACAAAATTTTTTAATCAGGCATCTAGGGCTATAGTGCTCTGAGGGCCGTAGAATCGAAGAATTTAAGCACCGCTTAGCTCATTCAGTTCGCTAGATGGGTAACCAAAAGCGCGCCTGCTAATTCTGTATGGCTCGGTGCTAGTACGGTACAGGTCATTGGAGGCACCGTGTATGGGTATACCCGAAAACACAACAGTGCAATACTACTACTACTACTTCTTTCTAAAACTTGTCATTCCAATCCCAGTTTAACTTTTTAACAATGAATAAAGATATACAATAGTGCCATAAAACTGCCAAATGTACTAAACGAGGGGTTTCAACTCTGGCAGTATACTGCCCCTATGAGCGTAACTCATGCTAGACTGCCAGTTGGTCCGTTTAAACTGCCAATTAGATTATTGCCTAAGAGTGTATTGTGTATTCTACTAAATTAATGTTTTTCAATATATCACCTTTGACAGAGGTTGACCAGGACGACAATGTATCCCCCCGATTTCCACCACATCCGGCATCGTCGGTCTTGGGAATGTGAGTGCGAAATGGGAATTCGACAGCATAAAACTCACATTAGCCAGTATCTTCCTTAGTCCCGGCATAACCTCTCCCTCTTCCAAATCCATGTACTGCATATACACATTTTCAGCCTGGCAAAGAAATAAGCGTCAAATCTCCAACTTACAAATTGATCGAAAACTGTGTTGACAAATCTCTGCCAAAACGTCATACTGTGAGTGAAGGTCTGGTACGGGTTTTGAACAAAGGAGGGTGGGAGTCGATTTCCAAGAAGTTTTGTGAACATATTTAGCGGAGGGGCCGTGCTCACTGACACAAAGGGGGCTCCACTCTTATGAATAAATCCCATGACGCAGTCGTTAAGGAGAGTGTCCACTAGAATCAAATCAATTTTCATATTTTTCAAATTTTGAAACCTTTCATTCTGATACACGCGGTGACACGTTTCGAAGATATGGTCAAAGTTTATAAATAGTGAGAGAAAAATTCCTCCTTGGCGAAATGTGAACATGTTGACGTTGGGAAATAATTCAAACCCTGCTTGAGGTATTATGTCATGTATATTATGGGTACTGTTTGTATTCTTTGAATTTTTGGCTCCGTGTGTTCCCCAAGCTGACACGACCGTCACATTATGACCAGGCTCTGCAAGTGCAGAAATTATTGGCAAACAAATATTTTTGTGACTACGGGAAGACATGGGACAGAGAACGACCACGTTTGCACTAGAAACAAGTGATGTTTTAATTAGTAGACACAATGACGAGCTTAATAAAATTAGCTTCAAAATTTTAACACAAATCATCGGATTTTTTACCTTGATTTCCATCTTGAAGGAATTTAGTGTTAATTTTTTATTTTGTGTATTTAGTTGAGTATTAGTAGTTTAAATAAATTATTGAGCACATTCACACGTCAGAAAATAAAATGCACAGAGCTGATATATTTTGTTTAGGCTAGGATCACCACAACAGCTGATGATTCGTGACTGGAGAAGGGCGAAAATGCATTAAATTAATCGATGTTCAAAGTTTATGTTTGTGTGGAAAAACTAGTTTTCGCAGATTGATATAGCAATAAAAAAGAAACACGTAAAGACTTTGTCCTTGAAGAGCCAATATTATATGCATACCACTTTTGAATATGTGTAAAAATTTTTATTTTTTTCAGTGGTAAATAGTTACATTCCATTAAGGTGACACGGTTAAAGTTTTTGCAATGTTTGTTTAACTAAATAAATTCACAATTCCTATATAAATATACATAAAGGAACTTGCAACTACATCAACTATCAAAGTGACGCATATCCAATTTAAGCTAGAATTAAATGAGCTATATAAAAAAATACATCAAATGAAATGGATGACTATACCATGTTAATTGCAATTTTTACAAAGTGCAAAATGCTCTACTACGTACGTACTCGCCTTTGAAAAGTGTAAACTATTCTATTTACAGGTTGATTTTTAATTTCAACATTTTCTATATACACGTTTTTAAAAAGGGCAAAATTTTCTTTATACACATTTTTTTAAATTGCAGAATGTTTTACGTACAAATTTTGCAAAGTGCAAACAATGTGTTATGTATTTGATTTTTGTTTTTTAAAAATTGTAAAATGTTTTTTTAAATGCTTTCAGAAACATATTTTCTTTTTTTTTCTTGTAAATAGTGCATTTTGGTTTTATTAACTAAAAACGGATATAGATCATATATTGATTCTTCACTCACTATAATATGTGCATACCATGTAGTATTTCTTTTACGGTTTAAAATTGTATAAATTTTTGTGCTCCATTTAATCCTCTGAATTATTCCAGAACAGTTCAAAGCCACTAAAGCCAGTACCAGTATTGGATGCATCAGATTTGAAATAAAGGACGAAGGGGTTCTTATTGCGCGTGCCGACGTTACTGTATTTTCTTACATAGTGGCTCACGCTATCCAAGTTTCTCGATCCATACAGTCTGAATTTTTTAATATGATGCAAATTATTATGAAATATCAAAAACTAATACGGAAACTAATTTGATATACAAAGCTATAAATAAACTAAATAAAATGAATAAATACAATGAAAATGCTCACTGCTCTTGTCGTTGCCAAATTAGAGGGTTGTTCTCAAATCTCCAAATATTTAGGGAATCATAGACATTGCTATAGCCTCTAGCTTCAATGCCGTACCATTTGATGTATAGGGACGTATTGGGCACCGTGGGTTGAATGACAATGACCACTCTCGCATAATCACTTAATCACTGTATACATTGATGCATTCTGCGGATATTTGAAAAAGCCACTTGGGCCTGTGAGGAAAGTGTCTTTCGGTTCTTTTACGCCAAAATTAGTCAAACCCAGTTCAAAATGCAAGTGAAAACCTTTGTTGGTTCCGGTTTCAGTAGTGGCCGATGACGATGACACGAACTGGGTGAAGATAACTCGAGCAGAGATTGGAATAAATTGTGTTGCAGTGTTTGAAGAATTCCTGTTATTTTAAATTAAAATTTGTATTAATATGTATGTCACATAATGTAAACAACACAAGTATTTTTTGATTAAAGTTAAATTCAAAAAAGTGTACTACGGTAGTTTTTAGCAAGATTTAAAAGTAAATTTTAATAACATAATAAATTTTAATAATGTTAATTTGGTAACATTTTAGAATATTTTAAAAGATATAGAAAATATTACTTTTGTCGTTCAACTAACTGTCCCCATCTTTAAAACCCTACACATTAAAACTAGATTTTGTGCAGCTGTGCTGTGCAAACGTTATTACTGCATTTAGTTTAGATAAATGAAACAGTAACTAAATTAAATATATTATGTCAGCGGAGGATAAATATATAGACACATTATTGTAACGTACAATTTATACCATTTGAACTCGTCTGAAACGCCATACTCAGTATCTACTAAATAACACAGAGCCAGGTTAGTCAGATGATTTGGTGTGAACTGATATTCTCTCATTTGTAACGATACAATGCCAATTTTTTGGGGAGACGAGGTGATCCAAATGCATCCCTCGTTTGGATTCACAATGCGGCGAACAAGCGCAGGCCACGCTGCCTGAATTTAAAAAAAAATTTAAATAGAAAATTTTGCATTTTTCAAAAACATGTAAAGAAAAGATTTTGACTTTTTAAAAACATGCAAATAAAAATTTTTTGATACATTTCAAAAACATGGAAATAAAACATATTCCACTTTTCTCAAAACATGTAAATGGAACCTTTTGCACTTTTCTGAATCAAGTAAAAAGAACGTTTTAAACGTTTCTAAAACATTAAATACAACATTTTGCTTTACTAAAGAAAACCATCAATAAAATCCAAATGGTGGTTTTTGAATGGAAACAAATTGCTGCCTAAACGCAATTTCTGCGTCCGTCCCTGCTGATGATCCAACCCTGTCACACTCACACTTCTTGAGAATAATAAAGATATTTCTAATTTTTATTTTGTATTTCCTCGTATTATTTTTTTAATTGTTCTGCTGATTTTTAAGTATTAAATCCTTATGGTCTACGATCATCTAAATAATAAAAGGTTTCTGCTGAAACTGCTGACTGCTCAGTGAAGGCAAAGGGGCACAGTGAAACTATTCAGGAATTTAATCCCAAAATAATTCCAAAGAATGCGCTGCTTGCAGTTGTAAACATTTCCAACTTTGTCCTAATAATTTCTTCACACACACATGCAGTGGCAATGGCAGTGCTCAGACACACAAGTTGGATGTTGGTGGTTCCACTTTGAAAAGTACCACAGATGTAGACATCTAGATAGTAGAATTTGCAGTGCGTAATATTTGACGTGCCTACTGCCACTGCCTACTGCGTAGTGCGTAGCAGTTTCATTTTTTTTTATCAGGATCGAAGCCAAACATAATCATCAGTCTCAGTCACTTAAAAGTCATGCCATTTTTCTTCTTTCTTCCCTCTTATATATTTTTTTATTACAAAAATAATATTATGGAATTCTCTGCGGACCAGCTGTTCTCTCGTTTTCATTTAAAAATCATAACAAAATAATTAATGTAAAGCTGTACATTGTATGGCATACGTAAAACTATACTATCGCCTACCACACACTTTGGAAAGGACAAAGGGGTGATGTAATGCGAGCTGTCAAAATTTTCTGTATTTTTCAAAACTGGGTTTTAAAAAGTTTTCGTATTTTTGGTATCTTTAGACAGGAATTAAATCTGTGTTGGGCTTTGCTAAAAATTGCTTTAAATTTAATTAATACAGTAACAATTCAGTATGCGTAAATATCATATAAAGATACAGACTTGAAAAAGATTAAATCATCTTCATGATTATTTTTTCATTTCCACCTGAATATTTAAACGCTATTTCTAAATTCTAAAATATCCCGCACTTTCGTTTTCCTGAAGCATATTATGCGTCTGCAACTCAAATTCGACCCTCTTATTTTTTTCATATTCAAAACATTCAACCCAAACCACGAGACCATAAACAAAACCTCAACCAAAGCCAAAGCCAACATCCAAAATCCAACCCACGCAATTCCCTATGTAAATTCGTTGGAGTAATATTCGAAATTATATGACCACAGTACTGTCACAGTACTGTACATATTTGAATTTTGAATATTCTGCCGAGAGGGAAGATGAGGCAATAAAAAGATGACATAGGAAGGGATGAGATGGAATTCAATGGAATCGTGTTTTTTTTTCACTTTTACTGACTGACTCACTATATAACACAACACAACCACTGATACTAAATAACTGATAGTGATACTATATATACACTCCCGATCTTGCAATTGCCTAACCAATTTTTTGTCTACTTATAGGACCACGGCACGGCATATGGCCTAGACCGAGACCACGATCACGATTTCGGTTTTATTGTTAGTTTATAAAAAAAATCAAAATATGTATGTAGCTACATGTAAACAAATGTCTTAGGTAGTGCGAGTATATGTTTTTAATGAAAAAGGATGTAAATATACTATGAAGTACATAATGATCTCGTACCAGTACCAGTTTAAGAAATATATATTTTTATAACTTTGAAGAGTTTCTACCGACAGACTGTAGTATTTAAATTTACATTACAATTTTACTTCATTAGAAGTATTTTGAATGTAGACTTCTTCAGAGAGTATTATTTGTACATTTTAATGTATTTGAAATAATGCAACCCGTGTATTGTTTTTCTGGCCTCCGTTGGCAGGTGCTTTATTTCCTGTATACTTTTTTAGTCCAATGACATTCGATTAGTAAACAACGTAAATTTTCCACGTAGCGGAAAAACAGTATTCAAATTTTCAGGCGGCGTAGAATTTTGACACATTAAAATATACTTAAGTGAAAATATTTTGAATTTAAATGCAACTATGCAACCACTGCACTGTTATCTAGTATGTAATTTTATCATATTTTAATTTTTGAAAAAAATTATTTCAATTTAATATATTTTTATATTATTACATACGTTATACTAATTTCATAAATTCGGTATTAAAAGCGTTTGCACGGATACAGAAATTCATGCGTGAGTTCTTGGTTTTAAAAATGATACTTAAAATTAAGCTGTTGTTTTATTATTTATAAAATCAAAAACGCAGTTTTGATATTTTTATTTTTCAAAATTGCAGTGTTATCAACAATTTTTAAAAATAAAAAAAAAATAAGAAATTCGAACAATTTCCATGTATTTTTTCAAATAGTTTGTAATGCGATTTTACCAATATGTAATTTAATTATGCCTTTTAAATAATTGGTTTTGCTGGTTTTGGAAATTATATTAATAGGCAGTTTAATTCATTTTAAAATCTCATGTATGGCATCTTTAAGGTTTTAAAATACTTGTTCAGTACATAAGTACATTGCATTTTTGCATTGATTAGGAATTTTGAAACGTAGTGTATAGTTAAAGTCATGTCAAAAGTTCATTTGCAACTTTGTGTGCCCAGTTCAAATCGTAATTTGTAGTAAATTCGGAACTTTGACGTCATTTAATATATTTTTCTAAATGTATAGGTATTATGAGGTAAGATCCATTTTCATTTTCAATAGTTATTCGATGGCTAACAATTCGAGGCAAAAGGACGTAATTCTAGCCGTATAAAGCTTGAACAATTTTGCTATATTTATAATATTATATTGATACTCTTTATTCATGACCAATTAATCAATTTTCCTACATTATTTTTAACTATAACCTGTTAATTCCCCGTATATTCCACCATGCTTCTACTGAAATAAATTTCTATATACCTTATACAACCCCCTCCTTACAAATCAGATCACATTTCTATGTGGTAATACCAAATAGTTGTACAATTTGATAGTACTTTAAATGCAAAATCGTGTTCAAATACAGATCGTATTTCATCCATATATGGAAATCGAAACTCAGCTTTAGCATCGCCTCGTAGATGCGTTCATAAACCAGGCAACAACTGCCAACAAAACCTCAATCTTTTCTGTTTAATACTTAATTCTCAGTTCTCAGTCAGCTCTATACAAGGAATAGGGAGGCCGTGTTGACTTTTTTTTTGTGTACAATATTGTTAGCTATAGCGATCTAGGTATCGCTTATAATGTATGTAGGTATAGGTTTATAATTTAATTGTAAAGGCATTATGATGTAACATTTATTTAATTATTAAGTTTAAATGTATGCCAGAGGAAGTGGCGAAGGACAAGCTTATAAGAATGAATTTGTTAATAATGAATCATGTGTTATGAATTTCAAATTATGTAATAATTATAAATGAATCATGCAAATTAATTGTGTAATGTAAAACAATGAGATTGAATTCTTGAGCTTGTCTCAGATCTTGTATTGTAAGGAGAGAACACTCCTTTGCCAAAACTCAAACCAACAACTTGTTAAATCTTTTACAATTGTATAGTTAGTCTTTAATAAATTACACATTGACACTTCGCTCAATAAAAGTAATTTAATTGTCACGAACAACTAAACTCTTTCCAGCTTCACTTTACACTCGCATTATTTACCTCAACATACGACTAGCATTTCCACACATTTAACATGGCGGTTCAGGCGGAAAAAGGTATTAGTATTGCGCAATCATTTTAATAGCAGTAAAGATAATTAAGGTATTTTTGATTTAATTTATTTTGGAAAAATATTTTACATACATTTTTGGTTGAAATTAATTCATTTTCATTGGTATAACGTATTTAAAATCTAATACTGCCTTCCTCGAGGAAAAGGGTGAGATACCAATAAGCACGGCAAATATTATTTTTAATTTATTCTACAAAGAATTTAAAAGTAATTTTATTTTTTCCAATGGTATCCACCGTGGTGAGGATTTTGATAGTTGTCAGGAAAAGTTGAGATAAGTAATTAGGCTTGTAGTGCAGAATAGTTATTTGAATTGTGCAGTAGATAAGTGTAAAAAACCCAAACGACCTATATAGTTAAAGTGCACACTACCCACATTCTTTTCCCGACCTTGCTTAATTTTAGTAGCTTTAGTAATTATTATTCTGCAAACGCATAACAACATTGAGTGAAGTCAAGTTTGAAAGGAGAAAAGTTAACGTGGACAAAACTGACAAATACACACAATTAAAAGGACGGAAGTTCACGGTCAAGTTACTGGCAACTGGGGTCTGGATCCATCATACACTTCTACAAGGTATGTAAATTCTTAAGATTCAAAAAAGCTTTAACTAGGGAGAAGTCTCATGAGCATATGTAGGCTATATAAAGGGTTTAATAGTATACATATTATTTTCGATCGAATTGGGTGATTGTGGACGAGTTAGGTCACGAAGGGAATTCTAACAACGAGTAGGTAGTTAGTATAAAATCCACCGTATTGGGGAAAACTTAAATTGAATCCTCAAGTAATCAGAACAATTTAGTTTTGACACAATCACCTTGTTGCTCGCTTATCCAATAATTACATTATTGTTAAGTTCATATACGAGTAGGTATCTACGAGCAAGGTAGAATAGAGCAACAGAATAAGGCAGTTTATTTTTAAACTATTTTAATTTTCAAAGAATTTTATTCTTTGGTTAATAAAATCGGGAAATACATTTTTATAAAATAAAATTGTACAGGATATTGTTAGCGAGTTAGGCATAACATAATTTCATAAATAGGAAAGAAATAACTAATAACTAATTCGAGTATGAGTTTGAAAGATCCTACATGGGGGAATATGAAGCGTTATTTCGATCCAGCATTGGAAGATATGCAAGACCATATCAATCATTTCAATCTAATCACGGCCATCATGGAAGTACGTGATGAGAAGGAGAAATGTAAGTTATTTGGATCTACTATGCGGGGTGCAGCAGTGGACTGGTACGAGACGAGAAAGAACGTCACCGACTGGCAGCAGATGGAGGTTGAGTTCCAACAGACGTTCAGACGGAGCAGAACAAGAAAAAGAGTACCACAGAATGCAGAATGGAGAGCAGGCAAGAGAATGCAGGGACGTAAACCCATCCACAGGCACAATGACGTCACAGCAGGAGCAAGAGGAATGAATTCAACTTCAACTCAGGCTATGATGTCTATGGATGGAAAAGGAACTCCGAATACTACAATGAACTATGAGGGAATCGACTATCCTACACTGCTGGACACGGGAGCTACTGTTTCACTCATTAGTGAGGAAATAATCAGGCCAGAAAATATTTACCCATTATTGGATTTTCATGTAGAAGGACTGGGAGGTGTGACACAGTCACCTATAGGAATGACATATTTAACTCTTTTAAAAAATGGAGATAAAATTGATGTAGAGGCATTGGTATTGGCAAATGTACAACCACCTATAATTTTAGGATATAATTTTTTGGAGCAATATGACATACTTATAGACACAGCAAAGCAGAGATGCATTCCAAGGAAAGGAGACCTCAAGCCCTTTGACTTTACAGTGGGAAACTCCAAGTACGCAAAATATACAGTACCTATCCACGATGGAAATGACAAGGCGAGGATCCAGGAAACAGTCTTTTTACCCCCACGTTCGGCTACAATGGTGAAGCTAATCTACAATCACCAGGACAAGGTAGAAGTACTACTAGAACCAAATCAAAATGTGTACATCAAGCAGAGGCTATTCGTAACAAGAGGAATTATCAAGAGAGAAAATCCAGAAGTTTTAATCTACAACCCATCAGAAAAACCAAAGAAAATATTTCGAGGGATGGTAGTAGGTACATATGAAGACGGCTACACTATAATACATGGGAAACGGGCAGCGGCAGATCAAAGGAAATCAGCAGAGGCAGAAATCCCACCACCGAAGGATTTCAAGCCCTTGACAGAGGAACAATTGAATAAACTGAATATTAATCCGGATTTGGAGGAGGCTGAAAAACAAGAGGTACGCAATTTATGTCTTGAGTTTTCTGATATTTTTGCTTGGTCTATTAAGGAAGTTAAGCCAGCCGACTTACCCCCAATGAGGATTAATACTGGAGACAATCCACCGCAGAGCAGCCCACCGTACAGAGGTTCACCACAGGAGATGGAAGAGATCGCGAGGCAAGTGGACGAGTTGATTGAAGGAGACATATTGGAAGAGTCACACAGCCCCTGGGCATCACCTGTATTTTTGGTAAAAAAGAAGGGAGGAAGCTTTCGTATGGTAGCTAATTATCAAAAATTAAATGCAGTAACAATAGCAGACACTTGGACGTTACCCAGGATTGACGATATCATCCACGCGCTGAGAAATGCATCATATTTCAGCCCGGTTGACTTGTATGCGGGTTTCCATCAGGGTCTTATACATCCGGAGGACCGGGACAAAACTACTATTATCACTCCGAACGGGACTTATCGGTATAAACGGATGTCGTTCGGTATGAAAAATTGTCCTGGATGGTTCCAGTTCCTTATGGACACCGCATTATGTAATTTAAAATGGAAATATGTGTTGGTATTTATTGACGATATTATAGTGCACGCACCGAACTTCAAGGAACACCAGCAGAGGCTTAGATGGCTATTCAACAGGCTCAGACGGTACAGACTTTCATTAAATCCAGAGAAGTCACATTTTGCATTTAAGAGGATCAGTTGTCTGGGATTTATTGTGGACGGGACAGGTATCTACCCAGATGAAGAAAAAATCAAAGCAGTTCGAGATTTTCCCCGCCCACAAAATGTTCATGAAACAAGAATACTGGTTGGACTGACCTCATACTACAGAAAATTCATACCTAATTACGCACAGATTGCGAAGCCGTTGACTGAATTATGGAAGAAAGATGCAAAATATGAATGGACTCGAGAAATGGAGGAGGCTTACCAGACCCTTAAGACAGCTTTAATAACGGCACCTGTACTTCATCACTTTCGAGAGGACTTACCATGTATCGTTTCAACGGACGCATCGTATCAAGGATTGGGAGCTATTCTAAGTCAAGAAATCGATGGACAAGAGGTACCCATTATGTACGCAAGCAGGTCACTGACGAAGGCAGAGGCAAATTACCCAGCAGGACATCTGGAGTTATTGGGAGCAGTCTTCGCATGTAGGAAATTCAGGGAGTATTTATATGGTAGAAAATTTACTATAATTACAGATCATTCAGCATTACAATATTTACAACCCAAAAAGCATGACCAGACTTGTAGATTGACTAAGTTTCTCATAAAATTAGGAGATTACGAATATGACATCAAATATAAGCCAGGGAAAAAGCATACGAATGTAGATGCATTAAGTAGGCATCCAGCTACGCAGGCTACTCAGGAGGATGAGGAAAAAGATAATTATATAGATGCATATCAAGGGAACGCAATTTTTGAGGTAAACATAGCTAAAATAACTATGAAGGAGGAGGATTGGGAAACTCATCAACAATACATACCGTCAGGGTTAGGGTTAGTGAAAAGGCAGGCTGAGGATGAGGAATTACAAAATTTCATAGCAAAAAGGAAAGGGAGTTGTGAGAGAAATGCGGACGGAGCATGGGTATATCATTCAGTACATACTAAGTGGCCGAGAATTTTAATCCCCAAGGGATTAAGAGTTTACATATTGAAAGCATATCATATAGATAATCTGGCTGCACACCAGGGAGTATTGAGGACAGAAAAACGTATTACTTCAAAATATTATTGGCCTAATATGCAGCAAGATATTAAATGGTTTGTTTCTACATGTGATCATTGTCAGGCTAGGAAACATTCCACTCAGAGAAAAATTGGATTCATGGTACCTATAGTACCTAAGTACATGTTTCATACTATTGGTTTGGATTTATTAGGTCCATTTCCCGAATCAATAAATGGGAATAAGTATGTCATAGTTTGTACAGAATATTTTACTCGGTATGCGATTACTAAGGCAATTCCAAACAGAAAGGCTGAGGGCATTGCTAAGTTTTTAGTACAGGAAATAATATGTAAATACGGGGCATTCAAGAAACTCATAACAGACAATGCAGCAGAGCTAAAAGGTGGAGTGATTCAGGAGGTTATTATGCAGCTCAATGCTAGACATAGATCCACAGCAGCTACATACCATCAAGGGAATGCACTCACAGAAAGGACAAACCAAACATTGACCACTATGATAAGTATGTATGTAAATAAAACACACACAGATTGGGACGAAATACTTCCATACATTACATTCGCATTTAACACAGCAGTGAATGCAAGCACAGGGTATACACCATATGAATTATTATATGCAAAGGAACCTATCTTGCCTATTGACACTTTTTTTAGTTCACAGGGATACTCGAGAAATTCAACAATAAATGAATTCCTTAAGAATAGAGAGAGTGCAGCTAAAGAATTAGCCGACGCACATCAAAAGGCAAAAATTATTTATGACAGGAAGCGTCGAGAGGATGTGTTCAAAGTAAATGACACAGTCAGGGTAGGCATTAAAGTAAGAATAGTAGGTATGGCAGAGAAATTAATAATAAAATATTTTGGTCCATGTATTGTTACTAAGGACCAAGATAAGTATGGAAATGTTGAAATCAGGCCATTACATCCTGATTATCAAGGCGTAAAAATACCTAAGTTTGTTAATTGTTCACAATTAAAGAGAGTTGTAATTAGAGATTCCGAGGAATGGAGAACTCATGAAATTCCATTCGACTTTGGCGAGTTCCATCCTGTTCCACAACTACCAGAAAGGAAGGGATTGACTAAGAGAGGAAAGAAAACTGAAAACAAAAAATCCGAACGAGACGACACGCAGAAATCTACAGGGGAAAGGAAAAGGAAATTCATCAAAAAGAAAAATGCATTGACCCCAAAGACAGCTGAAGTAGATGCTGAGGCAGCGCAAAGGCCAAGGAGAACAATCCGAAAACCCATGAGATATATGAGAGTGGAAATCATTCCTCCACTACACACCACATTTGACGGAACCCTTCGAATCGCTGGCGATAGCCCTCAACAGTTTGGTAAAGTTTTTTACTAACAAAAAAATTTCAAAAGTTTTAATTGTTGTATTTTTCACTTTTCATTTACAAAATGAGTGATTACTCGAGCGACGACGAACGAGCTGTTTCAAGCACGAATGGAACCAAACAACAAATGACGAGGAGACTGGAGGCGATTCGTTGGCAAATGAAGGTGCTAAAGAAAGAGGAGAGAAGCATTCAACGTTCTCTGGAGGAGTTTCCAATTCCGCGTTTCTCAAGGGAATGGGGGCGAATTACTGGTGGTGCCATTCATCATCAGTGCAAGCGGAGGACAACTGGCGAATGGTGTCATCGACCTACAGGTATTGCAGAGGACTTTAAGTACTGTGATACTCCACGTCAGGATCGAATCTACTACCTGGGGGGTTGGGGCAAGTTGGGTACGTTTATAAAAACCGATGGAGTTACTTATGGCTTCGATCCCGAAGTCGCGTGGGAATATAAGTACTGCTACCAAACTAGGAGTAGGATCCGTGGCGCTTGGAGAGGCGGTGAATTGTCAGCTCTGGAAGAAGAGGCACACGCGACTGTCAAATTCTGGAAGAACAACCGCTGTTTGACAAATAAGATGTCCTACCTTCAGGAACACGCACACCCCTCTGGATTATCATGTGCTTTCTGTCCAGATTCCATCAGGCGTTACTCTACTCGACAGGATTTTGCGAGGAAACATTTAGGCGATGATGTTGGCGTTGAAGATTGGGATGCCGAAACTTTGTCAGAGGCAGGCCAGTTCCGAAGTGCGCTGGAAAAGAATGCAGATTTACTACCGGCAGTGTTGAGAGTTCGTCTCGAAAAAGATCTACTGGAACTTGAAGCAGAACGAAAAAATGAACAAGTCATCGAACTGGAATTAGTGTAAAATGAAATTTTGAAGCATTATAAATTATAATTGGTATGTAATTTTAATCTTAATTACTGAACTATAATTTATTATTGGTATATAATTTATTAATGAAATATAATTTTATTAGGGTGTTTAATTATATGCAGATTATGAATTTATATTATTATGGATTATTTTATTTTATTCATCTATGGGATTTATGTAGGTATTATATTTTAAATTGAGGTGAATAATTTAATTATATTTAATATGGATAATTTACATTTTGAAGTGAATAATTTATTTATGAATATTTTTAGGATGAATATTCTATATTTTTGGAAATTAGGAATATTTTAAACATACATTATTACCATTATTTATAATTTGAATATTTTAATTATGGGATTTAAGGTGATATATGAGGGCATATATCTTCAAATAATGGGTAGAGTGTTAGCTATAGCGATCTAGGTATCGCTTATAATGTATGTAGGTATAGGTTTATAATTTAATTGTAAAGGCATTATGATGTAACATTTATTTAATTATTAAGTTTAAATGTATGCCAGAGGAAGTGGCGAAGGACAAGCTTATAAGAATGAATTTGTTAATAATGAATCATGTGTTATGAATTTCAAATTATGTAATAATTATAAATGAATCATGCAAATTAATTGTGTAATGTAAAACAATGAGATTGAATTCTTGAGCTTGTCTCAGATCTTGTATTGTAAGGAGAGAACACTCCTTTGCCAAAACTCAAACCAACAACTTGTTAAATCTTTTACAATTGTATAGTTAGTCTTTAATAAATTACACATTGACACTTCGCTCAATAAAAGTAATTTAATTGTCACGAACAACTAAACTCTTTCCAGCTTCACTTTACACTCGCATTATTTACCTCAACATACGACTAGCATTTCCACACATTTAACAATATCTTCGAACATGGAAGTAGAATCATGGGATATATAGCGAAGCAGGGATGAAGCTGGCTGCTATGCTGTATGCTGCAGTGCTGCTGTGTTGCGTTAAAGTTTGTGTGCGTTTTCATTTTAGTTTAGTAGGGCCTACTACTTAACGTGCAGATTGGCCTGCTCTACATGGTTCCAGTTAAGGAATATTGGGATGTGAGATCACATCATTAAACCCTTCGTCTTCTTTCTTTTTCCTTCCTTCCTTCGTCTCCTTCCCCACCACCACCACCACCGTCGTCGATTCGAATTCATCCCACAGTCAGTCACAGTCCAGGTCCTCGTCACCATTATTTTACGCATATAGGAACATTCCTATTTCCTATAATATTTATCTCCCATTTACTTCTGTGCGTAGGTACTGCCTATATTTCTATCTCATCCACCACGCTTTTTTCCCTTATTTTAAAGCCTTAAACTCACTTACACTTTTACACTTCTGTGTGTGTATAGCAAGTCATACTGATTGGGCACTCCCGTTCCTGTTCGTGGGACTTTTTACTTACCTACATTGCTTACATAGGTGTGTATGTTGTATGTACTTACGTGCATGCTATGTGTTATTTTTTATACAATACAATTTTTTGTACTCATCTTTAAAATTCAAAATTTTCCTCAGATTCCTCAGTGCAGGTGCAGGGAGGAAATATTCCTTGCATTTGTGACATGCATCTAGTCCATATTATTATGTAATGTAAATTATTATTAGGATTTAGCTATCACTACTAAATCGCTTGGATACTTAAAAATACTTGGGCAAATGGGGAGATAATTTCCTTATGAATTTTTCATTTTTGAAAATATGAGAAAGCTACAAAATGTAGAGTTACACACAATTTTTTAAATATTTTTAAAAGGCAGGATAATGCTAAATTTCTGTAAATTTCCACATATATTATTGGCACAGAAACATTTAATTATCCAGATTCGAATATTTATTTTAGAATAAAACATTGTCTATGACGAACCAAAATGACGCATTTCCAATTTATGCTAGAATTAAAATGAGATATGTCAAAACAAAAAGACAGTAAATAAGATACATGCTTACAATACTAATTATGAGTTTCTAAAACAAACAAATTGTTCTTTTTACATATTTTAAAAAAATAATGCCATATTTACATATTTTTTAAAAGGTAAAATTGTTCTATTTGCATATTTCTGAAAAGTGTAAAATGTTTTATTTACATGTTTTTTAAAAGGTCAAAATGCTCTATTTAAGTGTTTTTCAAAAGTGCAAAATATCCTATTTACATATTTTTTAAAAGGTCAAAATTTTCTATTTACATAATATGTTTCTTGAAAAGTGCAAAATATTCTATTTACATGCTTTTTGAAAATTGAAAAATATTCTACTTACATGATTTTTGAAAAATGCACAAGGCTCTATTTACATGCTTTCATGAACATGTTATTTTAATGCTTTCTGTAGATAGTACATTTTGTTTGAAACTAAAAATTGGGTATGAGTCATTTTTGGTTCTTCACAGACGATATAGTTTAATAGATATACTTTTCCGCTTTAAATTTCATGGTTTCATCAGTAACTCACTTTCTAACTTGTAAAACTGTTTATTTTCTACCAGGAAAGTTTATAGCAAAAATGGCAGATTTGAACGAATATTCTACAATATTATTCAAGATCTGACATATTTACCGCGTACACGGCAGTTCAAATCATTCTAAACATGTGCGCGGCGTCTAAACTCTACAATAATTATTAAAGACTTAACTTGATACAACTAGTTAAAAACTGAGCAGTTATACTCTGTTCATTGGACCTCTTAAAAACAAACGACCGTCTAAAAATTAAAATACAATTAAAAGCTCATTCAACATGGATTTAAGTAATCATCTGTGTAGAGTGTCTCCTCCAAAACGTAACTTCCCAGTCACATTGCATTGAGTAGATCCAAGTTTAAATTCATACTTGTACTACAAAATGATAATGATAACGATAACAGCCACGACAATGGTAACTTTGAACGAAGCGATGATGATAATGGCTCAACTTATCCCCATTCCCCATATCACTATACAAATAACGCATCATCCCTCCTCTATGCTACACGATATTCTATATCGTTATGGTCCCATTGTGAATTTTGAAATTTCAACTTTTGACTAGTGTTGACTTTGACTTTGACAAAAATTTGCAATGTTATTCAAAGCTTGAGGCCAACAACTGTATAGGACCAAAACCAAAGGAGAAATGAAAAACATCACACATCACAGTACTCGTTTTCGTTTCTCGTGCCACGTGTCTTTTTCTCGTTACTCGTTACTCCGCCAGCTCACAAAGAACTTGGGCTCTTCCGTCTATCTTCTTTTCCTTCTATCTCCTAATCTCACACACACACAATAGGTTCGCGAGGTGAGAGGAAAAGCAAAAAAGCACAATACAAATACTGTACGCAAATATTCGAATCAAACAGAGAGAGAGAGGAGAGAGACAAGTGATAATATAGAATCCCATCCGCCATCCAATTCCAATCCATGTATCTGATCCCTCACGCCTCGGCATTGGCATCGGTCACAGTACAGTCAGACTAGATTCTCTACTACTCTACAGAGTTCAAATCTACACGGTACAAATATTGAGATAAAGTGCGATGCCATACAGGTACATGAAAAAATAAATAGTCATGTGTTGTGGGTTTAAAAAATGAATCTGTCTGTACATTGTACTTTGTACCAAGTACCATAGCCACAACAGCAGGGCCGGACGAAGCAATTTATTTTAGGCAGCAATTTGTTTCCATACGAAAACCCCTCTTTTGATTTTGTTTTTGGTTTTCTTTGGTAAAGCAAAATGTTGTATTTACATGTTTTAGAAACGTTTAAAATGTTCTTTTTACTTGATTCAGAACTGTGCAAAATGTTCTATTTACATGTGTTAGAAAAGTTTGAAATGTTCTTTTTACTTGATTCTGAAATGTGCAAAATGTTTTATTTACATGTTTGGAGAAAAGTGGGAAATGTTTTATTTGCATGTTTTTGAAAAGTCAAAATACATACTCTTTTTACATATTTTTAAAAGCTCCAAAATGTTCTATTTACATGTTTTGAGATAGGTGTTAAATGTTTTATTTACATGCTTTTGAAATGTACAAAAAATTTAATTTGCATTTTGAAATGTACAAAATTTTGCTTTTCATATTTTTGAAATGTACAAAAAATTCAATTGCATGTTTTTGAAGAGTAATAATATTCTTGTTACACATTTTTGAAAAATGCAAAATGTTCTATTTACATGTTTTTTTGATGTGTTAAAAGTTTTATTTTGCATTTTTTTGAAATGCACAAAACATTGTAGCTGCATGTTTTTGAAAAGCCAAAATATTCTTTTCACATCCTTTTGAAAACTGCAAAATGTTCCATTTACAGGTTTTTTGAAGATTCAGTCATGGCCGCATTATCCGGCTCCGGCTCCGGCCCTGAGCCACAGAATCTAAAGAATCTGCTGGGCACATACTGTTCTGTAGTTCTATTCAGTTCTGCTCTAAATCCACAATCCTCATATGCGTTTAAGAAATGGAAGGGACGGGACCATAGCATAGGTTGGCTCTACAGTCTACGTAGTCTACAGGACGGTGCAGTGATTGAATGTATGCGAAACCTTCTCTGCCTCTTTAACACTAAATGCCACGTCAACATACAGTCCACAGTCCACGCAACGGAAAAGGAAGTTCCCATTTAAATCCTCGCCTTTGAATTTTCGAATTACCAACTACTTCATAATGCATATGGCGTATAGCATACGGAGAAAACGCACAGAGCCGAGTAGAGGCACCGGCACGCACCCCGCAACTTCCAATTCCAACAACGTTCCAACACAGTCACATTGACATCAACATCAACGGCAACGGCCAAATCAACCATAGATCAAACTCGTCCAAAGTCTAAAAAGGAATACAAATAATAACAAAGGCCAGGCAAATCAAACTATGGAACTAGCATATAGCGCGAGCCTTGTTGTAGTTTGTTGTACAGTAGATCCTAGATTGATTGCCGTCCCAGTCCGTCCACGCACTATCAATTATTTCCACGCACAACCCCCGTACTCTTTTATAAAGCATGTTCATAATTATTGTGATTGTGAGCGAGAGCATAGAATTCTACGCATACCAATACCCTTATCCCCTATGCGTAAATTTTCGTCCCACGCAATTTTGCACATAGCCATAGCCAGGCAGGCAGGCAGGCAGGAGGCCGTACCGGTAATAATATGGACAGACTGCCGACTGCTGAACGCATAGCATATGCGTTCAAATTCCCCTGAATAAAATTCATGACATTGCTTGACATTGTGCCTACATACACAAGGCTAGAGAAATCGATATGGAGAAGCATCTACAAAAAAAATTCAACCAGAATCAGCAAAAAGGCACAGGAAATTCTAAATTCTCTACCACCGTACGCGTACTCTACAACTTACGCATATAATATTATGCGTAACAATCCAATGGGAACATGAAGCTCAAAAAAGGGCTGGGATGCCATGGTTATGGTTATGGTGTAAGGCTCGAATTTTCTCGTCGTCTTCGTGCCTCTTTTCCTTGTCATTTTCATTGTCAGTGTTTCAGTAGTATTACAGTGAGTCGTCGTCTGGCTCTGGCTCTGACTCTGGCCAAGTCCAACTACTTAAATAGTTAAGGGGAGAAAATGCGTGTAGTGCGAGTAGTGCCAAACCCAAGACCCAAAGTCAGAGGCAAAGTCATCCAAGTCGAAGTCGAATTCGAGGAAGCCAGTCACCCGATTCGATTCTACACTCGTCTGTCTCTCTACTCTCTACGCATGCCATTGGCTACGCTATATTCTATCCTATGGAGTCCTTTGGAGCTTTATCAGTTACACACGCAAATACGCAATACGCAATTTTGTATTTTCTTGAGAGAGTCTCCATGTATGTACTGCCGATATACACCTCCCACCTCCATCCCAAATGCCATATACTATGGGCCGTGCCGTGTAGCTCGTAGCTACGGACATAATAAGGATTTTTATAAGGATACGGAAGAAGCAAATACACATACATACACACACAGAGACTACAGACGAGACTGCGATTACGATTACGATTACGATTACAAAAATCCCAACGGCCCAATGCACTCAAATACGCACATTACAACCAAATGCTATAAAGTCTCAAAAACCAGCTTTAACGCCACCAAGGAAATTCATGATATTGGTATTGTGGCTAACAGAAAATTCCCTGCAATGTAAATATGCGAGTGCAAAAAATAAGCATAATGTAGAATTGTAGAATGTAGCCATGCCATGCCATATAGTAAAAGCTGCAATCTAAAAGTAGGATCTACACTGTAGTATCGAACTGTTTAGGTTTGACATTGTGCGTAGCAGCCTAGTTTCAGTTCGTTGCTCGTTCCCATGTTCTGCATGTACATAATGTAATGCGTAGCAGTGGTAGTAGTAGTAGTAGAATTGGACTTGGATTTTAATAGGTTGCCGTTGCCAGTGCCAGTGCCAGCAGGGCAGGGATATAGGGGTATAGATGGTGAGCCTATGATTTAAATGCAAATAAATAAAATATGTAAACAATAACAAACGTTTAAAATGGTAGAATTGTGTAGCATGTGAATTTCGATTAGATTCGCCGGATTCGGTTTTGGATTTGGATTCGTTCGCCGGCTCCTTACTTTTAAAAGGCTTTCGACAGAAATCTCAGAAATTATGTGTGTGCTTATGTAAGGCTGTAGATGTAGCTGTATTGTAGCGTGGGATATATCACTATAGACAGAGCCAGAGCCAGGGCCTATAGTATATGAAGTAGACAACGTCTAGTACTGATCGTGAGACCAGGACCGGGACCGAGACCGGTACGGGTACCCCCACTACCGGGCTAAGAGGTACGAAAATGAAACTGCGTCGTATTTCTTTTAGTCTATTTTAACACGGAAACAGTTTCCCCTTTATTCTTGTTCCCCATACTGCCTATAAAGCCTATAGTGGCTATACTGCCTATACTGCCTATACTCTAAACGACTTTCCTATTTCACTGTCTTGCTTCCTTCTCCTCCTTCTCCTCGTCTTTTTTTGCAATTCAATCCAAGTGGAAATCTAAACCAAAAAATGTATAAAAAAAATCCAATCCAAAAAGCATTTCATTTATTGGCAGTGGCATGACATTGCATTAGATTGCATTGAATTACACAATTTTTTAGTGAGCGTCTTTCACTCGGTAGCACTGTTTTGAGAATACCGATGCCGATGCCGATGCCGATTTTTTAAAGGACAGCTATATAGGCTAAGGGTTTTCCACTTTTCCAGTTCCAGTGCCTGTTCCATTCCAGCGTCTATACGTGGGTATAGTGGTACCGGAAAGGTTGTAATAAATACTTCCGGGTTCCTATATCCACTAAAGGGCCGGATAATGCGACCAGCGCAGGCAATCCCTGCTGCTCAGAGTTTTTTTAAACTTGTAAATGGAACATTTTGCAGTTTTCAAAAGTATGTGGAAAAGAATATTTGGACTTTTCAAAAACATGAAAAATAAAAGTTTTTGTACATTTCAAAAACATGGAAATAAAATATTTAACGCTTTTCTCAAAACATGTAAATAGGACATTTTGTACTTTTATAAAACATGTAAATACAAAATTTTGCTTTACCAAAGAAAACTGTCAATAAAATCAAAATTGTACAAATTACTGCCTAAAAGCAATTCCTTCGTCCGGTCCCGATCCTGACCAACTACTGGGTCCTTATAGTAACTCCCGGGTCTTTTACATAGAATAAAATGTAGAAGATTTTGATTCTTATTTTGTAATTTGGTTTCTAATTATTACTCTCGGGGTTTTTTGAAATTTTGAGGCTAACTCCCTGGAGTTTATTTAAAGCTTTACGGTGCCTATGTAATGTACGAAGAAAGGCAAAGGGCCATAGATTGTGTGTAAACTTGTATAATGAATATACATATATGATATGATATATGTAGGTACATATAGTAATAGAGTTACATTCAGTGTGGGTTCTTGCGTTTATATGTTTACTAGTAATAGCGATAGAATTTTGAGTAATCTCTCTATATACAGTGCAGTGTATGGGAAATGCGACCAGGATAGTAAAACTCGTGATTGTAGCTCGCATTCTGAGTAGAGACACGTAAACGGTTTAGTTTTACTTTTACTTTTTTTACGAGTGAGTCTCAACTATATAGTCAGACTTTTACGAGTTACGACAAATAAGCTGCTGGAGAAATAAATATGTTTAGCTTTAGGTTTACTTTATAACTGAGCAGTGGTACTTGCTATATAGCCATTTGCAATAATGTGAAGTGTGGTAGGGCTATAGTGGCTGTGAAGAGTTAAAATAAGCCATTGTCTATTTTTAGCTAAAAATCTACTACAAAAAGTTACAAATTCATGATCTATTGATTTGATAGAACAGTTTGAAATTTTCAAAAGCATGTAAATAGAATATATTGCACTATTCAAAAACACTTAAATAGGGCATTTTACGTTTTTTAAACACAAGTAAAAAGCACATTTTACGTTTTTCAAAAACAAGTAAATAGAACATTTTACGTTTTTCAAAAACATGTAAATAGAAAATTTTACTTTTTTCAAAAACAAGTTTATAAAACATTTTGCGTTTTTCAAAAACATGTAAATGGAAAATTTTACTTTTTTCAAAAACAAGTGTATAAAAAATTTTGCGTTTTTTAAAAACATGTAAATAGAACATTTAAGACTTTTAAAAACATGTAAATAAAACATTTTACGCAATTTAAAAATAATTAAATAGAAAACTTTAAGCTTTCCAAAAACAATTAAATACAACATTTTGCGCTATTTGAAAACCATTAGATAGAGCATTTTTCACTTTTCAAAAAACATGAGAATAAACAATTTTAGACTATTTGAAATCACTTTAATAGAATATTTTACACTTTTAAAAAATGATGCACATAAAACATTTAATACTTTTCAAAAACTATCAATTAACATTTTAAGCTTCTATCTCATTTAGTACATTTTATGGCATGTAGCTCATTTTAATTCTATATATTCTATTCTATTCTATTCTATTTTATTCTATTCTATTCTATTCTATTCTACAATTATCTTAAATTCGATATGGCCCATTTTGATTCTTCACTTACAATGTTACGTAATACCAACCAATAATATCATGCATAGCATGTTTCCTTTTGCTTTTATTTGCCCTTGCTTGTGCAAGATATGTATACCTATAGTCAAGTACCCCAGAGCCAGTCAAACCCCAGTAGACGTAGGTATATCATTTTACCATATGAATAGGACGGCACGGCTACGGCTACGATACGACCACGACCCGAAGACCGACAGACACAGACCGGCGGTGAATAAGTTTTACTAGAAGACGAAGACGCCAAGAACGCCAACGCAATTTACTCATACACCATAGGGAAAACGCATTATAGTTTTCAACGTTTCCATCCTCTGTCTCTGTTATCGACTGTACAACAATATATCCAATATCCAGATATACATAGGTATAATAAATACAGTTACGTACAGTAATACCGAAAATCGTAAAAAAATATAAACAGATATATTTACAAGTTTGTGACTGTAGACTGTACATATACAGTGTGTACCACTTTTACTATATACCTTTCTATTGTACCCACACACACACATATATAGATTGAATACCTAATAAAAGTTAGTAGATTTAAATTTCTATGGCTATGGCATTGCAATAGTAAATAGTTAAAAGGGGCAACGGCAACGGTAGCAGTGGCAGGGGCCCACGTCTAGAAATATGCTGTAAAAATTTCAAAATAATTTAAACCAACACACACACAGTAAACACAGTACAGAAAATCTCCAGTGTCAGTCCCCGTTAATTCAAAACGACTATAAATCTCTTCGTACTCTTTTATACCGAGACAGAAACCGAAGCCGAGACGGACATCTTTACTGCATGTACATAGATACATAGGCGACATACCATTCTATATTGCATTGGTATTGCAATAAAGTTGGTTTATATTGTGAGCCGGTCACTGGTCATATCGTAGAAATAGACAGGGCATTTAAATGGATATGATACCCCTTCAAATTTTGAGCATTCAAATTCAACTTGTCGTCTTGTCCTGGTCCTGGTCCCAGTCCTGGTCTATATTCTGTAGTCGAGTCGTCCAGTGTATTAGTATAAGTAAGTACAACAAATTCCATTTCCAATTTTTACTCACACACACACACAAACAAATAGCTCAAGTCCAGGTCCAGGCCCAGACCCAGGCAGAAAAAAAGCTTATAGCAAAAACTTGGACCATAAATTGTGTTCAGAACACTGCACTGTTGTGTGTACGATATACGGTATAAGGTATACTGGCGGACTATATAGTGAGTGAGTAGTCTATAGTCTAGCCGGTCCTAGTATATAGGCTATAAATTCATAGATTGCGATTGTATTCAATGTATTCCTGGATTTTGTTTACACCTACGTTATATTGGATATAGGTAGTTAATTATAGAGGAGAGAAATTCTGACATACTATATGTATCTATGTATGATATACCTATACCAAAAAATATGGAAAAAGTATGATGAAGTTCTGGTGTTTGTTGGTGGCTTAAATGTGGGGAAAAAGGCTGAAGGAAAACAACGTGAATTTTACTATACTATTACACTATTACCTAGGCTGGTTCTGGTTGGTGTTGGTGTTGGTGTTGGTGGTTTGGCTTTGGCTTTAGATAGGGAGGGAGAACTATGTATATGATTGTATATAGCGATGCGGATAGTGGTATATGTATAAAAGTACTTGAAGTAGTGCGTCGTAGATTTTACGATTCAGGTCCATGCAAAATGTGGCTTCTACATAAATCCATTTTTGAATGAATAGAAATGCTAAATTAAAAAAAACCACTGAGCCACCCCCGCTGCTTAAATTTTCTCAAAACATGTAAATAAAACATTTTGCAATTTTCGAAAGTATGTATACAGAATATTTTGACTTTTCCAAAACATGGAAAGTAAATTTTTTTGTACATTTCAAAAACATGAAAATAAAACATTTTCCACTTTTTTCAAAACCTGTAAATAGAACATTGAGCACTTTTTTGAATCAAGTAATTAGAACATTTTAAACTTTTCTGAAACATTTAAATACAATATTTTGCTTTACCAAAGAAAGTCGTCAATAAAATCAAAATGGTGGTTTTTAAAACAAATTGCACCCTAAAAGCAATTCCTTCGTCCGGCCCTGGCCTCGAATCAAAGTACAGTATAAGTATTGGCATTATATTAGACAAATACTTTAAAATTAGCAGCTGATTTAATTAAATGTGCAATTAAATGAGCGGAATTTTTTTTAAAAATGCAATTTGAGCTTCAAAAACAAATTATGTAATGGATCTGAACCCAATTAAAATCTTATCCGAAATCAATGTGCCTAGGTACATTTTGCCTACTAGTTAAAATAAAATTCAGTAAAACACACTCCCATAAATGTAAAGATTGTATAGCATGGTAGTAGATACTCCCTTTTGAATCTTTCCCCTGCTAAAAAAAATCTACAGAAAATTCAAATGTTGTCATGCTATGTGAGGAGTGTATCAATTATCAATGGACACTGTTGTTGTTGTACGTACACGTACACGTAGGTATTTTTTTAGCTATACGCATAGCCGGGATTTGTTATGATTTTGTATGAGGCGAAATGAGACAAGACACAAGAAGATGCGCTCATCGTCAGATGCTGGTCTAGTGGTGCTGGGACTGGGTACTGGTACTGGTACTATTGACTACTATCTAAAGCCTATTATGTTTATACTGGAAGTTTAATAGTAGTAGTAGTAGTAGTAGAACCAGAACCGCCAGAACGAGATCCATATATAGATTTACTTATATACTAGGCACTTGAAGTTTATAGCATATATATAGGGTTTTTAGATGGGAAATTCGGATGTAGTTTCTGCTTTATGGGACTCGACACTCACACTACAACTTCACTCACTATTACGCTCGCTCTCTCTCTCTCTCTCTCTCTCTCAAAAGAAAACCAATGCCAAGGGCACCTTCAAAACTTTTCCTTCCTCCCCGACTCACTTCCCTTCCTTCCAAACGTCCAACTTTCCTCACCCGTCCCAAAGCCACCACTTTACCTCTCCCAAAAAAAAATCAACTCTCTCACTCTCTCCTATAGGCTCCGTGCACAAGAGAAACTCATAGCATAGCAGCGCCACTCGTGGCGCGGTACAAAGATACACCGGTGAGATATTCAAAACTTTAAGACTCAAACCATTAAAAAACTAAAACTTTAAAAATTCATTTTTAATTAGGATTAGTATCAATGAGGTGCCCAAATATTCATTTTTACAATCTACAATATTTACAGAAAGCATTTAAAGCATCGATTTATAGGCATTAAGTTATACCTTCGTCTAGTAGTCTACTTATGATGTACGTAATTTTTCCATTAATGTCTTATACATTTTGGTCTCACTGGACTATTGCCATTCCTAGCCACTAGCCGCACTGCCTGGCTATTTTAAAGCGACACCTGGACTTGTGCACGGAGCCTATACAGACTACGGCTACGGACAGAATTCTCTAAATGGTATGTGCTACGCTATGCCGTTGCCGTTCCCGTGTATTTCCGTATCTTCCTCATATCTACAACTATACTCTCACTCAGGATTCTTCATACAAAAACTGATACTGATATGACAATAATAATCCTGTTGCTATACAAACTACACGTACTACTACGTGCTACACCCCATGCCTCATAGCACATATCAGTAATGGTGCATATTTAATTTCTAATTAATACATGGTGTATAGCAGAAAAGCCAATGCTTAATCAAAAATCAAAAGGGCTTAAATAATAATATTAGAATGCCTTTAGATGCTCTGCTTACCAATAACGTTATAAACAAATTTATTATCAAGTTTCTAATTGCTAATTAAATGCAATTGTTACATATCGTCTACAGTTTTCAAACAAATGCAATTAAAACATTTTGCACTTTTTAAAAACATGGATTAGAACATTTTGCACCTTTTCGAAAACATGGAATTAGAACGTTTTGCAACTTTTCAAAAACATGGAATTAGAACATTTTGCACCTTTTCAAACATATATAAATAGGACATTTACCTTGTTAAAAAGCATGAAAATAGAACACTTTACGTTTTTCAAAAACTCCTAATTAATATTTTACGCATGTTTCTCATTTTGTTGTTATGACATAGCTCATTTTGATTGTAGCCTAAATTAGAAATAATTCATTTTGGTTCTCCACAGACTATATGCAATCCTGTCAACTGTCGGACTGTCAATAGTATAGAAGTGCTATATTAAAGTGTTGTGTTTTAACTCGAAATTTTAAAAGCATTTTGTTTTTCAAATAATTCGTGCCGGGTATTCGGCCTACTATAACCAGGTAGGCAAAATATGTACGTTTAAGACTGATACCGCAGAGTTTCGTTGCCCACTAACTTGGAGGTGAAGGATCAACATTGAAAATTAAATTATTACACGGCGTGGAAGTGTATACCAAAGTACACAGTAATTACTAAAAATAAACATTACAAATTAAAATATTAATTGCACTGGTTTTGCGGTATTACTAATTTACTGCTTTGAATTTATTGTATGAAAAATGTGTGATATTCAGTTATTTCAAAGCTGTAAAACTAATGCTAAAATTAAATGTTTAAGATTTTTAAAGTTAAATTCTAAGAGGATACTTCTACGCTATGTGACTTCCAATTGGGGGAAATTGAGACCCGTCATATATTTATAGACGGGCCATTTGATAGCTTTGTTGACATGGTATAGTTAATAATATCTATATGTACAGAAATATAAAAAGAAGAGTCGATTTTGCCGAATGCTTCAGGTTGCTAAGGGTTTTTAGTACAGAGTAAAGAGCCAGACCAGAAGAACGAGTCATGATCATCATGTCCCATCTCAAACCCCAGATGGAATATGGAATACACATAGTATATAGGAGAGTGAGTAGAAAAAAGCATGGGATGAAGTGGAAGTGGAACGTAGAAGGAAGATTCTACAATTTTTCTTGGTCTCTCTCTCTCTGTTATGGTTGTGGGAGCGAGAGGCGAGATGTATGGAGAGTTTACTCTGCTCAGTCCTGGTGGGAAGTACCTATCCAATGTATCTATCATGTGTGAACGCAGGTTTTTTCGCACGCAAAATTCCTATTACTTTTTTATACCCCTTTTACTTTTCTTTCTTCCTTCCTCCCTATTCCATTCTATGTAACAACATTCTATATATTTTTTGTTTTGTATTTTCACTCTCCCATTTCCATTTAATTCACAATCATAACAATAACAAAAATAATAACACCAAATATATTATGCGGATGTAGTAGAATTTCTAAGCCCTCGCACTGTGACTGTCTGCTGTCTGCTTAAGAATCACAATACAATAAGCACACACTTTACTGTGCTTCTGAGAGTTCATTAATAGAAATAACTTTTGAGTACTACTTATTATTTATGCGTTAATACTAGGGAAATTTTACCACATTTTATTATGAGATTTTATAATGGTGTAAATGCTTCTATGTTCTGAATCCTTTTTGAAAAGTATAAAATTTTGTATTTACATGTTTTTGATTTGAAAATGTTATATTTACATATTTTTAAAACGTGTAAAAAATTTTATTTACGTATTTTTTAAAAGTGTAAAATGTTCTATTCACACATTTTTAAAAATTTCCAAAATATTTTACTCACACGTTTTTTGAATGTGTGAAATATTCTATTTACATTTTTTTGAATATTTCAAAGTAAAGATATTCAATGTTTTAACGCTTTAAAAAAGTATATGCTAAATATGCTATCTAGGTACATGATTTTAAAAGGTGCGAAATATAATATTCTATTTCCGTATAGTTTTTTAGCCTTTATCACCAAATCACGGACTTTGCCTTCACTTTCATGCTGCCTTTTCTAGTGGTAATAAAGTTATGAATTAAAAATTGTAATTCAAAAGAAAACTACAGAAATCTTTGTACGGCACAGCGTGCGTGACGCTGGTACTGGTAGTGGGAATGATGGACGAGTCATGAGAGGGCATAAGTAATAATAATAATATAAAAAAGATACTGATAATATGCTAACACATAATACTAGTAATAATATTATTTGCACAAAAAAAAACTTCCATGTAAAATTCGATTAAAATAAAAGTATGGGCTCTACGCAAGTGTGTACATAGTAAGTGCGTAGAATTGCGTATGGCAGAAAAGTTATAGAGTTTTGAATTTACATGGAATTGTTTGTATATACCGTATATTGCATTTAACACCTACTAAAACTACTAACTACCTTTGCATATTATGGAATCCAATCCAAAGGTATCTATTATCTGGATGATGCACGAACTGAACGACAGGCCAACGAACAGCAGAATAAAAAATGAAAATAAATAAATGACGACCACGACGACGATGATGACTTCATATGGAATTTTTTTCGAGTCTCATATCATTTAATTAATATAGAAATGTTGAAGGTATCAAAAAACTTGAGGGAATGATGATGATGACGATAATCGTGTAATAAAAAGTTTGTCTATTAATGTGATATATGGAGAGAAAATTTCATAGTACATATAGTATAGCTGCAGTACATAGGAATATTGCGTAATTTCCACCTTACGCATATTACTGTCATTCCCGTATTATCCTTTATTGCCATTAAAATTTGAAATAAAACACTGTAGTACTGTACACACTAAAAGGCCCTCTGTTTTCTACAGACGTATCATCAGTGAAGAATCGCCAGACGACCAATTTCAAAAAGCTATAGAACTAAAATGAGCTATGTCAAAAAAAAGACACTAAATGAGATTGTTATGAGTGAAATTTCAATTCTCAGTTATTACTGGCAATCTGTCGAAATAATTCTGCAGAAATATTTCTACATAAAACGCAATTTCCAATGTGTATGTACGAATTTGGGACATATAGAGGCAGATTAATGGCGTGTACATTATGGAGGATATATTATGCATACAATTTTGTGCCCAAACTTCAATAGGATTTAATCTAGGACCGTCCAGCCAAGCTTAGCACGGTGCAAAAATATTCTATTTAATATTTTTAAAAGTTCTTTCTGTCTTTTGGAAAGGGCATAATGTTCTATTTTAATGTTTTTCAAAAGTCCCAAATGTTCTATCTGCATGTTTTTTGAAAAGTACAAAAATTTATGTTTAAATGTTTTTGAAAAGTTTCAAATGTTATATTAACTTGGTTTTGAATATAGTGTAAAATATTCTATTTACACGTTTTCTGAAAGTATAAAATATTGTATTTACGAGTTTGTGAAAATTTCCAAATGTTCTACCTTTATATTTTTGGAAAATTGCAAAAAGTTCAATTAACATGTTTTTGAAAATTTCCAAATTTTCTATCTCTATTTTTTTTTTAAAGTGCAAAAAGTTCCATTTGCATGTTTTGAAAAGCTCCAAATTTTCTATTTTCTTGGTTGTGAATATAATGTAAAATATTCTATTTACACGTTTTCAAAAAGTGTAAAATATTCTATTAACACATTTTCTGAAAGTGAAAAAATTCTATTTACAAGGTTTCAAAAAGTATAAAATATTTTAATTACATAATATAATTGATTGAGCATGACATTTTAATTTTCTATTGTAGATATTACATTCTGTTTTTAGCTGTTTTCAACAATGGAGAAGAGCCACTATATGATTCTACACTGACAATACGTATTTACTACAACTACAATGAACATACATTGCATAATTTGCCGTAAGTAAGGATCATTGTACTACTTATACGAACCATTAATGATGATATGTGGGAGGAGAATTCGAACCTCTTATAGTCTTATATCATTCTCCTGTTATTGTTATATCACTTAAGATTTTCTATAATTACGCAATAAGTCTATATTTACAAAACAAGACAGACTATGTACAGACAGATAACAGAACTACAGAAATACAGAACAGGTAGAAAAAATGACAGACGTATGCGTCGCTTGGTATTTTTTGTCAATTTATGTTGTACAGTGATTTATAATTGAACCCTTATCAAAGAATTGAATATTTCTGCGGGGAAAAAATCCACTACAATTTTTTGCGTATCTCTTGCAGCTGTAATAAAGGTGCTGATGAATGTAGCTGCATTAAAAGTATGAAAATGAAGGGAGGGGTCCCAGTACATAGTACATAGCCGTATAATGCATAGCGCATATAGCGTAGATAGTAGATATATTGACTGATATATCGTAGTAATAGTTCTGCTAGTAGCTTTTTATTTACGCAGTAACTACGCACTAAATAAGCTAGGAAAAAGGAGCCAGGCCCAGACCAGACGAGACGACCAACCAGACGCAGACGAAGGAAGGAGCTCGCAATGTTTTCATTCTTTCGCCGATATGAAATTGCGTAGTGCGTGTCTGTTGTGTGGGCTGAGCCGTAGCCTTCCTCATTATTACTATTACTATTATGTAATGGAAAGAAATTATGGTGAGGAATAGAGCGGCCATAAGCAGACAGATAGATGCCAGTTGTATAATGTTAATGTGTGGGACTTCCATAGAATATGCTACAGGGAGCTACAGGGTAGTGAGTTCAAATATAGAATAAATTATTCTAGAGTCAATATCAATATCAAATAATAGGATCTAAAAATACTAATAATTACTGACTCTATAAAAAGAATTGGGGATCGTTAGTCGTTATAGTTAGTACGCTTAACTGATACTGGTCAAATAAATGTCAGTACTGAAGAAGCAAAATTGCCTTCCTGAAACTCAAATAAAATTCATTAGCTAAATATAAGAAAAAAATATTCGTAACTGAATTCAATTTAAATCATATGCTAAAAATCCATACTACTATAATATCGCCTGTAAAGAACCAAAATTACCTATATCCAATTTATGCTAAAACACTATCAACTATCTACAAAAATATTGAAATATGTCTCAAAATAAACCATTTAGCACTTTTCAAACAAACGGAATTAGAAATTTTTGCACCTTTTCAAAAACATGGAATTAGACATTTTTGCACCTTTTCAAAAACATGGAATTAGACATTTTTGCACCTTTTCAAAAACATGGAATTAGACATTTTTGCACCTTTTCAAAAACATGGAATTAGACATTTTTGCACCTTTTCAAAAACATGGAATTAAAACATTTTGAAATTTTTCAAAAACATGGAATTAGAAAATTTTGCACCCTTTCAAAAAGATGGAATTAGAACAATTTGCACCTTTTCAAAAACATGGAATTAGACATTTTTGCACCTTTTCAAAAACATAGAATTAGAACATTTTTCACCTTTTCAAACAAATGGAATTAAAACATTTTGCACCGTTTCAAAAACATGGAATTAAAACATTTTGCACATTTTCAAAAACATAGAATTAGACATTTTTGCACCTTTTCAAAAACATGGAATTAGAACATTTTACAGTGTTGAAAAACTCGTATTAAACATTTTAGGCATGTTGCTCATTTTGCTTTTATGACATAGCTCATTTCGATCGTAGTTTAAATTATATATGGGTCATTTTGGTTCTTTACAAACGATATGGTAACTCAAAAGCTGTTCAATGTTTTTGTGTTTAATTTAAAAAATTAATTGATTACTAAACTAATACAAAAAAATTTAATTCAACTATTTTAAACGCAAAAGTATGTACTAGTACCCAACAGATACCTCATTTTGTTCCTGAAACTCCAACACCAACGCCAACTCCAACGCTATGTATATGCATAGGTTTAAGACAATTGTACACAAGAATGTAAGAACAACAGGCCCCATATAATACATGTTGGTTGTTCGTACTGGTACATAAATACTCACGACACAATTCTTAAATCCCAAAAGTATTACATAATACCACGATACGTTACGAATACAAATACAAAAATGTAAAGTGTAGATGTTATGTTGCCTGGAGGCCTGGAGCAGTGGATCGGATCTTGGGCATGGCATTGCATTTTCCTTCGTTCTTTTCTGTTTTTTTGCACACACAAATTTCAATTTAAAATTTCATGTACCTGCTATGCTCCCTGCAACTTCATACATCTCCTGCACGAGTTTTTTTTACTATTTTTCATTTATTGCTTTCTCGCTCTACGTTTTCTTTTGCGCCTTTGTTTCACATATTTCTTAGCTCTTGGCACTGGACTGAAAGACTGGGACTGGTTTAAAAAGTGGCCTGGCCAGAAAGAAGAAAGAAACCATACATTGTTAGTTTTAATAGCATCTTCATTCTTCTTAGTCTCACTCAGTCAATCCTCGTACGAAATTTACTACATCACAACATTTCATACCTGTGCGAGTTTCTGTAGACCGTCATTGTACAAATGATGTACTGATACATAATACGCAGTATATACATATCGTGAGTCAAAATGTCAAGAATCAAAAAGGCTTAAGTCCAATTTAATAAGCTAGAATCAAAATGAGCTGTGTCAAGTAAAATACGTACTGTAAATGCTCTGATACAACGACCCGCGTTGTATTAAAACTCCGACCTGTACCCCCCGCGTTCTATAAGAGACCCGAGTAGTATTGAAAACTTTGAATTTCCAACCACATATGCGCATAATGTTGAAGCATAGCGAAACCCCGCGTTGCATTAGATACCCGCGTTGTATTGGAGACTCACGTTATACATATTAGAGCATTTATTGTACTTGGGATAGATGCGTTAAATTTTAGTTGGGTTATTTCGAAAAGGGCAAAATATTTCATTTGCATGTATTTTAAAAGTGCAAAATGTTTCATTTGCATGTTTTTTAAAAGTTCAAAATGTTCAATTTACATGTTTTAAAACAATTCAAAATATTCAATTTACACTTTTTTTTGAAACACAAAGTATTTAATTTACATATATTTTAAAAAGTTAAAAATGTTTTTTTGCATGTTTTAAAAAAATTTAAAATATTCTACAAACTTGCTTTTATGAAAACCCCAAAATATTCAATTTACCAGCTCTCATGATCATAAGTTAAATTTTTGTTTGTAGATAATTCAACAAATAAAATGAATGTAACCCATTTTGATTGTTCACTCACGATTCACGATATACATTTTTGTATGAAGTTTACTTATTAGTTATTAGAATATTTTTTTGCCTGATCATGCTATATGCTCCGATCCAAAATCCAAAACTAAAAACTAAACAAGCCCACTACTACTACGGTGGCCAACACCAATGTTGTAGATCCCTACCCTAAAAACCCGATCAGATCAGAATCCAAGTCCAAATCCAAACTGTTCAAACATCTAAATCCAAATCCAAATCCAACGTATTGTAAAATGTAACATAATAACACAAGAACTCAAAAAAAATATGAAGAATCTATCAATGTACCCAGTGCAATGTGCAATCTATCCAACACATTTTGTGCATACAAAGAAGTCAAGGCATGACAGGGCAAAAAAAAACTACGTAATCTGTAAGTTACATAGAAACGCATTGAAAATTCAAACAAGGAACTGGCTGCCTATATTATGTATACTTAGAAAGGCAACGTGAAGCACAGGGAAGATGCGAAGATAAAATATAATGAAAAGGAAAGTAACTTGGAAGTGGACTCTTCCATTCTACTCTACAAATGAAACCACGTCAAATTCTTTCCTACGTTTATCTACGTACACATACATAGCCTTTTAAATTGAATGTTTGTGTGTGCTGAGCCAAAACTCATGCAAAAGTCCAAGACCGAGAGAGAAGTGAGAAGGCATCGCGTAGCCAAAAACTACAACTATACAACAACAACAGGATACTGCCAACAGTGCCAACTGCAAGAAGATACACACCTCAAAAAACGGAGAGAGTGAGAATCTTGGACTGGTCCATTCCATAGGCCGAGGCCGAGAGGTATTTAAAAATGATTCTGATACCGGCACCGGCACCGGCACCGGTATCCGCACTTTTGATATTACCACACAGTGACAGTACAGACTGTACAGAGGCCTTCATAGTGTAACGTGTAACAGCGTGTAGTGGCTCTGGTTTCTGGTGTATTCACAACAATACGCTAAATCTCACACAATCTTCTACTATACAGATATGATGCTACTGAAGAAGCAAAATTTTCTATCTCCATTTCTTACTAATATAATGGCGAAATCAGCCTTCTTTAATTTTTAACGAATTCATTAGGGCCGGATAATGCGGCCAGCGCAGGTCTGAATTTTTCAAAAACATTTAAATAGAACATTTTACATTTTGAAAAAATACGCAAATAATTTTTTTTACACATTTCAAAAACACGCAAATAAATTTTTTGTACATTTCAAAAACATGGAAATAAAAAATTTAACACTTTTCTCAAAACATGTAAATAGAACATTTTGCACTTTTCTCACAACTTGTAAATAGAAAATTTTGCACTTTTCTGAATCCAGTAAAAAGAAAATTTTGTACTTTTCTAAAACATATATATACAACAATTTTCTTTACCAAAGAAAATCATTAATAAAATCAAAATGGTGGTTTTTGTATGGAAACAAATTGCAGCCTAAAAGCAATTCCTTCGTCCAGCCCTGTCTCCAGTTCTTGTTAATGGCAAAATTGCCTATTTCCTTTTTTTTTAATGAATTTAATTAATTGCGTAAAATGTTGTCGTAAAATACGGTGACAGGCACTTTTGTTTTTTGTGTGAATTGGGGAACGGAAATATTTTTTTAAATATTAGTGAGAATTGGAGATGGCAGTTTTGCTCCTTCAGCTTAGCAATATGTACAGTCAAAACAAAACAAAAACCTGAATCAGCATCAGCATCAGCATCAGAACCAGAACCAGAACCGAACACCAAGCCAAAGTCAAAGTCGAATTTGAATTCCCAAAGTCAAAGTCATGTATGCAATTTACACTTTACAACTGCCACAATTTAAATAATTAAATAAAATCTGTAGATAAATGGAGACAGCCTAAATATAGTAATTTAAATCTAAATTCATATGTACTACTAACTAAATGGCAGTGGTTGTGAGACACATGCTAATTAGGTAGGTAGTAGTAGTCCCTAGTTTGTTTTATCTTTTTATTTGTGAGTTGTTTACAATAGGAACGAACAGACGCTTCACAGTTTTTTTTAAATATGTGCATAGAGACTGGAATTAATTAAAGCTAAAACACTCATTTAAGTAGCTAAGGCGCCTTGCCTATACATTTGTGTACATTCCCAAGTGTTCCAAAACTTTCAAAATTTGAAAATTTCCTCACAAAGTCCTTTACAAAGAAAAGAACCAACCTCTTTAGGAATGAAATTTGAAATGTTGAAAATGTTTGATAAAAGAAATCTTCTGAGAACTTTTTCTGAATTCATCAAATTCACACTTGGCGTTTGTTCACATTTAGGCAGAGCTATTTTAATAGCTATTTTAATCCGAAATTACAGACGCAAACCAACGAAATTTAAATTCAATAGCATCCAAAAGGGCCGGACGAAGAAATTGCTTTTAGGCTTCAGGCAGCAATTTGTTTCCATACAAAATAGTTCAAAATACAATATTATGATTTTTCTTTCTTCTAGCTTTCTTTGGTAAACCAAAAGTTTGTGCTTACATGTTTTAGAAAAGATTAAAATGTTCTATTTACTTGATTTTGAAAAGTGCAAAAGGTTCTTTTAACGTGTTTTGAGGGAAGTGGAAGCCGGTTTATTTTGATATTTTTAAAATGTGAAACAATTTTTATTTGCATGTTATTGAACAGTCAAAATGTTTTATTTACATGTTTCTGAAAAGTTCAAAATGCTCCATTTACATAGTTTTTGAAAATTCAGGCAGCGGGGCCTCCCTCAATATCCTTAGTATCCAAGCAGACCTATTGAGCCTACCCGTGACATCATTTATTGACAATCTCTAACCCACCTACTGTCAACTGTACATTCCACTGTCAGTGTCAACCAACAATATTTTCAAAAAAACCAATGAAATATTATTTACCTGCTACTTGCAATAGTGACATACAAATAACTTACGAAAACAAAAATTGTAAAAAAATATTGAAAGCTCAATTAAATAGAAAACTGCTGTATTTATATTGATTGTTGGTATCGACATAAAAATTTACGTTAATTTATTCAGTGTAACCTAAGCGCTGCTTAACTTATAAAACTGTCTAATGCAAATTGGGAAGAGCGCAGATCTACTTTAAAAGGGTTAGCAAATGGGAGTGAAAACATGCATATGAGCAATTTTTTCAGTCGCAACTTCATTCCAATTATTCGTGCAGGACCATCTTTAGGATTAGGCAGAAGATTTTTCGTGGAAATTAAAATTTTAATTTTTCAGGGAATATTTTTAAAATTATCGTATGATTAATTTGGTATGTGATTACGTAACTTAATAGAAAAATCTCCAAGCTTCATTCCTATACAACTGTAAGCAGGGCTGGACGAAGGAATTGCATTTAGGCAATTTGTTTCCATACAAAAACCACTTTGATTTTATTAATGTTTTTCTTTTTTAAAGCAAAATATTTTTTTTATTTTTTAGAAACGTTTAAAATGTTCTTTTTGCTTGGTTCAGAAAAGTGCAAAATGTTCTATTTACACGTTTTGAGAAAAGATTTTAATATTTGATATGTTTTTACAATGTACAAAAACGATTTATTTGCATGTTTTTTAAAAAGTGAAAATATTCTTTTTATATTTTTTTAAAAATTCGAAATATTTTTTTAAAAACTGCAAAATGTTCTAATTACATGTTTTGAGAAAAATTTTAAATATTTTATTTGCATGTTTTTCAAATGTCAGAAAAAATTTATTTTTGTATGTTTTTGAAAAGTCAAATTCAGAATATTCCTTTTTACATATTTTTGACTGCCTGCGCTGGCCACATTATCCGGCCGTCTGTGAGCTGGCCATCGCCATAGCCTTTAAAAACACAGTATGTAATTATTAAGTAATTAATTGCAGACAGACTGTACTTTATTACAGTGCATTGTGTGTAGTGTTTTGCAACAGACAAAACTAATAAAAATACATACGTCTACTTTTAAAATATGGCGCCGTTCCTGGGCCGATTTCGAGTTTCATTCATAATATTTTGTAGCCGCAACTTGAAGTATGGAATGTAAATTGTACGTAATATAAATAGTAAACAGAAACTAAAATTAAAATCCTGAGCCACACATCCAGAGAAGTACACACACTACAGTCACTGGGCACTCAACTACTTATATTCAAACAGTCTCGTAATTAATCACTCAAAAAAAGTATTTAAAAAAAATCCTACACATACCGCACGCTATAAATCTACAAGCAAGTCACTGTGGAAACTTTAAGAGTATAATAATGCATACTATATAGACAGTATAGCACTATTAATAGTTAATAGTGCTATGCTACAAACTACGATATATCGATACCATCTTCTTGATCGTGATCTGTACGTATAATATGTTAGAATGTTAGCAACGCAAACGCTACTTCTACTTTCTACATCATAAAAGTAACATCTTCTCAGTCTTAATTCTCAATATGAAGCACATTACATCTCCATTAAAATTAACTTGATCTTTATCCAAATCCAGCACATTATTTATTAAACCGTATTACTGCCACTGCTACGGCTGTATTTGTAGTATGTATAACATAGCTATAGCATCAAATCAAAATGAGTAATTTCAAAGCATGTAAATGAGATAGGTAGGTACCTACATGGAATATTAATTACGAGTTTTTAAAAATTGGATAATGTTTTATTTACCACATGTTTTTGAAGAGTGTAAAATGTTCTATTTACGAATTTTTTAAAAGTTTAAATTGTTTTATTTACATTTTTTTAAATGTGTGAAATATTTTATTTACAGGTTTTTGAGAATTTCGAAATATTTTATTTATTTTTTTTTAAAGTGTAAAATGTTCATTCTTTCAAGAAATTCAAAATTTTCAATTTATACGTTTTCAAAAAAAGCAAAATATTCCATTTAGACATTTTTAAGGGGTGCAAAATAATGTATTTAAACGTTTTTGAATAGTGTAAAATACTGTATTTACACATTTTAAAAAAATGCAAAATATTTTATTTTACACGTTTTTTGAAAAGTGCAAAATATTCTATTTAAATGCTTACAAAATTATGATAATATTTTAATTATTTTTTCAGGTAGTAGAGTTTAATTTTAGCTAAACATGGACATGAAACATTTTGATGCTTCCCTGATGATACATGCATTATCAGTTCAGTACATTATACCTACATATGTACCTACACCTACATTCAGTGCTACACTCAATATAATTAACAGTCACAAAAATATTTCTTATTTTAATTTTATTTCTACGCACTTACTACGCACTCCCAGTTCCAGTTCCAGTCATCGCATCGCATCCATTAGAAACTGAATTTGCATTTCCATTCCTTCCACTCCTCATAATATCTGTACTCAAACTCTCGCTCACATTCACATACACTATTCACAGGCACATAATATAAACACCACGAAAGCAAAGAAAGGAGGTGCGTATAGCTAAGCAAAAAAATACTTGACGAGACTTTTAAAGTACCTTCCTACCTACTATCTCAAAACTCATAACCAGAGCCAGAGTGGCTATTAGTACCGTCTTTGAGATGAAAGAGACAGCAAAAGTAAAAGTGCGTAGGGTAAAAGTAAAAAATAGGAAAACTATGTGCATATTATAGTGCATAATACCTATGCTTTAATCATACACAGGGCCAGATAATGTGGCCAGGGCAGGCAGCCCCCGCTGCTTGAATTTTCTCAAAACATGTAAATAGAACATTTTACACTTTTCTAAAACATGCAAATACAACATTTAGCTTTACCAAAGAAAACCACCAATAAAATCAAAATAGTAGTTATTGTATATTAAAACAAATTGCTGCCTAAAAGCAATTCTTTCGTCCGGCCCGGCCCTGATCATACACCATTTTTTCCATCCAGCTCCTTTAATCCCAATAACAACTCGCTCACCGGCTCACCACTTGCACTTGTTGTCGTTCTTGCTTGTAAAACGTCGTCGTATCACATACATATGTAATTCAAATATAAAATCTGTAGTCTGTATAGAAGGTTATATATACGAAAGGCAGATTAGAAAATTCAAGCTTTATTGCGATGATGATGATGATGACATGGCTTTTGGCTTGGCGAGTGAGTTAAGAAAGAAGATGCGGTTAAAGAAAAAGAGTTTAAAATTTAAAGGGAAAATGATGAGTGTGTGGGTTGTGCCGAGAGTCTGTGGAGCGAAGGATTGGAAACTGCAATATATTATGTAATACTGTGAGCAGTTCCGTATTCCTTGTATTATGTTATGCTGAAATAAATTGCCTATATCCAAGTCATGCATGCGTAAATTAGAAACCCTATAGTAATAGTAGGCTCTAGAATTACTATATTTTTTTATTCCCATAGGCAATTGTGATTGTGATAGTCATGCCCACTAATGCCCAGTTGCCCAGATTGCAGTAATCAGGGAAGGAGAGGTGTACGAATAATCCCAAGCAAATTCAAATTTCAAAATTCACAGCGAGACGAAACAAGTATGAAAGTATTCGATTCATTTTCACAATACACAATACAGAACTATCAAGAAGAGTTGTTTTCCAAAACGGGATAGTCCACGCATGAAACATGCATTTCAGAGGTAACTTTGGTTTCTGTGTATTTTCGCAGTTTATAGAAGACAATTGCCGTCAGGGCCGGACGAAGGAACTGCTTTTAGGCAGGAATTTGTTTCCATACAAAAACCACTATTTTATTTTATTGATGGTTTTATTTGGTAAAGCAAAATGTTTTATTTACATATTTTAGAAAATTTCAAAATGTTCTTCTTATCTTACTTGATTCAGAAAAGTGCTCAATGTTCTATGTAGGTACATGTTTTGAGAAAAGTGGGAAATGTTTTATTTTCATGTTTTTAAAATGTAGAAAAAAATTTATTTGCATGTTTTTGAAAAGTCAAAATATTTTTGTTACACATTTTTGAAAAATACAAAATATTCTATTTACATGTTTCTTTTTGAAGTGTTAAACGATTTATTTGTATGTTTTTGAAATGCACACAAAATTTTAATTGCATCATTTAGAAAAGTCATAATATTCGTTTCACATATTTTTGAAAACTGCAAAATGTTCCATTTAAATGTTTTTTGAAAATGCAGTCAGTGCAGTGAAAAATATTACGCTTAAAAAATCGTTCAGTCATATTTTATTAGAAATTCAGTATGTTTCTGTTTGATGGACTTGAACCGTTTGGAGAAAAAAACTCTTCATATATATAATTACTGCAAGCGTACTAGCGTACAGACAGACACAGATGTATGAGGCTACTAGGCTGAAACCGAAGCCGAATCGGTTTACGAGTTGTAGTGAAATAAATTATTATTACTACAGCGTAGTACATGGAGTAGGATGCCTTTTTGCCTTTGATTATGATTTGGATTCTAATAAAGCTGTTTACTGTGATACCCTATGAAACGGCTGAAACTGCGACTACATAGCATAGTGAGGCCGAGACCTATAAATGCGGGAGTCATTTAGATATATAGTGTGTAAAATGTATAAAGTATATAGGTATGCGTATTTTTTGAATGTGACCCATTCAAGGTCTTTTTTTTCTTCTCTCGCTCAATTTTAACACCCACAGCCAGAACCAGAACCACAACAACATTCAAGATTCAGGAGGCAGGCATAAAAGACAGAATGGATTCATATGTAGGTTCTTTATTCTCGTATAGAAGTCGCAATGCATTTCCATTATTATGCCCAGTGCGAGTGCCAGTGATGATTTCTGTAATGCAATTCACTGCGATGCTGTCTGTCAGTCTCGGTCCCGGTTTTGTTGAAGGTTAAGTAGATACTCATGTAGTAGAATAAGGTGTACAATGCAATGTGGTGTAGTTGCATTTCTGACGGTTTGTAGATATGTCTACTACTGATCGTGAGCATAATTACGTATGGGTACTTGCATTGTGTGTGAAATATATAGCAGTTTAATTACAGGTAAAGATGAAAAATTGATAAAAAAAGTGCAAGTGAAAAACTATGTGATGCTTTTAATTATTATAAGACGCATACTGTGAGTGACGGATCAAAATAAGCCCATAGTTCCCAATTTAAGCTAGGATCAATTTCAGCTATGTACGTCAAAAAAGCACTAAATGGAATAGGAATAGATGCATAAAATGACGAGTTTTGGAAAAGTGTAAAACGTTCTATTTACATGTTTTTGAAAAGTTCAAAATATTCTATTTACGTATTTTTTTAAATGTGCAAAAATATTCTATTTGGATGTTTTTTGAAGTGTAAAATGTTCTATTTACAAGTTTTTGAAATGTGCAAAAATGTTCTATTTGGATGTTTTTGAAATATGCAAAAATGGTCCATTAACATGTTTTTGAAATGTGCAAAAATGTTCTATTTGGATGTTTTTTGAAGTGCAAAATGTTCTATTTACAAGTTTTTAAAATGTGTAAAAATGTTCAATTTAGATGTTTTTGAAATATGCAAAAATGGTCCATTAACATGTTTCTAGAAAAGTGCAAACTATTTTATTTACAAATTTTGAAAATGTCCTACATATTTAATTTAAATGCTTTCAGGATCAGGCCTTTTAATTTTTCGCTGGTAGATAGTACAGTTTATTTTAGCTATAGAAATGGATAATATGGCTCATTTTGCTACTTCACTCACGATATGAAATAAAAGCACACGCAATTTAAACATTTGTAGTATATTTTTCACCACAATAATGATTTTATTCATATCAACGAATTTTTTTTTAATTCCATTTTCTCATTTTTCTCTCTCTCTCTCATCATATCCATAATTTACTGTCGATATTATTTTTTACCATTCAGTAAAATTATGTCAGTTACATTTTAGTAAATGTTTACTTATTACTAGTAACTCTCTCATATACTATATAGGTAATTATATTATTATAGTGTATATATAAGTGTATATAGAATAGAAGTCCTTGTGTCAATTTTGAACGCGACGATGACGACGACGACAGTAGTACACGATGACGATTTTAGTAACGATAGCGATGTGTCTATAGTACAAATTTTACTCTACTACAGAATAATAATTTATTATTAATTATTATTCGGTATTTAAAATTACTACGACATTTTCACTTTTGCCGCCATTTTTGCAAATTCGCACAAAACAAAACAATTAATTAAGTAATTAATTAATTCACCATACCAAACTTAATAGTAAGTAGCAATATATAACACAACAATTTCATACTCAAAAAAAAATTCAATCAGTCACATTTTAATACACTTGGCATTTTAATGTATACCACGTGCGTATTTTGGTTTCGGTGTCGACTGAATAATGCTACACGTTACACTATACCAACTAGATATACTAAAATTAAAT
This sequence comes from Dicyrtomina minuta, assembly GCA_949802685.1. Taxonomy (NCBI): domain Eukaryota; kingdom Metazoa; phylum Arthropoda; class Collembola; order Symphypleona; family Dicyrtomidae; genus Dicyrtomina; species Dicyrtomina minuta. Next base: position 122,986,379 of record OX461808.1, on the reverse strand, counting down.
TTAACTAAAATGAAACCAATATGGTAAATTCTATTTTTAAATATTCCCCCGCATCTGAATTAATTAATTTAATCAGTATATGTCGCGTTCGCTTCAAAACAACTTCACTCACACACTTTTTTGACACTATATAATAATATACTCTCACACACTGCATGTTATTTAATGTGGAAAAATTACGTTTGTTTTTTTTACTGTATTTGTTTTTGTGTTATATTACCTACATGTATACATATTTACCGTAATGATTATTTATTGTTGTAGTGATTAATTATACCGCTAATAAATGTACTATTTAGGACAATATAGTATAATATCTTATATTTATATAATTTATGTAATTACTAATTATATACTTTTTCTTGTTTTAAGATATTGGATTTCTCGGACCGTTCCGTTGCGTTTTCCCCGTTTTTTTTATTTTAGTTATATGGATATAGTTATATATACCTTCCACTTCCACGCCAACGTCAAACCGACACACAGTCTTTGAGTTTCACATTTGTTTTAATTTTTTTTATACATTATACCATATCATTATTTTATTATATAGTATATAGGTAATAATCATTATAGGATTTTACTTAAATATTTTTGTATCACTACACACAGACCATATGCCATATATATGTAGTAATGTATTACCTATATCTAGTTCTATATAGTGATAACGTATTTTTTTATAGAATATTTTTATTTTTATTGACGACATTGACGTATCTGTATTGACCACTATGAATGTAATTTATTATTAGAATACAGCGGGCACACATTATGTAATTAGGTTAAACCGCTGAATGTCGTAATGCAACTCTGAACGGCCCTTGAAGAAGAATATAGTGACACCAAAATACCAAAACAAATTAAAAATTAATGCTAAATAAGTTTTATAAATTAATAAGGCTCGTTTAACTGTCATTCTAACTTTTGAACCATAATAATAATGTAGAGTAAAAAATTGTGCAAATTCTAAATATGTATATAGTATATATAAAAAAACATACGACCGGAACCGGTACATTAACGGACAATGGACAAGGATACAATAAAACAAAAACAACACTTATTCACTGCTGTGTATTTTTAATGAATGGTTACTGTTCCCACATTTACTGTAGTTTCTTAAGTACAATAATAATTTATAATTATTGTAATTAATTCACATATCAGGCATGTCCAGTTCCAGTCATTCGCAATTCGTAGGTTCATTACTATATACCTATGTGTAGTTCGCAGTTATGTTTGTATGTTATTTCTTTACCATTTTCCTATAGCATATATAATTTACGGCTTTTGTTTTTAGTATAGACGCTGCTGTTTAAATAGATGCCCGTCCAGAGTCCAGGCCCAGGCAAGCGCCCTGCCGTAATGTCATTAATCTTGGCTTGTGCTTCATCAAGCCGAAACCGAAAATGGAACTCAAACTTTGAACTGATGACAATGAATTCCAAATTACCAAAATATTTTTTAAAAAATGTCAAAAATTACGATTAATTTATTCCACTATTTTTTTTTACAACCACAAAAAAGTGAATTTTTAAATTGGAATCAAGAATAAAATTGGAGACTATTAAACTAAAATAGAATCTGTCAAATAACACAATAATTAATTAATGAAATGCATATATATGTATATTTGGCTCATTATTAAATTTGCACCGTTTGAATTTCTGCTACTATATGTGGTAATTGCAATAGACACTGTGCATGGTAGTAATGCCGGTTTTAATTGAACGATAAATAGCTCTTAAATATCGTACAAATAAGCGCAAAATGTACCGACACCTAATCATAAAAAAATTCAAACGGCGCTAAAACGAAAGTAAATAGACTAAAATACCTTTCCTTTTTTTCACGATTTTATTAGTCATCATCGTAGATGGTATAAGGCGTCCATTGCTAATAATAATTACCTATATTTTAAATACAAATTAAAGCCACCATGAATAATAATATATGTGAATAAATAAAATAAAGATCAAATATACCTACATTATTTCATGTAATTTTTAAAAACGCGCACACGCTAAAAATGCAAATACTTTTATTTCCTTTACAATCATTAATATAGTAGTATAGTCTTACAAACCTGACCTACACAATATATATTATTATTATGTAATGCAACATCCGTATCAGTATCAGTGCTGTTTATTATATTCTAGAATATATACTACTGTCATTCTGTCCAAAAAAAGTCTGTCTCAAATATCAACAATAATATTTTAATTAAAGTAATTAATTAATATTATGCAAAATATCATAATAACAATAACACTAAACTAAACATAATTTTGGTTATATTATGGTGGCCATGTTTAGTCATTCATTATTATAGACAGAATACCTCTCTCCATAAAAAAAAAAGACTTGCATTATTACTAATTTATATAAGCCTTTGACACTCGCCGCACTATATATATATACCAAGATACTACCTATATACCTATAGCCATAGCCATACACACGATGAGTTTAAAACTACTACACTATGTGTATAATTTAAGCAGCGTTAATCAGCGTTTATTTACCTAGGCTAAAACGTTATAACTATATTTTATTATGTAAATTAATTACTATTAAACTTTTCATACTTCAATCATACTCATTTTTTTTAGAAAATAATTTCGCACAAACTGACAAACGAAACACTTTATATATGTATATAGTATTATTATAGGAAATATATATTTTATTATATATATATATCAGTAATAGCATTGAAAATGCATTTTATAGCTGAACACAATATGTACCTATTATGAGTAAATCTGTTTTTTAAAAGTTTGGTATATTTTTTAAGATCTACTGCTACGGTTACACACGGGTACGGGTACGGGTTCGGGTTTTTTACTGAATGGTTTTTTTATTTTTTGCTTCCTTAAATTTTGAATTGAAATTTTTATAGCCCTATGATTATTATACAAAATATTTGTAATATTATGTATGTAGTAGGTTCTCTACTAAAAATTATAGACTACAATCTGCTTAAAAAATACGTGTATTATTTTCCTTAATGTAACATATTTATGTCAACTCACGATCAGGATCAGTACTGTAGAGAGAAGCCCATAATTGCACACCCAGATTAATACCAAAGAGAAAACAACATTACAATAAGTTTGTGTAAGTGTGAATAAAAACAACCGAGAGATGAAATTCTAATTAATTACTAAATAATTTTTTAAAGGTATTGTGGTGTGGTTATTTTTTTAATGTGTAAACTAGTTCTATAGCAAATCTGTAAGTTTGTAAAATTGTGATTATAGTTTTTTTTTCTATAAATATTCTATTTTTGTGTATGTGTGTGTGTGTGTTATACTTTCGCGATATAGACGATATAACTCCAAAATAAACTCTCGATATTTCCTGATTTTTCCCCTCCCTTTCCTTCTAAAACATACTTATATTATGTAATTAATATATTTTTTTTTATTGTATTTATTATTTTCGTTTATTAATTTTTTGTTGCTCAAGGCATACAGCAAAGTATTCTATCTACATTTTTCGAACGGCAAAAACGTAACACGTGTATTTGTTTTGTTTGCAACATGAATAATGGTAGTGAATGAAACTTGACATTATTTTTTTTTGGATGGAAATCAAAATGTAGATAGAACCTTTGTGTACCTTGGGCTTGACAATAGTATTTATACTGTCACAATGTCATTCTTTCATCTCTCACACAGATTATTATAATAATTATTAGCATTTTTTTTTAAACTTTTCATTAATTAGCTCTCAGCATATTATACTTCCATTGAAATTAGTCACACACATGTATACACTCCTACATATAACTTACGATTAGACACAATAATTATTAAGGTTATATGCTTTCTACCTTTAAGTAGCTATATATATTATGTATTATTGGCAAAGTTGATTTTAACTAAATTTTTTTGAATTATTTTATAATGTATTTTAATGCAATCCCTAATTATTATAAGTTTTACGATTACGACAACATCACCAGTTTTTATGCTCAAAAGTGTCGGGCCAGATTTCTAGCTGTCCATATTGACTAATTTTGTATAACGTAATTAAGTGTAGGTTTCCTAATTTTAATTTGTAATTTTCTGGATTTTGAATATAGAATTTCTTTTTTGAATTTTCAAATTTTCCCTCTGAATTTCTATACGCTAAGCGCTCCCTCAAGCATTAGCACAGAAATTATTACAATATGTAAGTAGTTGATAGTAAAGGGGAGACTGAAATACTAGAGTTACGTGCATAATTTTACCAGCTTTCAGTGCTTATCCTCCGGTTCCGATAGAACCATAGCGTGACAACTAGACTATATACCCCCATTTTAAACAGCGCAGCTCAGGCGCTTGCAATTAATTAATAATAATTGATTGCAAATTTCGCAATGTAGCGCTGGATTTTTAGAATCTGCAATAAAATTTTGAACACAAGTCTAGTTGCCACCAAATGGCAAAATACACTTGTAGCATGTTCCCTATATAAGTTAGTTTCTCTAATATTTTTGCATTATTACAAGCCTATTAAAATTTTAATTCGCTATTAAATTCTGTAATATTTGACCTTGACCTGTAATAATATTTTTTGCACAATTAATAATTATTGTTAACAACAACTAATATAAAATTCTAATTTTGTGTTATTGTATAGCTTTCCATATTATGGGATTTGATTTTTTTTTCGTCTTGAAATGTTTATATAATATATCGACGATAATGCAGCAATATAACTATAATGCAGCAATATAACTATAATGCCCTAATATAATATAATTTAATTAAATACTAATAAAATTCTCCTTGATGCATATTATAATGACAAATAGTTTAAATTGTAACACACTCTAGAATATAACATTTTGATTTTTTTTTCGTCTCGAATTTCTCGATTTCGACTTACAATAATTTATAGTATAATTATATTATTATTAGTTTAATATTTTTTTTTAAACTTGTATTTTTTTCACCTAATAGACTCTCGTGTATCTCTCTCTCTCTACTATCTCTTTCAAATTAGTTGAGGCTTTTATTTTTAAGATTTGAAGGTAAATGTAGTTCAACATTATCAGACTTTCAAGTTGCACATTCACTTTTGTTTTTTTATAATAATTAATTAATAATTATATCAATTAGAATGAACTCTATAATAATATGTAATATAACTTTGTATCTAGTATCAATTAATTATATAAATATGTACGTACCTACCTATTTTTAGAGTATATCCATTAATTAATTAATTAATTTGTCTTAAATTTTATTAAATATGATTTTTTTTTGGATTTCTTTTAAAACACACACCTCTTCAAAGTTTTGGTTATTGTTACGGTTGTAGTTGTAAAATGTGTAGTACATTTTGCATGTAGTAATAATTAATTTTTTGGATTATTTGAATTCTTGATAATAATCTCCTAATTAATTAATTTAGAATTAAAACTTTTGACCAACCGAACCGTCGCGTCGTCACTGTAGACTAAAAGGGTGTCTGTCTGTCTCCAGTTACATTTACCACCAATACGATATACGACCGACCGACTGTGTGTGTATTTTATGTAACCTACGACCACCTTTGACCTTTCCAACTTTAACTATATATATCAACACAAATAGCACAAATTTATCTATCAATCAATCAAATACAGATATCTACTACTGTTTTTTTAATCATATATATGTAAATTTTCTCTAACTATACATTAATGCCCCCTTGAATTTGAATTCAACACACTCCTACTAAACTTAATATGCTTAACTGTTTGAAAACATTTTAATACAAATCTAATAAAAAAACTACGAAACCTTATGAGCTAACAATAAATTCTCTAGTAAATTCTGAAATTTTCGAGAACTGCTATACCTACTTTCATAACCCTTCACACACAGACACTCTTAATTAATGAATTAATTAATTCCCTAATTAATTTATGTATATCAGTCATATGCATTCAGAAGCCTACATTTGTGTAGCAACTGGAAACTGCAACTGGTTTCAATATATTTCCATAAAGTAAAATTCACTACTGGTTTCCACTACTACCGCTCAGCCAACCGTAGCCGTAGCCGTTGCTGTAAACAGACTCCCCCCCCCCCCTCTTACATGTGTATGCTTATTATTTTAGCCTTGAATTTTATTATTTACATGTAAAAATACAGATACAAAAAGTCAAGTATACATAGTACTCAGCCACTGTATTGTATTTTTTTTTTAAATTGGTTTATTTTAATTTAATAAGGAAAGTCTTCTCGTATACTCTCGTAAGTCTTCACAATATTCACAAGTTCAAGTGCGTATAATTCTTTTTATAAAGTAAAAAAATTACACTAATAAAAGATTTCCTCTTTTATTTCCTGTGTGTAAAAGTGTTGTGTTGTAGTAGTGTTGCAAAAAACTTTTGAAATTTTACAGATTGAAAAATTTCAAAAATTCCATATATTTAGTATTAAAAGGTTATATAAAAATTCGAATTGTATCGTGTGGTAAAACCTTCACCTTGGATTTTAGATTGCTTCGTTATTAATTAATTATTAGATTATTACAAAGTACGAAATTATGAAACATGATACTGATCCGGCATTACCGTATTAATTTCGTAATACAGTGATAATGTAGCAGTGCGAAATTGGTTACCATTAATTATGTATGTGCATACATACTTCTGTAATCCTTTAAATTTCAGTCAATTTACTAGGAAACTTAAGAAAAAAAAGAAAAATTGGAATTGATGATTACATACTAATTTATTGTATATAAAATTTAAAAAAAAAATCACTATATGTATTGCTATGTATATTGCTCTGCCTATCTTAAAGGCGTTACAATTCCTTTATTAAGAACCTCTTGTAAAAAACTGTAAAAGATGTATGAATTTAATCAATTAGATTAGATAGTTTAGAAAAAAAATAATAGAAGCAACCCTCCCTACTGTTCATAACGAAGAGGAACAGGTCCAGGAATTAGATTTATTAGCACGCGAAATTAAAAATTAGTAAAATTAGAGCTTTTACTTTTTGATAAATTTATTATGGAATTATTTTGCTTGCTACACACACACATATTTAAAAACAATTCGTGAAGACCCACACCGGATACCGAGAGTCTGACCCCCTTTTTTTGAGACGCCTTGCTACCAGACCACTTACGGTATGTGTAAAGCTGTCGTTATACAATACCTATTAACCTAAACACCTACCTAATTAATTATGTAGTCATTTATTATACTACTAATTATATACAATTTATTTATGAATCTTGTCACCATATATTCCGAAAGTGGTTGCATATAGCTTTCCTGAATAAATGTGCACATATAAGACGAAACTACTACGTCACGATTAATAATGCTTTCTTCACATACTACTACGGTTGACGGTATTATAAGGTATGTATAGCTTAGTACGCTTCCAAACTTCCACTACCAATAATATACCAGTACAAATATACCAAGTGTAATAATAATTAGTTTCTATACAATTTTTTAAGTGTCTCTCTCCTCACACACAGTCAAGGGATTATGCAAAACTTTCGCGCTTGAACAATATATCCGTATCATTATGTAATTGCTATAACAGTACATACATACAGTACCCACCTACTACTACTACAGCAACCACGAAAAATGTGAAAATGTCAAAGTTTTAAAATGTAGCAACTTGCATTAATTATTATTACAATTATTATTAGTATTAAACTTTCTATACAAATTTCCCTTATTAGAAGAAAGTGATTTACCTATGTTATAATGTAGGTAATGTAAATGTTAGTCTCGCATCTGCCTCTGTCTGTGCCAATGACAACAACTGACCAAAAAAATTGTCTCGCGTCAATTTAGAATGATTAGAATGATGCCCATTTATTCAATGTATATTCTGCAATATTGTGAAACACCATTTTCATTTCTCCTAAAATTAGACTGTGTGAATTAACTAATATTTTAAAGTACTACCTAAAATTGTAGGTATTTCGTATTTGACATTTAATTAGAATAAGAAATGGTATATTACTATGTATGTAATTCTAACGTACTATTACGTGTAGTACTACTAATTGACAGTTAACTGTTTTTTTATTGATTTTGATTTCTGCAAATCTGAACCCATATGTGGTTTTACTATCTTTGTTTGAATATCCTTATAATCTTACCAAACTGTATCCTTTTTGTATAAAAAAACTAACAAACATTTTATTTGTTGGTTATGTAAATTCAAACAGTTGTACACATATACCTAGTAAATATTGAGGAGTACAAAATGTAATAATTTATACAATGCGATGAAGTCATTAACTGATGATTCTCTCGCTTGTAACAAATTTTTGTGGTGTGTACATAAAGTACAAATTAGCATCACTACTACACTTACTAACATTCAATATTCAATTTTGTATCTCTCCTACTTAGTATAATGATCCTTAGGCTACACTGTTGAATATGGATTATTGATTTTTTAATTTGGCTACGCGTCCTTCCCTCCCATTCAATTGTACTGTATTCTGTAACTATGCAGAGTTGGCAATTTTGAAACTTTTACACCAGAGTGCAGAGGCTCAAATTAAAACTTTTGGATAAAATCCATTTTTTCAAAATTATGACATAATTTTCCTTGGTGATATTTTAAACATGATTAAATATTCTATAGAAACAAAAATTGGAAATATTTCCGGTAATTTTGACAGAAAGGAATTTTACTGGGAATTTTAAATTTCCAAACAAAAACAATAACCCTTTTGTATAGGGAATGAAGGGGAATATTTTAGTGTAATTTAAAGATATAAGAAAATTGCCAGCCCTGTTATGTATTATTCTGTAAAGATAAAGATTGCCACAGTTGGTTATGGAACTGTACAGGAAACAGACACGATAAACTGTTGTGAAATGTAATATACAAACAGCATTTTCTATGAAAAATGCTATTATTCTTATAGAGTATAGACTTTAAGAAAAAAAACGAAGTAAACTAAAATAAAAACTAATGCAAACTAATTAATCGTCTTCTGACATATATAGTGATATACTAATTAATTTATGAATTAATTATAAATATATAATCCTGTGTGTATTGAACACTCCAAATTGTAGCATCTCGATCTCATTTAGTAGGTAATTTAAAATGAGTTCTTTCTTCTATCTATATACCTTTTTTTACTTTACAGATCAGAAATCTCAATCTCAACTCGTATATAAAAAAAAATCAAAAGAAACTTTGGTTTCTGTTTCAAAATCTTTAAAAAGTTTTTACTTACATCCTGTGACGTGTAAAAGTAAGCTAATATACCTAGGACTCCACGAGACATTATCGATTTCGTTTATAGTCGACGAGATTTGATTTTTATACAATTTATTATTATTATGTCAATTTGTTTTAGGTAAATACGATTATGATTAGAATGACATCGATTTTGATTTTCACGAGTGAGTAGATTGATTTTGATTTCAATAATATTTTTCCTACTTAAAATAAAAATTGAAAAAATTAAATTAAAAAAAAACAAACAAAATACCATAAGACCATACAACAAAAAGTGACATGTGCACTATTCATGATCTGATTATTTAAGACCCACAATTTTACCTATGTAATATATAATTCCCTATAATTCAAAATCCGTTTTGTGTAAACACCTATGTATAATAGTAATGTAACCAACACCTTATATTGTGTAGTTGATATACTATTAATTATTAATTATAAATGTAATTAATTCACCTTCCATGATGAGATAGTAGTAGTACATAGTATAAACATACACCTATAGGTACCTTAGTCACGAAGTAACGATTAGTAATAATTATAGTGTGTAATAATAATAATGGTGCAGTCTGCAGCGAGTACTTTAATATACATACTAATCTACTATAACGCCCGCCTTTTACAAAATTTTTGATTTATATGTGTATAGTTAAATGTAATTAATTATTACCAACATTATTACTATTATTATTATTGGTGTACCTCTCATACAGAAACAGAAACTGACGTCGCAGAGTTGATAACTCAAAACTTACGAGTTTAGATTTAAAATACTAATAATATTATTACAAAATTACTACTCTTAATTTTTACTACTAATTATTATTAAGAAAAAAACACCAAGTCAAAAATCAAAAAAAATTAATAACAAGGTTGTTACATTACACCGTTACAGAAGAAGAGATGATGATGATGAGGATGAAGGGGGGAACGGACGCTCTTTCATAAAGATTTTAAAGATGACCTTGTTTTGTTTTCACTCTTTCCAGTGTTCTCCACAGCCAGATCTCCTCCTTTGTTGTCTTTTTTAACACATGTTGACTTTGTCAAAGATGACCGGGAGAGGCTTTGCCAAATGGTAGTCAAAAACTCCACAGTGTGGACATCGAACGGCCTGACTGTAGTCCGAGAAGAAGTTTGGACGAGACTCGGCTGAAATCGTAGGCGTCTTGCAGTTGTAACACTGAAATCAATAATGGAAACAAAAAACATATTAGCATAAAATTCGGCATTATATGGAAATCAAGTTATATACCTACGAAAAATTAGGCAGGTTATCATCACTAACTAACGCGAATACTAATATGACAAATATATCGTCAGTGAAGAACCAAAATGACCCATATCCATTTTTAGCTAAAAACAATATCTACAAAAATATTCAAATATGTCTTGAGAGCAGCTAAATAGAACATTTTGTACTTCTCAAAAACATGGAGTTAGAACATTTAGCTCCTTTTCAAAAACGGAATTAGAACACTTTGAACCTGTTCAAAACTTTTGAATAGGTTCAAAATGTTAGAATTAGAAAATTTTGCAGCTTTTCAAAAACATTGAATTAGAACATTTTGCACCTCTTTAAAAACATGAAAATAGGACATTTTAAATTGTTGAAAAGCATATAAATAGAACAATTTACGTTTTTCAAAACCTCCTAAAGAATAAATATTTACGCATGTTTATAATTTTGTTTTTATGACATAGCTCATTTTGATTGTAGCTTAAATTGGATATGGGTCATTTTGGTTTTTCAAAGACGATATATTTGTCATAGAAGTATCCACGTTAGTTAGTGTTAATGTTAGTTTGTAATAATAACATGTAATATTTACCCATCAAACTTTTTTTTAAGTCTTAAGAAATGACACAGGGGCCCAAGGCCAAAAAATCCAAAATTAAAACATGATGATTCGTTTGGAGAGGAAATTGCCCTACTTCCGTTCACACTACCCTCTACCAATGTTACCGAATAAAAACAAACCTCACGGATAGGTACATATTACTACCACCACACGATAACCATCACAATCACATCAGTCAGTCAGTCAGACATCATACAGTCATACAGTAACCGTCAACTTCAAAACTATATAGGTAGGTAGGTAGGTTGCATACATAATAAATAATAAGACCAAAAAAACGTAGGACGTCAGGTGAGGCTTATCAACAATTAACATTTACCAACTGTTCCATTTTCTTATTTTCAAACTACCTATACAATACTAAAAAACAAAAAAAGGCTCAACGCCAACAACTAAATTCTCCACTAAAAACATTAAGGTTCATCTCTAATAACGATTATGACCTGAATGAATAATGAGCTAATAGTTAATGGTAAAGGTGTGTATATAAATAGAATGATACAAGACAGAGGTTATAACCATACAATCAAAGGGTTACAAAACTCCCATCAATAAAAAAAAACACTGACAATGGCTACATTATTTCCATACACTGATAAAAGCTCTTTTCTATTTGTTTTTTTAGAAAGGTTGTTAACGCTTTTATATTACGTAATATTATTGAATTTATCAGAAAGAAAAGGGAAAAAAATACTACACTAAATATACTTTCACACGTTACGAAATGGCAGCTAATAATAATTGAAGAATATAATAATTGAATGACTCACAGAAAGCCGATCTCGGCAACAGGGCGTCGCAGCAAAGATGTCATAATTGTAGCAAGTGCCGAGAACGAGAGATGATCCATCCCATTTGGACCGACAGCAGCGGCAGTACAAATTCACACTCCAGCCTTCCAAACAGCTCATGCAAACCGCACTCAAATATGCTGGCTTGGCAGGAGTAGACTTCCCCTGTAAACATATAACAAGAAAAATCAAACACATTTAAGTAAATACAGTATAATATACCAATTAGGACATTTTTACAATAATTATTCAAACTTAAAACTAATTATTTTTTCAAAATATGCAAATGCTATACAAGATAATATGGATTCTCCTTTGCCATTAATTACCATACTGCAGTGCCTAGGCTGAGCATACTACAATTTTGAAATCTAATAATAACATTGCATTGGTTGGACTTAATACATACATAAGAACAAGACAAAGGCACCCCTGACCAGGAACCAGGACCAGCTCAACAAAATCTCTGTTGACTACAAAATTATTGTCCAATGTAAAGTATTTCCATATTGAACCCCAAGGGGCGGAAAATCATCTGTACATAAATTATAATGAAGGCCCCATCATGCATAATACAATGCTCCAGTCCCACAGTCTCAACTCAAGCGACAAAAATCAAGGCTGACACTCTTCTACTGGGACTGGGATGGGACTGGTAACGAAACGACTAACGAGCCGAAGGAAATGTAAGGGAATAAAAAAAACGATCTAGCAAGTCAAGTGTGAGTTAAAAAATTAAAACCGTATGGCCCAACTACATACATATATACGTGTACTGCAATGACACAGTAGTAAAGTAGGTAGGTGCTTCAATGCACCTACCTACCAATGTCGTATTTGGGTACCGGTACATATCATTTTTATGCACTCCAACTTCGAACCTCAACGGCTGTTTCTCTACAAATATTTCTGTGGCGGCAGTGAGAGAGAGAGAAACTCCCTTTATCTTCCAGAATCTCTGTCCCCACCGTAACCAAACCAGACCAGACCAAATCATGGCATGCACCATAGCATGGCATGACTACATAATAATAATCACACATATATATAGAGAATTGTACTCGAAATTGAAGGGGTGTGTATGTATTCTAATCTGTGTGAGAGTCTGAAGACAGAGCGACAAACCTCGTCAATCTTGTTTTCACTAAACTCCAAATCTAAATTCATTTCCATTTTTTAACTGTCACACACTGCTGCTCCATGCCCACACCATTGCATTTCACTGAAACCGAAGTTGACTCAAGTGCCTGGTCCTATGGTACTGGTATGGTATACTTCACATACAGGAAAAAAATCGTAAAAAATCTCTAAAAGCCACGCCACAGTTCTATTTCCAGTATTTTCTATTCAAAAAACCGTTCTCACATTTTTGACTTGGCGACACATACAATTTCGAATTTCGATCTCCTGCAACGAAAAATATCTTGCGGCCATGTGTGTACTTACATATATTATATTACAAGTAATTATGTGACATAGGCCACAATCGTCAGCGGGCACATATGCAAATACTTAAAAACATTTTGACATATAGCCGTTAAACGATTTCAAGAAATATCAATCTTCTGTACTTAACTAATACTACAGTGGACTATTCCCAGCATTAAGTTCTATCTACTTTTGAAAGCTACATAGTAAAATGTGTTCTTCAATAATCTAATTTATCAGTAGTTCTAAATGCGCCGTAGCTAACCACTAGTCACAAGCCTAAAAACTGATTAAAACCAAACCACAATGACATTTTGACTTATCTTAATTAGTGCTCAAAGTTTATTCAAATAAATCAAAAATAAACTAATTAATTAGCATAATTTAAGCTTGAGTCAAAGATACATATCACAAAAAAAAAATAAAATAAAATATTAAAAAAAAACAAAATAGGAAATCACATATGTTTTTCTTTCCTATCATTTACGTTTACATGAGAAGTTAAATATTTTAATAAATTGCTTCACACGCTCACTACTCAGTACAAGACACACACAAAATATTAGTGTGTAGCATGTGCGAATAAAAATAAATAATGAACTCCTCCAATATGTCCTTGCAATTTTCCCTCACTAGACTAGTCAGTGCAACTGCACTAAAATAATACATACATAATAGCGTGCATATACCTGCCAAATCAACACCTACACACTGCACTGTGACTGTGCAAAAATATCTAAATTGCCTAATACCACATAGCCATTTATACTAATGGCAACAACAACAAACAGGTTTGACCTTGGGTCACACAACTAGTTTCGCACAGAGTAACAGACCTACACCAACGTCAATGCCAATGCAAATACTAACCTACCTTACATACATAATATACATACTGTGTTATCTGCACATAATCAAGCGACAAAAGCAGACAGTAAAAATAGTGATCAAAAAAACTGTGTGTGCCATATTTTTTTTTTGCACACTAAACTTTGTGTCCTTGTCCTTGAAGTTGATCAGACTGACTTTCACATGCATAATACTAGTACTTTATTCATAGAGCCAGAGTCAGCTGGCTGGAACTGGAATTGGAATATAGTAGGAACAAGAGAGAGCATATTGATGACATAAAACTGCGTTTTAATTTACTTTTATCATCAATATAGTTTTCCATACAGTCAACAACAGACTAAACATTCAATTCATTATATATAAAAACTATACTTAACTCTCTGCCTTTTCCTATCCCAATCCTTTTTCTATAATGCCAATAATTTAAACGATAACACTGTCAACTAGTATGAACTAAATCGAGCCAGCTATACAATGTGTATATCAATTTCATTTTATTATTTACGTACTAACCTATACCAAATGTTTAAAAGGACATTAAGCTATGCTATATAAAATATTGTTATGCTATGTATCAATCTGCTGTAAGCTAGTTTCGCACAGGCAGATTAAGGTTTCGCCTAACTGATTCGCGATATATTTTAATTACACGATAAAAATGCCATACACAATAATAATGAATGACTCTATTTAGGTTTAGATTATAATATTTGACATTTAGTTTACAGAATGAATCTGACTTTACTGCAATAATTTTATTATAAACAACAACTTTGATATCGTCTGTGAAGGATCAAAATAACTCACATCCAATTTACGCTAGAATTAAAATGAGCTACGTAATAAAAAACACTAAATTAATTGGATGCGTACAATGTTAATTATGAGCTTTTAAAAAGTGCAGTATTATTGCATTTATACGTTTTTGAAAAGTGTAAAATGTTCTAACCATACGCTTTTGAAAAGTGTGAAATTTTATAATAACACGTTTTTGAAAAGTGTAAAATGATCTAATTTACACGTTTTTGAAAAGTGTAAGATGATCTAATTTACACGTTTTTGAAAAGTATAAAATGTTTTAATTACACGTGTTTGAAAAGTGTAAAATGTTCTAATTACACGTTTTTGAAAAGTATATAATGTTCTAATTACACGTGTTTGAAAAGTGTAAAATGTTCTAATTACACGTTTTTGAAAAGTGTAAAATGTTCTATTTACATGCCTTAAGTAAGGATTACACGATATTCATATATTATTTGTAGATAGTACATTTCGTATTTAGTTAAAAATGGATATGGGTCATTTTGATTCTTCACAGATATATTTAAACATTATTTCACTGATTTACTATGACTATTTTAACTTAATAATTAAATGTGATGAATTAACACACTGCTTGTAGTATACTTTATCCTAACCTAACTGAAAGCAACAGTAGCACAGGGATAAGATACTTGACAAAAAATATCCAAGAAAAATGCCTATACCACCTAACTTACTATGTTATAAATCACAATGTTTAATAAAATCCGAGTAAACAAAATGAAACGATTAAACACGCTGAGATAAACTACAGCATTCTCATTAATTAAAGTTTTCCTGTGTACAAACTACAAACAGTATATATACAATTTTTGCAAATTCAGCGTTGTTGTTGATTAAATAATATGTTGACTGCTTCCTATACTGGTTGCTCGTTGCTGGGAACTGCAAATTTGCAGAAATTACTAATTACTTACGAGCAACGAACAAACAAAATCACAAATCACTCAAGCATATAAAAACATGAAACAAAACGAAGTAAACAAAATGAAAATACATCCCTACTTTAGGTACCTTTCCACCAGAACAGAAAGCAATATTACTTTTAAGCGAAACAAAAGCCGGTGTATATTAACAGATATAATTCCTAGATTCAAAGTTCCAGTTCCAGCATTTTCTCTAATACTTGGCTATATAATTTTATTTGATGTTGCAAGATTCATAGAGAAGAGTAGTCATAATAATAATATATCCATAACAACCTGGCATAATATATCTCCCTTTTTTACTTTTTTCCACCAAACAAATGTTTCAACCTTGAATTTTGGATTGGAAGACTTGGGGCTCAAAACCATATTAATATTTTACCCTTTGTAAGTGCCTATACTATACACTCTGTAATATACAAGCCAACCAGACCACAATACCTCTCTCTCTCTATATATAACGACCCACTATTACAAGAACCCCTATGTCCTATGTAGTGTTATGTGTAGTACATATCGTCAGTGAAGAACCAAAATGACCCATATCCAATTTAAGCTGGAATCAAAATGATCTATGTCATAAAAACAAAATGAAAAACACGCGTAAAATGTTAAGAGTTTTTGAAAAGTGTAAAATGGTCTGTTTACACATTTTTGAAACGTTCAAAATGTTCTATTTTACCTGTTTTTGAAAAGTGTAAAATGTTCAATTTACATAGTTTTGAAAATTGTAAAATTTTCTATTTACACATGTGTTAAAAGTTCAAAATATTCTATTTAAATGCTTTCAAAAT
The DNA here is from genome assembly GCA_949802685.1 of Dicyrtomina minuta. Lineage (NCBI taxonomy): Eukaryota > Metazoa > Arthropoda > Collembola > Symphypleona > Dicyrtomidae > Dicyrtomina > Dicyrtomina minuta. The sequence goes on along the minus strand of OX461808.1, from coordinate 122,969,674 downwards.
ATGTTTCCATATTTTTGTAGATAGTAAATATTGTTTTTAGCTAAAATTGGAAATGGGTCATTTTGGTTCTTCACTGACGATATGTGAAACAAACACGAAACAATAAACATGCATGTATGAAGCAGTCATGGTGATGACATTATGTAATAAGTGGAACAAAATATAAGAAATTATTAATGGCTCTGCTCTGTCAGTAAGCAAACATAATATTTTCCCATTTCACAGATTTCACACAAAGCTTCTCTTTGCTCTTCAAGTTGACTTTGTCGTTTGATCGTTTGTCGTTCTCCCTTGTGGGTGTGTGTGTGTTGGTTGCCGGTGTCGATAGTAGAAGGAAATTTGCAGATTTTCTTCTATGTAAAAATGGTATGCGAAAAATTCATACATACATACAACAAATATTAACCTGCCTGTCAGCATCTGTCTAAATCCGACACTGACATTGATACTGTATGTATGGCAAATACTGAACTACAAAGTATACACCCTTAGGCATTATGCAAAAATCAAAGCAAGTCATTTTAAAGGTAAGAGTCAAATAGAATAATAGAACCAATGCACGTGTACTCCCAGACCCCAGGCACATGATACAGATACATCCGACGCTGGGAATTATTGACTAATTATTATTATGTACAATAAAATAGGCACTCACAGCAATTTCAATGCAGGCTTTCGTATGTTGCCGTGGAGTAATGAAGAAGGTCCCATCAATGAGTGGGTAGCGATCGAAGATGATCAAATTAGTATGGCAGAGAACACATGAAATACGGTTCGACTTGGTCGAGATCAACGCTGCCAGAATTGAATTCCGAGTCTCGTCATTCCCATGACTTTCATCCTCCATCTGAAATTAACAGAGAAGAAAGAAACCAAAAAATATTAATTCTAATATTAAATTCAACTTTCATAAATTAATTAGTTAACTAAGCACTGTAAAAATAAACTCTGATCTTATAGTTTTTTTGGTAAATACGGGATTCTTAAGAAAAGAACAGTAAATATTTTATCCCTGGTCGAACACGGCAATTATATTACGCTATAGTACTTGTTTGTTTACACACGCTAAACATCTCCATTTACCCATCTAATTAAATTGACTGACAAATAATATATCATATTTCAAAGTTTTATAATAATGGGAATTTCTTCACCAACTCAGAAAACAACGCAATTACCTCTACCTACAATTCACATTCGTCATTCACAAATAAAACATTGCATCATTTTGCATAGACAGACAGATCAACTGCGAAATTCAAATAAATGATGTTGACGAAAACCGAAATAGGATACCGATACCATACACTCAAATATCAAAATAACACTTTTCAGAACTTATATGGTTCAATTTGAATCCGGGCATCCGGATCCGGGGCCTCGTACCCGACTAATAAATAAAAAGCAATATTTTTATTTTTGAGGTACGAAATCAATCTCTCCCAATGGAAACGCACAATCTATGGACATGGAATCTGGAACTAGTGAGACGTGGACTGGAGACGGAGACAGAAAAACAGAGAGATAGCTCGTGACTAAAATTAGATGTCTGACTGAGGTCCCGTAGGAACTTACATACGTCAATGGTTTCATAATGTCACTGGCTGGCATGGCAATGATTACGGTGGACGGTTTATTAGTGCAAAGAAATTCAAGTAAAGAGGGTAAATCAGATACCTATAGACGCGTAAGATTTTCAGGAAATACAGAATTAACAACATGAACCGGAACCAGCACCGAAACCAGCACCGGTACGGCACAACAGAGCCGCATTTAAGTTTTTGTATTCTACAACTAACGATGTGTATTAGTAAACGAGAAAAAAATACATATCAGTGTTTTTATTTTTACCAGTGCCAGTGCCGAACCCAAACTGGTTTAAAGTTACTTAAATAAACGTGTTAATGACTAAATTTACTAGAATTACACCAACACTGCTGCTACAACCACAACTAGAAGTCCTGACGCATAAGTACTTGCTACGTATATTTTCACAACGATATTCTACACGACATTTAATCCAAAGGGTTCAAAAAACAGAAGTTTAGTCAATCGTGAGAAGAGCCACTAATTACAAATACTAATTAGCTAATAATTAGCCCTGTTTTGACTTAGGATACATAGCTACGGTCAGATACTAATTAATGGAGAGATCCTGATAAAGCATAAAATCGGAAGTAAATACGCTTTCTCTCTCTCTCTATAAAATACAGTATTCCAGGAAAATTAATCATGTAATTAATTTACATAATGCATTTAATGTAACTTGATATTTTACGTAGATTTATAGAATTTTGAAAAACAAGAGCTACTACATATTGCATAGGATTTCTGTATTCGGACTTCATAGAGAGCAGACTAACTAGTTTACTGTAAAACGCACTACATACCTACATTATTATGTAAAACTTTAATTTCTAAAAAGGGCAAACTTTAAAACTGAAGTACAAACAACATTAATTTGGACCCATCTTTTTCCAGGAAGGATTACAATTCATGTCGGGTCCAAAAACTACTTGAAATATACGCTATAAAATATTCTACCCGATATTATGCCAAATGCTAATGTCAGTACATATACATAGAACGCTATATAGTAACTTGAACTCTGCGCATAATTAAATCACTGCTCAAAAAAACATAGAAACACTCGTACTACAGACATAGCGAAAACAAGAAAAACATTAGCAGTTGCTTAAAACTGAGAAAATCTAATTACTGGTACAAGTTTACTTGCCACGAAATACGTCTTTACACATCATTATTTGGTTAATCTCGGAACAGGAAAATAAAACGCAAATATATATCACCGAAGTTAGTGCTTAAAATTTATTAATATGAACATAAATACGGTAAAATCCAATTAAATATATGACTAATGATACTCCTGCTTTGCTATCAGTACCAGTAGTCAGTAAAACTCAAAAAACAAAAACAACCAAAGTTCCCTTTCCCGGGTATTTTAGGTAGGTTGAACGAACTCTAGTAATTGAAGAAGTCAACATCGAATTCAACATGGAAGCATACAATTAAAAACATAATAGATAAATGACTTATAATCTAAGCCTCTTTTATGATGGTTTTCTTCACGTATTCTATAGCATTACATTTAAAACAAAAATAAAATCTTTTAAGATTCCATAGAAAACATATTTTCAATTCCACTTATTCAACTAAATCAAAATATAAATGGATCAATTTCATTTTCTTTCAGCTTACAAGAATACTCAGAAATAATAGGATAGAATATTTACTTTACCATTAAATATTTTGAAAGTCTCTCAAAAAAAAAGAAAAGAAAGGCTTTTATACATCTACCTACTTGTCAGTTGTTGTTGTGATATTACTGTGGTGCTTCGTCTGGTTCTGGTCTACAGAGAAAATTTGAACGTGATCTTGAAGGGTTTAGCAGAGTAAACAAAACTGTTTTCTATTGTTTTTGCAGTAGTAAATCTACATCGATACATCGGTATACACACTTAGTTCAAATATATCTTTGTGCTATATTCTCTTAATACAACAACAGACACACACCACTTCAAAACCCAGACAACAATACAATTGTAAACGTAGACAGGCGACAGACAGTGTAGGGTTTCCTATTTTCTGTAATTTTCAAGAAATAAACTGATGTCCCACATGTATTACACTACATTAAAGTGGCAACCCATTATAATATATATCTGTGGACTATGAATCACTGAACTTTGCATAACAGCAAACTCGAGCTGTTGAATCACACACTGACATGTGTAAAGGTCTATTATGATTCTTAAGGTAAGTTGACATTTATGCAAATACAAGCCTAACATCACTAACAACTGAACAACTAACTAAAAGCCCCAAGCCACACTACTACTTACAGAAACTAGAAAATAATATAATAGACTTATAATTTGAAAAAAAAATATAGCATTTAATTTGAAAACCTTTTGAATTTAAATTCAACCTTCTCCACTAACTTTTTTTCCAAGTGCAGCAGCGCAGCACACAGTCCCCTTTTCCATTTCTTTCTTCTGAAGTCTTAAAACTTTTGTCATTTCAAATTTTACAGAGACAAAAGGCAATCTACATTAATTGTGGACATGTCAGTGTGTAAATAAAAAGTTCCCATCTACATAATGTATTGCTCTAGCCTGTAATAAGAAGTGCACTGTTGTGAAGAGTGGAGAATTAGAAGTAGGAAATTCAAATTCAAATTGAAATCATCCACGTTAATTAATTGATTCTCATTCTGACATTTTGGGGGAGCACTGGAAATGATGGCTGGCGTACGTAGTACGTATCAAGTACCATATGACTAGAATATAAGGCTCATTATTACCAACCAAATCAAATGTTATAAGGCATAGACAGGAAAAGCAGTGAAGCCTAAACACACAGACAGCAGTTCTACAGTACTACAGTCAGAGCCAGCCGAAAAGAATATTATTATTTTAAATGAAGGAAAAACGGATGTCCGCCCTCTGGCGCTACATATCCTGTAGACTACGCAGCAGAGATCTCCCAAATTCAAATCCCATGTATTTCATGTTGCCCTAGCCCTCGTTCCTTGTTCTCGTACTATTTAGGCATCAACTCTTTTTCAAGGGTTGAACATAATAAATCTAGACCTACGCTATATGCTTTTTGTACACCCCTCTTTCTTATAGACAATGCATATATTTTGCATTAGATTGCATTATTCTGTAGGTAGGTAGGTAGGTAGTAAGTACCTTGGCGCTAGAACCCGTACGCCGTGCCGTAGCCGTGGCCGTGGCAGTACCAGTACCCGCACCGAAACCGGATTCAATGGGGTAGACTTCATACACTAAAACGAGAGAGAGAGAGAATTCCGAGAAACGTAGTATAGATAGACGCCAAGTCCATTTCCATTTCGAATTTCGATTTCACATTTCTCTATACGTATATATGTATAATACTGTACACAATCCATAATTTAAATTCAAACCGAATTCAAAGTCCCCTCCCTCATTCCCACCCCCCCCCCCGGATCCGGATGAAGACGGGGACGGGAACATTGCGTCATTTGACTTCTGAAATTTCAGAAATTCAAACCAACACCGTCTTCATTGAAGTTGAAATGAGCTATCTTAATCTTGCCTTTGCTTTCTCCATCCCCTATTTATCGCTGTACTCAAAAACAGTTTTATTTTCCATTTCGAAAATCCAAATAAAATATACATTTAAGTTAACGAATTCTATATATGTAAGAAGTTGACTTTGAAAAATCTCCGTCATTATTTTTGTCCTGCCTAAAAAAAAGGACGTAAAACTTTCATGAAATCTTTGTTACACATTATAATAAGCTCTACTCTGTACTTTTTAAAACTTTTTACATTTAAATCCCTCAATTCTTTCTCCTATTTGAACTACGTATAAAAATATACTGTCTAAAAAATAATCTGGTGGAATAATCATAATAAAATTAAATGAAATTAAGCTCAACTATACTGGAACCAAAGAAAATCTTTCTAATGCCGCACACAAAGTTTTTTGTATGAATTTGAGCCCTGACTCCTTTACGAACAGAAATATGGAGAGATATAAAATGGGACATGCAGTGCAGCAGCAGCTCGTAGTATTTTTTGTTTCTTATTTGACGCAAAGTCGCAATACCCACAGCCAAAGCCCATAGCATCTTCCAAATTTAATTTCCTACCCTGTAGGACGACATGTTAAACGAACGAAGAAGAACCAAAAACCAGAACCAGTGCAGTGTATGAAACAAAAACAGTACTAACTACTCTCAATATACGTAATATACTTTCTATCTCACTAGTGGCTAAATATATATTGAAAAAAACACACACACATAAACAATTACTATTGCCACATCCATTATATATACTGCAAAACTTGGAAACTTTCGTCGTTTTCGTCTTCGTCTTCCGTGCATATAGCAATCATGACTTGATGCCTGAATATAAATACTACGACTCACTAGTCAGACTGATACTACGATATCAGTATAAAGCCAAAAAATTGAAGCTTGCCTTAACAATAAAACTCTTTTCCATAGTCAGTCAGTCAGTCTCCACGTAGCCGTAGCCGTAGTACTGTAGTAGTAGTTAGTAGTCAACATTCTAGGAAGGAATTCTACGCAGTTAAAAAAGACGACAAGAATAAGGGAACTCTCTCACTGCCTCTATGCTCTTGAAAATTTTTCATTTTCTTGTATACACTTTTTTGACATATATATAGCATAGCGTTAATACTACAGGCTACACAGCATTTTATACTGATAGCATCCAACGAAACCCGTACCAGTACCAGTATTAACCAAGTATATAGGCAAAAGTTGAGAATGTCTCAAAACTTTTTTTTTGGCCAAACCCAACGCAACTACGCACTACGCATCTCACGCACGAAGCACGCAACTCCATTTCCATTTCCACGCTAGTTAACTGCCGAAAAGTTGGTTGGATGGTTGCCTTTGGTTGGTTCGTATAAGGTTGGTGGACGTGGTTTTCCTTGCGTTTCTATCGATTTTCTTTCACCGTATATATACAAGTAAGTATAAGGAAACTATCATAACATTGGCCTGTCCCTGGAAGAAGTAGGCAATGCCAAGGCGACGAGATGGCAATGGCAATGGCAATGGCAGTGAAAACCAGGGCTGCTGATCTTGCTGCTGAACTTGAAACCATATTTGAGTTTTGTTGTTGTGGAGCGAGAGCGAGCGTTCCCTGGCCGTGGCCGTGTGGATCGAAATCGAAACTTCCATCCATTCCACCAACCAAACCAAGGAAGTATTTCATGGTTACGAAGCCATCGCATAATAATATCGCATCGCTCGCATCCCAAAAGCCCTACATTTTCCAAGAACATTTCCCTACTCCACTCACTCACTCACTCACTCACTCTGTACAGAGTGTACAATACATGCAGAAGATCCAAAAGGATCCTCCTCCTCTTCCTTCTAAACTCCTACAACACAACTCCAACTATCTTGACTGGGCCTCCATACCAGCACCAGCATTATTGCTCGGCCTGCTAATATAACTCCTATAAACACACGCACACATACGCACATACAGAGCTCTATTTTGCTTTCACCTACGCACCCCGCATTACGCACTACGCAGGAACTTAACTTTCGCATAATGTGCGTATCTCTCTCTCTCTCCCTCTGTCGACTCTTGCTAACGCTGGGACTTTGGACTCTCGTTTTTTATACCTTCCCTCCCCCTCCATTCTATCAATTCCTTCTTCTACTTTGATGCACAAGCTTATTATTTGTTGTGTTGTGAAATCCAGCCAGAGTCTAATAATTTAATTCACTCTCATATCATCCTTATGGCGGGCTGTGTACATGATGCGTACATAAGTGTGGTTTTCACCATACACCTGTGCATCTGGGCAAAATAATGAAAAAAAAACTTAATCATAGAAAAAGAAAAAAGTCCCTACTGACAACACTACCAAATACCACACTAGTGACTAAAGCAATTCTGACTAGGTTCTATTTATTTTTATTTTTTTTGAAACTCCATTCTGGAAAATTCTGTTCTGTAGGATGGCAGACTTCTCTACCTTTTTAATAGAAAACACTGTACATAGTCAGATATTAATAGCTTACACTAGTAGATAGGCCGGAGCCGGAAAATGAAAAAATTTCAAGAACATAATTTTTTTTTCTCACACAAATCAAATTTTATGAAGCTATATACATATTACGAGGAGACATGAGAGTGAGAATTACATTACGAATGAAATATAATAAAGTTGCTCGGATAAATTCAAAATGACTCTATAGCCCCACCCCCACCCCGCCAACCAAGAGCCAAAATGTCCCAAAACTAATATATAAACATACCTCTACACTCTACATAAATGGATATGTGGTGGAGAGAGGCAGGCGTGCTAAGGGGAATACAGCCAAACTCATGCAAATGAACATGGATCCCTAATCCCCTACCTTGCCTATACCTACCCACCCAGATACTAGATACCTATGTAATTATCATCATGAAACAAAAAATAAAAAGACGAAACGAAACGAAAGCAAGGCAAGCCCACACGCACTACCACGCACACGCGTCTGTAGTACATCATAATCATGATGATGATCATCAGTATCAGCAGCATGATATTATGATGATCACGATCACGAGTATAAACACAACAGAGGGGTATCATCAACTTATTGTGAAACTTCCGACAGACTCCGATTCTACATACTGAATGTGCCTACCTACCTACCTATCGTATCAAGAAATCGAGCTCAAGAAATTCAACTTTATAACGTCCGTCCGTCCGTCAGACAGACAGTCAGTCAGTCCGCCATATCCATTTCCATCCATGTAAATAAAAACCTCCATAATTTAATCTAATATGATGCTGACTGACTTTAGTGAGACGACGAAGAGTTGGGAATTGCATTTTACATTAGATTAATAGACCGCATCTATAAAACTCCCATACCACAGCACTCCCACATAAAAACCGTTGGAGTTGGAAAAGATGTGAATGTTATTTTTTTATACTAAAAATCTTGAGAACATCTTAAAGAACATATAATAAAAATGTTAATTCATTCATTATTATTTTTCGAATTTTCTCATTTTCACACCATCCTCATCCATGTAGTGCGTAATAATTGCGTTACTTACATGAAACATGGTCAGTCGTTAGTTTTTACAGACAGATGCTGATAATAACACATCACTTCAACTTTGCATAACTTATACTTAAGCCGGCTGTAACATTGTAGAGCAGTATGTATCTGTTTATACTTCCACTCCTCTTCAAGAAGGTGCCACCCTCTCCCTGTAATATAACTTTCTCAAGAAAGTCCCTTCTTTCATTCATTCATTCACAAATCAGACAAAATGATGAAGAAGACCACACGACCAAGAGACCAAGACGAAGAATAAGGTGCGGCTTTAAATCATTCACAGATATATTATATAGCGTAGCCAAACCATACCATACCATGCCATCGCCATGTTACACCAACCAGTTGCCAGTTGCTTCTAATCAGCTCAGTATTCTCTGTCTGTGTGCTTCCAGTTCCAGTCCAAATCTCGTAAATACTACCACACTACTACCTACATCCCTAAATAGTCCAAATGGTAAACTTCAATTTGAAAATTTAGAAGCTGTTGTACGGTACAAATTTACAAAAATACGAAATAAAGATAAAGTAAAGTGCCTTCCCCTTCCCTGAACCTAAACATACATTTTGTAGAAAACCTTAAGTCATGATGGCATCTATATCCGTATCCGTATGTTTTAATGAATAATATCCAGTATCCAAAGTCTTTTACTTTTCCCTGCGATACCACCGCTTGTTTCGGTTCCCGGCCTGGGAACGGATCCGGCCCGGCTCCAACCCGGCTCCGGCACCGGCAAGACAACACATACACAAATGTAAACCAGCAACACCAACCAACTAGCCGGCTGCTGTTAAGTTGATGGAAATTTTCCATAGATCTTTCACACTGATACATAATATTATTTTTGGTAGTATTTTTAGTAGTATGTGCATCATCCACAATTTCAATAATATCATCGCAGGCTTTTACTGGGACTACTGGGAAACTTCAACCTGGGACTATGGGAATAACGCGCCTAGTTTAATAATAGTGCGTATAAGTACCAATGCTAATACTTACGCACCGCACCTGGAAACTCAATTCTACTCTTATTTTCATGCATATAGTTAACACGAAGCCGAAGCTGAAGCCGAAGAACCATTCATTTCAGAACAAGGACAAGTACGAAAACGAAAGTACATAAATACCTACCCTCTCTCCCTCTCTGATAAACTACAGACCTGACTAGCCATCGTATCGTCATGTTAGCTTTAAGCTTATCCCTTCTCTCTCTCTGTCCTTATCTCACTCGTTAAACTTACTTCTCCCTCCATTTCCCACATTTACAAAATCCACACACACACACACAAATACACGCCGAGAGACACACAACATGGAGTATGGAGATAATATAAATAGACAGGGGAAGGAGCAGGAGCAGCAGCATGAAACCGGGACCAACACCGGAACCAAGACGTACAAGCCAAGAATAAATTGATGATGGAGAGAGAATATAATACAGGCGCCAGGGCAGGCCAGGCCAGCACCAGGAGGGAACTCAGCTCACTAAAATGTAAAACACTTTCACCAGAATTAAAAATCTACATGCTCGAGAGACTACTACAAAACATATTCAATTTCAAGGCACTGGTACTGATACTGGTACTCGCGAACCGGTGTGGTGATATGACCGGGAAATCCTCATTTCAATCCATTTTCTTTCTTATGTAGTAGTTCCCTCTTACATTAAACAAGAAGTTTTCCCCTGTATGTCCGACTAGTTGATAGTAGTAATTAATATGAATTTATACTCCTGTCTATCGTACAGTTTACGCAGTACTGAACAAACGCACTAAAATACATGTAGTACGTATGTAGTACATAGCTAAAATTGAGCAGGCACTCGATATTAATTCTCATTTTCACCCCACTGAATACTGCATTGTCAACCAATGTCGACGTCAACTGTCACTCTGTCATTACAAATACACGTCAAGTCTTCAAAGGGTGGATGCGGATGTAAACGGAGACGTGAGGCAGAGACAGAACTGAAAGCCAAAAAACAAGCGCCGGTGGTACCGGCAACGGCAACGGCCCCGACACTGACACGACCGATGAACCATTTTTCATTATAACAATGACAATTTAAAGAGTATGAGAGTATTATTCTTTTCTAATTCAAATTTAACCCCCTACACAAAATTTCCAATATATAGAAACTTGCCCCTTTGTAATAAAAAACGCATTTAGTCATTCAATCATAATCATTAGTCAAATGTTAAAAATCCTCCGCGCCGGATCCTATAATCAAGATCAAGAGTTCTATTTCTAAATTTCAGTTTCATAAGCCATGAAAGTGACAATCAATGTAATAAAAGTGTACAATATACTGTAATAATTGTCAAAATTTTTAAATTGAATTAAAAACACTTTATGAGAGTATAGCGCAGCTGGTGCCATTTTCTACTTCCTGCATAATTAATCTAGCACTGTAAATGTATAAGTGCAATATACTTAAATGTATTTTAAATTTGAAAAATACACGCATATATTGTGAAGCTACTTATTTATAACCATGGGGCTCTATAGCCCAGCACACGTCCCTGAATGTGAGTTTCCCTGTCCCTGGACCATTCATATAGCAAAGGCCACTTGGACTTGGCCCTGACCATAGACAACAGATCACTAAAAATATACATATAATAATAACTGAACAGCCGCCTCTAAATCTTGATCAATGGAGAAAAAAACGCTGACAGTGTCACATGACTACAATTTCCCAACATAATATATTTAATAATAATAAAAATGCACGGAATGTATAATACTGACTGATAGATAGCTGTGTATGATTCTCACTAGCCAGCATCCCCCTGCCCCTTATGACCTACCCTATAATATAGGTACACATGGAGTTTAAGTCACATTACACATACATACATAAATCCTGACCTACGCAAACCAAAAAGTGACACGTATATATAGAAATCACCCTTAATACACCCTTGCCCTTACCCTACACATCCCTCCTTACGCACTTCTGGATTTCTAGGGTTCTATGGATGTGTGTCTACACTCTACACACCATCAACCGTACATCTAATGTCTAAAATCCCTCTCCTCTCCTCGCTAAATTCAATGAGGAAAGTTGGGCGAATGGGGAGCAAACTCTATTCTATAGAGAGAGAGACAGAAGAAGCAACCGTCGTCGTCATTGAAATGGAGAAATAAAAATCTCCAGTGCGAACTATGTAACTAGGTATGTACGTACCTCCCCTACAATACAACTCGAACCTTCATTCATATATATAAGGGATGAAAACGAAAACTATTAAGGGGAGCTGAGAAACAAATTTATATTTGAATTCTATCCAATAAATCCAAAACTCACTATCAGCACGAACCATACACTCACCACCACCACCATCATATGTACCACTTAGGTAGTAGATCCGTACGTGTTTGGTAGGAGAGGATTTTTTATTTTCTTTATTTTCCTCCAGTCCCCCCCTACCATACAAGCAGCATTAATGCCGAAGCCAAAGCCAAACCAAACCAATACCGATAACGCAAACCCTGGCAGATTACGTTAGAAGATAGGCACGGCTTATACACACACACACACAGTTCTTTCCAGAACAACATGAACTTCCCTTCCATCTATTTCCATTGCATAATGTAGGAACGAGAGAGACGGAGAGAGAAAGAGGGAAAATACTGCTATCGCTCGACATCCAAGTCAAAAAGTGGAAAACCAACCCAAGTGTATATCTATAGTCCTAGGTCCTTGCTGCCTGCCTGCCTGCCTCTACATTATGTAGTTCGTTCGTGCTCGTCGTCCTACAGCAACTCAACAAAGTCGAACCCCCCTCTCCATCCATCCAAAAAGTAATACCAAGAGCAATGGGACAGGGCGGGTGAGGTAGGGAGGGAGCGAGCAAGTGAGCGACTTACAGATACGGGAACTAAATCCGAGACCGAGACCGAAACCGAACCCGAAGACTCACTACTCACTCAAACCAACCTCACACAAAACTTTACTTTGTGTGTGTGTGTGTGTACACTTATCTCTCTCTCATACAAAGTAAAAATCGATATTCGGGCATCCTTTTCCTTTCCCTTTCCAAATCCAACAACCTTAATGTATAGCAAAAACCTTTCAAAGTTTGTATATAGATAGAAGCTTTTTACATTGTGAGTGTTCAGCTTATAACAAAAATGTATTTCCTTCCCTTCATTCTTGGCAGTTGGCAGTTTGGCAGTATATACTCCAGCACCTACCCTACATAGATAATTATATCTATCTGTAGTAGTAGTAGTAGTAGCTCTCTTGTACCCTGGCACTGGCACTGGCACTGGGACTGACAGCCATCCCATGTCATGACATGCCATTCCGAGTCAACATGGATCTACTATATTATATTACATGCTTTCGTTTTATTAAATATCTTCAACTTTCAAGGTATTTTTTTTTTCGTCTTCTTCTTCCCTCTTCTTTTTGCAGCATTTCAGAATTCATTCTTCAAGTAAATATTTTCTATGCTATTCCTATTATTGGTGGTGTGTACACCATTAATGCCTTTACTTTATTGCCTTCTTCTGCTATCCAAAACCTTTACGACTGTAAAAGCTGCATTTCGTACATATGGAAAATGCGTCGGGTTCGGGTTCTGGTCTCGGGGTAGTAGTAATGATTTAAAGTAGTGTGCGTGCACCGGCACCGACCCTAACCTTCCAAATTTCAAATGTGTATGCAATATAAAAGTCCCGCCGCCACCGCCGCCGCCGCCGTCGTAACCTTGTGTAATACACAGACACAAGTATTCAAAAATCTACTTTAACTAGTAAAGCCACTCTAGTATTATTGCATATAATTCATAACAAAAGTGCGTACCCCGTGACCTGAGCGAACCCTACTATACATCTGCATACAAATTTCCCACAGTAAAATACAATCCTTTAACAGTATATTCTGAAATCATAACAAGTGATGCCACTATGCTACAACTACAAACAGCCTAGAAATCTCCAAACTTAAAAACATATGGAATACAGATTCTACCCTTTCTAACTGTCTGGGTGCCTGGGAGTAGTGGGAGTTTCGAATTCGAATTACAGAAGCTTTTTGAGCTCTAACTTTTACTTCGAAACAAGAATTTCAAAGATGCGACCGGAACGAGAACAACAACGAAAACGACGGAACTTGTTAGCTCCTTCGACTTCGAAGCACTCAAGATAAAGATGAGGATACGAAGGATGCTGATGTTGACTGAGCCAGGCCAGACCAGAGTCAGAGCAGGCTCGAACAATTTGCCATTATTACAGAATAGGATATATGGCTTCAAAATATAAGCGAAACAATCTCTATAGAAGAAGTAAGAAGGTATATAGCAAGTTTACAAATACTGTACATATAGACAGAGACAGATTATTATAGGCACTACCTGACTCTGACTCATTCTTCTACGAGAGATATTTCTCTCTCTGAAATTCTAAGCACAAACTCAACAAGATTACAAACAACTCTTTTTAACAAGGGCAAGGGCAAAAATTCGTTGATGTGATGTGTGATGTGAGTGCGGGTAACAATGTTACTACGGACTATGGCAGCCTATTTATCTCTATGTAAGTTCCAAGTGGACACTGGTGGATTTATCAGTTCACACATTCTACGATTAAGCACGTCGTATATTAAAACTAATGTAGTTAATGCTACTATACCTATATCTACCTAGGTACCTACGTTGTAGCGCCGTATGCCTATACTATATACCTCCTTAGGCAATTTACGTTATAGGTTTGTGATTCTACTACACGATACGAAAAAGGACGACGACGACACAATGCGACCCAACCAAAAATTTTCCCACAACATTCATCCCTCCAATTCCAATCCCCGTTGGTGAAGATTCATTTTGTCACAAGTCCACTGGACTCCCGTTTGATTTACAACAAAATGATTCTTCACCGAGAAGAAATACTACTAAAACTGCTACTACTACTATGTAGCGTAAAATGCGTAGGTATCTATGTAGAGAATCTGAGTATAGTATTTTCTTCATTTTACGCTCCTCTTGTGAACTTGAACCATTCATAAATAACACGACGACGAGCCACACTGTGACTGTGGCTGTACGTACGCCACAGTATTATCTCACAGAGTGGAGATAAAACCTCTATATAGATATAATATTATGCAAATACATGTATCCTTTTAGAATAGCACACAGGAAATTCAAAACAAAGGAGAAGACAGCCTGCCTAGCATAACGTACTTTGAATTAATGAGAGCATTTTTCATGTAATACCTCGAGGAAAGGAAAGGAAAAGGAAAAACTACAAGTGTGTAAAAATACATAACAAGATCAGAACAGAAACCAGGACCTTAAGAACCTGAGCAACCAACAAGAGACTAAAATCAAGACCTAAGAAATAGAAATCCAAAACCCCTTTTTTCATCTTCCTTTTTTTTAATCCTAACAAAATAATATATTATAACAAGGGTTGGATTGGTTTGAAAGTTACAAATAGGCAGCACCAGCCACCGAATTAAATTACCTACGTATATTATAGACCTGAGTAGAAAAAAACATTTTAAAAGCCTCACCACGGTATGGTGTATAAATGTAGAATGCGAGACTCAAACGTATACCAAGATATTACATTACAAAGAATACTACTTACTTAGATATCTTTTAATAAAACTCGAAATCAATTCTATTTCCTACTAAAACACACCCCCTTCCCTGCTTACTAGTTAGTAAAGGGCCTACGTCCACTTTAACTATAATTTCTCCAGACAAAATCATTCGTAGTTCCTGACATTTCGAAAAATGCTATATTAGCAGCCCAATATGAGCGTAGTACATCAATAACAATTTAAAATCCAATAATAACTATATACCGTCAGCGTACTAGTTAGTTAGTTAGCCCTTTTAAATTACGCTCGCTCTATTTTCACCTACCTACCTACCTACCTACCTACTCATTATTATTTACGGGAGGCTCCTTCTCTTCCTTAAGTTGTAAATCCTATTAAAAAAAAGTGTAAAAATTCCCAGTTTTTTTTTTGTTTTTACTAATAAATTCTGTATAGCTACACATAATATACGAGACGTGAGAGATAATTTGATATCGATTTACTACTTTCTTCTCCCCCTATACTTGTATTTAGCGTACCCCTTCATACATATATAAGTATGTAATTATTACATTTAAACTGGTATGATACAAGTATTTATAGGCTCTATTGCATTACAACCATAGCATATGAAGACAAAGTGTCTAACGTCTAACATAAACTTGGAATTACACACTATAACACAAAATTAGCCCTAACTATATAGCAACTTTCAAAACTACCTACCTAGGTAGGTACATATTATAAACTAAAGAAAATAAGTACACAAGAATGTTCAATAAAAGTAATTTGGTACGAACGGGTAAAAGTATCCTGCATCCATCCATCCATCCGCCAAAACAAAAAATACAGTGAGTACCCTGCCCTGGAAAAATCCATGAAGCCTTGACCTGGGTTAATAATATCCGAGTTTTACCCTCCCTGGTATCCCTGCATGCCTACCATCACATGGCATGGCCTGGGCTAAAAAACACAGCGCACAGGGAACATAGAGAGAGAGACAGAGATAGAAAGAAACCCTGTATTTTTCCATCCCTTATTCAAACGTACGGGGGATACATACAAAAAGAGGGTACGTCAAAGTCGAATTCGACGCCGAAACCGAAGCCGATACCGAAACCGAGCCACAGCCAACAACTAACAGTCAGCCAGAGAGGAAAACCACCCTCGGAAATAAATTTCATTCTGTCTCTTTCATCTCTCTCCATCCTTCCATCCCTCATCTAATATCAATTCCACGAGACTCTTCCAGAATCTACCATTTATGTAGCGTCATTGCATTAAACCCGTGAATGTGGATTACATCATGCAAACACCCCCTGCCCCGGCTCTATGGCTCTTCTTCTGGAAGCAAACCCTTCAATTCAAAGTCTCACAGATAAAAATGTGTAGTAGATATAAATATAATGTGTGCTATACATAGAACTTCCAACAACCCCAATCTCACTCACTCCACTCACTCAGTCAGCATACATATTATACATAGACACAGACAAAAACAGACCTGCTGCATTTACTTTGCCTTTTGTAAACAGTTCACGTCCCCGCGTCTTCTCGACTTCCACTCCGTTCAAACACACACTACTCAGGGATAAAAAAGTTCGGAGCGTAAAGTACAAAAAAAAGTACAGAGTACGGAAAGAAAGAAAGAGTGATACGACGATGGCTGACATATGTGTGTACATATACAGAGCCAAATAAAGCCAAGCCATCTATCTATCAATATATACATAACAAATGGAAGGGATAGGAGGATATGTGTGTAGTATACAGTGTGTAGTAGAATAAATAACAGAAAAATAATGAGAAGACTCTGTGGACTGTAGACACTTGAAAGTATTCCCCGGGAAGAGACTCATGAACATAAAACATGATGATAATAATAAACTAATCGTGGACTCTTATAAATTCGTTCCTGTATTCCTACATCAGGGTCTTAAATGGAACCATGAATAAATACCTACGCCTATGTACATATTTATTATGTATTAAATTCCCAGCTTTAATTTAATACTCTACGTCTTTGGTTTTTCACATCCACTTTACAGATGCGATGTCGATGCCGATGCCATGATGTTACACAGCCGGGTAATATTCTCCACTCTCCAGCCCTCAGAACCTGCCACTTCACACAACTGACTGTGTCCTACACTACCTACTACACTACCAATATCAGTAACAATCAACTAATAGTAATAAAATTTAAATTAAAACCACCATGTCACACACACGTCTTCATAATAATTCTCCCACACTGGACCATCACCATCATCATGCCATTTATTATTAGTATTCATATTCTGACAATATACAGTACAAAAGCAAATTAGAAAAATAAAACTCGAGTCCACACTATAATATACAGTACTATTATTGTATGGAATGAAAATGGAAAATAAATGACCTAGCTCAATAAAAAAAAGGCCATTTATCATCATATTATATCCATTGTATATTATTATGTACCTACTGTATCCTTTTACTGGGGCTGGAAATGTTGAGAGGGGAAAAGAGAAGGAACTGCTTTTTTTTCAAAACGGAAAGCATTACGAAAATTGGTAGTGCAAAAGGAACTAAGATAATGAGGCTATTGATAAAATAATAAGGAAAACTGAATATAAACTTTGACCATTTAAAATTCTAAAATCTAAAAGCAACGCCAAATGAAGTGATTGCTTTTTATATGGTAGCTTCCTATAGGCAAAATTGAGCGTTTCAATAGTATTTGCTTCAAAAACAAAAACGTAGAAACTACAACCTTTCTCGTAAATTATACATAATATTATTAACAAAAAAGGGCTTACTTAAATATATTTTAAAATTGAGAAAAAAAAGATTGTGAGCGTGCGTGGTGTGAGAAGACATCAAAATAATCTCCCTACAATAAAATTATTATTTTTATAATCAGAATCAGGTTTTCAAAAGTGGGTGAAAGCGAGACCGAGACGGAGAGACCAAATTAAAACTCACACTGAACATCATCATTCTTTCATGCCTTTTGCCCCCACAAAGACATATTTAAAAGCAAATCCCCACTGGAATACTTTGACTACTGACTGACTAGTTAGAGAGAGAGAGTAAAATAAATACCCTCTCTCTCTCTCTCTCTCACTCTCACCTCATTTCAATTTAACATATATTTTTCTTAAATTATTTCTAACATTACTATGCACTTATGCATTATGCAATTTCTACCCTCAATCCTCCTCGCACGAAGAACTGGACAATGTAAAAAGTACTACGACTCCTGTGTGTAGTCGTCAGTTCTTTGGAAAAGTCAAACTCACAAGTTGTTTTTCTCCTTGTTTGTTTCTTATCCAGAATCCAGTCCAGAATCCAACCAGACCATTTTATAAGACGTTTGAACGACTACGACTACGTTATATGCATTATGCATAATATATACCTATGCGCCAAGGTGAGGGGGAGAAGTTTAAGAAAAAACTTTTGTTCTGTCAACCAAAACATAAAATTTCAACAACAAATACGCATATATGTACCTTTCAATTTCCTATGTGCATTAATGTATGGCAATAAAAACTATACAAATACAGTACAGTACGTATTACTACATGCCTTATAGCCTTTCAGCTTCATCAGACCATTTTTTAAGTCAAGCCAAAAACCACACGTTGACCACGGCACACATTATTTCCAAATCAAAACCATCTATCAGCAATTTACTCTCAACACACAAATATTTTTCTAATATTATAAATTTACTTTTGAACGCTTTGTAACGGGCAAATCCTTCTATCTACTATTTACGTTCCCCCATCCATAGTTCTAAAGGAAAGGATATACCTACCTACCTTTATTCGGTAGCGGGTCGGTACATATTTTGTTGGTTAAAAAAAGAAAGGAGAATTCAGGTACGCATAATAAAAGAGTAGCAACACTACCAGACGAAAACGAAGACGAAGACGAACGACGACAAACAAGGGCTACGGGAAGGTTCCCTACAAGTTCCAGTTTTTACACGCACATACGCACACACAAACACACACACGCATATTTTATTTCCCTTGTTCTCGTTCTCCCTCAGAGAGCACTGTGACGACTGTGAAACAAGTACCAACTATAGGGCCAAAGAAATAACTAAGAACGAGAACCAGAATCAGAATGAGACGAGCAAAACCTGAGCCATAAAGAAAAGGAGAGAGACAGCCAGAGCCTCAAGAAAAGATGAGTGTCAGGAGAGAATATATAATGTATGCTTAATGGAATTCAGATCCAGTCTTCTATACACCATCCACCACGATCCCTTCATCTTCATATATATGATGATGATCATGATCATGACTTTTTATGGATGGAAGCAATTGAAACGAAGCAAGACGAACAAGTATGTAAAGGGTCTCGAAAGTCTGACTTAAGAAAGACCCAACCAAGACACACAGAGCAGTGTGCTAGTGGAGAAATTTTGAACAAAGACTCGTTCCTCGCACTGTTTCTTGTTATAGAGAAGAAGAAGAAGAAGAAGAAGACCTTGAAGTACCTCTAGATAACCTACATCCATACAAAGTCACTACAACACTTCTCTTTATTCATTATGCATACATTAGAATCTCCTCACGTACGCACACACACACACACACACACACACAAACATAGAGTGAGTCTCTCCAGTCTTCAGAGAATCACATACCGATCCTCACAAATATGTACCTGAATAGGTAGGAAGGTATTTTGTATTTTTTTTTCTATTTATTTTTTTTAAAAACCACCAAGAATATATAAGCACCTCATTTGGTTTTGTAAGCTTTCTAATGTCTTTCTACCCTCAATGCTACTTAGCCCGTAGAGTCCGTAGCTTTCTTCACATACTATAAAATACATCTAGTCTTTTAGTTCCAGTATATTGGTAACTTTTTTAACGTGTATTTTAACTTTTAAGCATAGGTTAGGTACATATGTGCACGTAGGCAACAAAGACAAAACCATACCTTTTTTATACCGTAGGTACCTACATTGAAATATTGAAGTTTGTAGGGACGCTTAAGAGGCGCGTACCTAGGTATGTTATTACATAATATGTCATGTGACGTCATTTTCTGTTGATTCGAAATGTCCCTTTGTTTCAGAATTAACTCCAATTATTTTTAAAAAATTGTATTTATAATAAAACTTTGTATCGTTTGTGAAGAACCAAAATGACCCATATCCAATTTGAGCTAGAATAAAAATGAGCTAGGTCCTGAAACAAATTGAGAAATATGAGTAAAATGTTAATTAAGAGTTTTTGAAAATCGTAAAATGTTCTATTTACATGTTTTTGAAAACTGCAAAATGTTTGATTTACATGTTTTTGAAAATTGTAAAATGTTGTATTTACAAGCTTTTGAAAAACTGCAAAATGTTTGATTTACATGTTTTTGAAAAGTGTAAAATGTTCTATTAACATATTTTTGAAAAGTTCTATTTAAATGCATTTAAGACATATTTCAATATTTTTGTAGATAGTGGAAACTGTTTTTAGCTACAAATGGATATGGGTCATTTGGGTTCTTCACAGACGATTTAAAAAAATAAAATTTCTAATGTGACTGCACTCAAAAAACAAGCTGGTAAAATAAAGTTCCATAAAGTACATAAAATAAAAATAAACTGACTAAAAATAAATCATTATCAGCATCAAATCAATGCAGAGTTAATTATATTAAAGTATCAAGCACATGTTATTATGTTCATTAGTCCATTCAAACTGATAGATATTTACTCATATACCGTACGCTGTAACAAACATGTCCATTTATAAAAAATTCGAGAGTCTCTTCCATGTGAGTGTACGTCATACGTGACTTTTAGTCCTATCCGATATAATAAGTAACAAAACAACAACGAACAACTCCGATACTGTGATTTGTGATGCGCATTGAAATGACAAACACTAAAAAGCTCAAAATGTCAAGGTTGTTGTAGCTGATGTGTACTGTGTACCCAATGAAAATAAAAGGCACAAGTCAAATATGTATCATTGGAATAACCCAAAAATAATAGAAATGAAATATAAATCATAAATCAAAAAATACACATTGCTTTCTTGAGCAGTAAAGTAGCAGGAGCATAGCGGGGAAATCACTCTAAAAGGCATGGAAAATATTTACAGAGTGTAATTTCATATCTGTCCGACACCGAAAACGACGGCTACTGTACATTTAAAACATAATAATAGTAATACAGTGGACACGTCAACACAAAATCTTCAGATTGACAACACGCTGATGACAACTGGCACTGGTAACGTTAACTTTTGATCTATCATCATGGCAATATATGGCGTCTTTATTTTATCTGTAAACAATTATCGCTATCTCCAAACTACAAGAGCCTATACCGCCTGCCTACGACATTTAGTAGAAGTTGTAGAAATGGTACATTGTCATATAATATAATCATAAAACAAACCTTTTAGCATTGCCTATCTTATCTTCGAAGTTAAATTGTGATTATTCGATTTCGGTAGAATTCAATCGAATTTTGGAAAAATCCGGTATCTACTGATAACAAACTACTACATCACTTCTTGTTCCTAGTTATCAAGTTGTGAAAGGAAACAGCGATACAAAAAATTATGCTATTAATTACTTACGAAAATGTATGTTTTTTTTTTAATTTCAAAAAATTTCAATTTATTTGAGTAGGACTTGTTAAAACCCCTCAAATTAAATCACAACCAGAACTAGCATTGGTACTGACAATGAGAAGTTGAGATTTTACAACACGTTTTAAACTTTAACTTTTTAAAACGGCTCTGATGGAAAAATTATAATGAATATTGGAATTGGGCAATAACGTAAAAAATTCTAGAAATGAAAATTTACTCAAGTGTGCCACTGTTTACATTAAGTGTTTAAATCTTTTTTGTATGTAGAGCAAATAATAAGGAAGTGTAGTGAGGCACTGTACAAATTTGATTGAAGTATAGTCTTAAGTCCTTACAGTAAAATGTCAACAATATTATGGTTTCTTGTCTTGTATTTAGTATTCCATTAGGTTTGTTGTCCCAATACAAGATCAAAACAAAGTTAGAACACCAACCAACTATAGCTGAAGGCAAGCAAGGTATGAGTCATCTAGGTAGGTAGGTACATGGATACTTTGATCTGACATTTGATCTTTCATTCAGATCAGATACGCACCACGAAAATATTTTCTTCATTTTTTACTACACACAAATAATACACAGTATGTATATAGAACTGCTTACTTGTTAGTATTACTACTAGTGCTACTACTAGTCAACCTAAATTCTGTCAAATTTATAAATTGAAAAAGATGTAGATTTGCGTACGATTTTTCACTGGATTGTAAACACCATTATAGAGGTATAAAATTTAAAAAACCATTATTTTGAGGCCATACATTTTAATTAGACTTTTGATGTCAAATTCAGTGCACAATACATTACCGTTTTTCCATTTATAAAGCACTATTACGTACTACTCACTTCAAAGACATTCCAGCCAGTGCCATGCAGCATAGTTGAGAATTAAATTGTATGAGTAAATCTATCTCTGTATTTTTCCATCTTACAAAAATAGAACGCAAAGCCTGAATATCCAACAAAAACACACTATAAAGCTTACAAGATTATATTATGCGCTTAATTTTAAAAATAGTTTTCCGAAAAGTGGTTACATTTTTTTAAAATAATTTTTTTTTGAAAAGTGGCCAGTAAAATCTAAAGATGCCATTTAAGTTTGATGCTTTTTACGATTTTCTCAAGTAACTACCATTCTAATCGAAGTGGAACGATAAACCCAACCAAAAGCAAAAGCCAAGGAGTCAACATATTTATTACAAAACAGGAGAGCATTGAAAATATTATCAAAAATCTGACAATCTTTGAACCTGACCTGGCCTGGAAGCTATATAAGCTGCTGGAGCTCAATTTTGATCTGGAACTGGAAAGTTTTTTCTATATCTCTTTTTTTATGAAAGACCACAACGAAAATGTAAGACCCCTACGCACCTATATAACAGATACAAACATTTATTTTTTATATCTACTACACAGAACACTATGTAAGGTAGGTACCTAACAGATCCACGTCGTTCAAAAGTTCAGAGGGGGGTTCCACATTTTCAATTTTTGCTAAAGGCAGAGCCAAAGCCAAAGCCGAAACCGAGGCAGAAGATATCAAATAACGTCATATCTATATAATTTTGACCTGAACTGAACAGAGTGAACTTTTAAGATTTAAGTACAAAACAACAACATAATACATACAGCAGCAACAGCAACATCCCTACCCGAACCTCGAGCTCCAGCTATAAAAGATACTATATACAAAAGTTCAAATCTTGAAAATGTAAGAAGAAATATCAGATCGAATATAGTATAGGGTATAGCCCTTAGCTAGGCACATACCTAATAACTAAGACTCTGGCCAGGTCCAGCTTATTGTGTTGTGTATTATTACGTATATCTAAAAGGCCGGGCCAGAAGGGTCAGGGCAATGACTACTACTACTACCGACTACCACCACTACACCACACTGAAATCATTACACATATAACGAAGGTATACGAAGGGCCATTCTAAATAACTATACAGGATAGTAGAAAACATCTCCAAAGAATAATAATAATTGAGTGGTAGTAGTAGTTTTTGGATGAACATGAACATGGACGGACGGACGTGTGGACCTTTAAAAATAAAAACACTTGTCCGTTATTTTCTCCACCCCGTCTTTTTTCTTAAATAGGTCGTCGCTTCCCTTCAGCTTCTCACTCTTCAGGAGTTCGTTCACTGCCGTCCTCGCCCTGCTTCTGACACTGATTCAGGTTGAAGATGCTGGTGCTGGAATTACTGGATTTTCCCATACAAAATCTTCAAGTTTTTTACCAAGATCAGGCCAAGACAAAAACAGAGAAAATCAGGAAGGGAGGGAGGCAGGCAGTACATAGAAATACTTCATGGATTCTACACAGAATCGACATGGACAGCAACAGGGTGGGGTAGTAGTTGTTCCCAAAAAGCAAGACTCCACACACAAAAAATAACACAGATCCTAAAAATTCCCATTTCTCCAGGCCCAGGACAAAATACTTATCTAATGATCGGTAATATCATAGAGAAAATCACGCCTCTAATTGAAGCTTACCATTCGATTTCCATTTACAATTACGATTATAATACACACTTACATAGCGATTTCAAACTATTAGTAGAACACACTCGTACTACGTAAGTACCTTCTAAAAAAGTCATGCCTACGTACCAACACCAACATATACAGAATTTAATTTTCTATGAATTCGTAGAACCAGAACCAGAGAGATGTTATTTTTTTTAGTTTAAGTTAAAACAAAAATATAAACTACAGTATATACACACACACAGCAACGCAGAAATCCGAGATACTTCACAACATTTAAATTCAATTCAAACATTAAATCTTCTACGAAAACGAAATATATATAAGCAAGCCCATGTATCAACATACACGTTAAAAAAATGATGCGCTCTCATAATAAAAAAACTCTCTAGCCTCTGGACTTTGGAAAAGTACTGAATGACTAATACATATAATACTGTAATGTAATCTTTCATAATATTATATTCCTAGTAGTGAAGTGAAACTGAGTTCGAATTTACGAGCCTGTCTTCCTGTCATCCATCTCGACGACCAGGCAAATGTATGCATAAAAGAAAGAAAGAAAGCGACGAATGCATCTCGATCTCGATCCACCCCAGCCCAAGACCAGGACCAGCTCGAAATCTACCTACGCACAACACAACATCCCTTACAATTTCTAATCCAGAGACACACAGAACTTCCCACCCTCACTTTTTTCTGCGTGTGTGTGTACCGCCATTCCTGAACCAATCCGAAGTTTCTACGTAACAGTATAATATGAAAATAGTAAACCTACTCCCTATACAGTCCATGCATACATTATACGAAATTATATGATTTCTCTCCCCCTCCAACAAAATTCGAATTCGACATCCACATCGGGCTCGACATCAACATAGAGATTATTCCAGATAGAGATAATCATATATTACTAGATGCTAACCATGCATAATACATATTATACTCTTTCAAACTATGAACGACCTATGGCACTCTGGAAACATTGGAAAGGCTTGCTTCCCTTCCCTTTGCCAGAACCTTCCAAAGCTCTCTCGACTTTTAACGATCTAACTTTGTACATTATACACATTGTAGCTGGAGTACATATTAGTAGGTACTGCAGTAGTAGTAGGTAGGTAGGTGGGTAGGTACTTCTTCGTGTTTAGAGATTGTATTTTTGAACATATTTGTAGGGAGGGTTCTCTTCTGTGGCTGTTGGTCTCGTTCCGAAATACGAATACGAGGGATGCAAAACGCTACCACTACCTACGCAATATAGACGTACTTAAGTCACTACGCAACTACTGGAACTGCAGCTCCTGGCATCGGCATCGGCACCGGCAACGGCACCGGCAACAGAAACCATCCCATTGCAGCACTTATATTACACACACTTAAGTAGCTGCTGCCTGCCGGCATCTAAAAATCCTTCCCGGCCTACAAGATGCTTTCGAAGAAACGAAAATAAAAATATAAAATCCGCTGCTGCCATGACTATGCCTCTTGAATTGAAAGCCTGCCTTCTTCTCCCTAGTCACTTTTAACAATAATACGAGCACTTTGTGCGCCTACTTAATTATGCAGGGGTTGAGCTCGTAGCTCGTACCTCTATCCTTTCCTTGATAGTATTATTACCAGAATATTTGGTATAGCTATATAATACATGCTTTAACTCTGGCGATCTCTAAATAGTGTAGCGATAAGAAATACAATTTCCAGTTTTAGTAATACATCCTCAGCTTTTAAAGCTGTAGCGAGCTACCCTACCAATATATAACCAAAAGTACAAAGCTACTAGAACACAACTCGGCCTGCCTAAAGTCCTGGTCCTGACTTTGAATTCGAATTATGTAGAATCCGACTTTCTTGAGGGTTCGCTCCGTTCTCGGTCTCGGTCTCGGTTCCGCTCGGTGGTTTAGTTTTGTAGTAGTAGTAGTAGTAGTATACCTCAACTAATCCAATTTCAAATACAATATAAGATGAAGCCTAGAATTAAAAATACAACAGAGCAGTGTACCTACAAGGATTTGGTGCTGGTGAGGGTGCAGTGCACCGCACTGCATTCAAATATCTTTTTAATTTCAAATGGAGACAGAGAGAAAGAACTTTGCTTGGAGCTATCAAGTATATCAGTACTATGTTAAAGAAAAAGAAACCCTTTTGTACAGAAAAAAAAAACCTCAGGTGGAGTATTTAGTCAAAGTCAAATTGCATCATGTGGTGCATATAATTATTATATGGGGGTAAAAGAGGTCCGCGTCCATCCAATGACGATGGTCTACTTACAATCTACATATATATCAAGTAATTACATATAAACAATTATGCAACAGAAATAGAACTAACTTGTAAGAAAGATTCTTACCACAGACAGGTGACATATTAAGAAAAGGAAACCTGGGAAGTGCCTACCTCCCTAGTCCCTAAGTATCTACCCACATATTATTACTGAAGAAAAAAAGTTCCCCTTTCAAATATACTTGAGCTGGTTTCAAGCATGGTCGCCTAAATAAACTAACTTTAAAAAAAAATAGAGATTTTACAAAGGATAAGAATACAAATAAATGTACACAAACCGAAACCATGTTCATTTTTTAAATGTTCGAAAAAAGCATTTTTTATCTAGATTTCAGAGACTTATTTAAAGATCAGCCAGTGCCAGTGCCAGTACTTTCCCAATTACTTGTCGTTAGTAATCAACATTTTGTGAAGACTGCGGATTTGGTGGTAAATTTCAAATTTAAACTATTGTACATATACAGACACAGATTTAAGGCGTAGAATCTGAGTGAAACTTAGGTAGGGCTTACTATTAGAGGGAAGCAAGGACTAAGGACTTAGGTACCATTTACCATTACTGTTAAGTGACACAATGGTGCCTGTTTTATTACAAATCTCAAGTGTGCTCTCATATTATATAGTCATGACTTAAGGACTTAAAGCTCGTAAGTTTGAAGGTACTAACACACACAGAGAATACCAGATTGTAGTCGTAGTCGTCAATTTTATATATATACGAAAATCGCAGTACAAGAACAAAAACAAGACAGTGAAGCTCTTAAGACTCTTCTTACTTCTTAATAGCGTTCAAGCAATAGTAAGCAAACTGAGCCAGCTAAACAGTGACTGGCTGACTGAGCAAGTTAGACCTGGAATTGAAATTTTGTAATTTAATCATACATACCTACATACACGATGTACACATGAGGCCTGGAAGGAGAACTTTTGGAACTGTAGTAATCGTAATCTGTAATGTATTGCATACTGCATTCCATTTAATCCCATTATGGCATATGGGGAAGAAGTCGAAGAAGGGACAACCCGAGCGAGTCCATGTTAAAAATTCTAATCGTATCGTAAAAGGCAAGAGCCAGGGCAGAGTCAGTACAAAACAGTAAAATGTAAATCCGAGAAAAAAATACTCAAGTGTGGGTAGGTGGGTACATGTAAACATATACATTACATCATAAAATATATATTATTTAAATATAATTACATGAATATCTCCATATGTATCCATCCGAAAAGTACGTCAATATAATGTGTACATTTTTTTATAAATACATACCACTCAAGATTACCATCACTTATAGATAATCATATAATTTAATTCTGAATATTATGACTACGTAGAATTTGATTTTCGATTTCAAATTTGATTTCCACCCGAGTCAGTTGGCCCGGCCCAGCTCCCTATTGCCTTAAAATCCAGGGATGCTGATACCAACCATATTAGTCAATATAATGTATATGCTTGCCCCTTGAATTTTCTTTTGATCAATAAATCAAAATTGGGAACATCAAAACCAAATATCAAAATTTAAAATTGAAACTCAGCATAATTTTCCTCTGCACTCGGTCGCTTGTGATTTGTGATTGCCCCATAAATAAATGACAGTTGGTAATTTGTAGGTAAGATTTAAGTGCTTTGAATGCCGCCAGAACAGAAAACAATATATAGCATCCAAGAAAAATAAATTACTCTGCACGTAATTATTTTAATTTTGTATTTTGATTCGACTACCTACTATACTATAATCATATCTGTATCGTATGGGTTGATACTTGCATTCGGCGGGAAAAAAGTGAGAGTTACAAAATCAGAGCTTCATGGTTTAAAAACAAAAACAATATCAAAGCCATTCTCTGTGACGGTAAAATGTGTCCTCCTCATCGTGCACGTAATCTTAATTGGTTTTTGTTTCAATCAATTCTTGAAAACAATAATAATTCCTATGAAACGTATCACACGTCATCCTCTCGTCTTTATATTTATTCAATGGATGCCAATACTACTGCTGATGTGTACTAAAACACATGTACTATATGTACCTACCCTATCTACTATCTACCTACACTACCACCAGTACCAATGATACTCCCAACCCCAACAAATCACAAACCAACAAGTACCTACATTAGAATCAGAATCAGAGGACAAAGTGAACGTGACAGTGACACTAATACCGATCATGATATTGACGTGCTCTGAAAAAAATCTTAAAACTGACAGAGTCAATAAGTCAAACTTACACATGCCATAAATATAAATTAATGGCAACACACTCCGTACACACCGCACCAAGAAAAAAAATAAAACGAGTTTTAACTGCTTCTGTTTTTCATTGGCCTACAATAATTATTATAATTCCATAAACAAAATCATACAAAATATAATAATCATAGGAATATTATATATCACGTATCGTACACAGTATTCATGTGACATTTCTAAAAGAAAAAAAAAAAAAAACTACACTACATTGAATTCGAAATTTTGAGTCTTACTAAAAGTTACTTAAGACAGCTCATGGCGCTAGTCACCAACAAACTAAATAGTCAGTGAGAGGGATGAGATGGCGTGCAATTAATTTGCGATGTTGAGGTACAGACTGACTGACCAACTCTAGATACGACAGGTAAGTTCATTATTAGCAACGTATGACCATAGTACACATACGACATCCTTGAAGAAATATTTATAGAATGTAGTAAAACGCACTAACATGATAAATACCTAATAAACACGCTAAAACTAATTGTAATATGTATTAAGCTAATTAGTAATTACATTTACCCCCATGAATGAACACTGTCAATGACAATAGTCATTATTAAAAATCACACGTCAAAAACCAATATAGATTTTCACTAGTTTCAGAGAGCTACTCTAACAAAACACGCTAAAGATCGATCAATATCTTAATATCAGTTCCAGGCAAGAAGCAACAAAGTGTATTTTTAAGGACGCTCTGCACCTCTACGACCGCGCAATAAAACAAACAAGTGAGTTAACAAGTTAAACAATAACACGCTTAAACTAACCTGCCTTCTATATTCTATTCTATATATGCAATTTTAATTTACCAAATACTACTACTAATATTGTCCATGTCGATGTCGAAATACAAAGTGTGCAAATACTATTTTTTTCGCTGGATAAACTTCAATTCGAATTTTTCTGCTTCTTACAAAAACATGTATAACATT
This sequence comes from Dicyrtomina minuta, assembly GCA_949802685.1. NCBI lineage: Eukaryota > Metazoa > Arthropoda > Collembola > Symphypleona > Dicyrtomidae > Dicyrtomina > Dicyrtomina minuta. The sequence goes on along the minus strand of OX461808.1, from coordinate 122,939,918 downwards.
TCATTCATTCTCGTTCTAGATTCTATCTCTCGATTTTTTCATGATGAATATTTTGCCAGCCAGCCAGAATAAAGTTGACAAGGAACGAAAACAAGTTTGCACTTTGCAATTTTTATAGAGATAGCAGCTAACACACAGGGATTCTAAATGTAACTGGTTGCTTCAAAACAACAGCACAACAAGCAACAACGTTGTCTTCTAACTTTGTTATATACTTTATCAGTTTCATTTATTTTCAAATTAATACTTAATGAGCTACGATACATACACTGCCAATAGTCAATAGTCAATAGGTACTACAGTAACAGTATTAAATACACAATTGCGTCATCACTAGCATGCTACCATATAGTTAGTGTTGTTATTGTAGGTAGGTAAATCAACCGCCGTCGTCATGCTTTTGAGCTCTGTCGACTGTAAATTGTAAATCGCAATAAATCCATAATATTATTATTATCTCGTAATAGTATCATAATCAATATCAAGGGAAAACACATTCCAACGAACGGTAAATAGTATAGTGGTAATGATGCTCACACTGCACTCGCACTACTACTACTACTGGAGTGGAGTGGTATGGCACGGTGACATGGAAATGAAAGCAAAGGGCATTTATGAAAGTCAAAGTTAAATGAGAATAATATCAGTAGTACTCGACTTACTTAAAGTTGTTAGTTTGTATATTTTTTTTGAAGACAAAATATTCCAATAAAGAGCGAAGCAAAACACATGCACCTAGAGGTGGAGGTATTAAAGCAACATTAACATGATGAAATATACCATTTTGTTGTAGAATTGAAACTAAATACAGAGAAGCTAAATGAAAGAACAAAGAATAACCTTCCCAATATCACACAACCACTTCAGCAACTTCAGCTTATTTCTTATGCCATGCCACAGAGTATCACATTTCTATTATTTTTCTTCTTCTTCCCTATATCATATCTGACTGAGGCATGATAATTAATTACTGATACTAGAGAAAAAAGACGAAAATGTGATATGATACGATACCTACGTCTGCCACTTTAAAAACAGTCAGTGTACAAAACAAAAACAAAGGCTTAGCTCTATAATCCCAATACGTACTTCCTAAACTATAATAGCTCGAGATGGTATATAGAATTAGTAAAATATTTAAGCAGTAGGCAGTAGTCTTTAAGTTCAAGTCTATTATGTAAAGACTATTTGAGATAGAGAGAAATATTTAAAGCGTGTAAACATCTCAATCTAAATCATTGTACATAGTAGAACAGCCGGCAAATTTAATCACATCGTACGAGGTATTATTATACAGTGGGTAGATTAAAGTTAGCCAGAGCCAGAGCCAGAGCCAGCAGAGGTGACATTTGACATTTCGAAACTTTTCCCTGTTCCTGCATTTATAATAACGCACTTACTATATGGCTTATCCAGAAGAAGGGAGAGAGACAACTTCAAACCACATTCATAGGCCACAGGTATTATTATTTTAACTTATTAGCATTCTAAATTCAAGATTCAAATCCATGGCCAAGTACTAAAGGTACATATTTCAACAGTAGACAGTGGGTATAGGTAGAAATCTAAAATGGAAATTCATTTTCGGTTTCGGTTTTATGTCCACAACCATATTGCAAACAAACCCCTACGAAAGCAAAGGGCCCTCTACTCTCTTACCTACCATATTCAACAAGGCAAGAGCCAATAAAGGTGTACGCTCATATCTTTACACTTTACATTTAAAAAGAAACCAGATATTTGCGTGTAGCACTATTTATAGTATATCTGGATAGACATTATTTCCCCTTCCTTTCAAATCGTCAAACTAACTCCATGCCCAGGTCCCAGGTCCAGACTACAAACCGAAGAACTATTTTCAAATAACGAAATACATAATACACAACAGACAACAGACGAGCCAGCACCAACAAACCAACCAGGCAGAACCAGAACCAGAACCAGCACTCGTCTCCATCATTTTCACAGTACGCATTATATTATGAAAACGAAAATAAACTGTGTAATAACTGTAAGCTATATACAAATCTTCACAGTATTAAATCTAAAGGAAGCATGTATTCTAATTTATTGTAGGTATGTTACTCTGAACTACCTTGCTTTAAAACTCCATATTCACTATATATCTGTCGACAAGAACCTCAGGACCAGGACCACACGGCAAGTGGAACTTCTTTCTTACTAGTTAGTCCCCTCTCGCATTTAACCATAACTATAATCATAAGGCAACCGCATAAAATACATTAGTTAATGTTCACATGTTATTTTCAATTCAACTCCTCCATTTCAGTTTTCATTTCATCTCCATTGCTGGATTTTTTTAAATAGTCGTCCCCATTATCTGTGCATATTTACATAACTATTTTAAACGCACTGCAAGGCACTATCCCACTAGACCAATACCAATATTACCCTGTCAATCCTATCTTCATCTCAAAAGCATTATGGGAATGGGAAGTATATATATGGGGTCTGGCATCACACAAGAAATAATTTTTTTCAAGATTACCAACCCTCCTCCCCCTCGTACTCGCTGGCAATGACATTGAGGACTCATCCCGATTTATTATGTGAGGTATTTTTAAAATTTTGTTCGAAGTGGTGTACAGATACTGTACACCTAACAAAAAACCGAAACCAAAAAATAGATTTCAATAATTATACAGATAATTGATAATACACAAAAACTTTCATGCCAGTCGGCAGCCATCGTCGTCGGAGTGATCGCAGCTTTTATATTCTGAAGAACTGAAATTTTGTACAAACTCAGCAGAGTTTGACACATCAGAGATGACTGTCAAGCAGTTTGACTTTTATAGTAACGACTATTTTAAATGCCTGTAGGTATTCAAAATGCTGTAGGTTTCGATTAGCTACCACTTAAAATGTGTAAAATTAAATTTAAGAATTTGAAATTGGAATTCCTGGCATGTAATTTAGTATATAATTACAAGTATTTAACAACTTGAATACCTATGCAATTTTAAATTGCTCTCATATTTGTATAATGGCAGATGTAGATTAAAGCGTAGATTGTTGATGCTAAATATTCAAATTATTCAAGGATAAAAAATAGATAGCAACATAAGTAACATATATTATTCTTATTTTTTCAAGATGTATGATTACAAATGTAAATACCTATCTAAATATTATTAACGACCAAGATCCTTTTATGGTAAGTGGAAGCTGAGGTTCCAACTGCTCACTGGATAATTGAGAAAGTCTAATAATAAATATCTACACAACATTCCTATATTTATATTGTTCTGGGAGTAAATTGCTTATTCGTCTTATAGTTAGTTAGTTGGGTTCGATATTTGGTAGTTTGCTTTTTATTCACTTGGCATGGTACTGCTTAGGCATGCAGTACTGCAGGATCAACTTTTTTTATCCGTAAAGACAATGTCTTGTGCTAACTAGGGGTGCAAATATAGACTGGAACCTAAAGGCAAGAGAGCGAGAGAGCTTCAAAATGCAAAGGTCTTCAATCATCTATTCATATGGCCCTTCCCTTCACGATAATTACAAACATTCCGGAACAAATTCACACAGCAAAGTAATGCCCACATCGAAACTTAACGCATACTCAGCAGTTTTCTTCCATCTCATCACGCCATTGCAGTAGCGTATATCTGTAGTAATCTGACTCTAAAAGCATGCCTGGCCTGAGTTTACACACATCACACCACAACAACATTAAAATCTGAACGTGATTCTGCCTCCTTTACGATTGCTGAACCGATTACGATTGAAAACTAAACTCGAAAAATATTGGAGGCCTGAACCCTGACATTCAGTCAGAACGAGAACTATCACCATCACTAGAAAAAACGATGAAGAAAAATTTATGCATGACATTCAAAATTCTAGTAATCGCAATTTCAATGCGTAGTTTACTACAACGTGCCGATGCCGATGCTGATGCGGATGTAGGTGCTAATAATTATGGTTCCTTTTTACGATGGATTTATCTCCGGAACGTGAACGTCTTCATTCGTGATGAATTTCAGGTCCAATTTTAAAATAGCAAAATTTGTAAAACTACAAACTACAATCAATCATTTCATCAGGCCAGGAGCCAGACATCGCAACAATCAGTATATAAATATAATCAGCACAAAAGTCATGATGCCTCAAAGCCCTAGTTCGAAGAAATCTTGGATTGGAATAATCGCAATTCAGAGAAAAAAATAGTCTTTCAGCCAACCATTGACCATAGCCGGAGATATTATCTATATCAGTAAAGATACACTATTTCTATACTAATATAAATAGATGTTATTTTGTTTTTCTGTACATACAACATAGAACACTGTCATTATTATCAGCAATGACGATGTTTTCGGTTTCAGTGCTTCAGTGATTCACGTTTGACATTGTACATCTTTGCATTCGAATTTAAAATTAACCTCATTTTTTTCACACAAAACCAAGTTACGTATGTACACCATAGGCAAAACGAGATCAAAGCGTGCTCACCAGTACCAGTACCAGCACAAAAGGCTGAATGCTGACACGTAGACTTTAAACTGACTAGTGAGCAACAAAATGTACACACAAGGAAAAAAAATGATAGCAAAACCTATACACAACTAGTAAGTTGACATAATCAATTGTCAATAGTTGACTCAAAAGATTAAAACTGAAAACACTGAACGCGATGCCACCGACAAGAAAAACAAATGGAACAAAATCTTAAAACGCAAATAATAATCGCCAGTTTTTTTAAACTTTATAGTCCACTCTGTAAGGCAGCGAGTTGACCAGGGTGCTAACTTACTGATCACCAATTGACACCTACTATTAATCTTAAAGTAAATTAGCCAAGTAACGCTACAGACAAACTTGAATTGCATTGAATATAGTTCTACAAAATAATTCATATTATTCCAATATTAAACTTCTTCATTTAATTATCTTGGCATATTATGTGAGCCCCTATTTCTTTAACATACTCAAAAATAGATAATACTCTAAAATATAAAACATGCATAGTAGCTGCATGAAAGCTAATAACAAGATATATAACCGCACTGCTCCTGATATGAATTATACAGGGATTTAATTGTGTACATAATGTAAATCATTCCAGAAAAATAAGAACTTGAACAAAAACTGAGAAAAATGCGTGTTTAACAAGGTAGTAAGTCACGATAATGGTAATACTACCGATTAACGATCATATATTTTACATGGCAATGATAATGCAACGTCTTGTTATTCTCTTGTAAATGTCCGACAATCTATACTTGAAGGAACCTATCCCTGGAACCTACCTACCTACCTAGGTACTTGCTAGTTAGATATATGTTTTTCAAGTTCACAGTCAACAGTGTGTAACTTGGAAAACCTTGAAAAGACAAAATGTAAAGTCAGAAAATAGAAAATACCGAGTACCTATATACCTCTTTTATACACTAGAGCTTAAACAAATATGGCGATATGGACATGGAATTTGATACAGGCAAGTGATAACTGATATCTCTCTGGATCCAATTTTTCAAATACCCGACAGCGATAACACAACGAAACGGCGAGGGCGAGGAGTTAACACTCTCTATAATATTATTTTTATCCCTGTCTACAGTTGACGGTCCGTTGGGTCTACATACAAATCTCCAGTCAGTCTACGCGCTATATATGCAATCTCACTTCAGAACCACAGTCTAGAAGTGTGCGTAAACAAACAAACACAATGAGAATGAAAAATACAAATCAATTAAAAATATTCACACACAAAAGAGACACTATAAGAAATCGCTGTTATTATTACGTCGTTAAAGTAAGCATTTGGAAGTCTATACACACCCGGCATCAGTAATGTACCGTACCGTCACCGTCGTACTGTAAGCCGGCAACCGGCAATTTATTACCACTTATGTCAGTGAATATCCAAAAAAGATGCCGAATCGAACTGAATTTCAATTAAAATATGTCTGTAATTAAATATATCCCTTCTTATAGTGCAACCTTAAAATTAATGAAGGAGAGATTTTTAATGAGTGAATGGAACTGATTTACAACTTAATTATGACTGATGCATTGTCCATTCAAGAAAAATCGTTAAGAAAAAAAACTGAATTTGTTTCTGTACCTTGATATGGTAGGAATTCAGCTTGTGACGAGGCAAAGCATTGAAGGAGCTAAAGTCCGCTCGACGACTAAACAGTCCACTCGAGCTGTGCCTGCAATTACAAGTCAGGCGTAAGAGTATGCTTAATATCCAATCATGATTAGGTAGAATAGTTAAGCAGAGAGATGTTAATTTCGTTCCCTAATTTGATAATAATTTACAGGACCAACACCAACAAAACAATGCCGACGAAAATAACATTTTGAACTATAATTATTATATTATGAAACTGCTGCATTTTAATGAAGATTTTCAAGCCCACGTCAAAAATATTAATTTAATTCAAGATGCTATTAAAACTAAAAGTAATTAAATTTGTACACACCGAGTTCTCTCCTGGATCTCGTACAGGCCAAACATATCCGAAACCTTGGAATTCTTCCGGTAGCGATACAAGGAATTGAGCCCACTATTGATGGGTGATCCAAATTCGGGTGATGGCGGTGAGCCGGAAACTCCAGAGCTGGAATGGGACTCATTCGAGGACAGACTATTAACTCTTGGACGCATCATCTGAGATGAGCAGGATGAGCCCAAGGAAGCTCCAAGGCCAAAGTCCAAGCTCCCACATTGGCTCATTTGAAGCCCGAGACTGTGAGATGTACTATGCGGAGTTCCATTATGACCCGTTCCCGTATGAGTATGGCTCATACTCCCACTCAACGGCTTGTGAATACTATTGTTATTAAGATTATTATTGTTGGGGTGAGGTATAGGGGCAGAGATTGCAAGCGTGGGTCGCTGCTCTTTAGCCTTGGACTTCTTCTTCTTCTGTCCCACGACACCGTTCGCTGGAGCCGGGATGGGGACGGCTGCAGCCACTGCAGCTCCATGCCCATGACCTTGACCACCACCTTGCCCAAGCCCGTTACCATTATTTACACCCGCACCCCCTTGGACAGGAGCTTGTCCAAGATTTTGGTCTAGATGAACATGATGACCGTTGCCATGAGCAGCAGCGGCAGCAACAGCAGCATTGTTATTATTAGCAGCAGCTGGAGCAGCACCCCCGACGGGGGCTGGAACCGCTGGAGCGGCTGGAGCAGCATGACGGGCTGGTGGAATCCAGTCCAAATCCTTCCTCAAATGCCCCTTCCCACATTTGCAACTACAAGCCTTAAATGCTAGATCATAGCCCCTTTTCGTCCATAGATTCTGGAGCCTCTGCTTTTCTGACCAGGACCGTGCTCGTCCACAAGAACGGAGATAGGTCAACACCGTTTGTTCCCAAGTCTCAAAGCACTCCCGGTGCATATACTGACCCTGGTCACAATGATCGTTGTTACAAGCTACTTTTATTACCTCAACGTCCGAGGTACCTATATCCTCCAGGTAGATTAGTTTCCCTGGATGGAAGCATTCCGAGGGTACACAGCATTTAGTAGGCCTAGAGTTGTGAAGAAACAAAACAAAAAAATGAAGAAAATGAATACTAACTAATCCACAAACAAAGACAGAATTCCAATATTCCACAATAATTGATGAATTTAGCAAGCTTAAACCGATAGGAGAATATCGTTAAAAATTCAATACTTTGTTCCATGAGATCTATTGTAATTTTACTAGAGATATATTGAAGCCGCAAATGCTAATTATTGAAAATATGCAATTGTACTAAATTATTTATAGCTTAAGGCTGTAAACCATTCTGAAATATAAAGCAGTGAAAAGGATAGTTACCTGGCCTGATTATGATGATGATCATTATTATACCCTCCATCGCCCCCGCCGTGCCCCGCACCATTATGTTGATGTTGATGATGTTTCCGATTCGGAGGCATCTCGAAGAAAAAGAATGTTCCGTCCGTGATTGCAAAGATTGGCACCGTACGTTTAAAGTTTTGATGACACTAGGTCAATGACAACTGTAAAATCATAAATTTAATGCTGATTTAGTTTTTAAAAAATGGATTAGTAAAATTAATTAATGGCAACCAGTCAATCCAATCAAGAAGCCAAGAATGAGGTAATATGAGAAGCAGTCGGCTGTCGGCAATCGCAAATAGCAGTTTTATGAAAGAAAAGGATGCTTAATGATCAGGGTACGAGTACTATAATATAACTAAGCATTCGGCAGTAAACACACAAATGGTGATTGCATTATTTACCAGAATAAGAAATGATTAAAAATTATTGGTCAATAGTAGTAATTAATAATAATTAATAGAAGCTTACCTTACTAAATACTATATTGTACTTTAGTGTTTTGTCCGGCCGGCGTGTACTTGATGGTTAGCAGGTCTCAATATTTTTTTTATTTTTTGACGAAGTTTTTCCACTGAAGAAATATTAAACACACTAAAGATTAGACGATTGAAAATTATTCAGGTATTTCGGACTTGGACTGTGTGACTATACAATTTAAAATCAAATTTTAAACGGAGTGCCTTTGGACTTCCAAGAAGTTGTTTTTGTTTTACTTTTTTTTACTATATGACGGTTTTCTTAAAATTCTTGTTCTTTTCGCCTTTGTTATATTATTGCACCAGTCATTCACAACGACAACCAACAAATTTACACACAATTTGTAGATTTTTAAATGTTACTGTACAAAAAAAATTGTTCTTGTATAAAAGAACGCACCTTTCCTGTTGAATAAACAACTCTGACCTTCAAAAATTTGACTCTCTTTCACACTCGTCGTCGTCGGTGCGTGGGCTCGTTCTCTTCCAAACTCATTAAATTCCCTCGTAAATATTATTGTCACACACTACTACCACACTACTGAAAAGTAATATAAAACTCTTTTTGACTTCTCTCTCCAATTCAGCAGACTCTAAACACATTCAACATTCAACCCTTTCACGGTAGTTCTTTCATTCAAAGTCGTTCAAATGGATTCCGATTTCACACATGAAATTTTATTATACTGGGGTATTAGTACTATATATCTCTGCTGGCTGGTTCCTTGCTGAGTTGGCAGTGTTTGATTTTACTATTATTATTATTTGCTGTAGTAGGCTATTGAGTAATAATTTATTGTTGTTGTAACTTGAAGTTAAAAATTCGATTTCGTTATTCAAATAGTATAGTTGATAGTAAAAATTTTGAAATATTTTTTTACGGCTATGTCTTCATGAAGGGTTATTTCATTCCAATAATGTCTTCGTACGGATGAATGTGTTGAATTGAAAGACGCATCGGCGAAAGACGCATAATAATTTGATGGAATCGCAGCTTTTGACTTTTTCTTCTATTTTTTTTCTCCTCTTCTTCTCTTCGCTGAAGACGCTAAACAACGGAAGCCTTGATGCTTGCTATACAACTAATAATATTACGACGGCCACTGGGATACGTTAACTTTTGACTTTGTATCGGCTAAAATTCTTTATTTTTGAATACTGATAGGTTTTTAAACGTAGTTGTAATGTTATTTTTTTTACTTTTTTTATAATTTGAGTGATATAGGAAACGAAATACTTTTGACAGGACCTATTTTTTTAAAGTTGAAGCTGATCTTGAATATTTGCTATGTTAAAAATAATTCCTTAGTCATTAAATATTAAAGCAATAATGTTGAAATTAAGATCTATGATACTCCAAAGTTAATTGGTTTTCCTCTTGGCCAGACAGAATTTTACTATCTCACAGACGCTCGAGTAGATTTCAGAGGCAGAGGTAGCCAAAATCCCAATCTCGTTGTTGTTGTTTATCAAGCTTCTTACAGCTTTCCAATGTTGTCTTTGCTCCAAATGTTCTTTCATTTAAGTATTTTCTAGCTTTTTTTTGTATTGAATTTGAACTTTGGATAAGTTACTATATATTATATAGCTTGGAAAATTTACGAGCACAAACAGGCTTCGTTTTTACTGATAGCCTGCCCTGAAATGTGAAAACAAGTAAAATAATGAATCTACTGAACAATGTTCCAGACACACTCATAATAAGACTCTCATAAAAAATCAGCTAGTATGAGCTATATATATATGAATTAAATGATGACAGATTTTGATTTTCAAAAAACCATGTTTTCATTCTCCATTATTATGATCTTCCAAAATGCATTAACTAAAACCCCAACTCAGAATTATTGGAATACGCATTACAACTCACAATATAAAACGGTCAATTGTGGCTGCCAACTATCTATAATATGATTACTGCGAGCATATTTTATACGCAAATATGTCCTGACGCCACACACTAGCAGGGCCCATTAATTTTCCATTTTCCTATTTACTTTTATAACTATAGTGACTAGAGACTGATTAGTAATTAACGCATAAAGTCAAATATATTCATGCCTTCAAAGAAAGAACATTTTATACTTACAATTTTCCCTCTCTTGAAAAAAATTTCGCTACTGTCAACTTTTAACAGCCAGGTTAAACTGGCGATGTCGGATGTGATAATCACTCTCCCGGTGTCAGAAGCAGTTGGCAGTAATCTTGTCAGTCAGTTGTCAGTCGCTATTTAAAAATCCAAATTCAAAACCAGTCGATACCGGTGCCGGTGACTCGATCTAAAATGTTAAATAAATATCAAATATGGAATATTGAATATTGACTTTAAAATATCAGTTTTCTGAATTCTCCATATTACCATTACCAATGATGAAAGCACTTATGCTCAATATTTGTATTATCTGTACATTAGGTCATAGCATAGGTACGAACTTGGAAAATCTACTCGTAAATTTTTGAATGTCAAAGTTGAAAGTGAACAACAAACTTGAAACTTAAAATCAATGAAAAATCAAATCACACTTACTTGTCTGATGTCTGACTGTCTAATCACTCACAATTTCAATCACAATAATTTTCAAGAACAAATAAATACGCTGAACGATTAAAAAAAACGAATTTTCCTTTTGAGATTACAATTTGACCAAAATTTTCTCCAATCACCAAATATTCGATGAAAAATCAGTAGTACTGATCAATTTCAAACAACAAAATTACACGATAGATGTGTGTAAAACTATAAAGACTTTTATTTTTGATGATAATAATATTTCCAAGAACTTTTCCCAATTTACTTTTCCTGACTTTTTTTGAAAAAAAAAACTACTTTCACGTTAAGACTGAACCGTAGAAAATTCTCTCAGATAATCAAATCGACCTTCCTCGCACGAAATCTTCTTACCGACTGATAGTGTGTGAGATGAGAGACGAATGGTACACTCGCTAAATGAAAATACTGAACGCAGGATTTGGTCCAATCCTGCCTAGTTAGTACGTATACGAAAGAAAGGAAACCTTTACACTACTTCTGCAGTTTATCACTGTGAGGGTCGTCCACAACCTACGTACAATGTTATGAACTGGCAAAGGGGGTGTGTTTGTGGTGTGTATGCCACTACATTCTATTCACTACTTACAGCGCAGTGTTTAGTTAACAAATATTTTCATCTCAAACATTCCATATTTTACAACGTCATTTACGGATGACCCCGTACAGAACAGTCAGCTACATTTTGTGCAAGGCAAGTAGAATAATAAGGTACAGTCAATCAACTTGGGGGTCGGTTTCGACGGCGCCCCTCGTTTTTGACGTCATCTGGCAGCCAGAAATTTCTGCCGTAATATAAATCCACACAGAACATATCAACTTCAACAGGTCAAAGGTCGGGCAAACATGGGCCTATATTATTGAACTAGGTGTCAAATGAAAGAGCACAAAACATAGTTCACTAGTGTGAAAATAGCATTGGGATTAGTTTCAGAAATTTTGAGGTAGACAGATTTTAAAATTTGAGAAAAAGCTAATGCTGAGCTTATGGAGTATACAAACTTCGCGCCAACTTTTTCTTCCACCTCACCACCAAAAACTCCCTCTCAAACTTTACCATTGCGATTGACTGTACCTTATTATTCTACTTGCCTTGATTTTGTGTTGTGATAGTTGGGCTTCGGCTCCAGGCTTCCAGCAGCAGAGCAGCCCCCAATGCCCAAATCCAATTCAAAACGTATCATGTACTTAACCAGTATGTATATATAAACTTTATTTCGTCACTGTTGTACAATTACAATAGCCCAACGACTCAGTATACAGTACATGCTATTTTTATCTTTGTTATTAGGTTTACAAAAATTGTAGTTATTTATATTAATATATTAATTAGTATTAATGTGATGATTATATATTTGAATGGAACCTCTTAGTGCGTGTAATGCAATATCATCTATGATTTTAGTCGGTAATCTAAATCTGGATACGAATTCCTGGAAGAATTTGGAGATTGATCCCCTCGCCCCGATATAAAGGCCAATAACTTCTATTTCCTTGAGATTTAGCTTTTCTTTGAAATATGGGACACAGGGTACATAGATATTTTTCTTTTCTTCATCCACTGTAATTGCTTGTGTTGTTCCGTCTCCATACTCGAACCGCACTGTAGGGTCCAGGATGCATCCTTTACGTGTCTCTTCGTTAAATGCAATGATGTCGACTCGACGGTTTGATCCCATTTCTGCTACGCAGTGCACTTCCTGCGAGACTTTCCATCCGTTTTCTTCTAAAGCCTTGGATATTATTTCCCTAATTCCATGATGCCTTTGGTCCCTTATTAATTCTCCCCTTGAGCACAGTCCAAGAACATGACCAAGCGACTCTTTCTCAGCACCGCATCTGCGACACTGGATTCCGTCTGTGCTTCTACCCGGGATACTTCTAACGCAGGTTACATTAGCATTCATCTTTAAAAATGTTATCCATTCGGATGTTGTCAATCCTGTCTTATTTGTGAGATTTTTGCTTCCAATGTACATGTTGTACAATAACAAAAGCCTAAAAAAAATATTTTCTATATAAATACATACTAAAAACAAAGATTATATACCCTATGTATGTATAGCACTGGAAATAAGTCAATGTTGTAGTTGTGAGGTTTTGGAATTCGGGAACAAAGGAAGTCCCATTAAAATACATTGGAGTTACATACAGTCACGTAGATCTCCGTCCCCAACCGCTACCAGTACCAGTACCAGCACCAACCCCAATGAACCACTCCATATTTTCAGTTCGAAGCCTCATTCAAATGCAAAACCGACTATGTACAACATGCTGCTATCAGAGTTCGGACTTGGAAAGGCTTGGAATTTTCTACTACGCATTTTCTGTTAGGAGATTTTGGTAGTTGGATGGTTCAGGAAAGCCATGCCTTCCTCTGCGATGGTATGAATAAAAGAGTGATGGTGTGGTAGCGTGATGGGATCATGTTGTTTGCCGAGACTTCTCCTACAGACTTACAGACTGGAGGCAGACGATGAGTAGACGTCGTCCCCGTCCAACTCCCACCAAGAAGAATCCAGCATGGCAATGGCAATGGCAGTCAATCCAAAATCCAACAGCGTGGTGGTGTGGTAGTGGTAGTAGAGAGATGAAGACGGAAAATGAAAATAATATTATAGAGAACATTTGAATTCAAGACCTGCCTGCCACCAAGTCCATGGGAATGGAAATGCTCCTCTCCATCTATGCATACCAGCTACCAGTATAATAGTAATTTTATTCGGGATTTTATTTCAAGTTGTACCAACCTGGTATTAATAATTACTAATTACCGACATTAATTCGTATTCGTATCTCATTATTGCTGTTAAATTAATTATTTTAGTTCGGGTGAAAAAAAATTTATTAAGGATAATTTAATGATGGGATTTATTATTACAGTTTTTTATTCTAATACAAAAATATTCCGCAACAAATTAAAGATTGAGTTTAGACAACGTTACAGGGCAGGGTTTTAATATTATTTTATGCAAATCCAACCGCTTTCAACTATACCTAGAATACTAGAGCCCATAGTTGATGTTGATATAATGGTTGCGAACAATATAATATGGTTTACAATATCTTTAGTTACTTACTATGTAGGCTAATACTAGACGGACCGCGGATCTAGGACTACGACAGAGTTCTAATTTATTAATCAAGTTTAAATTAATTTATAATTGAATGTTGAAGTTGAAACGTTGAGGTGAACCACATTTTCGAGCACTTTTTATTAAAAGCAAACTGAGTATCAAATAATAAAATGATAATGCGGCTAAAAATGTGTCGCTTTTGACGCTAATTGTACGCTTGAAAGGCTGTACTACCGATATACAGGAACTCACTTTGTGTGGTAAGCAAGTGGGGGAGAGGAGGGAAGGGGGCAATGTGCAAGCAGAGAGTTTAATGCTATTTTTATTTGCAACTTAATTTGTTCGCTAATAACACTAGCAAATAAATTGCAAATACAAAAATATTAATTGTAATGGCAACTCACCAAACATGTATAGCTTATAGCTGCAGTTTGCATCGGACCGAAGACCGGACATGAAATAAAGTAAGATTTATTCTGATTTATTTTTAATATCCTTATCATTTTCATTTTGGCCATCCCATTTAGCACTAATTATTATTAGGTCGCCCATTGCATTTTCTGCACTTCTGCCATCGCCATGCATTATAGTCTATATTTGTCGAAATAGGTTTGCAAATAAAATATTTTTTATATTGGATATATGATATATAATGAAACATTGTAATAATGTTTTCCTAATTATTTTTGTCGACATTTATGCATTGTTATTATTATGATTAATTATTGAAATAGCGTTACATATGACATCATTTTATGGAGTGGTTGCGGTTCGGATTCTGATAACAATATGTCTCTCCCTCTCCTAAGTGAAAAGCTGTACACATGCAATTGCGATTAAAATTGGCATCTCTACTCATGCAGTGTGGTAGTACAAGAAGACAAGAACCTTTTTATTACGAACAAAAAAATTAGCAACTGCATCATCCAGAAATGATACACATATGGGGTACTTGTGAGATAATGCAAATTTTCATTTCCATAATATAATTGCATAAAGCCCGCAGTCCCTGTCATGTCTCCATTTTTGCTATTTGAACTGAAATATGATTAATCCAATATACAAAAATATACTACTAGTGAATCATACTCATAACAAGACTCACGCCCCCACAATTTTGCATCTAACAAAAACCAAATGCAGTAACCAGAACCAGAATCAGCATACAGCATTATTTGCAATAGATAATTTTGCACAATGTTAAATACATAACATAGCGGTGTATTTCTATATTCACTGTACAAACACAAACTGGATTACTGGTAAACTGACTAGTGAGTTCTGGATAGTAATGCAAAAACTGTGGACATAGATGCAGATGGAAATGTTGACTTGGCATAATTATAATGTTTTAATTACAATACATTTATTATAACGTTTGTGCACTTGCGGGCCGGCTTATCCGCATCGGCACTATAACTATATATAGCACACAGTCCCCGACATTTGGCACGGACGAGGGACGACGGACGGATGGTGATGTCAATTATTGTAATTAAGTATGTGCCTATTTCAATATCTGTAGCCAATAGGGCAGAGGAGACTACATAGCGTCTACTCATGGCAGTATTTTCCTATCTGTCTGTGCAGAGTTGAAGTTGAAAATGAATTAATTTACATGTCATTAACCGCACAGGCACAGCAAGACTCACTGTATAATGACATAGCGCGATAACAATTTAGCGATGACGAGACCCTCCGGGCCCTAACAAAGGCAGAAAGGCAGTTATAACCACACACCAGGCACTGTGACTCTGACTGTACAAAGTAAAGTGGATAGGCTGATGACAAATTGAAAATTGCAATTTGCAAAATGATAGGGGCCGGACGAGGACAAGGAAGATACGACAGAGATATGTAGTGCAGATAATAAAATTGCATACTTTTGCCATATGCAGCCGCATGCAGTGCCGAACATAAGGATGCAAAACGTTGTGTATTCTGCATGTGCGAATCTACAATCTACAACACGGTCTGGATGAAATATAAAATTAGCACGTTCATATTTACTCCCCTCCAATTCCAACAGTCTCGCATCCTAAAATCCCAATTCCAATTCCAAGCGAGTCCATCTCCATCTCCATCTCCAGTAAACAGCAACAGCACTAACAGCAGCAGCCGCTGATAAACTGTAAACAAAAACACAGGGTTTCCACATACAGCATTTTGGCTTTTGGCAGAAGGGGCAGATCGAAGCCGAAGCAGCTACGTACAAGAAAGAACAGTTGCGAATTTTTTTTTTGCAGTGCAAAATTTTGCAGTGGTATTTTTCCAAGTAGTACATACTACGTCGAACGTCCTCGAACCCAGAACCTATATAGGCAGCAGTAGTATATAGTGCCACTTTTACGTTTTAGTTTTACCTTACTACCCTAATATACTACGTGTAAGTAATGATAATGATAAACACTCACTGCCTACTGCCTACTGCCTCCCCTATTACTATTACTATTAACTCACACATACACACGGTTTAATGCCCTCAAAGTAGGCCATGGTCACTCAATTCCAATTTGAAATGGAAATCAAGTCGCAATCTCGCAATAGGCTATACCTATATTGTACATACAATATCTATATAGTGAGTCGACCCGAGAGTCGACGGACACTGATAGTAGGAAAAATTGTAAATAAATACTTGCAAAATAATATAGTTAAATGTGAAGATGAAGATGCAGGGATGCAGTCTATGTTGTGTATATACTATAATTATTATTATGGTACAGATGTTATGAGGTCGAAGTCAACGTGCTAGAAAGGCCATTTCTTATGTCATATACTGACGCATATTATGACGTTGATGGAAATGTATTAAAATTAAAGCGAAAAAATTAGTGAATTAATCCATTAATATTAGTGTTAAATGTATTAGAATAACAGATTTTTTTTAAAGTGTGTGCATGTAAATACATAGAGATTTATTACACATTTTCCAGACTTTGGCGCGGGCCAAATCAGCAAAGCCAAATTGTAAGTACATAGTAAGTACATAATTGATTATTAATGGACTAAAACATGCCTATTTGAAGGTTGCAATAATATAATAAAAAATAATGCATACCTACGTACAAACTTTCCCAGTAGTATTTTAGCTGTACTTCATGTTTCATTGGGTTGCGGTTTTGTCATATTACTCATTTTTTTTGCGCAGTTTTGTCGAGTAATTAGAATTAGATTAGAGTTGATAGATGTAG
Source organism: Dicyrtomina minuta (assembly GCA_949802685.1). Classification (NCBI taxonomy): domain Eukaryota; kingdom Metazoa; phylum Arthropoda; class Collembola; order Symphypleona; family Dicyrtomidae; genus Dicyrtomina; species Dicyrtomina minuta. Next base: position 122,922,780 of record OX461808.1, on the reverse strand, counting down.
TAGCTATTTATTTGCGTAGCTACATAAATTGCATTATCGTCTGTGAAGAATCAAAATGACCCATATCCAATTTAAACTAGAATGAAAATGAGCTATCTAAAAAAAAATACTACATGAGATACGGTTAAAAAATTGATAAATGCGAGTTTTGAAAAGTTTTTAATGTACATCTTTTTGAAAAGTGTATAATTTTCTATTTACACATTTTTGAAAACGTACAAAAAAATTTCCACTAACATGTTTTTGAAAAGTTCAAAAGGTTGTGTTTACAATCTTTTATAATCATGATATGCTATTATTTTTGTAGATAGTGCATTTGGTTTTAAGCTAAAAATGGATTTGGGTCATTTTGATTCTTCACAGACGTTATGTTGGCAGTTACTTTTTGTATGCCGCATTCGCCAGCGCCAGTCCAGTGCCATATCTGTAGTACTATATAACATTTAAAAAGGTAAATTGGTGCCCACATAGGAAAAACTGATTGTAGTTAGTGCAATTATTACAAAATAGATATCATGATTATAAATCGTCCGGCCCTTTCAGTATATGTAATTATATGAAAAGTTATTTTATAGAATAAGTTCCATCAAAGTATAAGCTTTTTGGAGGTTCTGATAGTTATATATATGAAATACCAGTAGTCAACTTTTTATGTTAACTAACCACATATATTATATGTGGTAAGTACTTATCGTTAGGGCTACATTCCAAATTCCAAGGTTTTGATCGGTTGCATGTCTCTACTATCGAAATTCGAAATTATTGCTATCGCCCTAAACAGTCTATTACAGCCTGTCGTTTTTGTATTTCGTGTTACCGTAGACTGTAGACCTGTGCTTAGGCTTATTGTTGTTGTTTGCATTAGAAGACTCCTAACAACAACAACAACAACCATCGCATGATGAGCTTTGAATTTATTGACAAGTAATTAGAAGCTTTGGCCAGTTTATCTCAAAACTATGTGCTGATTTTCCTGACACGTACGTCGTACACCGTACACCATATGGTGGTGAATGGTAATTGGGAGATTGGGACCCACTATATAGAACCTTCGAACCTGGAAGAAACTACCGCACCTACCTACTTATGAGCTTAGGTACATACACGTACTTGAATTATGTTTTATGATCTAGATCTATCAATGTAGGTATATATATAGTATTAAAATAATTATATTTGAAGAGTTTCGTGTCAAAACTGGATACGTCAATTTTTTTCAAAAATGAGGCTACTGGCATGCGATACGTTTGCTATTCAACTATAGATATTATGTCATTGTAAAGGGCAAGGTTTAAACAGAGCAATTTTTTAAAATAGCCAAGATTGAGCTCAAACATTTTATATGAAATCTGTTATTCCTATAAAATTTTGCTTTTATGGACTTATCCCGTTTTGCTAAAAAACTCTTCAATTATTACTACTAATGATAATCAAAAGGGCACACCTTAGTACTCGTTTCTCTCATAACATGCGATACTCCATACTCCATACATTGCTTTACAAAATATTAAATTTTCACTCAAATCCTGTTTAATCAATCCAGTATATTATTATTGTGGTCCTCAGACATAATTTTGCAAATTATTTGTAGAAAGCAATACAGTGTATTAAATATATGATACGCTAAATGGAATAATGGGCAGTAGTTTTCTTACTATTCATAATGCAATAGATAGTGCTGCATTGTATTTGGTGCAGGGTTCGGTAAATGCCACCTTTTTATAGAAAATACCATGACACTGGCGTATACTGGTAAATACCGGTATATACCGGTATAAAGTGGCAAATACTGGTAAATACGTATGTAGGCTTAAACTTTGAAACACAGCTGCTAATTCAATTATAGTAAAAAGCCAGTAGCATGTAATTTATTATATAGTGCAGTAAACATATCTGTAATGCTGAATTATAGCATAACGGCAAAATCAAGTTGACCATTCTGCCGCTTTCAAGACCATATTATAAAACATGGCTAAAATCTTGGTTTTCAAGGCTTTTGAAAGCAACTATTTAAACACTGAATGTAGATATGACACATCTAAAACACATTTGAAAATTTTAGTAACATCTTGATTTTTCAAAACACTTATTATTCTTGATTTAGTCTTGGTCTTTTCATGAATTTTTCAATTCCTATTTGTGCACAAAATAATATTGTTGCATAATGTAGAAAAACTTAATCGCTTATAGTGTTTAGTCACTTTATGATTGCATCTACTTAGCATGCCTAGACAAACAAATTTAGTACATGTCTAGTAAAACTAAAATTGTTTTACATACTGCACTATGGAATAATAGTAGTATAAAAAAATAGTTTCTTTTGGTATTTTTGTTAAAAATTTAGTTTTTCTTTAATTTATCCCTCATCAGTGGTAGTATAAAGTCAATATTATATGCCAAGAAAAAATTGAAAAGTTTTTCAATTTACTACTTTATACCAGTATACGCCAGTATGTGCCAATGTGCCACTAAAATAGTATTTACCACCCCTGGTATTTACCGGTATTTACCATGGTATTTACCACAGTGGTATTTACCACTTCCGAACCCTGATTTGGTGTAACATTTTATTCGATGGCCTTCTTTTTATTTTGGATTTGCGTGAATCTCATAAATCGACAAATCCATGCATTTAAAAATCAGGTCATGTTATAGCAATACCCATTTGTAAATTAGGAAATTATTTTCTGAATAATTTAGATATTTCAAACTGACTTTTGAAACCAAAACTAGCTTGTCTAATTTTTTTTGCTAAAAAGCCTTTCGAATTCAAAGGAATTTTTTATTTTTCAAGAGTGTAAAACAATTGCCTATGTATCAGTAAACTAGTTATCATTATATTTAAAAGACCTGCTATTTTTAAACTAGTAGTTTTCAGAAAAATAAATACTGATTGTAATGTCGTAAAGTAAATACAGATTGATAATTGCTTTGATTGAGTGAGTTAGCTTTCCCATAGTTTCTATTAACCCTATCTAATCAAAACCCTATTTTTAGGGTTAGGGAAGGGACTATAATGATATGTTAAATAAATATAGGTTTAAGTTTGCTAATCGAATAATCAATAAGAAAACATCATTAGTTGTTTGTATTTAAATTTGTATGTATTTCTTCGTAATGGTAATGGTAACTGTTTGCTTAGGTATAGGGACTTCGCTATGCTATACGTAGAGGTATATTTATACGTACACGACGGTAAAGTGCATGCTTCATTTTAATCCTATGTACTCAGCAACACATTGCATTGGTAGTGCCTAAAAGTCACATAAGTATTTCCAAGAATATTTTCGTCCCCATGTGTATGTATTTAAGTAGTAGAAATCAGATTAGGCTTTTAACATAAGGAAATAGCCTAGGGGAGATTGAACAAATTGATTTCAAAAATCTCTGATTTCCACTGTCACTGCCCCAATGTGTGTGACAACGACAACAACCTTGCATTATTTTTTCTGAGTAAACTATCTACCTAAATTAACTTGTGTCTATGTGTATTCGTTCTAAAAACTTATCCGTATATATATTTGTTTAATGCATATAGGCAGGGCCGGATAATATAATGCGGCCAGCGCAGGAAGCCCCGCTGCCTAAATTTTCCAAAAAATATGTAAATAGAACATTTTGACTATTCAAGACCATGGAAATAAAATTTTGTGGACATTTCAAAAACATGGAAATAAATTGTTTTGAACATTTCAAAAACATGGAAATAAAGCATTTTCCACTTTTCTCAAAACGTGTAAATAGAACACTAAATTTGATCTTTTCAGAATCAAGTAAAAAGAACATTTTAAACTTTTCTGAAACATGTAAATGCAACATTTAGGTTTACAAAAGAAAACCTTGCATAAAATCAAATTGTGGTTTTTATATGGAAACCAATTGCTACCTAAAAGCAATTCCTTCGCCTTCGTCCGGCCCTCCATATAGGGATTTAAATTATGTATAATGAACGACCCTATATTATATGTAACTTGGACTTTTTCGAATACCATTCTTATCCTAAAAATGTAAACATACACATACACTGCCTTTAAGTTCCACAGGCGGTGGTCCTTCTAGGAAGCCAAAACGTTTATGAATGATAATTGTTCGTAAATTTATTGGGGTGGATTAATAAAACGTATTCATGATAAGAAATGGATGTACAGTTGAAACAAATTTAAATTTAATTTTCCACGATAACTGCTAACAGCTAACAGCTTATGTACAAATAATAGAATTAGAGTATATAGAAATCCTTATTAATGACAATGAATACACAGGTTGAAATATTTTACGCATGTTGTGCATAGGCACATAACAATTTGATTTTTTTTATTGCTAATATTTAAGATTTCTAACATATAAAGTTTGACGTTAGGAAAGCAGGTAGATTAGAACTTAAACATTACAAAAATTAAATAGTGATAAAAATTAGATTTTTAACGCCGTTCATAAATTGTGCTGGCATGCTTAGAAGTAATTCTTGCGCGGAAATTGGATAGACGAATTGCTTGGGTTGGATATTTAAAGGTGGTAGTAATTGAACGGTGGCTACTGGTCACCCTTATGGGACCGATCACCATTATGCCTAGTTCTCAAAGGCGCGAATTCGCATGCGATTCGCACGACGCACCAAACGGTCATGCGAAGTTTCATGCGTTGCTGAGAACGGCCCTGCGTCAGGACCGCGCGAACTGTCGTTGCGATCATGCGCGTCTGCGATATTCGCACCAACGCACAAGTTGAATTATTTCAACTTTTCAGTGTTGCGTCAATGCGTCGTAGAGTTCTCTCATCCAAATATCTTTCATTTTCTAGCGTTTTTACTTCATTAGATGGACATTTAAACATATTAGAACATAATTAATAATACAGTCTTATTTTACGAATAATCGTTAAGTCAGAAGCAATATATTATACAATTTTTCTGTAAAATTATATGCATATACGTAATGATTTCAAACATTTATAACTACAGCATGAATTTAATATCAGTGGAATTAAGATTTTAATGCGTAATTATATATTATGCAATAATCGCTTTAAATGATTCAGATCCTATTCAAATTAAGTACATTACAACCGCAGTTCCATAATAAAGTGGTTTAAAGTGTAAAGACATTTATGTTGGCACATGACTAAAATAGAAATATTTGGATACTACAATATTTTTTTATTTAAATATATTAATAATAATGTTATGTAGGAAGCTACTTACCGTCACGAAAAAATAACCACTTGGTTTCTGTTTTATAAATTAATAAATAGCCAATATTGTTTTCCGAAGTCTTTTTAACTTTTACTAGAATTTAAAAAATAACCGTAAACAAGTTTTTGACTCCGAAAAATTAAAACGTATCTTTTAGTACTAGTTTTAGTTTTGTGGCAGGCCGTTTTTTAAATTCAAAAACAAGGTCTCACGCTATATTATAAATACTTTTTTATCTCAGGAGGGTATCTTACTATTTAGAATTTATTACCCAGAAATATAGCAAGTTTGAAGGTAATTTGTTTGACTCTAATCGTAATAAATAAATAGAAAATTAGTAGAAGTGTCTCACGTTGCCCAAAGTCGAAATAAAAAACGTGCTAACTACCTAAAAATGCCTCAGATATGATAGCTAAATATGCAGTTAGTAGCAGCAGACAATTTTATATGAATTCACAAGCTCAAATAATTTTTTTGAAATAATTAAAGCAGTAGTTATTACTAAATTACAATTAATACCAAAATTCGCAGTTACGTGTTTTACGACAACCATGAGAACCACAATGCGAATTCGCATCTGCCACGATCGCGCCAATTTTGTGTTCGCACGTCGGCATCGCACGACGCATGACGCATGCGATCCAAGATCGCACCTTTGAGAACCTGGCCTTAGGCGCGTCACCACTACAGATAGATTTTAATTTTAAAATATAATCCCTTAATAAAAAAGGAATCTGAGGAGTACTCCTCTGTTTTCTAATAATTCCCAGGGATAATGATAAGTTTGACTGAAACCCTCTTCGCCGGGAGTTATTAGAAGCATTACTGTACAGCTATATATTATCGTCTGTGAAGAACCAAAATGATTCATTTCCAATTTATTCTCGAATCAAAATTTAAGCTACAATGTCATAAAAACAAAATGAGAAACTTGCGTAAAAATGTTAATTAGGAGTTTTTGAAAAATGTAAAATGTTCTATTTACATGCTTTTTGAAAAGCTTAAAATGTTGTATTCACATGTTTTTACAATGTGTAAATGTTCTATTTACTTGTTTTTGAAAAGTGCAAATTGTTCTAATTAAATATTTTTTAAATGTGTTAAATGTTGTATTCACATTTTTTTGATATGCTTAAAATATTGTATTCACATATTTTTGAAAAAAGCAAAATGGTCTATTTAAATGATTATAAGACATTTCGATATTTTTGTAGATAGTATATAATGCTTTTAGATAAAAATGGAAATGAGTCATATTGGTTCTTCACAGACGATCAGACGATATGTAGTATTTCTATCAGAGTGATACACGGCGACGGCACGCATTAAGGTATTCAACGGGGAGCCAGGTAACTTAATTCAAAAAGAAGTTTTACTTACAGTCGAAATTGAAAAGTGATTAATTTATTACCAGGAATTGTGTTTGGTAAGTAGAAAATGGAATACATTAATAAAATTGCATTAAAAGCGTGTAAACTAACTAACGAGGGAAGAGTCAGAAGTGATCCCGCCGAATCGGCCCCATATATTTTGTTTTTGAGAAGAGCATGTGAAAAAAACTAGATTTGCTTAAGAACATGATGCGAATGGGCATTTTGACTCGCTAACGATAAGTCAGATTTTTGAATGTTCAAATTTGCTAATGTTAACTAAACGGTCGCCATATTTAGTTGACCTTTTTAATTTTTCGGCACCCTGTAGCTCCTACAATTTTTGTCTGATTTTTAAAAACAGTGTAGTTTTGTAATGCGCAGAACATTATCTAAAAAATAATTTCTGGGTTTTTGAAATTTCAAAAATACAAAAAAATCCGAAAATTGGGTATATTTAATTTAATTATATTTTATTTAATGTAATATAACCCAGAAAAGTGCCTCATTTTCTGAAAATGTTAAATTTTTTGAATTTTAAAAAACCCAGGAATTACTTTTTAGATATTAGAATTACAAAACTTTACTTTTTTTTAAATCGGACAAAAATTGTAGGAGCTACAGGGTGCCAAAGAATCAAAAATTCATTTTCTGGTCACCTAAATATGGTGCCAGATTAATTACCATTGACTTAGCGAGTCAAAATGTCCATTCGCATAATGTTCTTAAGCAAATCTAGTTTTTTTCATATGCTCTTTTCAAAAAAAAAATATGTGTAGCCAATTTGGCGTGATCATCTCTGACCCCTCCCTCGTAAGATTCCTTAATTAACTAAAACCTCTCTTAGTAGTACACAATTAATTCATTACCCTATCAACATGTTTTTCTTTTTTTTTTAAATAATAATGCCACTATATCATTTCCGATTCGACTTCTATGAAGTTTGAAGGAAATATGTGACCATCATTTAATTAATTTTTGTTAGACATTCTTGCTCAGCAACTTTGTTATTAAACACAATTTAAATGAAGTAATTTATTTACGTTAAAAGTTCACTTCATAACCCATTTTTTTAATTAAAGTAGTGAAACAATACGAATTTGTTAGTGGGAAGCGCCTCTATTTTAATTAACTGCAAGTTTAATAATAAATGTAAACATTAACTTAACGATGCTCTCTTCATAAACATTTTAAATGCTTTTGTTGTTCTGAGTCAATTTTACTGTACAATTTTATACAAAAATCGGAACATTCTGGGGAGTTCTCCTTAGTTGACAACCTGAAGTGGAGCTATAGATAGAGACTTTTTTTGGTTTGGGTTTGGGGTACACTAAAATGTTGCTAACTCAAAAAGAACTAAGCTTAAACATTGGCGCATATATTTTTCTTTCCAAATTGAATTATTTGCCACTAAACGTGTCTCTAAAAAAATCTCAGTTGAAATCAACCAAAATTCATTTTATGACCATTGTTGTGTGGGAGGAAAGCTCCAGATGGCGTCTGTGGATTTCAAAATTATGGATATTACCATTTCTACTCCATATCTGCATCTTGTCCGTCAGCCTTCTGAGACTTGTTCTGTTACCCTTGGAAACAGATAAATCCTTCTACTTGCCTGTGGTAATATTGACATTATTTCTACAGCTAATTACAGTCTCTCTTAAATATGTTCTATCAAATGTGTGGCCAGATTTAAATGTAAAAATCTTTCAGGAAGTTTTTAAAGGATGGCAAAATTATAATAATCAAGAAAAAAGATCAGCTGGTGAGATTGTATTTTATATAAATCTTAGAAGGAACTTTTCCAACGTTGTAATATAACATACCATGCTATAATACATATGTAATAATAGGGGTATTCATAATCTCGCTATAACTATTTTTCGCGCTAAATAGTTTCGCAGTTCTATGGCTTATCATCGGTCGAGTTTGGGTGAACCCGACTCGAAACTCGAACCGACTCGATATGTACCGGATCAAAATACTAAACTCGACTCGAAACCGATAACAAAATTACGCAACTCGAAACCGACTCGAACCGAATGCAATCGAGTCGGATGACGTAAAACTCGACTCGAAAATGGTTAAATATTATTTACAGGCAACTATTAACGCATTTTTTAAGTAAATAAATATTTTATGGTAAGAAACTAACGGACCATGTTGATTTATACGATCAAATTTTTCGAGAAATTACACAAATTTTACTAAACATCCCATTTTTTGCCTTGTTTTGAAGTTTTAAGTTTTGTATAAGCGTTTGACTCGACTCGAAATTTCCGTCACCGACATCCGACTCGACTCGAAGTTTTTGTCGCTACAATCCGACTCGACTCGAAACCGATAAAATCCCTTCGAGTCGAGTTTACCATTGACTCGATCCGACTCGAACTCGACTCGACTCGATCTGTATCCGATTCCACTCGACCGATGATAAGCCATACGCAGTTCGCACTATAACGCCAAAGTCGTCTAGAATATTGAACGCCCCATCCTGTAGTATGCTATAACGTTCGTGTTGTTGTTGCCATAGGTAACGAATTATTCAACTAACATTATAAACAACATCTATTCTTATTATTTGTGTAGCAAAACACACTTAATATTACTAAAATATTTCATTCTCATAATATTTGAAACATTGAATGTAGTCAAGATGCATTGGGTCCCTTTGCCCCTACATTGCTCAGCAGTGAAAATTCCATAGGGAAGCTTACCTTAGTGAAAATTTCTGATATATTTTTTTTGTAACATTATATGACCTCGAAGTAACGTAGACGAAATTATTTCAAAATATGTGTACAGGATTGGCGCGAAAATAATTTTTGAATTTTTAGCTTTAACAATAGTTAAACGGGAAAAAGCGTCCGGTTCATGTCAAAAGATGTATCTCAATTTTTTTCGAAATTTCGAAATTTATTTTTTTTTATGTAGACTAGAACACGCCATTACACAGACAGTGTCCACATTTGCTGTACGTTAGGAATTTTGTGTTGTATGAATTTTTGAACTTAGTGAAAACACAAAATATATTACAACATGAAAATAGGTGAGTAGGTAAAACAGTAAGGTATGAAGACTAACCTAAATAGTTTAAATAGGTTTTATAACCATATCTAGTATTGTATACGCAAATAATAAAAATCAGTGAAAATCATCGCAGTCTTCAGCAATAAGCATAATCATGTCTTCTTGCCGATTCATCAAGCTATCTAAATCTTCATTCTCAATGATGACTGAAAAATCCTCTTCCAAGTCGTCATTCTGGGAAGGTTAAGACGATGATTGCTACGCATTGGGCGTATAACTACTTTTATGCTAATGTTACAATGAAAACGATTATGAAAAATTCAAACTTACTTCATGTTTTCCAATTACAAACCAGAGAAACACCAGTCTTTTGATTTTCACAACAATTTAACTGGCTAATTATCACAATGTTAATTATTTTAACTTTAATTCTTATGCACGTGGTTGGTGCTAATTGGGTTTACAATCAGTTTATATCAATATGTAACTTTAAACACATTTAACTTATTGAAAACCACAGAAAATGTAACCGTTTTAAACTATACGTCTACACAGTATACATACATAAACTACACTGAAACGGAAGCGGCTTATACAATAAGGGACCGTTCAGTAATGACGTATGCTCAATTTTAGAATTTAAATACCCCCCTTCCCAAGTTAGACAATAACTTAAGTGTAATTAAACACTATAAAACACATGCCCCACCCCGTTTCTCAAGTTAACAAGTAACTTATGCATGACCCCTTTGTCGTCTGAACTCTCCTTGGTTAAAGTCGGCATAGCGTTTGTTCACTGGCCAATAGTTTTAATTTTTCAGTTTCTTGTTTTCATAACTAAAATTTTCAAAATTCATACCACACGAAATTCTTAACGTAAAGCAAATGTGGACACTGTCTGTGTAATTGCGTATTCTAGTCAACATAAAAAAAAATAAATTTCGAAATTTCGAAAAAAATTGAGATACATCTTTTGACATGAACCGGACGCTTTTTCCCGTTTAACTATTGTTAAAGCTAAAAATTCAAAAATTATTTTCGCGCCCATCCTGTACACATATTTTGAAATAATTTCGTCTACGTTACTTCGAGGTCATATAATGTTACAAAAAAAATATATCAAAAATTTTCACTAAGGTAAGCTTCCCTATGGAATTTTCACTGCTGAGCAACGTAAGGGCAAAGGGACCCAATTAGATGCCGTCTCCATGGCGACAATTGAAAGTCGCTATATTGCGCTTTATCCTGCTTGTTTTGTGACGCTATAGTGCGAAAGTCGTATAGTGCCAAAAATAGTTATAGCGAGATTATGAATACCCCTAATATTTTTGATATATTTTTTTTCAGGAATGGAGTTCCATCGGAAATTGGGTCCCATGAAATTGTTTCTAATTTTTCTGCCCCTGAGTATAGCTTTCTTAGAACTTGTACTTCCTTGTTTTTACATATATGATCCAAACCTCCCTATTTTCATCCATACTATATTTTTTTTAAATGCAATTTTTAACAACAACTCCATTATTTTCCAATCTTTGAGCTTTAAACTTGTCTGTCTTCTTGTGGATTGTTTTTTGTATTTGGCAATTATTTCCACAATCTACCATATTACCTTTACAGTACTTGCATTTTTAAATTTCCTTAATTTTAGAATTGATATCGCCGTTCACAAAGTACTCACTCTTCAGCTGAGCACAAGAAGGTGAGTTCCATGTTTAAAAAAAATATAGTAAACCACTTGAACTGCACAGTCGTTAAAGTTATCAAAATAAATATGAAATAAAAAAAAAATATTAAAATTATTTTTTTTTTAACTTAAGCGGGTCACTGCACTGTATAGTATGGAATACTCATATTATTTATACTAAAAACGCCTATACAGTAAAACACTAACACATTTTTAAATTGTTCACTTTTTTTTGTGTGGTATTTATATAGTAACCAAACTAGCAAAATTTTCTTAGAATGGAAATTACATAAGATTTTTAAGGACATCCGATACCTCCAGCTACTCACAAATTTATTCAATCTCGCCTTTAACAAAGTGACACTGGGGATTAAATTTGCGGCGATGTTTGCAGCTGTTATTTGGGGCTTCACATTCATTCGCACCTTCCACTCCAACCTAGTTATGTCCATGGCAACTCTATTCATGACGATAGAATCAATTGTTATTTTCTTCTGTTTATTTGACAAGGCGGCCGGAGTGCCCCAGAAAATAGACCAATTGGACAAGGATTTGAGGGTAATGTCGAAGCGTTTGAGTCTGAATTACAAGATAGAAATGGTTCGAACCTCAATTAATTCCTTGAAGGTCAAAGGAATTAAAATCGGTGAGTTTCGGACATTTGAGCGGGAGTCGACTATTAATTTTGCGGATTTTGTTGTCAGTAAAATTACGTCACTCCTTGTAATGACTGCAGGATGAAATTCGAAATTCTGTATTGAATATTTAGTGAGGCATATTTGCATAATCTTAAAGATGCTCACAAATGGTCACTTTGTTGTAGGGTGTAGATATACGTTAATTGCATGTTGTGAAAAAGTGTTTAAATTAATAAAACGAAATAAAAAAAATCTTTCTGCAAATTGCTCATTTGAACGTCAAGACCAGAGAAGCATACCAATTACATATAAAAAACATTATAGAACATTTTATTATACTGCCTCGCATCGTTTTATTCCAATAGGGGTCGTCCAGCAATGACGTGTAAGAAATGGGCAAAAACTTTTACCCACTCTCCCCTTGTTTAGCATTTCCACAATGTTTCGTCATAGTACTAAGTTTACATATTGTCTGGATACAAAGTCGAGATAGTGGGAAGGTCGTTACCATTGGTGGGCGGAGCCTACCAAGTGAAATTTGGATGCGATGGGTGGGAACAATTAATCGACCGGAAAACCTTTTCCATTATCTCGACTTTGTATCCCAACAATAGGTCATTCCCCCTTTCCTAATTCTAGAAGTTGTTTACTGACACCCCCCCCCCCTAAATATTTGGTGTAATGGAAATTCAATTTTAGTGTTCATGCCCTCAGAGGGCCAGATAATGCGGCCAGCGCAGGTAGCCCGCGCGCGCTGCCTGAATTTTCAAAAAATATGAAAATGGAATATTTTGCACTCCTCAAAAATATGTTTATTAAAGTTTTTTCACATTTCAAAATCATGTAAATCAAACATTTGACGCTTTTCAAAAAACATGTAAATAGAACATTTTAAATTTTTCTAAAAATGATAAATAAATGATTTTAAAGGCGGTAGTAATTGATCAGCGGCTACTCGTCACCTTTAGGCACGTCAACCACTAGATGTTAATTTTAAAATATGATACCTTTACAAAAGGTATCCTGACTAGTAAGTACTCCTGTGTACTTTCTAATAACTCCCAGGGATACAGAAAAGTTTGACGTAAATCCCTTTCGGGAGTTATTGTCCGCATCACGATATAGGTATTTAGCATAATTTCTATCAGTGTGATATACGGCACACATTAAGGTATTCAACGGGGAGCGAAAAAACTTTAATTCAAAGAGAGAAGTTTTATTTACAGTCGAAATCGAAAAGGGATTTATTTATTACCCTTACTTGGATTTTCGTTTGCGTAGACAATGGAATACAATAATAAAATTTCATTAAAAGCGCTTAAATAACGATAAAGAACTAACTATAAGATTCCTTAATTAACTAAAATCTCCCTTAGTAATACACAATAATTAATTCATTACCCTATTAACATGTTATTTTTATAATAATGCCATTATATTATCATTTCGGATCCGACGTATTTTAAGGAAATATAATCAATCAATTTAATTAACTTTTTCAAGACATTCTTGCTAAGCAACTTTGTTTGTAAACACAATTTAAATGAAGCGATTTATTTACGAGTAATAATCATCGTTAAAAGCTTACTTTATAACCCATTTTAGTGGAACTATAAGGATTTGTTTTGTGGAAAGTGCCTTTATTTTAATTAACCTAATTTAATAATAAATGCGTAAACATTAACTTAACGATGCTCTCTTTATAAAAATTTCAAATGCTTTTGTTGTTCTGAGTCAATTTTACTGTGGAATTTTATACAAAAATCGGAACATTCTGGGGAATTCTGCTTAGTTGACAACCTGAAGTGGAGCTATATAGACTTTTTTTTTGGTTTGGGTTTGGGGTACACCAAAATGTTGCTAACTCAAAAAGAACTAAGCTTAAACATTGGCGCATATATATTTCTTTCCAAATTGAATTATTTGCCACTAAAAGTGTCTCTAAAAAAATCTCAAAAGAAATTACCCAAAATTCATTTTTCAACCATTGTTGTTGTGGGGGAGGAAAGCTCCAGATGGCGTCTGTGGATTTCACAATATGGATATTACCATTTATACTTCACATCTGCCTCATGTCCGTTAGCCTCCTGAGACTTGTTCTGTTGCCCTTGGAAACAGATAAATCCTTCTACTTGCCTGTTTTCCTATTGGTATTCCTTCTACAGCTAATTACAGTCTCTCTCAAATTTATTCTATCCAGTGTGTGGCACTGTGTGGCCAGATTTAAATGTTAAAATCTTTCAAGAAATGTTTCAAGGATGGCAAAATTATTATAAAGAAAATACATCAGCTGGTGAGATATTTTTATAAATCTTTAAAGGAACTTTTCCAGTGTCATATCACATGATATATACAGTTGAGGAAAAATTGTATAAGTTTTATATACCTTTATTTTATCACTAACATATTTTATATATTTTCAGGGATGGAGTCCCATCGGAAATTGGGTGTCTTGAAACTATTTCTAATTTTGCTGCCGCTGAGTATAACTGGCTTTGAACTTTGAGCTCCTACTGTTTACGTATACGATCCAAACTTGCCTGCTTTCATCCATTCTGTATTTTTTCAAAATGCAATTTTAAACTGCAATTCCATTATTTTACAATCCCTTAGCTTTAAACCTGTCTGCCTGCTTGTGGATGCTTGTAGCTTCAACAGTAAGTTCTAGTTCGATTTTAATGAAATTAATTTGATTTTTTGTCTATTTTGTAGGCTGTTTTTGAAAAATTTATTATAAAATTAAAAAAATCCAAAAAGTAGGACATTATATTTTTTGGACTGTATATTCTATACCAATTTTTTTAAACATTATTATTTTAGAAAATCCTGAAAATCATTTTTTTAAACGGCCGGCGGCCTAGCGATTTTAGAAAAAATAATTTTTTTAAAACTCTGGCTGACCGCTGTACACTCGTATACTCATAGTATTGTAAATGTTTTACCTACACAGGTAAGCAAATTGTTAAATTGTATATTTTTATTTTTGGTATTTACCCATGCAACATACCGTAGTTAATTAAACGTTTGGATTTGGTAGGCGTAAAAATGGTAAATGCTAAACGTATATTAGCTGGAGTATCCACGCTTAGAATCGGTTGTGTTAAGAGTGAATTCTAGTGTGCTGAAACTTACTATAGCTTTTCGTAGAAACAGCGTTTATGACAAATTATTCCCACACGTAAAGATTTAAAATGAACAAGTAATCATTATTGGCATAGCAACGGTAAAGATTGTGGTGCCTAGTCTGCCTACACACTATGAATATTGGCTTCATATTAGTTGCATTGTTGCATACTATTTAAATTGCATTACAATATTATACCAAGAATCATATGATAGGATAAAGGCGCCATGGCAACGAATTGTGAATTGCTTTATTTTTATTCTTTGCTGCCGGTGCGGTGCTATGATGAAACATCACATGGACTATTGACCGTCGACAGCCACCGATCAGTTCATATTATAATGAAAAGATTGATTTTTTTTTCCTATTGTTGTGGCTGGCCGACATTTCATTTATTATTTTTAGTCATTAGCCAGAGCCGCAGGCATGTAGACAGACAGGCCGACATTATTGTAAATAGTAAATATACTAAAATATACTATTTTACTATTTTCTATCATCCACTGTTGTTTCCTTTCCAGTGCTGAAGTTAAAAAATAGTACAGATAATAGTTACAGGCTCAACAATTAAATACGTTTAATTAATAGTGCTGCAATAATTACTACTGTTCCCAATTCTAAAATACAACCAAGTAGGATACCAGCATCGATATTTTGCTAGTGCTACGGATCACGGTCCAGTCTACAGTAGGTACTTACCTACTTCAGTTACCGGTTTTACTTTTTACAAACTAACAGTTGACTGTCAGTGGAAGTATACTTGGAAAATAATTGAATTTAGGATTTGGAATTGAATCAAAACAGAAAGGATGAACCATTGCGTTTATCGGTACGTTTGCTGCATAATAATTTTATTATATTACAACAACAAAAGTTAAAGTTTAGTAACTAGTAAATCATTTCGAAACTATTTTTTTAATTTTCTATGTAACGCAGCAGCACGGTTAGAGATAAGATGAAGAAATGGACTAGATTTGACTGCTTTTTACACATTCATCTGCATCCGTCGAGAATTTCCGTATAAGATGCAGTTAACTCATATTAAAACTAAATACTTATTTTTACCCAAACTACAGTTAATATTATTTTTAAAAAATTTAATTTCGCTAACTATTTTTCGGTGGCTTGTATCGTTATAAAATAAAGCAAAAGCACGAAATGTAGATATTATTATTATTTTACTGACTTTACTCTTGATTATTAACTTCCAATATTTTCATTGAAAGCTTGCACCAAGAATTTCAAAACATCTTCATAACTGTAATTTCGTAGATTCGGTAATTACTTACTATTAACTACCACTTCTGTGTCTCATTAAAGGCGCTTCATATTTATTTAAGGAAGGTAATTAATTATTTCAATATACTTCTGATACATTTTCACCCTTAAATGAAATAATAATGAGTTAATATTATTTCAGAAAATAAATGTCAAAACTAAACGATATTTATAGAGGGGATCTAGCGATGAAAACGGTTTAAATGTCGTTTATAATAAACGCTGAAGATAGTATAAAATAAGTTTACCATTAACGTTGAAATATGATTTATCCTAAACCTAGTAGTAAAAATTAGATTGATAATAAACGTTGAATTCGTGGTAACTAATAAACGTTATTTTGCCCGGACATTTTAACTCGATTTCAACGGACACTAAACCCAATTTCTACTATATTTAGACGTTCTATAAACGTTTGCATTAACGTGTTTCAACGTATTAAACACGTTTACTTAACTACACTATGCTGCATGGGTAGTATCCAAACTAGCAAAATTTTCTTAGAATGGAAATTACACAAGATTTTCAAGGACATCCGATACCTCCAGCTACTCACAAATTTATTCAATCTCGCCTTTAACAAAGTGACACTGGGGATAAAATTTGGGCTGATGATTGCAGCTGTTATTTGGGGCTTTACATTCATTCGCACCTTCCACTCCAACTTAGTTATGTCCATGGCAGCTCTCTTCATGACGATAGAATCAATTGTTATTTTCTTCTGTTTATTTGACAAGGCAGCCGGAGCGCCCCGGAAAATAGACCAATTGAACAATGATTTGAGGGTAATTTTGAAATTTTTAAGTTTGCAAGATTGCAAGAGAGAAATAGTTCGAACGTCAATTAATTCCTTGAAGATCAAAGGAATAAAAATTGGTAATTTTCGGACTTTTGAGCGGGAATCCACACTTAATTTTGCGGATTTTGTTGTCAGTCAAATTACGCCACTGCTTGTGATGACTGCAGGATGAAATTCGAAATTCTGTATTGAATATTGAGGCATATTTGCGTAATCTTAAAGGTACTCACAAATGTCACTTTGTTGTAGGTTGTAGAGTAGATATACGTTTATTGCATGTTGTTAAATAGTGTCTAAATTAATAAAACTTAATAATGAAAAAACATTCTATGCATGTTTATCTTTTCAACGCCGTTTGATTTTCTACGATAGTTCTTTAGTATATTGTATGGTAGATCGTGAAGTCGGCAGAAGCATACCAAATACCAAGTGCTTATGCAAAAATACTATCGAACGTTATTATTTTATTACGCACTGTCTTGCAGCGTTTCAATTTTTAAGTCAATAGGAGTCGTCCATCAACGACGTTTAGGAAAACGGAAAATACTTGTGCCCACTCTCTCCCCTTGTTTAGCACTTCTACAATGTAACGTTATACCAAGTTTACATGATAACAGTCATTTCCCCCTCTCTCTCCTAAATATACACGTCATTTACTGACGCCCCCTAAATATTTGGTGTAATGCGAATTGATCTTCGGTATGTTCATACATTCAGAACCGGATAATGCGGCCAGAGCATGTAGCCCCCGCTGCCTGAATTTTCGAAAACATGAAAATGGAATAATTTCACAGACATGCTAATAAACGTCTTTTCCCATTTCAAAAACATGTAAATAAAACATTAAACGCTTTTCAAAAAACATGTAAATAGAAAATTTTGCACTTTTTAGAATTAAGTACAAAATAGAACATTTTCAACTTTTCTAAAGGGTGTTCTTTGATAAGTCATACCCAGGCCGGTAAGTCACGCCCCATTTGACTTTGGTCAAAAATTTGTTATTTTCATTTTGTATGTAAACATTACATTAAAACAAGCTTGTTTACGAAAAATAATTGGGCATGACTTACCGAAGTGGGGTATGACCTATCAAAAAAACCTCTTTCTAAAAATTTTAAATACAACACTTTGGTTTACCAAAGAAAACCTTTAATAAAATCATAAGTTTGGGGTCTATATGGAAACAAATTGCTACCTAAAAGAAATTTCTTCGTCCGGCCCTGAATACATTCTACTCTACTGCACGGAAAGGGAAAGGGTCATTCATAATACTGAAATATATTATAATTTGTTTCTGTTACATCCAAGTACAAACATTATACCACCCTAAGATCAATTCTAACACTCGCAAAAAAAACAAAGCCGACCTTTCAACTTTCAAGAAATCAAGCTTGTTAGTAATGCTTAGCCATCCATTCCGACTGAATGACCATTGCATTGAAATTGAAGGGAAATGATAAATGAAAATGAAAACTGAAACCACTTTTTGAGACACAGCAGCAGTCGTTAAGATTTTTTTTTTGTCTATTTTTTTTTCTAAATTGTGTAACTTCCCATTTTCATTTCAGCCTTTCAGCCGCCGAAGCCGAAAAGCTCTCCTTTGCTTTCTGTCATTGTATTTCTATTGTGAATTTTAAGAGCATTCACAACAAGAAGCAAGAACTGTAACGAACTTTCAAATAAATTCTATAAACATTCAACATTTTCCATTTCCCCGCAGTCCCATAGTCTGTAAACTGCGTCATAATTTATTCGTAATTTGTAATCGTATACACCTATGTATTTCTATAATGTGTCTTTTCCGTGTTCTTCTCGTACTTTTGTATCCCGTACACAATTATCTCCTTTCGTCAGAATGAATGAATAGAAATAGAACTATACACACACACACGTAAACGATATGATACTAACTATTATAATGCTTTCAATAGTGCCATTAGTCTTTTTTTGCAGACATAAAACATCGACGAGAAATACCACGAAGGAAAACGACGAGAACGACGAATAGAAAAAGGAGGAAAATAAATTGAAAATTGAGTAAACTGACTGAAGCAAATATGTTTCATGTATTTATTTGCGTGAATGCTAAAAGTATAGGGTTGTAGAAAAAGGCTAAGCGCATGTAGATCATGTATATTGAGCCGTTGGCGTTGTCATACTCGTTGAAGGGTTAAAATACGCCATTGCTTATGTTAATCTTGCCATCCAAAATCCCTGTAAAACATGTGGCCTAAAAATTCTTTAATGCTGTTTACTATAATATTGTTAAAAGTCGAATTTGCATGATGTGCATTACACAATGTTTTTGAAACGGCGGAATTTGCACCTACAAAAAAGTGTGGAGTGTGTCGTGTCGTAACCAGTTGCTAAAATACCCAATGGCCAGTTTAGATTCTTCAATTGCAATACATATCGTCTGTGAAGAGCCAAAATGACCCATATCCAATTTAAGTTAAAATAAAAATAAAAATGAGCTATGGCATAAAAACGAAATGAGAAGCATGCGTAAAATGTTAATTAAGAGTTTTTGAAAAGTGTAAAATGTTCTATTTACATGTTTTTGAAAGGGGTAAAATGTTCTATTTACATGTTTTAAAAAGTTGTAAAATTTTCTATTTCCATGTTTTTGAAAGAGTAAAATGTTCTATTTACATGTTTTTAAATGTGCAAAATGTTCTATTTACATGTTTTTAAAAAGTGTAAAATATTCTATTTTCATGATTTTTAAAAGAGTTAAAGGTCGTATTTACATATTTTTGAAAAGTGCAAAATGGTCTATTTAAATGCTTTCAAGACATATTTCAATACTTTTGTAGATAGAGAATATTGTTTTTAGTAAAAAATGGAAATAGGTCATTTTGGTTCTTTACAGACGATATGTGAGTTAAAACAAGGCTCAAAATTCCCAAGTCCAAAAGAGCCATATGTTTACGCGTAAAAGTGTGTGTTTATTAATGCGAAAGGGGAGTGGCTAGAGGGGGAGGGGCTCCGTCTTTACCTTTGGATTTTGATACAGAAACAGAAACCAAAAGGAACATACAGCACATACTATTTACATGCTCCTAACCCTAACTAACTCTGAGCTGAGCCATAATATAATGTACTTTGTTTCGCGGTTCTGCTATATGTACTTCTAATTTTGACAAAATTACACAAATATACAAAAAAATACAGAAGGCGAAGACGAAGACGGAGGGACGCACGCACGGTTCAGTGATAAATGATAAATAAACGTCAGTTGTTCCTCGAGATTGTATACTTTATAGGTAGTAGGTAGGTATTTTAATGCCTAATAATAGTAATGTTCAGTTAAATTGCTCAGTTCTTGGATTTTGGTCTACATCTT
The DNA here is from genome assembly GCA_949802685.1 of Dicyrtomina minuta. Classification (NCBI taxonomy): domain Eukaryota; kingdom Metazoa; phylum Arthropoda; class Collembola; order Symphypleona; family Dicyrtomidae; genus Dicyrtomina; species Dicyrtomina minuta. The sequence goes on along the minus strand of OX461808.1, from coordinate 122,902,320 downwards.
GCGTGAGAATGGAAGAAATGTGCGTAGAAAATAAAAAGGAAAATGAGCAAGAAGCCAAGAAGCCATACGGTGACGGACAGAATGAAAGGAAAAGGACTTTTGCAGAGATACATAACGTCTATGAAGAATTAAAACGACCCATTTCCATTTTTACCTCAAAGCAAAACGCACTCTCAAAGCAGGATGGTCTTCCGAGCGTGCAAAAAAAAGCAATTTGCACTTTTCCAGATTATTTAATTAGAAGATTTTGCAATTTTCAAAGACATGTACCTAAATGAAATATTTTACATTTTTCAAAAACATGTAAATGAAATATTTTGCAATTTTCAAAAACATGTTAATAAAACAATTTTCATTTTTCGAAAACATGTAAATAGAACATTTTGCCCTTTTAAAAAACAAGTAAATAGAATACTTTTCAAAAACTTTCATTTAACAGTTTACGAATTTTTCTCATTTAATGTTTTATGGGCTTTTTAATTCCAACTTAAAATGGATGGTGGCCATTTTGATTCTTCGCAAACGGTTGACGGTGTTTAAACCTTCGAGCTACGTGCATACATAGCTATGCGTGTATAATGTATAGGTACCTAGGTTCGTACCTGAACTAAAATTGACTGTTCAATTTTGCAAAATAAAAAAAAAAGACAATATTATTATTATTGAATTTCCAAGAAAAAAGGCATGGCGGCAGGACGTCAGTAATAATTAGCAACGGACAAATATATATCATACGCTTTTGTACATTAAATCGTCGACTATACAAATCTTATCAAAATTAGTATATCCTCCCACAATTATATGAATATTGTCAAGTTTTTAATCAAGAAAAAATCTTTAACACAAATATTGACTTTGCAGTAATAACACACTGCTGCCACACGATGCAATGATGATGTATGTATTTTCATACTTTTATTTTTGCAACTTGAAGCTATGTAATCACATTCTGTCCTCCAGCTGGATCTGGTTGCTTCTGTTCAATTCTGTTGTTGGTTTTATATTGTTTTTATATTCTGCTTAAATGCGCCTTGTCAGATACATAATTTTGTTTTTACAAGAGACTTACCGGCAAACTCCCAGCATTGACAACGTTATCCATTTCAATTCAAATTTTACATGATCTTCATGTCCCATTTTAAAGTTTTTTGCTTGCTCCAATTTTTTTTTCTTTGTATTTCGTGTTTCTACATTTTGCACTCTACGTGCTTTAGTATCTTGATCCAAAGACTGAAACAGATTTTTTTACGAACTTGAACAACGATGAAATGTTTGTTTTTATACTGTGTATCAAAATGCAAAATGGATCTTGTAGGAAATAATATACGATTTTTTGAAATGGGTATAATATGACTCTGTGTCCATGCGTTTTTGTTTCTTTGTTAATCTGTAATAAGTGTTAGTACTTGCTGAATACTGATATGTAGCTGTCAGCTGTTAGACTAGCATACACAATATACATAGTATACAGAATACCGAAAAAAGTGCGAGTACACACAACATCATGTTTGCACATTTTCGCAATTGGCAACCGTCCTTCTGCGTCCCTTCCACATTCTTACATCCCTATTGGTGTTTTGGTATATCTTCTATTTGAAACACTAAGAAAGAAGAAAGAAATTTTGCACAAAGAAAACAAGAAAATAAATTAAATGCGGGACATAGGGAGCGCCAGCCCTTTGTCTGCACCAGCACTACCACCAGCAGATGTACCTTACATGATTTTCTGTTCTATTGGCAAAGTGACCGCCATATAATACAAAAGAACAGTGATACCTTATTCAAATAAAAGTAATCTAAAATACCAAATGTCGATGTTTGGAGTTTGAGATTTGTTGTTGTTGTACGTAGTACACACGTGAAGCATGAAAACGAAAATCTATATCTTGAATTCAAATCAATACGCCGAATAACGATGTAGATATTTATTTCAACCCACGCACATAGGCATATTATGCATGAAGAGTTGTTTGGCAAAATGGGTCAAGTCCACCCAAGTTAATTTTGCAGGGACAACGAAATTTCAAATTCAAATACAAGATGACAGGATTAATTTTTTAAACTCATTTTTTTTCTACATGTAATGTAACTGACGAAGCACTATTACGAGTAGTTTCATTAATCTAGACTGACTTTAGAATTTTTTAGAAAATCTTCATTTCATAAATTCTTCATATTTTCCAGCTTATAATTGTACAGCTTTTTACCTACTTTTAGAGTATAGATTTATTTCCTATAAAATTTTGCTCTGGTTTAGGTAGCGTAGCATTGCCCATTGCACTGCCTATTTGTAAATTACAAATGTATATGATATAGAATGGCTTGGTTTGGTTAGAAAATACATTTTGGCGACGGTGACAAATCTAACATTAATAGCCCAATTACAAATTTACGATTAAGACATTAAAGTACTGTACAGCCTGGACGGAAACGGGTTGTGGGACGGTAACGGTTTCCACCAGAACCAGAGCAGTCGTCAGTCTCGTCAGTCGCCTCCAGTCAGTGTCCACAACAACAACTTTACAGCCCAGTCTAGACTCTAGACGCTAGACTGTATTATGCGGGTAGTTTAGAATTTACGGATTCGGGCTACATACTATTACTACACCGATAAATAACTTGATAAAATATGACATTGACATTGAATTTGTTTACTTCCCATTGACCTTTAAAAAATAGTAATATTTCAGCAGTTGCTGGAAGGTTTGAGATTCTGAAAAACGGTGAATGAATTCTATGCTGGCAGTGTTCGATCCGGTTCCGGTATTCGATTTCTGTACACCACTTTTGTTATTGCTGGTTCTACGGTGCTGGCAATAAATCAGTTCAGGATGAAATTAGTTTTGTTTTTGTTTTATGAAGTTTATTTTAATGAGGGGCTGCTAAACATAAAAATAAAAGTAATAGTAGTAAGATGAGAAATTAGTGGAGTTATGTTGACACACTGAACTTCATTTTAACGGCAAATAGCATATCAAGTTTTAAAACTTGCTACTAAAAGCAGATAATTATTTAAAAGGACTTTAAATTACTCAGACTGATTTTGATCAATTTATTAATTTAATACATTCAAAGAAATATTTTTTAACAAAGAATTTTAGCGTGCAGATCACCAGTATTAGAAATCAAAATTGTAATTAATGACATTAGCAAGGACTATATTTTACTTGAGTCACAGAACGACAGAACCCAGCCCTTATTTTATTCGAACTAAATTTGCATGTATCCGAATAAATTATTGAAGTTGTAGTTGTGACACAGCATGGCTATCTGCTCAATTTGCTTGGGAACGGCTTTGAATATTTGAAATCATAAAGATGATCTTTGATGAATTTTTCCTTATCGATTGGTTCAGGACATATGCTTGCTTGCCCTAAAATACGAAGTTAAGTTATTTTAAATGGTGTATGCTAGCTAATCCAATAAGACTAATAAAGTGCGTATTGGTATTTATTTAATTCCATTGATTTGATACCATAATATATTCAATATAAAATGAAATGGTTTAGTGCCACTTATTTTTTAATATTCCCTGTTGTAGACCACTGCATGATCAGATCAACAAGGCCTGGTGGCATTAATTTTTAAATTATCAAGATTTTCATTTTTACTCGTTGTAAAACTAGGAGCCATTCAAGTATTACGAAACATAAAAAGGTCAACATGTGAGCCACCGAACCAGCTACCCCGAAACGTTACGTAACGCAATGTTAATGCATAGAAGAAACAACCTGACTGAATTAAGTAATACTTTGGTTTCTTAGAAACTCGCCATTATTGTTGAATTGCCAGCTCTGTCTAATTGTAGTGTAAATACTTCGCTTTCGTCATTACTATGCAATTTAAATTACCTTAATTAGTTAGAGCACTATACTATGTTCCGTATAGACATACCTATGGCATATGCATCCTCCACAATCATTCTAGCAATGGCTAAAGATACTTTATAAATGCCCACGTGTGGTGGATACAAACGACCAACAGCCAAGTCTTCATCTTTTACAAGACTCGCCAACGTCTAAATAGTGAAATTTGAAATTATACAAAAATAAATTAATATAAAATAAATCATTTTCAAAATTTTTGTCTGACACGTAAATTAATACATGACTACAGAAAATTTAAAAATGTAAAGTTTCAAAAATGTGTATCTTTATTTTTGTGTTCACATTTGCAGCCAAAAGGAAGACATCTTCACTAATGTGACGCATTCCAGCGGTGATGACCCCAAGTGCAACGCCCGGGAAAATGTATGCATTATTTCCCTGTCCAGGCTCAAACTTTTGACCATTATACGTGACAGGGGGGAACGGGGAACCACTTGCAAATATCGCACGACCCTCTGTAAAATTGTACGCATCTTCAGCTGTACACTCTGCCTTGGACGTTGGATTACTCAGGGCGAAAATGACGGGTCTCTCGTTTAGTTCCGCCATTTTTCGAAGGATCTCTTCATTGAATGCATTTGCTTGAGCTGACGCTCCTAAAAGTAGAGTGGAAGTTTTTTTGTAATAAGTAGTTAAATCAGAAATCTGTTTAATGAATTAACTGTACTTCATACTAATAGATTTAATAGATTATGATTATACCAACCAATAATTGCTGTCGGCTTCGCCAGATTTACAATTTCAATGAAACTCGTTAAATGCTCAGCATTCTTACTAAAAACACGTTTTTCTTCGCTTAAGTCACTTCTCGTGTTACAAACTAAACCTTTTGAATCCTAATACACATGAAAAAACAAAGGAATGTTTTTTAGCACAATTTTTTATAACGAAAATCAAGAGGAAAAATTTCACATAATTCTACAGCTCGGTGGGGTGCAGTACATTATTCATTATTAGATAATTAGATATGATTAGACAAGTGGACAAGTCAATCAGCTTTATTATATTATAATTATCACGTTTTTTTGTGGAGTTACTGAGTTCTTACGCAAAGCCAAATTTTAAACGCAGCATCTTTTTCACTCATCCCGCCTTTAGTCAAGGCTCGAACTATGAGATTTGCAATACCGAGTGCGGCCTGTATTTATATGAGAGAAAATAAAACAAATGCATTCATAAAAATAAATTCAATACAATGTTTGTATTACTATTAATGTTGAGAACACACGAACATATCACGTAGGGGCTGTGCAACAATGACGTTTACATTTAGGGGGGGGGATAGGGTAAGGGCCTACGCAAACCAATGTAAACTTAAAATGACGCCACTATAGGGAGGGGGGGAGGGGGCTGAAAGTAAAATAAACGTTTACACAATTTAACCTGCGAATATAATATTGCTTACTAGTACCTACTTGCAAAATTACCAATTTTGACAAATGATATAATTAATTCAAAAAATAATTGATTAGTAAAATCTAAATAACCAAACGCTCCTAACACGATCGCAAAGCTTTCGGTGGTTTTTAAGTTTTGCCTGTAAGCGGTTGTATGCATTAAAAAACAAAAATCCTGATTTTTTATTTTTTCAAGTGCTTAAAATTTATATTTTACTCTTTGAAATCAATTTCAAATTTCTTTTAGGTTTAAAAAAATCAAAGTCTGATCACGCTAGTTTTTTTTACTAGGGGTACCATTTTGGGAGACTGACGCCGCCGGGGCCATTTGCAATGTCATATTGCAAATCGCGCTGGTACCTTGAAGTTAATTAGATTGAACTTATCATTACCGTTGGAATGCTATGTGTAGGTTAATTGAGTGGCGGGTCGAAATTTTAATTTTGCCGTTTAGCCGGAAAAATTCAAATTCTAATTTATTTTATTTTTTTACAAAAGATAATCCCATATAATGTAGTACGAAGTATTAGGTTTTCTAGTAGTGTTTGCTGCTAAAACATGCTAGCCGATTGCTTCATAACAAATAAACAAAACAAGAAATCAAAATATCGAATTTAAGATTTGAGGTAGTATCCAATCTAGGTAATCTTACTGTTAAAAGGATGCCTTTAAACAACGGCTTTAGCCCTTGTTTTACAAAGTTGTAATTCAATAATTGATTATATAATTTTAGATGTACGACACTGTCAAGTTTTTAAGTATTTTTAAAGGGTAAATATTCATTTGTGACAAATGTAGGTACTAATTAAAAATAAAAAAGTTCTATGTAAACGTTGGAGGGAGGGGGGGGGGGTGTAGCTAGAAATGACTAAAAATGATAGGGGGAGGGGGAGGGTCGAAAATTTTTCGTTTTGGTAAACGTCATTGTTGCACAGCCCCGACTAAAAATCAAGTCTACTTCAACAGTGTGTATTTTGATTAGCAATTGTTGGCTATGATTGCTTTAACGTCGCTTGAGAAATATACTATATTTTATTATATGTACGCTGATATCTGTAGGTTATATACTAAAAACAACTCGAAAATTTTTGATTGTAATAAGGAATAGATGGGCATTTAAATTAACTTAAAAATCCTTGAGACTAAATTGAATATCGTCTGTGAAGAACCACAATTACATGATTTGGAAAAGTGCAAAGTGTTCTATTTACATGTTTTTGAAAAGTGCAAAATATTCTATTAACATGTTTTCAAGATATGTTCCAATATAATTTTAGTAGATAGTAGATATTGCAATCAGCTACAAATGGATATGGGTCATTTTGGTTCTTCACAGACGATATGCTACAAAATTATTTCTCACTTCTCCAGCTCCCAAAAATAGAAAAACACTGTCAGTCATTTTTTTCTTAGTAATTCGGAGAGAAGCTAAAAGACCCGCAAAGGCAACGGCGGCAGTACCTTGAATGTCATCATTAAACGTGCAATATTTATGCCGATATTTTTGAAGTAATTTGAACGCATTTTGATTTCCAAAGTCTTCAAACTAACCATACAAATTACCCTTTAATTCACAATATTATTTAATTCATGACTTTTATGTCTAGTGGAATAATAAATTTAAATAACTCACTTGTATTAAAGTACTCTGACCATAGCGACAAACTACTGCCTGCATAAACTCATCAAGGAATTCACTGTACGCCGCTCCAGTGACTCTCTGGTGCTTCAGGCCAATATAGAACTCGTCATCTAAAAGTGACTAGAAGGTATGCAGTATTAATGAAAAATGAAAACAATAACTTGAATAAAATTGATTCAAAATCTTCACCAACAGTGAGAATGTAGTGCAATTAGCAATTACAGAAAAACGGTTAATTATAAAGTATTTTGTAGGAAAACAGCAAAGGCAAACTGCTTTTTGTGTGCTTAATTTTAACGCCAGCTAAAATTTGTCATTCTAAAAATTTAGTCTCTCTCGTTGCAGGTGGACGTGTTTTTCCTTCTTGTAATTGAAAGCCGTACAAGCTTCCAGTTTGAATTTCTATTTTAGATTTAAATACTAATCTTTTTTTCTTACGAATAATAACGATATCGTAACAACACGCTACTGAAGAAGCAAAATGGCAGAACTGCCATGCGAATTAATAGCAGACTGGTCATTTTGTCTTTTTTCAGGAACGGAACATCATACATTAATTCTGTAGTTCGAAATAGGCAAATAGGATAAATTGAAAATGCACTAAATAAATTTTGAATTAATGCAACTTACATCGAAAATTTGATAATTTTACCTGCGTATTCGTTCCCACATCGAGCATAATAGGGAGGCATTTATGGGGCTTAATTCCACCTAAAGCAGTGTACAATATCAACTTCCCTACTGGAATTCCCATCCCGTAAGCACCGAGGTCACCCAAGCCTAGAATCCGCTCACCGTCCGTCACCACAATGGCACGCACATCAGTCTCAGGCCTGTTAATTAATTAAACCCACTATAATCGAACTTTAAAAAAACTTATTCAGCGTACACTCCAAAACTCCAAATTTCAAGTGGCAGAATTTTGTCTTGATTTAATTTTTAGTTTATTTGATTATGCAGTTTGTTAAATTCTGATTTGTCAAATAAATCGAGTACCAATTTTTCAAAATGTCAAAAATATGTCCGCGATCCTTGATAGTTATGTAGAGACCACGAGGGCGTCTAAAGGCGAAGCCAAATTGCTGACATGCTATTCCAACAGTTGGAGTGTAGACAATAGGCATCATCTCTTCCACGTGTTCAGCCAGAAGTCGGTAAAATAAATGCTCGTTTCTATCCTAATTATATTCAAAATAATTAATTAGGTAATTGCCTAAAATTATTTTAACACTAACCCTCAATATAAAGCATAGCGAAAACTAAAAAAGTAAGGGATGGTCCATAAATGATGTAACTGAAAATAGCACAAGTTTAGGACCCACCCACCCCCATGAAATGTCATCTCTTTTGACATTATCTAAACGGTTTATTTTATCTTGAATACCTGACTATGTAGATACACTGGCCCTATCGGTGACATAATTTATGGACGATCCCTTGATCCCTAATTCATATTCATAAGGAGTAGTTTTACATCGAAGCAGTAACCAAAAAATTACCAAAAGGCCCATCAAATAAATGTATTTACTCAGATCATCCGTGTAACGATCCACATTCGCCTTGCAGAGTTTAACTTGTTCTTCCTGTGTCTTGATTTTAGCTGGAAGAAGTCCCCAGAGTCCTAAGCATAGTCTTTCCTCCGGTGTAAATGCCATACCCTACAAATTTATTTACGATTTAAAATTCTTCAGTATATTCATAAAAAATAATATTTAAAAATGTATTGGGTGTGGGTGTATGAATCTACTTCACCTTATTTAGGTGTGGTTCCCGTAATCTGTGAATACCACAAATTCCCGCTCCTGCAGGGAGTAAATTACTTCCTCCAGGGTAAGCCCTAAGTGGAATTCCCCCTCTATTTCCATTTTTATAGCCACAATATGAAGCAGGTGGATTTGGATTTTGACACCCCACTTTGACCAAATAACTTACGGGTCTTAGCATTTCAAATTTTGACAAAATATTTAAAGTTTTGACAGAAATTAAATATTCTTCTATTCTATTTCGTATGCAGTGCATATAGTGCTCATGTAATAATCATTTTTCGGATTTTTGATTAATTCAATCAATTCCTAATTTTAGGTTCTTTTCTTGGCATCTCATGCGCCCATCCCACTTCCCACTCAAAGCTTCAATCCTAAATCCTAATTCTTAATCCCCTTCCCCAAAAGAAGTATGTACACACAAGCACACAGTCCAATGTGGCTTTTCGCCAACATTTTGCAGTAATTAGGTTTTGTAGATTTTTGAATTTAATATTTTTTTTAAATATTTTTTTAAAATAATGTTAAAAATACTTAAAAACAGAAATTAAATTAGAAAAAAATTGAAGTTTATAATTTGACAAGATGAGTATTTTAAATAATTCTGAGCCAAAAGTTTTTCCCTGACGATAATCTAGCATGGCATTAAATTGAATAATGCCTAATGCCTATACATAAAATAAGTAGTCGACATTTTTCTTCTCATGATAAAAATAATTTTATTATTGCTGTGCAGTGCCAGGTGCAGCTTTAGCCAAAATATTTTCAACGTAATTTGGTAATTTACATATTAGAAATCGTAATAAAGAATAGAGAATGGACAATTAATTCAAATAAGAGCATAGGGCTACTGAACTGTGATTGATCCTGGTCTTGATTTGATCTCCTGTCTCATCATGTGGTCGCCGGTCGCTCTGAATTCCAACGGCAATAGCAGAAATCTTTATTGATATTTTCCTACATCTATTAATATATCGTCTATCAAGAACCAAAATGACCCGTATCCAATTTAAGCTAGAATTAAAATGAGCTTTTAAAAAAACTGTGTTAGAGATAGATGAGTAAAATGTTAATTACGAGTTTTTAAATAGTGTAAAATGTTCAATTTACGTGTTTTCAGAAAGTGTAAAATGATGTATTTATGTGGTTTTGAAAATTGCAAGTTGTATTTACTTCTTTTAAAAAAGTGTAAAATGTTCTATTTACATGTTTTGGAAAGGTCCAAAGTGTTCTATTTACATGATTCAAGGATCAAGCTGTTTTATTTTTGTTTGTAGATAGTGCATTTCGGTTTTAGTTAATACTGGACATGGGTCATTTTGATTCTTCACAGACGATATGAATAGGTATACAGGTATTTGGGATTTTTGGTCAGCCATTATTGCAAACTACAACTGCTTCCGAGCTGTTTAAAGTCCATTCGAATTTGAATTTAACTGGTATAGCATATCAAATCAAATCAGCACAACTTTCAATGAGTCGATGGGACGTTGAAACATTTTGTTTAACCGATTGCCGATTGGAGATGCGATTCTGTATTGTATGGAAATTGTGCGTAACGCATTTTAAATCTGTAGTTGTTGGCAATTATAATAATTGTGTGTAGAAAGTGTCAAGCGTGGACCTAAGGGTACATTATAACCCCTGCTATTTGCCATATGAGTAAATATTTAACATCAGATAAGATAGAATATCATTTAATTCAAATGGCTGTATAGATAGACCTGTCACGTCTTTGAATATTTTCTGGATGCACCCCTGGAAAGTTTAATCAAAAAAATGCATGTACATAAGTTTGAATCTCCAAATGCCTAGAATTGAAAGAGATTAGAAAAAAAATGTACATACGAAGTAATTGACCACAAGGTATGTACATGTACGTGACTAATTTTATTAATAAACTTAAATACGTTTATACAAATCAATCCTCTACTTCAGTAAGCTATCAAAATCGCAGTGAAGCACTAAACACATCTAAAATTTTCGAGTCTTTCAAAAGCAGTAAAATTCTTGTGATTAAATTTTAAATTGTATTTATTCAGGTAATTCATCCATTATTACAGCACATTAAATTACATTACACAGTTATAGCAAGAGTAATAATACATATCATATATAGTAAACCCAGCGACAGCATGCCACACAGTGACACAGCAGTGCTGAACAAGTGTACTTAAAAACAAGATCAAATTCACAAAGTACACACTTACATTTACATTATACGAATAAAGCACACAGATCACTTTTGGTCGGTCAGAAAAATACAATATAATGCAAATACTGAAATTGACTGAAAAAGTAAGTTACGTACGAAACGCGCAGAAGGCGAAATTATTTAAAATATTTTCTGATAAAAGATAAAAGTAGATTTGATCATTATTTTAAAATTATTACAATAAGAACTCAGAAGAACTGTACCTCTAAATTATAAGGGAAAGGGCAAAGGGACATTAACATACTAAATACAGCATTTGGTTTTATTCATTCAATCTCTGGCCACTTGTAGGAACTTGGTAAAGATTTTGTATATCTGAAGTTATAAAGTTGTGCCTTGACAAATTCTCCTTTATCTGCTGGCTCAGGATATGTCGAAGCTTCGCCTACAATTTTGGATTGTAAACAAATTTTTTTAAAACATTTATAGCTCCAATAAAAAATGTAACTTTTAAATAGTAGTTAATTACAAGTAAGTAACGGTATGATAATTAAATTTAAGTATTTGTACTTTATTTTGATGAACTTACCATTAGCATAAGCGTCCTCCACGATAACTTTGGCAATGATTAAGGATACCTTATAAATGTCCGCGAGTGGTGGATAGACACGACCATTTGCTAAATCCTCATCCTTTACAAGACTCGCTAATGTCTACACAGGAGGGAATAGTAAAGCAAAAAATAATAATTTAAATTGAAATATTAATAAACTAATGGTTAAAAAAATGCATAAAAGTTATAAATTTTAAATACTATTATGCAATTTTTATAATTATTACATTGGCCGCCAAAAGAAAGACATCTTCACTAATGTGTCGAATCCCTGCCACAATCACACCAAGAGCCACACCCGGGAAAATATAGGAATTATTTCCTTGTCCAGGCATGAAAGTCTGTCCATTGTACTTGAACGTGGGGAAAGGGGAACCACTTGCAAATATAGCACGACCCTCCGTGAAAGTATAGGCCGCCTCAGCGGTACACTCTGCCTTAGACGTTGGATTACTTAGGGCGAAAATGACGGGTCTCTCATTTAATTCTGCCATTTTTCGAATGATCTCTTCATTAAATGCATTTGCTTGGGCTGACGCACCTGAAAGTTTATATGAAAAAAAAATTATTAAAGCAACTTCTAACAAAATTTTAATAATAGTCATAAATTGTCAATCGTGATCAAAAACAATTCGAAACAAATCACAAATCGTGAGATCTATAGAAAGGTTAATTTTTCTCTGTCATATCTTTTAATTTTTGAAAATTTGAAGTCTGTAGGAAAAAGAGGCGCTTCGTAATGAATTAAATGTGTGTATTTAAACGTGTGTTAAAAGTAGTCCCGAAAGAGCAGGGAAATGGAACTAACCAATAATGGTAGTGGGCTTTGCCAGGTTAAGAATTTCAATAAAACTTTTCAAATGCGGTGCGTCCTGTATAAATTTACGCTTTTCGTCAGAAAGGTCGGTTCTTGACTTGCAAATTAGTCCTTTGGAATCCTGGAAAATCCAGAAATCAAAACTGCATTAAAAATCTTAAATAATTTCAATATGCCTGTTTTCTTTCTTGTACATACACTGTTTGGCACTAAAGGCGAACTTTCCAGTAGTTACCAATATTAAACTTAAATCCAATCGTGCAGTTTTGTGCCGATTGAATAAATTGAATTTTGTTCGCAAAAAAACAATATAAGATTGCTATCCGTCAGTAATGGGGAATGTGACACGCGGTATAAATATATGTTTGAACTGAAATACATTTTAAGAAGATTTTAATTTAATAGCATTCAATAATTTAATGTAATTGCTTAAGTAAAAGTAAAGCACCAAGCAATTACAAAAAAAAGGAATTATTTCATCAACGAAATGCAATTGGATAAATAGTTAGGTTTTAAAATAATTTATTTATTTATTATTTTGTGTATTTCCTTACGCAAAGCCATATTCTAGATTTGGCATCTTCCTCTGTCATTCCATTGTCTTTGACCATAGCTCTGGTTATAAGCGTGGCAATACCAATTGCAGCCTGTAAAATTAAAATAATAACAATATAGCAAATTAGCAATTTTATTAATATCGTACTGAATGAATTTTGTTTGATTAGTGCGTCGTGTTTCCTATGATTTTTTATTGCTCGTATTTTTTAAGTGAAGGACTTTGACGTTAACTAATACAACATTATACAAAGGCATGCATAAGAAAATAAAAAAATATTTATTGAATTAAAAATTACATTTCGTCACATAATAATAATTTAATTTACTCACCTCCCCAGCCCCCAAAAATAGGAATGTATTTTGAGCCATTGAAGTTTTGGTGATTCGTAGAGACGCAGAAACACCGGCAAATGCGACGGATGCCGTTCCTTGAATATCATCATTAAATGTGCAATATGAATCCCGGTATTTTTCAAGAAGCTTGAACGCGTTGTGATTCCCAAAGTCTTCAAACTTAATGTTGAAAAATTCAAAATAATCACAGCCTTATTAAAATCATGTTATTAAAGTAAATTAAAAATAAAATACAAATGCACATATTCACTGGTTATTGTTATTCACTGTACATACATAGTACACGCAGCTGGCAAACAGTCTGGGTCTTTGCATTTTTGATTTAAATTTAAAAGATTAAATCTTTCGTTTTGCAAATCAAATAGCGACCAGTGTCGCTACACTTGATTACACTCACCTGAATTAAAGTATTCTGACCGTAGCGACGAACGACAGCCTGCATAAACTCTTCAATAAATTCATCGTATGCCGGGCCGGTCACTCTTTTGTGCTTTAAGCCAATGTAAAACTCATCATCCAACAAGGACTGTCAACAAAACATACAAAATTAATAGTTATAGAATCATGTAATGTAAATTTTTTAATATTGCATCATGTGTTATTAGGGTGCCAGGAGTTATTTGTAGCTTTACGGTACGCATTTGTATTTGACAATAAAATCTATATCTTAGTAAATTACCAAAAGAATAAAAGTAATAAATAATAATAAATTTACAACAATTATACGTCAAATATTTCCAAGTAATTAACTGCATACATATTATGTAGCGTAAAATATACAATAGTGGCAAGCAACAAAGCTATATTGCTATCAGAAATACAATCAGAAATAGTATACAATCTTAAACTTAACTAAAACGCTCTTTTTCATTGAAATAAAATTTACTTGGTACAAATGCAATCAAACTTAATAAAATTACCACACTGCATTGAACTTATTCACAGGAAAACATAATAAAAGTAAAAATTTAACAATACAAATTGATAAAATACAAATAATTATTACAAATTACAAGTATTGTTATGTAAATTTAATGTAGCATTTAAAAAACTAAGCAGCAGTCGCAAAATTTTGGATTTTCTTTTCAGCCTATAAATAACATGGAAGTACATACCTTTACTTTACCTACAATTTGTAATTACAATACCATTACCAATACCATTTGCTTGCAACGTTCAAAATTTGCAAGTTCCGTTCCACCGAACAATAATAAGCCACACTACAATCTACAATTGATTGCCTTATCTATTACACCAAGTTGCATATTGCAAAAACTGCCATTATAAAAGCATTAAATTCTACCTACTATTTATAATTTAATAATATAGTTAGTTACCTGTGTATTCGTTCCCACATCGAGCGTAATGGGCAGACACTGATGAGGCTTAATCCCGGCAAGAGCCGTGTACAATGCCAATTTCCCCACGGGAATTCCCATCCCATAAGCACCGAGGTCACCCAGACCCAGAATCCGCTCACCGTCAGTCACCACAATGGCTCGCACGTCGTGCTCAGGCCTATGAAGTTATACACAATATTTTTAAAAAATTGTATCTTGCTAATAAATTCAGCAAACTGTCTATTTTTGTGCAATACTTTATCAAACACTGCATACTACAACTGTAGGCCATCTGGAATATGGATCTGGCTAAAGGTCAAACAAAAAGTCAAAAACTGATAACTACAGAGAGCTACACAATAGAAAGCAAAATCAAAACATAGGCAGCAGATGGTCATGCAATACATGAAATAAGATCAGGTAAAAAATATCATCTGTTGATATCGGAAATCAATACAGCAGACAATACAATTTCTTTACTTTGGATTGACGTTTGAAGTTTGACATTTTTGACATTATTTAAAATATTTGGTGCAGAATAGAACGAATTTTGCACAATGCTTTATTTGCGAATTTTCAACTGCGACACTTACCAATTTTTGAGGACTTCATAGACATGCCCTTTATCATGGATGGTGATGAAGAGTCCTCGTGGTCGTGTGAAAATGAGTCCGAATTTCTGACACGCTAATCCCACAGTGGGCGTGTAGACGAGAGGCATGAATTGTTCCACATTCTCTGCCATGAGTCGGTAGAAGAGACGCTCATTTCGGTCCTGTAGTCAATTAACATTTAAATATTCAAGTCACGTCAGACAAAAACTCACTTTTTTGGATCTTTCTTTCATGTTCACTACGCATAGTTATAGCACTGAACACAACCCATAGTAAATAATAATTATAGAATAGAGCTGTATAGCTACAGGTGATATCTATCTACTATCTCTTCGTATTATCATATACATAAATACAGGCATTAGGCGCATCTACTTAGCTTATACATTATACACACAGCCTTTGACTTTGAAGATATAGCTGCACTATATCTAAACTGCTTTGTACTAATAGAACAAATCTCAAAATCACAAAGGATCCACACCAGTGGATGTAATAATTCAATTCGCCAAATGTCAAATGTCACCGAGACCGGAGAAACTTTAACTTCCAGTTCAAAGCAGAAGAGAATTCAATTCAGCCGAATTCTCCAGTATAATATTTGTCTTTTCCACTTCCTTTTTTTTTGTATTTCAACTACTTGTTCAACACGTCCAACAAGTCACTGTGGTGATATGTATATTTTCAATGGGAGTTTTCAGTAGAGCAAAAGTCAAAGGTGAAGGTGAAACTGTCACTTTCCCTTAAAATAAATATGGAAAAATGTGCAGTACGGTTTCAACACATGCCATAATATATTACACTTTAGAGATTCTGGTTCTATCTAACCTGTCACCTGTGGTTAGTACCCTCGTTTTTAAAAGTTGTGTTCTACATAGGACGTTCAGAATTTGAATTTGAATAATCGTAGATTTTTTGTTACAATTTCATTTAAATTCAGAAATATTGAAATGAAAAACATAACAAATGCAAAATCAATTTGATATTTGGAACAACGTAATAGTATCTCTACTTAAGTACAATCCGATTATTAATATTTGCATTACAAATGAACACCAAAACATTTCAACAATCCTTAAAGCCTTATTTTAGTTCGAAAAATACCCACAGATATTATAGTTTAAATAAACTGAAAACTGAATTCTAAAGAATACAAGTAATGTACAAAAGAATTAAATACAATATTATGCTCTATTCATGCAGTTTTTATTGTTCTTTAAGCCCATCTCTGCCTGATCTCCCAGTGCCCCAATTCAAAGCGCTAATGGGAGACAAGAATACATAATAATGTTGCAATTTCGCTAAGTGGATGCTTGATGGTGATGGTATATTATGGCCATGACATTCTTATTCTTCCAGTAGTATAGTACAGAAATAATGAATGAAAAATTAATGACAAATTAGTACACTAAAATTACAGCATTAAAGCTGAACTCTATTATAACCAATTACTAAATTAATTCTTCATGGAATAGCTCAAGTGCACAGAATTGCCATATGAATTGGCCAACGCACTTTTATACGACTTTTACGATAAAACTTATATATATATACACGCTACCTACATATCGTCAGTGAAGAATCAAAGTGGCCCAAATCCATTTTTAGCTAAAAACTGAAATACACTGTCTACAAAAAATTAAAATATCATGAGTCTCCAAAGTATGTAAATAGAGCATTTTGCACTTTTCAAAAAGGACGTAAATCGACCAATTTGCACTTTTCAAAAAGCATGTAAATAGAACATTTTGCACTTTAAAAAAACATACCGATAACACACTTTGCATATTTCAATAAACATGTAAAATGGAACATCTTGACTTTTTTTAAATCATTATTAAATCAAAGATTTTGCACTTTTAAAAAACAAGTATAAATAGAACAATTTGCACATTTAAAAAAACATGTAAATAAAACATTCTACAATTTTCAAAAGCTCATCATTAGCATTTTACTCATCCATCTCATTTTCTGTTTTTTTTTTACATATTTCATTTTAGTTCTAGCTAAAAATTGAAAAGAAACAGTTTGATTCGTCACTCACGATATGTTACATTGCCCCCAAAACTTTGATTATCCTCTACCAACCACTGACAATATAAAAGAATATAATAAACTGACTGGTCCTTTATTGTTGCACATTACACACGTGGTTGCTTTCCCATTGTTTTAATTTTTGTAAATTTCTAAGTCAATGTGAATATATTCTGTATATTCAATACCGTGCCGTGCCGTATAATACATACATCTACACTAATCTACATAAGATGCATGCTATATGACGTAGAATTATCTGTCTAAACTTCTGTCTACTTGTATATTCTGTATATTTCTCATTTTTTAATCCTTGGACTTAAGTCTAGTATCATTATCGATCCTGTTGTACCTACATAAATAGCACAATGTTTTATTATGTTTTTGAAAAGCACCTTGAACATTCTTCAACTTCAAGAATGTACCAAGTACAATATATGTACAACAATATGCAGGTATGCAGCTTAAACTTGCTCTGACTCAGCAGTTAAATCTTGGAGTGTGACGTGATATACGTACAACTATTGAGTAGTAAAAGCACATTTACAGATTAATCGATTACAATACACTGCAGTCAGTCAGTCAGTATAGCTGCAGCCTGCAGTCAGCCGTCAAACTCATGGCCACTACTGATATACTATATATCAGTGAGACAGACAACTGCTGCACCAACTTAAACTCTATAATGTAATCAAAATAATGTATGCATTTGGATAAAATAATCTTAAATTCAACCAAAGTACATTATGCTCAGCTTAAAACTACTATGGGAGCTCTCAAAAATAACGTTGGACGTTTTTTTTTTGGGGGGGGAGGGGTCCAACCGCCCTATCCTTAACATGTGTATACATACCAAAAATAATGACGTACAGGGGGGAGAGGTGGGGGCCAAACCAGATTTTTGCATAACGTTATTTTTGAGAGCTCCCTATCTGTACAGCCAGACTGCGAGGCTCCAATTTACAATCATTAGTAGTAATAAAGCACTACTTGGGCACTAGGCTTTTGAGATACTTACTGGTTAGACTTCTAGACGAACAACTGGCAACTGGCACTTGAGCAAAAACACCATAACAACTGCAGCTGTTGTGCCTTATATTGATTATAATTATACCCTCAGGGGATTCAACACCTAATAACACCAGTATTTTGAATTTGTGACTCACACAACGCAACATGCGAAAGGACATAGCACACGGGTAATTTTCTAACGGATTCAAATGATAAGGTCATGAGGTTAGGAAAATTAACAATAATTAGTCCAATTGAAGTCGTAGAAATTGACACACAAATTATTAAAAACTACGAGGTTCCGTTTTCAAGTTTAACAAGTTTAACCGCTATTTATTAGGTTTAGTAAAATAATCTTTTTGGTAGTGAGAATTTTAGCTAATTTTTAAAATTCTCTAGTTGTAGGTACTTTTTGCTATTGAAGATCAAATGCTCTATTCGCTCGTGCTTAGACTTAGAGAGAATAGTAAACCGTCAAAAAATGTTGTATCTAACATGTTGCAGTTTTTTGAATAAAATATACAAATAAATTCAAAAGTAAGCTTAAGCTTAGCACAATGAATTTGAATGACACGTGTGAACAGATCGGGATCGGAGTAAACTCCCGCTGAAAGGAATTTATGTTTACTATAATATCTCTACAGAACTTTTTTTAGACAGGACAGGGACAGACAGACAGGGTATTATAGGGGATTTGCCTTTCATGCTGCTGAATACTTTCAACTTTTTTGGTTTCGTATGACTTCCTCAACTGCATTGAGGTTGTGATTGTGACTTGCTTCTTTTAAGTCAAGTCAAGATGTTGAGTTGAGTTTAACGAAACAGGATGAAATAAAACTTCTCATTTACACCGTATTTCCTCTAATGCTACGCGGGTCTCTATTAGAAATTGAATCCAGATCCAGGGCCGGATAATGCGGCCTGCGCAGGCAGCCCCCGCTGCCTGAATTTTTAAAAATCATGCAAATAGAACATTTTGCAGTTTTAAAAAGAATGTAAAAATAATATTTTGACTTTTCAAAAACATTCAAATAGAACATTTAGCACTTTTCTCAAAACATGTAAATAGAACATTTTGAACTTTTCTGAATCATGTAGAAAGAAAATTTTAAACTTTTCTAAAAAATGTAAATACAGCATTTTGCTTTACCAAAGAAAACCATCATTAAAATCTAAATGAGGGTTTTCGTATTGAAAAAAATTGCTGCCCAAAAGTAATTCGTTCGTCCGGCCCTGTTTGGATCTCTTATAGAACGCGGGTATTTGCTATGCTTTCCGTGTCTCTAATTCTAATACAACGCGGGTCGCGGGTCGTGTTTAGAGGATATCCGGTAGTACTACTTATATTATATTGAATTTATTGAGAGTATTTATTATGAATTATGACTTACCAGAAGACCCATCAAATAAATGTATTTATTCAGATCATCCTCGTAACGCTCTACGTTCGCCTTGCAGAGTTTAACTTGTTCTTCTTGCGTTTTAAATTTGGGCGGAAGTAGTCCATGAATTCCTAATGCTTGTCTTTCCTCCAATGTAAATGCCATACCCTATATAATACATACTACATTTAAACAGATGTAATTTTCAATGATTAAAAACAGAAACTCGTACACATGACAAAAAAAAAGACTACTCTTTAGTTAAGACTTTTAAGCGGCTAAATTTAAATCACTAAAAATAAGCCGGAATCCGAAGAAATTCCGAAATAGAGAAAATATCAGCTTTTAGTCAATAGGGAACAACGCACTGTTGACTGATTGACTGTAAAAATCACCCGCATTCGCAGAAAATATAGAAAAAATAATTTCAATTTCATAATTTTTTTGACGTTTTCCAATGTACTTTTTGTATATTTGATATTTAAGAACTAACTACACGTAATATTTTTACATACCTTATTCAACCTTGCATCCTTAATATGATCCAAACCACGAGCCAACGGAGGACAACTACTATCTCCATTCACTTCACTGTACGAGCGCTGCCCGATTCGGTCCATTTTATTTTTAGTATTTGACAATAATATCTCCTGTAAATCTCCTGCTTTTGACTTGGTCGTCGTCGTGGGGTTCGGAGGAGAAAAAGTACTCAATCCGTTTCCGTGGCCGTTCGTCTTCGTGTAGTTGTAGTCCAAACCGTTCCCGTTGCTCGTGCCGTTCCCGTTCACGTTCACGCTCACACTGAAATAAGAAATGAGGTTTTAGTTCTGCCTTACACCTTCCTAAATACAGAGAGATTCAACTGATCCAAGTATTAAATAAAACTGACTGTGTGACTATGGCTGTGTGTGTGTGGGTCTGACAGCCGCACTCGCGCTGCACTATGTCTTTGACTTTTTGTATTACTATGTATTACAATTTAAGGACTTATATCACCTACTACGTATATATTCGTCCGTTTCGATTTCGATTTAAAGTTGGGCTACCTACCTAACGTACCTTGTGTTATAATGCTGGGAATAACATATTCAGCAAAAAAAAAGTAAAATATAAAAAAATAAAATTACCTACCTACTATTAAACAAGCCAAAGAAAGTACATGAACGTAAACGTCATTCGTGCTCGTATTTTTACGTGCATTATATTATTATGATAACATATTTACCGTAAATGACCGAATAAGCGCAGGGACGAACATAACTAACATAATGATAGTGGCATATTTTAGTACATTTTGGTCAAAAGTAATTTCTAATATATATTTTGTAAAATTTATTAAAAATACCACAACAACTGTGGTTTTAACTAGACTTAATTTGCATAAGTTACATAAATTTTTTGGCCGTAAACTTTAAAAAATGTAATAAGCTCAGGGTACTTATTCGAACATTTACGGTATGTAACATATATTATTTATACTTGGTTAAAGCTTACATAGCATAGGTAATTATGTAAATACAAATAATGAAATCCCGAACATACGATGACGATACTAATGTCGATGACGCTAGCGACCGCATGTTTCCACTTTGTGTTATCTTATATTCGCATACACATCTACCTATATGTTATTTGCGATTTTGATTTGCACATTTTTGCAGTATAGCATAGTAAATTATACAACAATACAATATTTACAATAAATTTCTATATCGAAATCACAATCATTCCACTCCCTCGTTCCCCCGTTCGTATATGAAAATAAAATTGATTAGACCGACTACCGACATCAGGGCATAGTAGTATTGAGTGTGTAAAGTAGATTAGTATAAAAACAAATAAATTAAGTATGTGGTTTTCCTTTTCATTCTTTTTACTATCCCTATCCGCTACCCCATCCCACATCCCACGTGTGTTTGACGTTCTCAGAACTCAGGATTAGAAAGAAAAACAAAACACACACAAAAAATGGGCAGCATAAGTTACGTAGTCTATAGTAATTCATGATACCTACCAATTATTTTTTAAATTTTCCGAAGCATAAAAAATATCTAACTATAAAGTGAGTATACGCTTCCGTCTGCGTCAAATATAATAAACCTCAGCCCTAACGTCAGCAGTCAGCACAAGTAAGTACCTACCAGTTCCCACAGCTTTATTAGGTGATTATAACAAGCTCTATTTAGTAATAATAGTAGTGTTTTAACTGTACAACACAACGAAGACGATTTAATGATATAATTTTATTTGTGATCAGTTTCAGTTAGCAGCGCAGCAGTCGGTTCCACTTTTAGCTTAAGATGTTAAAGATACAGAAAAGAGAAAAAAGAATATACAAAAACTGTCACAGTTCATGTTCAAATGTTCATATAGTCACAGTAAAAATACTTGACTTGCTAACCTTCAAAAAAATCAGTCAAATGTTACTGGCACTGACAGACTGGCGACTTCTGAGCGAGACCGTCGTCGAAACGAAACGAAATCAGTGCAGTGCAGCAGTCTTTGTCATATAGTTTATGGCTCAGCTCAGACTGAAGTAGTGGAAAGTCAAGGGTAAGGAAAATTAATAAAAAAAATTACTGCCGGCGGATGGTTCGGGTTCGGGGTATGCGGGGCTACTAAAATCCATGTTTTTGTTATATAATAAAAATATTTTACTGGAAAATATTTTCTTAAAGCCAAAAGTAAAATTGTTTCTGTATACATCTATCCCTGACGACCATCAATTGAAAAAATTGGAAGTACAGTCAGTATGTCCAAGACAGTTCTAATAATTAGTTAATTCGTGTCGTCAATCACCACACGTTACTCGAGCCATGTATATCAAGTACGTTACAACAGCACAGTAATGCCATTATTTACCCAATTTATTTTTTATTAATCATATCTTAATGTTTTCAAGCTAATAAGAAAAGATTTTATCTCCCACCCAAGACCGTGTGGTATATGGCAGATCCAAAACCAATAAAATATTACTTTTCTGCGGTTTGGTAGTACATATTTTATGTTTATTATTACGAAAATTGCCAACACGAATGATTGCATAATAAAAGCTTGCCCACATTATTATTTAATTTTATTCTAAACGACAGTTTTGAATTAATATTTCAATAAATGAGCGAATGAATTTCATTATCATTGTGGTCGATTATTAATTACCAATTATATTGTTTTACAAATTGTGAATTCCTCCGTAGCGTAAGCCTGATTTATCAGAAATATTTAATTCAGTTCGATTCAGTAGACTACCTTTTTCATTATTCTTGCCATTTTAGATGGTCACCTGCCTGGGGTGAGGTTAAAAATAATATGAGCATCCTAGTATAGTGGTGGGAAACCCGTACGCATAAGTCAAAGTCACTCAAGTTAAGAGTGCTCGACCGTGCAGCTAAGTTCACCAACAGAGTCATGCAAGTTATGAGGTAAGAGGTGATGATCACCGCACGGATCACGAATAATTAAAGAATTTTATGCTAGTACGTTAATAATAATACAGCG
This sequence comes from Dicyrtomina minuta, assembly GCA_949802685.1. Taxonomy (NCBI): domain Eukaryota; kingdom Metazoa; phylum Arthropoda; class Collembola; order Symphypleona; family Dicyrtomidae; genus Dicyrtomina; species Dicyrtomina minuta. The sequence goes on along the minus strand of OX461808.1, from coordinate 122,879,255 downwards.
TAATGCCAAAATTGTAATTTTTTACCGTGAAAATATGTTTTTACAGCAGCCGCCTCCATATTTGCTTAATGCCTGCATCTTTGATTATTTTAGAGATATATTATTTGCTTAAGAAACTCACAGAGATGTGCGAACAAGAAAAAAAAATAGGAACACTACTAATCTACTCTACTAACAACTAAAAATTTGAGTCTTACCCATTTCCGTTCGATGCCATCCTTTATTCTTTGCACTTTTTTTATTACCAAAAGTAATGACGTTACTAATAAATGTCAGATTATTTAAGACAATGGAATACCTTTGTTCGAGAATGTTTAATTAAATTATTAGTAAAACAAATAAATCATAAAAATTCTACTCTTTCGATTTGTATAATAATAGTAAATTCTGTGAAATTCTGTCCTTTTTATGTTCGTGTGTCAAATAGCTATACACACTTTTTTTTAGATTCAATAAATCATAAAAAAAAGCTAAAATAAATATAAAAATAATATAATACAAAACCGACAACCAGGATAAATCCTATTTCAAATTTTCAATTAATCTCAATCAATAACGTGGGCACAACTGTTGACCGATATACCGCAGAGGACAATCAGAACGAGAACAAGATCGATGATGTCGAGAAAACAGAAAAATTGACTGACTGACAGTGCAGCGGAATGTAAGTAGCGTACTAAGTACAGTGCTATGTACGAAGCGTATTTATAGCCACGAGAGCAGAACAGACAAATGACAGAAAACTTATTATTTGAAGGTTCCTTCTTTTTGGTTTTAGTTTTGGTTGGTCAATTCAGCGTAACGTGAGCGGATATATTATGAGTACAGATATAAAACATTAAGCTTTTAAAAAAAAATGCTTTATTACAATTAAAATTAAAATGTTGTAAGCGAACAGTTCTGTTGTTGGTTGTAGTTGAAGTTGAAGCTGATGTGAACCTAGTGAATTCTTGCAGCAGAATAAAACAATATTTGGGAGTACGCTCTGTATGTACTGTGTAATTACCTTTCTGTCAAATCCAAAATCCAACTGCCTGTCAAAACTGCTATGTCAAGTTACAAAGCTAAAGCCAAAGCTCAAAAGCCACAGGAAAGCTTTCCCTTCCTCAATTTACAATTTTCAATCAGTATTGATTTCGATACATAAGGGAGAGATATGTAAGTAAGTAGTTTGATCTTCGATTATTGCTACTAATACATGCTGCGGTTGCTGTTGTTGCCGCTATTTGTTGTTGTTGTTGAATAGCTGTTGGCAATTGTGTTGTGGATGGACGCGGATAGTGGAATGGAAAAATGTAGGTAGGCAAGTATAATTAATTACGCACAGAGTACAAAGTACAAATTGGAATTTAAACGCCTTACCTTTAACAGAAAGTGACGAGAGTCATCGCTCAGTTTGCTTCTTGGGCTCTGGCTCCAAAGTCCAAGTGGAAATAATGCAATGTAATTACCTCACCTTTATTAATGCTGCTACTTGCTATTTAAGGCTTAATGTATGAACATCGGTGGGCACGCTGTCAACTAAACTGACAGTATGACACAACTAAAAATATCTATAATGTTGGCTGCAGAAATAAAATATTATTATGAAATATTGCTATGATTAATTGTGCACACAGTCCTTAGTTGACATTCACGTCAACACGGCACACTGCCCACCAAAAAGTCAAACAACCATGTGCCTTATATTTGAATTTGAATTTGGTACTTAAGTACACACCAGCCCTACTTCATTTGCATATTTATCACTGTCGGCATACGCATACGGTTAAAGGTGTTGTGCAGCATGGTCAGTTCGCCAGGCGCCAAAAGTTTGTTTGGGTTTGGGTGTCTTATGAATCGGCAAAGTTGTCACATTCTTGGGGCATTGTGGTACTTTTCCAGAAGCAAGAAATAATTTATTGCTTTTAAGTAGATAAGATAAAGTAGGTAGGTAGTAGGTAGATAGATTTTATGACAGTACTGAGAACTGATAAAAATACCTAGTGGAAATATCTGAATGAATGAATGGAATTTTGACAATAAATTCCAATGGTTGAACGTTAAGTGTAAGTTTCTATTAAAAGGTTTTTAATTGTCAAATTTTGTAGTTGTTGGAATTGAACAGATACAGTCAGCTAAAATACATTAAGCAAGCATGGAAGCTTTGCCGATTGCCGTATATATATAAGTAAAACAAAAATTTACAACGTAGGATTTTTCAGAGTTTTTTTGCAGGGCCGGACGAATGAATTACTTTTAGGCAGCAATTTGTTTCCATACAAAAACCACCCATTGTGATTTTATTGATGGTTTTCTTTGGTAAAACAAAATTTTGTATTTACATGTTTTAAAAAAGTTCAAAATGTTCTTTTTACTTGATTCAGCAACGTGCTCAATGTTCTGTTTACATGTTTTTTGGAAAGTGTTGAATGTTTTATTTCAATTTTTTTGAAATGTACAGAAAAATTTATCATGCATCTTTTTAAAAAGTCAAAATGTTTTTTTTTGCATATTCTTGGAAACTGCAAGATGTTCCACTTATACAAGTTTTTTGAAAATTCAGCTGCCTGCGCTGGTCGCATTATCCGGCCCTGAGGTTTGTAAAATCCTGTTTACATAATATTTAAATTCAATTAAATCGAAAATTTCTGCAATTTTTAAAACACCCGGACCCGGTAGTTAATGTGGAAACCCCGGAAAAACGCCTACTCTACGCAGAGTTTGTGTACAGCAAATGAAATTTATTTGTGTACTTATTTCAAGTGTGGCCTGAGTGCCAGTAAACAATAATCGTGAAGTAATAGAAAACACCGAATATGAAGACACAATAGTATTGTAACTGTCAGCATTACTTTATTAAAATGATGTAAATTAGGTCAAAATATATCAAGATCAGGCTCAAACATAATTTTTTTAAACGTATGCACACACCTACCTACTTCATTACGTATGCAATGTTTTTTGTTTATTTATTTGTAAATCTATACTGTCAACTGTTTTGGAAAGATACTAAATGTCCTACATCCATCCGGCCGGATTCATAAGATAAAAATTCAATCATAATATGCTTTAATACCCTTTTGTATGTTCATCAAACTCCGATTGCAGATACAACTTTATGCCATTTTTAAGCTAACATAATATAGAAGCCTTGCTATATAAATGCATCCTTCAGAACAATCATCGCAAGAATTACTGAATAAATTTATTACACGTTAATTTATTATGGCAATGGCTTCCAGGCATTTCCTTATACTATGTAGGTACTTACCTCCAAAAGTATTCCCTAATGATTAATTTACCCTCTGCTTTGCCCTTTGTCTTGGAATGATATGCCTCCTCACGCTAATCATACATAATGATAATCACTTTTCATTACACCACTACCACAATAATAAAATCACAATATAAACTTTTACAAATACAAATATAGGAAGTATAGGGCTGACAACTACAACTCACTGTGACTGTGCGTGGAACAAGAGCAGGATGATGACGCAAGCATTTTAATGTATTGTCAGTGAGATCATTTCCAAATGAAATGGAAAATCGAAATTCCAATTCGAAATCTTAAATTATAGAGGATGATAAATTACATTAGGATGCCGGAATTAATCACAGAGCCAATTTTGCAGCCATCACCACCGGCACGGTACTGGCCAATGTAACCTGGCCATTCCCTGTCCTTTTAAATATACTATACTTAAAAGTCGAAATCGAATTTGACTTGTGGGTAAAATTCACTTTCACACGAAATTCACTTTGACACCCCACCACACCAAACAGAGTAAACAGACACAATACGACTGATACTACGAAAATGAGAATGACGGCGATATTTTGATATGCATTCAAAACATTTTGCATTACATTGCTATATTGCTGCTGCTGGCATGCTATAATAATGTTGGCATCTAGAGCATGTCCGTGGGAGTTTTGTATGATCTGATCTGAACTGCAAATAAAGAACTTCAAACTTGTACACTTGTACTTTATTACTTGCGCGTGCATAATAATTCGTAATCCGCTTTTATTTTTGCCTATAATCTATATTTACGTTTACGCTTAAGGTTTGCATTGTTTGCAGTATATTTTGACGAACGAGCATTTTCGATTCATACTTTCGATACAGAAAGCATCCACATAAATAGCCAATAGCGAAATACAACATTTGTAGGCATACCAAAGTAACATACCCCTTTTTTGCATGGCTCTTTAAATGATTCGTGGAATCTTTGGAATAGTGTTACACTGTAATGAAAAGGATTGACCCTCAAATGACCGGATGTTCGGGAAAGATCCGGCTGTAGTCGGCACTTTGAGGCGGTTTAGAATTTTTCCCACTTGGATCACGTAATTCATCACAGACGAAACAGACAGTAAACTGTTGTAACACCACGCAATCATCACTGTGTGATCGTATAGCACATATGCATTTCCCCAGTATTTCTAGCTCTGATTTGCGCTAACGTAAATTGAATGACGAAAGCCATTTGTGTGTTTGGGTAGACTACAAATATTATTATTTTTAGTATTTAGTATTGTTTACTTTAACATATTTTTGGTTGGAACTAACATAACATCATTCAAATCTAAAATTATAAGCATTGTTGTTCGTAGTAGAATACGAGACGCAATGTGATTTTATTCTAAGTTATTTCTAAGGTTTTCAAGTACTTATAATACTTTAATCGAATTTGTTTAAATGATACGGATTGAGTGCTGAATAATTATTTTGAATTATTTAGTGTTATTAAAAATTTTTAAACATGCAAAACCATTGTTTGGCTTTTAGTGATATATCGTCTGTAAGGAACCAATATGCCCCATTTCCAATTTAAGCTAGAGTCAGGTCAGAATGAGCTATTTCATAAAAACAAAATGAGAAACAGACGTAAAATGTTAACTAGGATTTTTTGAAAAGTGTAAAATGTTCTATTTACATGTTTTTGAAAAGTGTACATTGTACTATTTTAGATCTTTTTGAAAAGTGCAAATTGTTGTATTTACATATTTTTGAAAAGTGCCAAATGGTCTATTTAAATGCTTTCAAGACATATTTCAATATTTTTGTAGATAGTACTGATAGTACATACTGTTTTTAGCTAGACATGGAAATTGGTCATTTGGTTCTTCACAGACCATATATGACTCGTCACTCATCAGCGCCGTTATTGGCAGTACGATTAAAATTAGAGATACAAATCGAGTAATAAAGTTATGTATTAGTAAATAAAGTGATTGCAGGGTCCAGTAAACGCAAAGACAAGGAACATAATTTGAGTTTCAGTTACTTATGAATTTAGCGGATTTTATTTGTAACAAATTTTTGGCATTTAGAACAAAACATATGCATGCGATAGCTATGGCTGTTGACGAAACTGACTAATGATGATGATGATTAGATGGAGCATACCAAGCCGGAATTACTCAATATTTAAATCCTTTAAGATTATTTGAATTCAGTACTTGGAATTCAGCACTGTTATTTTTTAATGCTTGGCCATGGGTAAGTAGTAGGTAAAGATTCATTGTAATTATAGTTGTATAGAAAAGACTTGACGTATGCTTTCTTATTTTCTGGTTCCGGATAAGCAGTTGCTTCTCCTATACAAATGCAAATTTAAATCAGGAAGAAACATTATACATACAGCTATCATAATCAAAGGAATTTTTAGTTTTCTAGTATGTAATACTGGTTTGCCATATTATTTAATGCGCATTCATTAATTAATTTATAAACTTACCACTAGCATATGCTTCCTCAACAATAGCCTTAGCAATGATCGCAGATACCTTGAAATAGAAATTAAAATGTTAGCAGTTTTAAAGAAATTAAATGGAAAATTAGTATTTAGGGGTGAGCTAAAAACGGCTGTAAGTTGGTTCCCAACATATGAATTCAACGAAGCAGATTTTGTAGCTCCATCCAAAAGTTCTGATGGCCAAGATTACCTCTAATTATAGGAGGCCCATGCATAAACTTGCTACGACAAAACATCATAGGAAATAAACGGATCCTAAGAAACCTGAGACTACGAACTAACCAGTATGTTATAGGTGCAAACTACACATCGAAGATCGAAAATTCAAATAACCACTAAAATTATTACTACGCAATGCAATGTAATAATGAGAATGGAGGGTTGGTATGGACGGAACTGGATGAAGACGAATAAAGAATTAACTTAAAATAAAAAATTCTTAAAAGAAATTAAATTATCAAGAAAAACCTTATTAATAGTCCCAAGTGGTGGGTAGAGAAGTCCTTGAGCCAAATCCTCATCTTTCACAGTTTCGGCCAATGTCTATTTTTTAGAATGCAGTAAATCAAAAAAAATATTTTTTAATGAACAATTGAAGTCGGTACTAATGTATGAATAATAATTTCCTCCATTCGTGTATATTTGTATATCGTCTGTGAAGAATCAAAATGACCCATTTCGAATTTAAGCTAGAATCAAAATGAGCTATGTCATAAAAACAAACTGAGAAACATGCGTAAAGTGTTAATTAAGAGTTTTCGAAAAGTGTAAAATGTTCTATTACATGTTTTTGAAAAGCGTAAAATGTTCTATTTACACGTTTTTGAAAAGTAAAAAATGTTCTATTTGCATGTTTTTGAAAAGTGGAAAATGTTCGATTTACATGTTTTTTAAAAGTGCAACATATTCTATTTATATGCTTTCAAGACATGTTTCAATATTTTTGTAGATAGTGGATATTGTGTTTAGCTACAAATGGATATGGGTTATTTTGGTTCTTCACAGAAGATATAGGTAGGTAAGTTGCTCAGAAAAGTACATATTTACAACAAAAACTGTTGCAATCCATGCTTATCATCCGTCAGTTAAATTCTTATTTTAAACATTATAAATTATAATAGGAGTAAGAGTAAGAGTTAAGTTAAAATGGTAATACAAATAACTAACTACATACACAACACAGTGTAAACAGCAGTAAATTGGCAGATAATGTCAAAAATGTACCTAGATAAGGAATAAATGCAACTGCAACTGCGCTGAATATTACCATCATTAACAAACCATGAGCATTTTTGCATTCAGTTGCAAGAAGCTTTTGTTGTAGTTCTTTACTATGCTAATGGGAGGTATAGGTACTAATGGGAATCTGGGAATCATTATGAGCGAACCGGAACTAGCAGTTAAATTACTACTCTTTTTATCTGTCAACGTTCTTATGTACAATAATAATTACTTAAGCACGATTACGATGACGATTTTATCCCAGTAATATCATCAGCATAATCTCAAATGTCATTTCAAGGTAATTCTCGGAAAAAAGCGAGTGTGCCAAGCTTACTTATATAGTTAGTGGATACATGGTTTTAATCATTGGTCTTCGATTCAGAATAGAAAAAACTTCATAGTTTACTAGCATTGAGATGCAAGCAATCTAGCAGGACGCACATACCGTATTTTCTCTGATAGTACGCCCCGCGTACTATCCAAACTCGAGGTCCGACCCCCCGCGTATAATTAGAGACCCGCGCATTAATAGAGACCCGCGCACTGGCATTTAACAGTGTGTTAAATAGACCCGCGTACTATCCAAACTCGAGCTCCGACCCCCCCGCGTACTATTAGAGACCCGTGTACTATTAGAGAAAATACGGTACTTATGTTTTTCACGGATTCAAGCTCATAATTGCCTATATACGCCTGCACTTCATATCGTCTGTGAAGAACCAAAATTACCCACATTTATTTTTAGCTAAAAACAAAATCCACCGTCTACAAAAATATTGAATTATAATGACCTTCAAAGCATTTAAATAGAACATTTTGCACTTTTTAAAAACATGTAAATAGAACATTTTGCACTTTTTAAAAACATGTACCTAAATAGAACAATTTCCACTTTCAAAAGCATGTAAATAGTTCATTTTGTACTTTAAAAAAATATGTAAATAGAACATTTTGCACTTTTTAAAAACATGTAAATAGAACATTTTCCACTTTCAAAAGCATGTAAATAGTTCATTTTGTACTTTACAAAAATATGTAAATAGGACATTTTATACTTTTCAAAATCCCTTTATTAACATCCAACACATCTTTCTTACTTGATGTTAGTGTTTTTATGACATAGCTCATTTTGACTCTAGAAATTGGATATGGGTCATTTAGATTTTTCACTCACGATATGTATATTAGCAGTTTCGTTTGTTTGACTAGGAATGTGTTGGAAAATTTTGTAATATGCAATAATTTATAATTACGTTTGCAGCCAAGAGAAAAACGTCATCACTAATGTGATGGCATCCTGCAGCAATAATGCCAAGAGCCACTCCAGGAAAAATGTATGAATTATTCCCCTGACCAGGGTGCAATATTTTCCCTTTGTAATCAAAAGGTGGGAAAGGGGAGCCACTTGCAAAAATAGACCGGCCTTCCGTGTGAGTGTAAGCATCTGCAGCTGTACATTCAGCTTTGTCAGTTGGATTACTCAGGGCGAAGATGACGGGTCGCTCATTTAGTTTCCCCATTGTTGTGAGGATCTCTTTGGTGAATGCACCTCCCTGGGCAGATGCTCCTGGAAGAAATTATAGCAAACAAAAGTTTGACTTTAAGTTAATCCGATCCCGATCTGATGACAATACTGCTATATATGGCATTTTAAGCTTCTAGGGATATCGATATCTGTATTTAGCAGGATTTTTTCAGTTTCAAATTGATAAGGCAGTTACATCTTATACCCACCAATAATTGTAGTTGGCTTAACCATTTTAACAACATCATGGAAATTAGTTGTGTGGGGAGCATCCTTAACAAAAATCTGCTTGTGCTCGGGAATGTCTGTCCTGGACTTGCAGAGCAAACCATCGGCATCCTACAAAAGCAGAAAAAATCAGCATTTTGGAAGTCCTAAAGTTATCGTTATCTTTGTAAAAATAATTGTTTTACATTTTCGTAACTCCAAGTATAAAAAAATATGCTAATAATTGTATAAATTCTTTATTATTGTTTATAATACTCAATGTCGGTGCTTACAACCATCCAGATTCTGGAGGCCGCTTCTTTTTCATTTATACCCAATCTGACCATTGCCCGAACGAGAAGTGTTGAGATTCCTGTAGCAGCCTATAGAAAGTCAAAACAACAATAAATTTATAAAGTTTCGTCGAGAAGTAAAGCTGTACGTTCCTGCCAGTACCAGGTTCAAAATTTTTTCTAATGCAGCCATGTTAACTGTAACCAAAATATAGTTAACTTTACCGACATTATGTAAGATTATGGGTGTGTATTTTTCTGTCAATGAAGCGAGAAAAATTCGCAGCTTACCCCACCAGCCCCTAAGAAAAGGTAAGTATTTTCGTTCATTTTAGTGTTAGTAATCCGTAAAGATGCTGATAAACCCGCTACAGCAACTGCTGCCGTTCCTTGGATATCATCATTGAAAGTGCAATATTTATCTTGGTATTTTGTGAGCAACTTATATGCGTTGTGAATCGCAAAGTCTTCAAACTGAAGGTCAAAATCAATCAAGATTGTTGTGAAAAATAAGTTCAATACAAATACAACTTATAACTATAAATAGATCAAACATAGAAGCATACTTGGTAAATTAAAAAAGCACTGAAAAGTAAACAATACAGAATACTTGGAGCGCGTGAACTCTGAACTCACTTGAATTAAAGTATTTTGACCGTAGCGTTTTACGATAGCTTCCATGAATTCATCCAACAGTTCATCATAATCCTGTCCGACCACCCTTTTCTGCCTAAGACCAATGTAATTAGGATCGTCCCGCAAGGCCTTTGTATTAGTTCCCACATCGATCATTACTGGGAGACATTGATGAGGCTTAACACCCGCCAGAGCTGTGTACAGAGATAATTTACCCACAGGAATTCCCATTCCTTGAGCCCCTAGGTCACCAAGACCCAGAATCCGCTCACCATCCGTCACCACTACAGCACGGACATCAGTCTCAGGCCTGTACTTGATTGCAATGAAAAGTAAAATCAGATGACTGAAGACTTAACTTAAGTACTGATCATCTGCTGCTTGCTGAAAAAGCTGATACGCAATACGATGTAACAGCATTTGACGATTTATATTAATTCCTTAAAAAATTAAATAGTTAAAAATATGAACAACCAACTCACCAATTTTTAATGACGGAAAAAACATGTCCTTTATCGTGGATACTAATGAAAAGGCCACGAGCTCTCCTGTAAATAGCTCCTAATTTTCGACATGCCAGTCCAACCGTTGGAGTGTACACAAGTGGCATCATTTGCACAATATTTTCTGCTAGTAACCGGTAGAACAAGTGCTCATTTCTATCCTGTATTCAAGCATTTCAAGCGTATATCGCCGGTGAAGAATCATTTTTGCCTAAGTCCAATCCAACGCTAAAAGCACTATTGCCCAAGTCCATGCGTTTCTTAAATGCATTTTTGCCCAAGTCCATGGAAATCTAAACTACAGCAGATGCAGGTTTGAACAGGATAGGGTTGGATGGACTAAGGCAAAAATGCTTTTAAAAACGTATGGACTTGGGCAATAGTGCTTTTAGCGTTGGATTGGACTTAGGCAAAAATGCTTCTTCACCGGCGATATGTATTATTGAAATGTGCTCGTTTAAACTTTAATTACATCTGCAATAATATACAATTTAGTAAACTGCATGACCAATGAAGTAACAACTAAAATTACCATAAGATCATTTAAAAATATGTATTTGTCCAAGTCTTCTTTAATCCGATCAACATTTGACTTGCAAAGTTTTACTTGTTCCTCTTGAGTTCTAAATTTTGGAGGCATCAATCCATGAATCCCTAATGCTTGCCTTTCTTCGAGTGTAAATGCCAGTCCCTAAATTATTTTCACAGGTAGTGTTGATCAAAATCTAATGCTAAAGCTAAAACTAAACTGATATGAATTTTTTATTTGTATTTTATAGAGATGTTATTATTATATGAGTATTATATATGAAGAAATAAATTCTTACCTTGTTTAAACGCGGGTCCCGCATATGGTCAATACCTGACAGCAAAGATGGACAAACGTGATCCTTAGTTGCTTCATGATTAAACCATCGTCGGTGCATATCAATACTATAGCTTCCCATTCCTGGATCTATTTTTAGCAAGGATTGATTTTGACTTCCTCTTAATCGTTTATTTGTTGGTGGATTAATACTATAATCTGCTAACATTGGTTTTGAACTTGCCCCCCTACTTGGAGGTGGTATTCCTTTTGGCTGTGTTAAAGAGCTGCAATGATGGGTGCTTAGCGAAATTTTTGTCAAATTAATCTTAGGGTTTTTGTCCAAGTGAAGACAATTCCATCGCCGAAAAGGAGTGTGAAACATAAGGCGAGATAATTTTGTTTGACATTTTATCATGCTGTGACTGTGAGAGGGAATGCTGGATAGAGACAAAAACTTCGATGGGGTAAGTGACGATGCTGATGATGGGAAGCACCGCCCTACCAGCAGTACTTGAGGAAGACGAGCGGAACTTGGATTCATTTACACTTTTACTTGAATATAATCAGTTTAAGAGGAATGTGTGATTAACCGAGTTCGTAAATTCTCCAGTTTACAGTTCGGATGACGGTTGACGTTGACGGTGTATTCTATCTAGTATCTAGGAAATGGGAATTTCGACTTCGGGGTTTTCAAATTCAAGGTTGGTTTTAACTTAATTTCAATACATATGATATGACCTACTTTATATTCTCATCTGAGCCATCACTAACATTTTTTGATTCCTCAATTTGACATAAGGATGTTTTTTTGAGATTTGGGTGCACTGTGCACTAAAAACACAGTATTGACAGTATCGTTAAACTAGACGCGTTGAGTTCAGCCTTCAGCTCTCAACTTCCTACTAAACTAAAACACGCTGTTTAGTATACGCCGCCGATGCCGACTCTATCGAGCAAGCAAAGGCATAAACGTATTAACTATGAAATGCCTCTTCTATTAAAAAGTATAACTAATTATAAGCTAAGGAAGCCAATTTAACTACGTAAGTCAAAAAGACCTAATTACTAGTTAGTAATACTAAACTTAGCTAAACTAGCTTAGCCAAATTACGCTAAAACGAAAACTACATCAAATTTTAATAAACGAAAAAAAATGCCTAAACTAAAGGTACTTACTACTAGTTGCATTAGGTATTCTATATTAGCGTTAGCAATAGCAATATTAGCATAAATATCAAACGCATTAACAAATTATTAGAACATGCAGAAAATTTTAATTTATTTTTATTAAAAATAATTTATTTTTTGATAACAAGTCAGTAACACTAATAATAAATTAATATTATGAAGGAAAATGAAAAAACTATTATTTTGAGGATAAAGCGTTTTTATGTTTTAAAAACAAAAATGTAATCCAAATCGAGTATTGCCAGTTTCAACGGCATAGTAACATCATATATGTATTATCATGAATTTTCTTAAGTCGCTCTGCGCCCTGCTACTGGCTGCTACGAACTTCGTCTGGAACCTATTGTTGTTCTTCAGTTAAAATAAGGTAACCGTACCATAGCGTAGTAATAATATTATTAGGTAGGTACTTATTATTATGCTTTTGCCTGACCCCTGATTATGCTGTTTTATGAAATCCTTTACTCTAAAATTGTTCATTCTTTCCTTTCGGGTATAATGAACTTTGAACAACGTGTTTTTAGAGGAAAGTAATGCTTATATAATGCTTGTTATCCTTACGAAACTTACAGATAGTTTATTTGTCCAAGGCTTGGACTGTATTACAAAACCACTCTGAACAGTTTGCTGTATTTGGTTTTATTTATTTGTAAAATAAGACAAATGAGCAGTTTCTACCAAACATCCAGCTTATTCCAGCGATTCCAGACTCCGCTTCACATTGCCTCCTCATTATCTCCAGATCATTTGCGACATATTATGTGCGTGCATCATCTTATTGTTTCTCATCCTATTGCATTCCACAAGATTTTGTGCTGGAATTCAAAACTGTTCTTACTCATTTTCACTGATGATATAGAAGTTAGCTTTTACAAATAATTTTGTCCAAATCTAGTAGTCTCATTTTGCCTCCGGTCTGGGCAGCATCTATAAGTGATCTACCTACCTACTAGTAGTACATACTACAAACTTAGAACTACAAGTTAGAAGTGAGAAATTTTAGTTTGAAATTCACATAGTTGATTCAGTAGATGCTGCTGGGAGCTTTTGAGTTTTGTTGTGGATAACTCGTGGACCTAAATTTTTGTAATCCTACTGCAAAACCGTGTATTTTAACATTTCGAAATCGTACAGCAACTGTTAATTCAAATTATGAAATTATGTATAACTAATTGAACAAACTTGCTCGACCAGGTCCTGTACTCTGTACAGTTGGAAATACACATGAGCAGTTGTAAACGACATATTTTTTTAGGATGTAATAAATTTAAAAACAAAAATAAGTTAAGCTTCTGTTAAATTTTAAAGAACAATAATATACTCACAAAACAGAACTATTTAATTTTCAAATGCACGTTTTTTATTACAAATTATAATTATTTCAGGAGGCTTATATATTCCTAACCCACCGATCAAATTACAATTTTTCAGTATTCTATATTTTAATAGATGCATGCATACTTCCGATTTTTTTAGCCCATAATTGAACAGAAATGGAAAATATAATACACAAATCACATACTCAGGCAAATTCAAAAGAAGGGGTAAAAATTGAAATCGCTGCATGTGCCACATACAAACAATCATCATTTATATTAATAACCAACAACTGACTTCAAAATTACTGGAAAGCTACGTAAATATTATAGATATTTTGGAATATTATTCAGAAAAGAAAATATAATCATCCATATTATATACTTAAATGCATGACATTTGTAATACAGATTGAGACTGACTGACTGACTGACAATTCTCTGAAGTGTGGTCTACTTTACATTACAGATGTAAGTACCTAATCATTTCTAATCGTAATCGTAACAAATCCAACTACAAATTCTGCATTTTTTCTACAAGTAACTAAACGAGACATATACCTAGTATAACAATAACACTTTTGACTCCGACGAATGCGTTTGATTTTTTTTAACTCTATAATATTATGATTATGTTTTAAAAGCGTCTTCTATATTTTTTATTTTTTAGCACCAGAAACTTCAGAAATAGCTATTCTTCATAACAATAATACAATCTGATATATTTCATATTTCTATTTGTAAGCTGGCCAATCGTATCTGGCAGTGAGTGCAGAGAAATAGTCTGGTTGGTATAGCTGCTCTTCAAGAAATTTAAGTTTGTCTGCGGGTTCCGGGTATTCTGAAGCAGTTCCTGAAAATCACACAAAATAGAAATAACCATTAAAAACACTGTGTAACAACGGCACATACAGATTTTGACTACATAAAACCAGTAATAAAGTAATTCAGAAACTATGAGTACGAGTGATAAAAACCTAAGTGCAAAAATTTACAAATTCAAACATTTATACATTTAGGTAGGTATGTACATAAATAACAATCAACATAATTATAGGCATATAGGTACATCGAATTTAAGTACTAAAAGTAATTAGTATTATAGATGCTTGTGTGAGGTCGTCCATAAATTACGTCATCCAATCGTGATTCAAGTAATAAAGTGGACGATACGAAGTATCCAAAAAATTATTTTCGACCACCTAAACCCTTTTGACGTTATTTACGAAAGCGTTTTACAACAACATAATAATAGTAAAATAATGTAATAATAATAACAGTACTGCGTATATTATGTAGAGGATATCACAGAAGAACCAAAGTTGAAAGGGTGAGTTGGTTAACATTAATATGATTTGTGTTTGTGTGTAAGTATCTAATTACAATAAAAATGGATTTTACACTAATTACTACTTAGAAAATAGATAATAACAAAAGAAACGACACATAAATTTACAAGAGAGTGGAAAGTAAGTAGAGAAGAAAATCAGTAAAAATAATAACAGAATTTTAAAAAATCCAATCTGTGTTTATAATTTTAGTGAAAGCCCAAAACCCAAAGCATTCCCCAACCAGGCAGTTAAAACACTATAATAATAGTATATATTAAAGTATTACAGTAAAACCTTAGGTAATTTCGTGTTTAGTTTTCCGTAAAAGCAAATAACAAGCGTGGAAAAATTTGAAATCTTGACATTCAATAAACAAATAAAATTGACATATAATTTATTATATCAATATTATTCTGTATGATAAATATATTACAACAGCAAAAAAGGTGATATATAAATGATGTGTATAATAATATTAATAATAGAAAAAAACATACGAGAAAACCAAAATATATTTTACCACTACAAAAATTTGGCTTATTATTGTAATCAAATTGAAAGGCTGAAAGAGGCAATACGCTCAGGAAAACATCAAATTACCTTTTACACATTTCATCCAATGCCCAAAAGTTTACACGACCATGTAGGTTGGGGTGGGGCACTTAGGTTGGACAATAACAATTTTATTGAATGTTTGTTTAAAAAAAAAGAAAGCGCTAACTTATATCGTCGTTAAGTCGCAACTCGTATTTTATATATTTAAGCTTTAAAATTTCATAGAGATTTTTCAATTTTCAATATTTTTTTAAGTTCTGTCATTCTGATTGATCAACAATCCTGACAGGTGCAATCTTTTCAGGTCGCACATGAACACATCACATAAGCGTCAATCACCTGCTGCTTTTGAAACGTAAAAATACTGCTAAATAATAATCATAATAATAAAGTACTAATACTAATGATGAAATAAACTCAAACACTCCAAAAATGTTAAATACAAACACAGTTATTACGTTTTGTATATATCTGCCTGATTTCATGTCAGTTAAAAAGAGAATTAAACAAATCCATCAAACAACCTTCAATTTTTACATACGAGATCATTTATGAATTTAAATAGAATAAGTACCATAAATTACTAATACTGGGCCAAATAAAAAAAATAGTAAATCCAAAAAATATTTTCAAATATCTATGTCGCATCGTGTCTCTAAATTTAATACTTTATAGGTAAATTAAATAAATAAATACTCGCGATCACTAACTTCAATTCCGTAAATAAATTAAGTACATCGAATGTGGAAATTTAGGTACAGTAGCCCTTGGCTGTCTAATCTGCGATTGTAATAATTAAAGCATTTTGTAACTAGTAGAGAGAACTGACAAAAGTGAGAAAAACCTAGTATATGCTATAAACCGAAATTATTAAGTAGCTAAATAAATCTCACTACCTAAATTCGACAACAATTTGCCATACTGTTCCTGAGCATTGAAAATTGAAAGTATCCAAAGTCAAAAAAGTAAATTAACAAATCAAAGTTATTCAAGAAATCCACACGAAAAACGGAAATTTCGTCCAAATTAATTATTTCAAATGTAGGCAAATTATATTAGCTAACCACTATATAAAGGACAGTAGGTAAAGAAATCAAAATCATGGTATGAGTGACTAAGAATAATATTATTTTATAACTACAGTTAAGTAGAGCTAAAGGTAGGATTATTTTTTAAAGTATTATTGTTATTTTGTTATTATTGAAATTGGGAATGGCTTTAATAATGGGACTGTTTATAGGTATTAGTTATTTTTGGGCCACTGGTAGGAACTTGGTAAGGAATTAGAATATTTGAAGTCATATAGCTGTGCTCTCAAAAACTGTCCTTTATCAGCAGGCTCAGGATACGTCGATGCTCCTCCTAGAATTTAGTTTCATTAAAAACCACAAACAAGTGTTACACACAAATCTCAAACATCATTAATATATAAGGACGTATACATGTCTAGTAGTCTAGTAGTGAATCTCCTACTATAGTACAAACAAACACGAGTGTATATGGATAAAAGCAGTAACAAAAATTACAAAAATAAACCTACAATTAATTACACTAAAATTTATATTATACTGAAGTACTTCGGTGAACGGCCAGGTGCCGGTTTAGAAGTAATAAATGAAAATATATTCTGTATATAAGTAAAAGTAAAACTAGAAATCTAATGGTAAGTAAACAAAACTAAAATAATGAATAACGGATTTATCTCATACATAATATTACTTCATTTAAAAATAAAAATAATTTGATAATATGAATAGCAAGCAAAAAACTAAGTCTAGTATCACATTTTCAATGACAGTCAATACTGTAGTAAAAAAACTAAACTATAAATAGTACAAATAATAAATAATCATTAAGCACAAAAAATAATGCTTGTGGTGAATAACTTAAAGAACAATGCAAGTTGTTCATAACTAACCATTTATATTAAAATTACCCTATGTACCTGACAGTAAAAACAATAGAAATTGCTTAGTAATAAAAATCCAAGAATAAAACTACCAAACAAGTTTTTTTCCGCAACCAGGTTATATTTTGACTTCCCCTTTGTATGTAATTACCACAAATATAAATCCATATTTTAGAAATCACATAGCAAAATATCAGACAATAAGCTTACCATTAGCATACGCTTCCTCGGCAATTTTTTTAGCCATGATCAAGGAGACCTTATGAATATCCGAAAGTGGTGGGTACAGACGGCCTAGCGCTAAATCCTCTTCCCTTACAAGACTAGCCAATGTCTATAATATTCCCACCAAAATTTTGGCATGTAGAAAAAACAGTAATTTCATTTCAATAAATAGTGACTTTAAGACTTCACGAAACAATACTTCCGAAATTAGTAAAGCAAGACTGTAATTTACCTTAGCAGCTAAGAGAAAAACGTCGTCACTAATGTGATGAACTCCAGCAGCAATGACACCAAGAGCAACTCCCGGGAAAATGTAGGCGTTATTTCCCTGCCCAGGCATGAACTTTTGTCCATTGTATTCAAAATCTGGGAATGGTGAACCACTTGCAAATATAGCACGACCTTCCGTATAAGTGTAGGCTTCTGCGGCTGTACATTCCGCTTTTGAAGTTGGATTACTCAGGGCAAAGATGACGGGTCTTTCATTTAATTTTCCCATTGTTGTGAGGATCTCCTTTGTGAATGCACCTGCACTGGCTGAAGCTCCTGTGAATTTAAGTCAAGAGCAAGATGTGAAAATTGTGTTAACTATCGATAAGTAGGGATTGTTCTGCAGCGAATTTGCGAATATTCTTGGCTAATGTTTTTAGAATGTAATAGGTAGCTGTCTTCGATTAAAATTATTACGAAATTGCACATTCTCATGTTTAAAACTTTAATTTACGAACCGAGGATTGAGGTTGGCTTAACCAAATTAACCATTTCGTGGAAATCTGTCAAGTGAGGAGCATCTTTAATAAAAATTCGTTTCTGTTCCGGAATATCCGTCCTTGAGCTGCACAACAATCCTCTTTTGTCCTATAATCAAAAACCAATAGTACATCGCATATTAAAATGACTTTTTTGAAGCTTGTGTTTGTAACGAACTTCAATAATGATAATAATGATTAGTTTTTCAGTTAGTTCATCTCTTACACTCAGCCAAATTTTGGATGCAGCTTCTTTTTCAGTCATACCGTCATGAACCATAGCTCGAACAATAAGCGTTGCTATTCCAGTAGCAGCCTATACAAAGTAAAAATTGATGTTTAATCTTACTACACGTATTTACATAGAAATCCAGTAGTAATAATATTTCCTTCGGTAACTTAATACAATGGTTATTAACAAAACTAAAATTATGGCGACAAAACTGTAGACTTTGCTTAAGTATGTTTCAACTCACCTCTCCAGCTCCCAAAAATAAGAAAATATTATCCTTCATTTTAGTTTTGGTGATTCTCAAAGAAGCGGACAAACCAGCTAAAGCCACAGCAGCCGTCCCTTGAATATCATCGTTAAACGTACAATATTTATTTCGGTATTTTGCAAGTAATTTAAACGCGTTGTGATTTGCGAAATCTTCAAACTGTAATATAAAGCATATTATTAAAATTTAAGTTGAGGTATTCCTAATTATCAAATAAAATGCCTTCTACAATATTACAAAAGATTATATTGGGGTCGTTCACAAATTTAGTTAGATACTGGGGTGAGAGAGGGTATCAATGGTTCCAGTAACAACGCCAATCTAAGAAATAGAGGCGAAGAGTGGTTGGATGTATGCAATGCTGATAATAACTGATTGGCTTGGATAACGTAGTGTGTCATATTAAAAATAAAATCCAGAGGTATAGGGACTAACTTAAAATTGCATGAAAATATGGATAGACATGTCGTCAGTGAAGAAGCTCATCTTCATCTCTCATCCTCATCTTTCCAAGAACTTAAAAAAGCAAAACCGCATCTTTTAAACTTTGGCAAGTAACTGTGGACAAACGGTCCAATTTGCAGCCGAACTATTTCATGGTTGCATTACGCACTTGGGTGGATCAATCGACTGTAGATTCCTGTTTAAGAATCCGAATCCGAGCGTAACACCCTACACTCCGTACGAGACTTCTATGGAAAGATGAGGTTTTGCTTTTAAATATTTTTGGAAAGACACGGATTTGCTTCTTCACCTACGATGTGTCATAATTTCAATAATTGGCAAAACTTATAATTCTGCATAAATTAATAGCTTAGTGGGTCCAAATTTATGGGGATATAAAAATATATAATAGATTTATTTATTGGAACTGCCGAACTTTAGGTCATAACCATGGCCAACTTCAGGGTAATATCATATTTTGTACCACTTACTTGAATTAATGTATTTTGGCCGTAGCGCCTTACTACAGCTTGCATAAACTCGTCCAAGAATTCATCATACCGACTGTCTTGTATTCTTTCGTGCTTGAGACCAATATAGTAGTCGTCATCCAGTAAAGACTAAAACAGAGGGAACACTAATTAATTCATATTGCTTCTAAATGACATATAAAAATTATTTATAGCGATACTACAATACTTTTATCCTGCAATTAGTATTCCCAATTAATATTAGCAATTACTAAAGTCACAACTTTAATTTCTACCCATAAGCAACACACAACGACAATTTCGATATAGATATGGAAATTAATAATTCAGACTTCATATAAAATTACCTGTGTATTTGTCCCCACATCCAACATAATGGGCAAACAGTGATGAGGTTTAATCCCGGCAAGGGCTGTGTAAAGAGCCAATTTCCCGACTGGGATTCCCATTCCATAAGCACCGAGGTCACCCAGACCCAGAATCCGCTCACCGTCCGTTACTACGATAGCACGTACATCTGGCTCAGGCCTGGAATAGGTCAGCATATCATTTCATTTCACGTATCTCAGCTGGTTATGTCTTTAAGCTTATTTATATTATTATCACGTTTCCCACTTTTAGACTAGGTATGCTGCAATCCAGCTTAAAAAGCTCACCAATTTTTCAACATTTCATAAACGTGTCCTTTATCATGGATTGTAATGAAGAGTCCTCGAGGTCGTCGGTAAATGAGTCCAAATTTCTGACATGCTAATCCTACAGTTGGAGTGTAAACAAGAGGCATCATTTGCTCCACATTCTCTGACAACAACCGGTAGAATAGACGTTCATTTCGGTCCTGGAATTAAAAATCGATACTGCAATTAATACGTTTCATTGCCTTGGACTGCTTTGGTAAGAGAATATCATCGGTGAAGAAACATTTTGATGTAGGTCCAGTGTCCAGTGGACTTACTTAAGTTGGACGACGAAAGAATGCTTCTTCACCCATTATATAAATTCTCTATAACCAATTTGGATCGAGGAAAATTATACTACAAAGTAAACATCACTAATTTTCGGCTTCTTCCATAACAGATAGATTAATTTGATTACACACTTCAAAGATCCTTGTAAATAAGTAAATAAATATAAATATAACTGTTGCCCGTACGGGGCTAGTGACTTTGACATTGCAGCTCAAGTTCACATCTGCTGTTTAAATAGTTACAACATAGGAGTAGTCTGACTGACTACTGATTATATTGGTCGCCGACGCGTAATCAGCAGGATAATGCAACTTTCAAAATTCGATTGCTCTGCTTGTATATTGTTTTTAGATTAATTGGTACTTGTGAACGTGCTAGGTACATGAATAAACTTCAAGTTATGTGAAATTGAAATTTATCAGTGTCTATACCTAGGTAAGTATCTGCACTAGAATCTAATTATTTATAATATTGCCAAATTACCTGGAGGCCAACTAAATAAATATATTTATTCAGATCTTCCTCATAGCGCTCAACATTTTCCTTGCAGAGCTTAACTTGATCTTCTTGAGATTTGAATCTGGGTGGAATCAGCCCATGAATTCCTAATGCTTGTCTCTCCTCCAATGAAAATGCCATTCCCTAAAAAGGTTGAAATGCGACATAGACATGTTAAGTAATTACACAGACAGATAGATATGCACAATACAATATTTTTAAATTATAAATATTATAAATACATAACATCTATTTTGTTGACATTAAGGTTTTAGGTTATTTACCTTATTCAATCGTGGATCCCGTACATGTTCAATGCCACGAACCATGGATGGACAAATATTGTCTCCAGTCACTTCATGGTACGCTCGCTGCCCAATACGGTCCCGTCGTGGGTCCATTTTGAACATGACTCGATTTGGTGACATTGTAGGATCCATTTTGGAAATGGGAGCACCGCCGGATCCGACATAAGCGCCGCCGTTCACACTGCAATGAAAAATAAAAGGTTTTAATATAAAAGCAAAAATTGCATTTACCGATTAGATTCTCGACCCCTGGAATATTATTTTATTTTTTAGACTTAAGATTTTATACATAAATTAAAATCATTGCACATAATATACGAACATACATACGAAAACATAATTTGTTTGCATAATCCTCCTTCAGATTGACACAGACACAGTGACTCACTAACAAGAAAACTACACGCATATTAGCTAATGTAACATTATAACCATAACATAACATTATTATCGTAATCCTCATGAGCCGCTGCGCTAAACTGCAACGTAAGCGTATTTGAGAACTAGGAATAATTTAATTAGCATCGAATAGTTAAGTTGCGCAATCTAGAATTGAATGTTATTTGAGCAACGTAATTATGTATTAGGTAAATTAGATGGCTTCTGCAAATTACAACCTCAAATATGATGTAAACAAATAAATAGAACCCATATTTGCAAACTGCAACTGCAAGGAGTAATGAGTAATGTGTAGTTTAGCTAAAATTTGAAGTAGTTAGTATATTATGTGCTTACAGTTTTCTATTAAATTGTCATCAAAATGTAAAATAAATTTAGTTAAAAAGCACGTGAGGTGTGTTTTGGAACACATTAATAGCACGTGAACGGTGACGGTAAAACGTATTAATTACGTTTAAACTACCTGTATACAAGTAATCCTCAAAATTCACAATCTGAATTATTTTTTAACTTCAGTACTTATACACTTATACCTAGTAGTATTGTGCACATTTATGTGGTGTTATAAATTACTATACATTTAAGTAACTTAATAAACTGTACATCTATAATTTTAACATGACAAATCTCCATTAACTTACGCCACAGCTGATAATCTTTGACACCGACCGAGCATCTTGATTGATTTATTTCTTGATCTCGGTTATTGCCAACACTTAATTCACAAAACTGAGAGATTTGCACTGATTTTAATAGTTACTTTTAGAATCACAATTTATTGATTGGCAAATGTTCTTTTTTTGCCCCAAATCAAAAACACTTCCTTTTCTTTTTATATTTCTGGTATCAAAATTAAAAACAAGGCATGTGAACACTTCAATTACAATTTAAAAAATAATTAAGCCGGCTAGCATGAAGTCAAGAAGATATGTGTAGGTATACGCATCTATTAATTTTTTTATTTCTTAACTTGACCGACCATGAACTGAATAAATATTTTAAAATGTAAGGGACGCGCGGTAGAAAATTTAGCCCTTTATGCAAACGGTGTTTAATTTTGACTTTAATTCATAAAATACGTCACTTTGTATGGTACACCTATCCGTACTATACGAATCAGAGTCAGAAAAGAAATCAAAATCACACTGCTATTAAGTAAACAGCGTGTTTTCTGTAAGCTTGAGCTGCCGCTGCCCCAACACAGCAAAAGAATCTGAACAACTAATGAAAATATACTAATGCGCTCTGTTGCCTGATTCCTGATGGGGGCTGACAGTAATTATTTAATTATCTGATACTGATATGGTGAGCCTGCTTAAACTGGACTAGACTCGCTAGTCAGACATTCAGAATATATCTGGACTAGGATATATGTATATATCTGAAGATGTTCCATGCTATAGTCTATATATATTTTAAAAAAGCAGCAAAAACTATAAGATACAATTAAATCTATGCAAATGCATAGTATTATAACATTGAAGATAGTGATTTTAGAGCCGAGTAGTGTAAGTAAAGGCATGCGATGGAAGAACTCATACAGATACATATATCAAGTTAATGAATACTGAATCCTGTACATCTACAATAGTACTTGTATGTTTCTATATAACGTAATCACATATTTGAACGGCCTGAACTTTTACACGCAAATCAAGGTCGACCTTCAAAATACGACAACGGACAATGAGCAACACATTAACTATCTAAACTTTATTTGACTTTAATACATCTGCAAAATGTTGTCGGAGTCGTAAAGTAAAATATATAATAATATACGAATATGTATGAAGAGCGACTGACTGCGAAACAGCAACCAAATATTCCACAATTATAGTTTTAGTAGTTGGATGGCTAGACCCAGACGAAGATCGTAAATGAACACGATGGTTAGCCTCAACTATGCACAACTAAAACCGTGTTGTGACAGTGGGATTATATAGTATTGTAAAGTCGTAGTTGGTAGTTCTGGAATTTAATCGTGAATTTGAAGTCAAGATAGATCTGCCGTTATCACTGAACGGCAACTGAATGATCTATAGAATGAAAACCTCCATGTCAGCCGCTTAAGTACTTCTGGTTTTGATAATTAAATGACACCCATGGAATCTCTATACCTACAATCAATGGAGAGTATTATTTCCCAACTAACTAATAAAAAAAAATTAATTTATTATTATGATGACTATGGGCAGGCAGGACACTTAATTACACTACGGATTACACCAAACTTCCAATGCCTCGCACAGTCCAAAACTCACTTGTCAGTACAAGGAATATAACGATAATATTATAACTTTATTGAAAAATAAAGTTATTGATATTTCAACTGAGAGTTATATTACAACATTTAAATTTTAAATGTTTTCCGTAATGATCTGTACATGATTATTTGTGGCACACGAATGTTGGCCTATAGGAGGGAAGTGTCAGAATATAGATAGGTAGGATATTGTAGCGTATATATATTGCTTTTAATACTACTTACTGACTGTGTAATATCGATATAAATTAATAGCATAATCACAAAGGACACAACAGGCAACGGGGAATCTACGCAGGAAATGCAGTTTCTACGCCCTCCGGTCACCGCAATGCCAATGCCAGTGTCAGTGTCACAATAAGTAAGTTCGGAACGAAATCAGAGATTTACTTTTTATTCGTGTCTCGTTACTCGTTTGTTTGTCAGTTATATTTTAATGGTTTATAATAACCGACGAAGGTTCGACTTCGACTTCGACGGATGGAAAGATGGAAATATTCCACTCGGAATCCTCCATAAATTGTATGCATAATACACACATATTTTCTGTAGTAAAGTCACTTCGTGTAATAAACCTGAGCTGAATACATATAATACTTGCTTTATAATTTATATCTAATGTACTGAAATACGAGAAACAGAAATTAAAACCATGAATTAAAAAAAAACAAGAGAGGAGTGAGAAGTTATGAGAGACGTAATAAAATGTTTTTTATTTATTTTTCATCACTCATAGAGGCGAATGAAAATGAAAAACATGATTATTTGTACACGATGAAGTATAATGGAAGACCATAAACAAAAACGATGACGTGGTGCTATCAAAAAAAGATTGAAACTCTAGACCTACATAGACCCTAGACGCTAAAAGCGACTTCACAGCCCAGGTTTAGAGCCCAGCAAACCCTGGCCAAATATAAATCTCACTTTTTTAAGACTGAAGGTTCCTTACCCAACTAGTAACTCACAATACCGTCATAAAATATTTGCATGAAAGATTTGGGAGTTGGAGTATCTCAACACCACAGTAGTGATGGCCAATGGTACTGGCGTAATAATAATAAAAGAATACTCTGTATTAGATATTAAGGCTATCTCCGAGCCGAAGCCCGTATTATATTGTGTTATAATTACATTACATCTCATATAAATTATTAGCACTGTATCTTGGTACTGCCGTTGTTCTGTTTCTCTGTATGTAGTCTGTGTTTTATATGCACTACTTTTAATTCTGCAAGACGAATTTGACTGACTTGCCACACTGCTACTCCTGTGTTTGTCTTTACAAAAATAGTGAATCATCTAATTTCTGTCCAAGATGCTTTTTTTCTAGACAATCGACAATCAGTGAACGAGATAACAAAATCCCAAGCATAAGAACTATCAATACAAGACTACAACACTACAACGCAACAGCTACAAGAATTCAGATTAACCACAGGAACAGTTGTAAGTGTGAAGGCGTTAAAATTAAAAATAGCTTTAGAAAAGCTATGATTTTGAAGGCACTATAATGCTAATAATGCTAATGTTATAATTTTATGATCACAGAAAACGGAGTGCAAAGCATCTGCAATCTGTATATCTTTCTACACTTCCGTCTGCCCCAACTCCCAAACAGATCATATCTCATATAAGATATCTATGTATTTTCTATAATAGTAGACGCGCCTGTAATAGTAAACATTATGACACAGGGAAAAGACTAATACGATGACCTAGGAAAAAATGAGACTGACAGCGACACGTGTGGTGCGCGTAATTATTAAATAGGTATTTTATGAAAGGGATTTAAATTCCAAATTCTACACACACCTTGGTTTAGCTATGAATACAATTTAGGCACCTATTCACTCAGGTACCTTAGGTACCTACTCAGCAAAATTCTAACAACTAAACTTAAGCAGGGTTGATAAAAAAATGGAACTTTGAGTTAAACAGTTCAGGAATTCTGCTCATGTTATTGTTCGGATATATTGTTCACTTTAGTAGTATATAGTAATGTGTAGCTAATAAAAATAAATATATAGAAATCAACTAAAATGCAAGGCATATAGATTGCTAAAACGTGGATTTGAAAACTATGCTAAAATGCTAACACAATAACATTGAACTAAATACCCTTTCAAATTAAAACTTAACGGGCTGAATATTCATATCGGTATGGGGCCAGAGCCGGAGTCAGAGCCATGGCCAAGGTCATGACCATAGGAAAATGGGAGTCTCACGTCTCACGCCTTACACCATGACGAAGTCAGGTCACAGTTTTGGTTTTGTTTTTCAAGCACTGACTAAAATGTCTAATCGACTGTATAAGTAGAATAAATAAACGATTTTGTTTGTTTGTATTTCCATTTCCACACAAAGAATTTACTGTCAGTATCTACATAATATGTAAAAGTTTTCTTTGCATTGTATATTGTACGATACAATATCTAGGCCCAAATTTCAAAATCCTAGGTAATGATTTTTCCGATATTGTAGGTTTTTGTAAGGCAAGGTTCGCTTATCTGCAGATACAAATAAAATTGCACAAAAAACTGCTATAAGTAACCATAACCATATAGATTATTATAGATACGTACGTAGACTATGCACTAGTGAACAGGCACCTGTACATGTTACATTTTGAATCTACCCTCTACCCACTGCACAGTTTTAAGAAGAATTTGAACTTTCAAATTTCAATCAATAACTTAGTGTCCCTTGCACAGAAATGTCAGCTTAAACAACAGCAAGAAGACCGCAAGACTCTTCATTAGTAATTACGTCCCCATGTATATGAAGATGATCGATTTTTAGGTGCGATTAGCTTCAACAAATCGGAACGACAATTTTTGTTGTTGAAATATTCAAGAATCAAAAGATGCAATAAACTTTAAAACTTTAAACTAACTTTTTAAGTATACGAATGCATCCAATTTAACTTTTTTAAATGCAAATAAATCTCCTGTTAACAGTCCCAAACTTATTAATTAAGAATCTAGTTTCTGAACCATTAGTTTCAGTTTCAGTAGTAGTAATAAAGTAAAAAGTAATTAAACTTTAGTAATAGCAATTAAATAGCAAATTTTGACACTCAAAAATATACAAAATTTACACAACTAAAAATTGCAACCAAAGCAAAATTTTAGGTGTAATAAATTTGTAACTAATTTTAGAAAGTAAGGTAGGTAATATGGAACAAGGAACGACGTCGGTGATCACGATTACGATTACGTGTAGAAATTAACTAACAACGAAAAGGATTTTAGCCGACTGACGAGAGGTTTTCAAACTATATCCACGGACGTATCAAAAATCTTTCAATTAAATTGAATCACTGCTGAATTCAAAGTCCCGTAATAAAAAAAAATAAACTGCTTATAAAACCATGCGTAGCATGCTTGTTTTAACTAAATTTATATTTTAACATAATTTTAATATTTACACAATTAAAGACCACTATTTAATTAGACCTGGAATTTTAACTTTCGTATGGAACTCTCAACAGGAACGAGAAATAACTTTTTTGCACTATGATGTCCTGCTTTGCCAACGCCAAAGTCAACTCTATTGTATATTTTAATTTTGGCAAACTCTTTTGCAAAAAATATATTGGCAATGGGAAATTCAGGAGCAGTTGGGAGTGCATATGGTACTGCAAGGAGCAGAAAGAGTTACCTACTATACCTACTAACCTATAAACTTTCCCGAAAATCTAGTATGTGGATGGGGATTATAATATTGGGTAAAATGCGAGGTCTAGTTTCCCTTTATTAAAACGTGTTGGTTTTGGCTGTGCGAGATTTTTGTCGGATATGACCTACTTTTAACCTCTTCGGAGATTGTCGTACTCACTACTACACAAAAAACTCCCGAGTTTCACTCCGAACCCGAATGAGGAGGAGACGAGTTTCAAGAAATTGGAAGTGCACCGACGCAGTCTCATTCAGATCTAATTTAACCGAATCTCTCCTACAGCCAGCGTTTCCGTTTGGTTGATTCTGCTGGTTTTGGAGTTGGGAACCCGGGAATCGAAGCAAAAGGAAACGTAAATAAAAGGCCAGGTGCAGAGCAACCGTGTAGTGCCGACGGCAGCTGAATTAATAAACTAATGAAAATGAGCTGACAATTGTAGAAGTATAGACTCCTCTTTTTTAATTTCAAGATCAAGAATATGTTTGTACGTGGTCTTGAAAACTGGCATGAGGAAAATTAGAAGGTTGTTTGTTTAATCATAGATACCCATGTTTGTATTATTAATGTCTTAAGTACACTGTAGCTTGTAGCGCAGCTATACTAAATGGCCATGTTTTCGATTTTAATACATACCTACCTACTACTTACTACGATAAACATTAGGTAGGTATATAAGTAAATATTTATAATTTATGGTGAAATGAATAGACCAGGACCAGGCATGTGATTGTGGCCTATGCCTATGCTATATTTGATGAGCGTGCTCTACAATAATTATTATTATCCGCTTGGTCTGAGGTACTTTATATTCTAAAATATTTAAATCTAATACGATAGACGCTACTTATTGCCAATAGTTATTATCAGCAAAAATCGTTCGCTTTCCACACTTTGCATCTCACAATTGCCCTCAGTTCTGCGTGCCATTTTAGGCAAAATAAATTTTAGCAAAATTTGTAAGGTGCATAAATATTGCCATTTAAGTAGCTAAAGTACAGAGAAATTTATTTAGAATACCCGAAGATCATAGGTGAAAACATTAACACATAAAATATTTCGTCAGTGAAGAAGCAAATCCGCAACTTTCCAATATTTTTACTAAAAAGTAAATCCATATCTTTCTAAAAACTGTTTCAAAGCAAGACCGCATGTATAAAATCTCATGAGGAGTGTAGGATGGTACGTTTCGATCCAAAAACAGATATCTGCAGTCGATTGCTTTCAGACACTTGCGGAAAGATACGGACAACGGATTTGGTTTTAGAAAATATTGGAAAGATTCGGATTTGCTTATACATACCCAATATGATTCTGCAACCTACTGCATGCAACATACATACATTATAAGATTAATAAGATCAGCATTTAAAACTATTCCTAAAATTGATAATTTTACAGCTCTAATAATTATTGAGCATACTTACTCATCATAGTAAAATTCTTGCAGAACCGTTCGTCCATTTATCACAGAAATTGCTTCATCACCTGTTTGTCGCAAATTAATAAAACTAAATAGTAAATCAGGCCGTAAAAAAAGTGTATATAAACATATTGCAAATATTTGTACTGTCACAATCCAGGTCCAAAACCAAAATGATGAATTATATATTAGCTTCAGTTTCGGTTTATCTTTCTCCTTGTCAGGGGGACATCGGTCCTCGATACTGCTTTTGCTATTTTTACGAAAGTTATTAGTATTTTTAGTTGTGTCCGTGTCAGTAGTGCTTGTACTTTGATTTCCATTTTCAGTCCTATTTCCCCTAAATTCACTTTTAGTCACAGTGGCAGCTTGTTTCCTTTTGTTTCCCATGTCTTACTACTACTTACTGTTGACTGTTGACTGTCACTGTCAACTGTAATTTTTTATTGATTATTTGTTATTGCTCTTGAACCGACTTTGCAGACTTATTTTATTTTCGCCTTCACATACTTTGTAAAATATATTCTTAGTTCTTGATGTTAGTTTGTAGTTTGTAGTTTAACCAGGGACCGAGACCGGTTTAACGAGCAACAAGTAGCGACACACGAAGTCACGAATGAATGAGCAAATTGCCAATTGTTTTAACTAAGATTTGCTATGACATTTAACACTGCAGACGGCGACTGACAGTTTTGAAGAAGTAATTTAAATCAATCCGTGTTTTCTACTCTATATTTATTTATGATTGTCACTCTTAACTATGACTTTAATCAGTAACTATTCTATTATTAGAACTAAATATTAGCACTGATCAGATACCGTAGTTGGTAGTCAGCTGTACTGATTGGTTTTACATCTTGATTAAAATTGATTTTACCGGCAGCCAGTTTTTAAAATTAGTGGGCATGAAAGATGTACCTTCAAGGAATACATTAGAGAGCGCTCAGGACACGTTCGTATGGTGCATGGTAAAGTACGGCAATTTTTCCTGGCATGCCTAATTAACTCGTACACAATGTTAACGATTAGTTATTTAGTGCTGCTTGTTGGTTTACTAATTTAATTATGTATAATTATGATTTAGGTAAAGTAAGTACTTACCTACTTTATTACCTACACGAATTAATAATATTATTAATTAATAACTGTAGTGTCACTGTCTAAGTATGGCGGATTTATATCTCGAATCTCGTGCTTATTTATGTGGCTGACTGGTGTATTTAATTACGTGATTATTTGGTTTTGGTTATCTGCGTAAAAATCATTTCGTATGCACAATGTACAGTATATACTATATACGCATTAATGATTATGACGTTTTGTAATAATAATAATTATCTTTCATTGAAGAGATAGAATTAAATTTATAAATAATACACTACCTTAAGTAGTAGCATACAATTGCTATTATTGCATGAAATTACATTTATGTTCATATTAAATGTGCATTGAGGTTTCATCCAAATGGTTTATTTATTATGTATTTCTATGTTAAGTAATTAACTTTAAGAAAATAAACACATTTATGCTTTCCGTCCGTTCTATCGTACCTTGCACTTTCAGCGCAATAAATAAACTTCAGTTTACTTAAGTATTAAGTATAACTATCTATATACAGCTCTAAAAAATGTTAAAAATACCAAAGCATTTATTTATAATAATTTATATATTTGCACTAAATTACTGTGCGTATACGCACAAAATAATTTACACAAGCGTTACATTTTTCTCTGACCAACCATTCTACTTTTATTGAGCTACGTTTACATAATCAAAATTTATGTTTACAAGTTCATAATATAGCCTGTGGGACATGGGAAGATTTCTGTAGGTATAGGGATTAAATTTTTTAGAAAAATATACGATACGATATTTAATGGATTTTGAGTTTTGTATACCTACTCACATTTTGGAATATAAAATAACAGAATGTAATATATGGAATATTAATGTTGGACATACCGCGAGTATTCTAATTCTTCATAATAGTCGTCATCTCGGACTTCAACTTGCACCGAGACAGCCACTGAGTTTCCCATAACTTTAACTGCTAACTTTTAGTTAAGATGATGTCCGGCTTTCTCTGTATTTTAATTTCCTTCCAGTTAATTTAAGTTTACGCCAATTTTTTTGAATTTTTAATTCAATTTTTAATTCACAATAATGAATTAATTTATTAGGTGATATTTTCTACACAGATTTAACTTCTTGTTGTGGCACCTGGCGAAGCCAATACACAGATATACAGCAATAATATCACACGACTTATTGTTATACGTTCGGCTGGGTATAAACAAGTATTTATTTATCTCTTTCCTCAATTGAACCAAAGTAAAACTAAAATTTTGATTTTTAAAAAAGCCGTTGCTGCGGAAGTGCGGACACAAACAAAAATTCTAGATCCAGATCCAGATCCAGAAAAGTAATCAGAAACATATACAAGCACACTACACTGGTTATTGCAACAATTTAGGATTAAGGCTTTATTTTGGCGTTGTCCTTTATTGTCAGTCTTGCTCTCCATTCACTTTTATCAAACACACTGAGATATACTAATGTTGAAAACGATCTAGAAAGGGTTTGTAATAATAATGTCTTGTTTTATCTGTGCCTGTATCTCAAATTGGGATTTCACAATCAAAATCCACTACACTACTATTCCCATTACAGAGATTTAGTTTTTAAATGTAAAAGCTAAAACCACCAAAAGCCCATAACATTAACACTATGTAGTATGTAGGAACCAAGCAAAACAATGCTGTGCTGCGGGATCTTTATAATATGTGTACTGTATACGTATTATATACAGTGCATACATAGTTTGTTACCTTAATACTACTGTGTGTATATACATTTCTGCAGCTAGATTTAACTGTGCTATACAGGGAAGGGGGCTATCATTATGATCAAACTTTACTTTACTGTAGAATGTTAAGTATGTTTGCAATGCATGTATGTACATGCGTGAGTATGTGAAGCATAATAACAGTGCCATACCACAACCTCATTTTATATATATATATATATATTATTCTTATTCTCAATTCCAATTTAAAGTCCATATGCTCAGGGCTGGAAAATGCGGCCAGCGTAGGCAGCCCCAGCTGCTTGAATTTTCAAAAAACATGTAAATGGAACAGTTTGCAGTTTCAACAATATGTAAAAATATTTTGACTTTTCAAAAACATGAAAAATAAAATTGTTTGTACATTTCAAAAACATGGAAATAAAACATTTTGCACTTTTTAAAAACATGAAAATAGAACATTTTGCACTTTTCAAACACATGAAAATAAAACATTTCCCACTTTTCTCAAAATATGTAAAAAGAACATTTTGCACTTTTCAAATATATGTAAACAGAATATTTTTGAATTTTCAAAAACATGCAAATAAAAGTTTTTGCACATTTCAAAAACAAGCAGTTCAATCATTTAACACATTTCTCAAAACATGTAAATAGAACATTTGGCACTTTTCTGAATCAAGTAAATAGTAAATAGAACAATTGGCACTTTTCTGAATCAAGTAAATAAAAAATTTGGCACTTTTCTGAATCGAGTAAATAGAACATTTTAAACTTTTCAAAAAAATTTAAATACAAAATTTTGGTTTACCAAAGAAAACCATTAATAAAATCAAAACCATAGGGGTTTATGTATGGAATCAAACTGCTGCCTAAAAGTAATTCATTCGTCCGGCCCTGTATATGCTGTAACCTAAAACGTACATGCCTAATTCACATTTCACTTGGTTCAGCCAACCGAGCCCTTTTACTTGGGTAAATGCACATTAAAATGTATTACACTACACCCACTCTCTGCACTTGTACATAATGTGCACTTCTACACAAAACTATCGTTAGACATCAAAATATAATAGAGAGGATGTATGTACAATTATTATAATTTACTTTTATTTCCAACTCTGCTCACTTTCAAATTTAAACTCAGCGTTTTCTCAGTATTAAAAAGTCGGCAATCGAAATAAATGAGAACAAATTCTTCACAATTAAATAATTTACTTGCTTGGACCTTTCTATGATTTTGAGAGGGGTTTCTGCTTCCACAGTAAACACCACAGGTACAGATATTATTGTCACGACTTTGTAGAGCTTATTAGGCTCAATCTGAACCTACTAGCATTTGCATTTTATTTATATGTTGTGATAGATAAGTTAGCCAAATAAGTAGAAAAAGAGGCTCGTTGAAGGCTTGTAGCTTATTCATTTTTTTGAAATAAAATTATATTTTTTAAAAGTGGACGTTGTGCATGTTAATAATAAATTTACCTGTTTGCATAACAATACGTTTGAGCTTATGTACAATCTGCATGCAATTTATTTCTGCTATACCTATATAATTAAACGTAGGTACATGTTTAGGGGTAGGTGTGTTAACACCTTAACTTACTAAACAAAAACTTCCTTCCTACAACTGCAACTGCCTCAGTGTTTTGCAATATGTAAGCTTGAAGTGTGTTTAAGAGGTTTAGACAGTCTTTCACGCTCAAGACTTACGATTAGACAATAAACAAGACAACGATTTTATATGAGATGAAAAATTACCTAGTGACTAACTAATAACTACAACTTTGAACATATCGTCTATGGAGAACCAAAATGACCCATTTCCAATTTATGCTAGAGTTAAAATGAGTTATGTCAAAAAAAATACAGTAAATAAGATACCTACATACAATGGTAATCACGAGTCTCTAAAATGAGCAAATTGTTCTATTTACATGTTTTTAAAAATGTCAAAATTTTCTAATTAAGTGTTTTTTAAAAGTGCAAAATGTACTATTTACACATTTTTGAAAAGGTCAAAATATTCTATTAACATGTTTTTCAAAAGTGCAAAACATTCTATTTACATTTTTTTCAAAAGTGCAAAATATTCTATTTAGGTACATTTTCTTTTAAAAGTGCAAAAAATTTTATTTACATGTTTTTTTGAAAAGTGCACAAGGTTCTATTTACACGCTTTCATAAACGTGTTATTTTAATTGTTTCTGTAGATAGTGCATTTTGTTTGAAACTAAGAATGGATAAGGGTCATTTGGTTCTTCACAGACGATATGCAACTAGTTATCAGGATATATACTAAAAATAACTGTATAGAGACTGTAGACAAAACTGTAAGTAAAAACTTTGGTCCTATAAAATGTTTTTCGTACACTAGACGTCAATCCAAAAACTGTGTAACAAAAATTGTTTCCTTTGTATTTCTACAGCTATTTCTTACGGAGAAATCAAAATCTGCGGAAATAATGGAATTACGTAGTGCTAAATAACGTAATTAATGGGATACATATTGAGGAAAGTAAAGATACCCTTAACTACAAGGATTTAGCAACCTGTATGGATAGAAAAAAAGAAAAATTGGTAATTTCCTGAATTGTAGCTAAAGCTGGAATGCAAAAACCAAAAAGGACAGCGAGTTACTCTTTAAAACTGTGAATACGAAAAGTACTATTCAGTCACAAAAATTAAAAATATATACTTTTAAATTCACAAATACCTTGGTACTTGTGTAAACTTTCAAGGAAGTTTATTAAAGCATTTGCAATAAACAGCAGCGTAGGTAATAAAGTAATATCAAAGTTAGACACTGATCACTAATGATTAGAACAAGACGATATTATGCATGCAGGAACTTGGACTCTGAAAATCGTAAACACCAGCCAAACAAGTACCTGCATTAAAAATATACGCCAATTTTTTTTACTTTCTTTTCGTCCGTAACATACAACATGTAACATTGGTTTTTTGAGTAAATCTGTCAGTTTCTAACCAATTATTTTTGTACATCATATTCTATAATTTTCGATTGGAATTAGAAACGAAAATGACAAAATCACGACTTTACCTTTGCATAATTTAATTCCTAACTCGATTTCAAGGAAATCATCAGAAAGGACTAAATGCGATGCTTCAGGTTATTTTCATTAATTTTGTTCAGTGTCCGTTCGTTCATTATACATATAACTTTCGGTATGTACAATTTTGTAGTGTTATTACTCCTATAGTAATGTTCGTGTTTAAAATTAATAAGTGAGTAATTGCATAGTTTGTAGGGTGTTTTAGTCATATAAAGAAAGACAAATACGAATACAGCTTATTTATACCGTCAACCGTGGCTAGAAACAGTTTTTAGTTAGTAAATTTAAAATTAAGTTAATTTATGTTACGATGTTGCCCATTGGAAAACAGTGTAAAACTGAACTGGAATAACAATGAAGCAATTATAGTAATAGTAAAATTACCTACCTGAAAATAGTTTGAACGTAATAAATTATTGCATTCAAACTCTATGCTTTTAACTTTTTTGCCAAAGTTCTAATTCCTACCTATCTACATAATTTACCGGATTTTTGAAAATTCTGCAATACTGGACCAATTTCATCGAGCCATGTATCATTGGAAAGCTAATCGCCAGTAGAATTCAAATTTAGGAACCGGCCTCCATTATAACAAAACGTTTTCAAAATAACGGTCATTTAATTTGAAAATGCCGCCAAAAATGTGTTGCATGGGTCACAATCAAAAAACGAAAAAAAAGGTCCCTGCTTATTTTTGAAGAGCTTTCCAATGATATATCACTCGACACAATCTGTTAATTTTTTTAAATTTTTAATTATTTTTTTTTGCAAGCCATTTAAAAATTAATCCCTATCGTGCGTGCACACTAAGTTATTTAGATTTGCCTAATTGTTACCGTTCCATTGGTATATCATGTTTGAGTGAGTTTTCTGACTAACCGGTCGAAATCTTCATTTAAAACAATATTTAATGTTTTAGCGGGAAATTCAAAAATTGGAATTTTGAATTTTTGGTTGCATTACAGAAATTAATTATGAATAAGATAACTAACAACATATTGTGCGGCCTAATTGCTTCCCTTAATTGAAAACCTGTAAATTGAAACTAAAATTTGGTGGCAAATTCAAAATGCCTAATTTTACTGTTAAGGCTGTAAATAAATGGCTGTGTTTGTAAATAAATACCTGTAAATAAATATGTAATAGGTACGAATTTAAGATTGGAAACTACTTTGGCAGATACATAGACCTATTAGCAGTAGCCTTCCGCCTTCCAGTAACGGTTCCAGTGAGTATAGCTGATATCGCTTGCCTATATACCATATATCCTCTAATACAACTACCCGCGTAGTACTAGAGGAAATACTGTACTTGTATATTATTAATCTTCTTTTTTGCAATGCAATACAATAAATTAGCTTTCATTTCCAGAGAATTTGCAATTTGGATATCCTCTGCTGACTGTATGGATGAGTCATTATCCTTTTTCCAAGAAATAGTAAGTACTGCAGACGCAGACTGCAGATAGTTAAGTTGGTTATCATTAAATATTTCTAGTTTGCTCTATCATATAACAAAGTTCATCCTGCAACGACGTTTCTTAAACGATTTATTTATGCAGCTTGTCAGAACTACTCTAAACACAAGTCATTCTTCTGCGGTCGAAATAAAGTAACCTAAGTAATAAGTAAAAGTTGTTAAGTACCTAGGTACCTAGATATCTATACCCAGACCCAGCTTACGCGATAACAAATGAAAATAAAATACCAAGCTCTTTGAAGGCGTGGTTTATCATGAATTATGTAACGTTTTTTATTTTGTTTCAGAAGTCTATACGTATATACACTGTAAGACGAATTAGCTCAGACGGACTGTGACGTAAGTAAGTCAGAAGTTCAGAATTCAGGTAATTATTATAATGTGTAAATTTATAAAGTATAATAAATAAAAACTTTGATTTGATTTATGAATTTTGTTGGGGTTGGTTGGGAGTTGGGACTTGGGACTTTTTCAGTGTAAAAGTTCAAACTTTTTGTAGCATAGAATTCTCATTTATTGGTTCTTTCCTCCTTGTCATCGAGTTTAGTATAGCCACTGTTTTTGAAAATTACAATAAATGGCAGAAAAATTAGATTCAATTTCTCTTTTCTCCTACTTCTTCCTTCTAGTCTAGTGTAAAACCTTTTGTAAGTAATAAAGTAAATTGCAATTAGTAATTAATTAGTCTGCTAGTCTTCCAATTCTGTATTACTGTTGATCCGATTTCCGATCGTCTAATAAAATTAAAAATTATCTGCATATAAACAGTGTTGGTGTATAAACTATTTCAGTTTTCAGTGCGTATCAAATAAAAGTGTTGGCTGTTGGCAATGAAATAAGGTTAAACTAAACTTTAATTTGCTTTTTTGTGTCATACACTACTTTTAAATGCTAAAATTTCCATTTTTACCACACAACACAATATTTAGTGCGTTTGCGGTTTACTTTACAACATAGCGCAAATAATAATAATAATGTTGTTTCTTCGTCCGCATCCTCTATCTGATGTCT
The DNA here is from genome assembly GCA_949802685.1 of Dicyrtomina minuta. Lineage (NCBI taxonomy): Eukaryota > Metazoa > Arthropoda > Collembola > Symphypleona > Dicyrtomidae > Dicyrtomina > Dicyrtomina minuta. Next base: position 122,841,694 of record OX461808.1, on the reverse strand, counting down.
GATAGTTTTTGATAATACATAATAGTAGGACTATTAGTTCTATCTAGCAACTACACTAGTGACTGGTAATCTCGTAAATTGGTTGTCGGAATTGTTAGGTGTTTTTATAAACAATTTAATCACAGTATAATATTTAAGCCAGTTGGTAGTTTTTGCAAGCTGGTAGATTGAAGAGCGCTTTTGAAGTGGTCGAATACAGTATAGTCTGTAGTCGGTTTGAATTTGATATGTAACCTAACCTTCGACCTTGAAGTTGGATTGAAATAGGAAATTATTAATTAAATAGAGTGAAACGCTACGTAAGTAAATTTTAGCCCTGTATATTCTGTATAGTTGTACAGTCAACAGTTCAACTTTTAGTTTTCATTAGTTTCTTCAGCCTGGCTCTGGTTCTGGTTACTCCTCCCTAGTCCCTCCTTGTTCCGCTTTTCCGATTCCTACTTTTATTTCTGGTCCGTCCGAGCAGTCCCGACGACTCTCCCGATCCGACTACAGCCGCCTGGTTTCAATCAGTTACTAAAAGTAGTAAATTGTAGTTGATAGTAAATGGTAACCAGAAACCACTTTAACCAACGTAACCACGTAAGTGCTGACTTGCTGACACTGCTGACTGCTGACTATAGCTTGACTTTGCTATATATTGGTGCTGTATCTATACCTGAAGTCTAGCATGTTACAGTAAACAGGGAAATTACTTTATACTATTTGTTTAAACTTTGCAACATGTAATTTCTAATTTACGATGCCAAAAATAAATGATTCTACTGACAACTGAAGACTTGAAACTTCCAACTTCCGAGTATTTTCAAGCGCATGTATATAGCGAAACAAATTTCTAGTTATTTTATTCTTTCATCGTTAAACATTCAACATTAGTTTTTTTTAAGTGTTGAATTTACTTTTATATAGAGTCCTTCACATAGGACAGAATTTACCCGACTCCATGGCGAAGTTACCCGACCCGACTATAAACAGAATTTACCCGACCGACAGTACGACTAACTTACCCGACCCGACTTGTACACAAACTTGCCAGTAAGTTAAGTATTGGTGGGCTGATTTTTACGTAAATGGGCTCAATCGATAGAGCTTGTGAAACTGCAGGATGGAAAATTCGGAATAGTGGAAATTCGAAAAAAAAGTCTGCCTAAAAAACTTTAAAATTTTTTTGAGCTGGGTCGGGCCAAGTCCTAATTTTGCCTGTAAGTTGAGTATTAGTGGGCTGATTTTTACGTAAATGGGCTCAATCGAAAGAGCTTGTGAAACTGCAGGATGGAAAATTCGGAATAGTGGAAATTCGAAAAAAAAGTCTGCCTAAAAAACTTTAAAATTTTTTTGAGCTGGGTCGGGCCACGTCCTAATTTTGCCTGTAAGTTGAGTATTAGTGGGCTGATTTTTACGTAAATGGGCTCAATCGATAGAGCTTGTGAAACTGCAGGATGGAAAATTCGGAATAGTGGAAATTCGAAAAAAAAGTCTGCCTAAAAAACTTTAAAATTTTTTTGAGCTGGATCGGGCCAAGTCCTAATTTTGCCTGTAAGTTGAGTATTGGTGGGCTGATTTTTACGTAAATGGGCTCAATCGAAAGAGCTTGTGAAACTGCAGGATGGAAAATTCGGAATAGTGGAAATTCGAAAAAAAAGTCTGCCTAAAAAACTTTAAAATTTTGTTGAGCTGGGTCGGGCCAAGTCCTAATTTTGCCTGTAAGTTGAGTATTGGTGGGCTGATTTTTACGTAAATGGGCTCAATCGAAAGAGCTTGTGAAACTGCAGGGTGGAAAATTCGGAATAGTGGAAATTCGAAAAAAAAGTCTGCCTAAAAAACTTTAAAATTTTTTTGAGCTGGGTCGGGCCAAGTCCTAATTTTGCCTGTAAGTTGAGTATTGGTGGGCTGATTTTTACGTAAATGGGCTCAATCGAAAGAGCTTGTGAAACTGCAGAATGGAAAATTCGGAATAGTGGAAATTCGAAAAAAAAGTCTGCCTAAAAAACTTTAAAATTTTTTTGAGCTGGGTTGGGCCAAGTCCTAATTTTGCCTGTAAGTTGAGTATTGGTGGGCTGATTTTTACGTAAATGGGCTCAATCGAAAGAGCTTGTGAAACTGCAGGATGGAAAATTCGGAATAGTGGAAATTCGAAAAAAAAGTCTGCCTAACAAACTTTAAAATTTTCTATTTAAATATTTTAAAATAGCTGAAAATTTTCTATTTACATATTTTTGAAAAGTGCAATCACATTACTGTTCGATTTAGTTTCTTTATGATCACGATATATTATAATATCGTGATTAAATCAATTGAATCAATGAATCGCACCAATTGAATTTTTTTATAGCTAAAAATGGGTATGGGTCATTTTGGTTTCTTTGAGGACGATATCCAATGGTCCAAATATCTCACTTTAGTCATTTACTTCAATTTTACAGAAAAAGAGACATGATACTGTGAAAATATCGATAAATAGGTAAAGCTTGAGCTTTACATGTGTAGATGCTATGCTTTACTTTGTAATGTTGTGAATATCGCGTTTTGCACTTTAAAGAAGTAGGAAATGCATTTAGCACCTATTTTTTGAACACAGGACATTTGGCACTCTTGTCGTTTGTTATGTAAGTGGGTATCTTTTGTCAAGTATACCACAAAAATAGTATGCAGTGAAAAGTGGGAAAGGTACAAATAATTTTGATTGAAAGAAGGCGAAAAAATTTTTTTGTTATCTTAAACTTTCGGATCTCCTATAAATTGTATTATCAATACAGTCAGTGTGTTGTGACCGGTATTAATGAAATACATATTAAAGGTTAACATTTACGTAATTTTAAAGTGACATGAGGGTGGGTAGGTTCTTAAACAGTAGTAAGGGATCGTCCATAAATGACATCACAGGTAGTGTAAATAGGTTTACTTGGATATGGATCATTTCATTTTAAAGATGAAGATGGCTGGCTATACATACTAGTTAAGCTGCTGATACTGATAGTTAAGTGGTGTCGTAGGGTTCCTAAAATTGGGATATTACCATGACATCATTTTTGGACGACCCCTAATTTGCGTGACTTCATTTATGCATCATCCCAATAAAACCATGCAATACGTCTTACGGGTATATCTTGTGTGGTTATGCCTGTATAAAGGCTGTAAACAGCTAAAAATGGAAAGACACCATTTTGCTTTTAAGAAAAAATGGTAGGAAACCAATTTGCTTTTAGCAAAAAGTGGAAGGAAACCATTTTCATACTTCGCCCTCGAGTTGTTTTCTGAGAAAGCAATAATGTTGGCGACGTCCTTTATGGACGACTCTTAAACAAAAACGTCTACTTCATAAGATGCTGCATTTGGACATATAGTTTTTTTGCTTCCTTTTAATAATAATATGAAAAAAATGGAGATAGAGATTATTGCATTTAGCAAAAAATGGCAATAGTCAGTTTCGCTTCTAGCACCAAAAGGAGATAGCCATATTTGATGCGTCGTACACGATATGTTACCTATTACCGGAATTATTCGATTTGATCATCAAGTTATTGTAGCGCTGGTAGCTTCGAAGAAGACGTGCCAAAAGGTCAACTTTTTTGCTGTTTAGTTACATGGGAAAGTAACGAATTGCTTCATTTAATTTGTATGCACATACGCAAACGTCAACCGTTTGTAATAAATAAATGTCAGGCATTCACACAATTAAATTACTCACAACACACAATTACACACTTTTCAACTGTTTTGTAAGTAATTTAATTATATTTATGCCCGAAATTTGTGTATTACAATTGGTTGAAGTTTGCGTATGTACATAAGAATTAAGTGAAGCTTAGTGATTTACAGTGAAAACTGTTGGACTGAGTATACTAGAACGGTGTTGGATCACGCAACACTAATCGTGTTGAACGATTTTCTTAATTAAAAATAACACCAAAAACTGAAATCGTACCCCAGGATTCGAACCAGCACCCTTTAGAATACGAACCTGGCTCCTTAACCACTGGACTGCCACAACACATTAACTATTAATTACTAATTTAGCATACATATACAGTGATATAAATGCTTCAACAAGTTTAGTGTTGATTTAACAAGTTTGGTGTGGGGTTTTGCAACGCCAGTCTTGTTGCATGTGGTTAATACCCGTTCTGCATTGACGACTTATGGAGGTTACCTTCGTAAAACACCTAGCTAGGTGCAGTGCAAAGAGCTTCATCTAACTTGGAAAGTATTTTACATGTAACTCTAGGATTTAACCAATTGTTACCAAAACGTCTTCTACTGACCCTAGACACTTCCACTAGTATATAAAATTGAGTGAATTTTGCGCTGTTCGCGCATAACAGGCGCGCGCATTTTGAAAAAGTGGTAGACTTTCGACTTTTTTGTTATTTATAAAATTTAAAAAGTTAATAAATAGAGCATTTTGCGCTTTACAATAACCTGCAAATAGGGCATTTTACACTTTTGAAAAACAGGTGAATATAACATTTTGCACTTTTGAAAACATGTAAATAAAACATTTTGCACTTTTGCAAAACATGTAAATAGAACAATTTGCACTTTTCAAAAACATGAAAGGACATTTTGCACTTTTAAAAAAGTATTTTTATTGATAATGTTCTGAAAATGGAATTTTTATTACGTCTTTTGTGGACGACCCCTAAGTGTACTTTATGAGTACAATACAGTCAGTAACATACCACCCCCACCCAATGCAAAGGGCAACGCGAAAGCGACCTCGACAGCAGCTACCAATCGTATGGACTTGCGACAGCTTGATTTTGGCTGTGCACTGGTGACTGGACTTACGACAGAATGATTCTTCACCGACGATATGAATGAATGACAGGCATACTTTTCAAACACGTATTTGTGATGGTTTTGCTTTAAACTCGCAATTACAACTTTTTGCAACTTTTTTTGGAATTTTGAAGTTATTTTGGGATTTTGCCAAAAATGAATAAAAAACACAGGATTTTTTAATTTTCACATGTTAAATCCCATAAGGATTTGGCCATTTTGAAAGTCGACCACTTTTTCAAAATGCGCGCGCCTTTTATGCGCGAACAGTGCTAAATGCATTCAAGTCTATATACTAGTGTCTAGGGTCAGTAGAAGACGTTTTGGTAACAATCGGTTAAATCCTAGAGTTACATGTAAAATATTTCCCAAGTAAGCCTAAGTAGGCGTGGTTTACCCTAACTTTTTACCTCCGTAAATCGCGTTAGGCGAGACCTAACTACCTATTGTCTGGATACAAAATCGAGATACCTGGGCTAGGTGTCTAAATAGTTTCATATCCATGCAATCAAATGGAAGCGGCAGGGTTTGGACACCTTGCCCAGGTATCTCGACTTTGTATCCCGACAATACGTATGTATAGTAGCGGCAACCGAAGGTGAAGTCTAGCAAGGATAAATTTTGCATGCAATCAAATGGCAGCTTTATCCTTGCCAGACTTCACTTTCGGTTGCCTCCACAGTAGGTGGTTTGTGCAGTGCGGGTGCTACCTAACTAAAGGTCCTGCACTTACCACACTTCATTTTTCCCTCCCTCAAACAAGGATGACTTTGAAACTTCCGTTCATTGGCCCAGAGCAAAAATGAGACCGCGAGTTTTATTGGCCAACCACGACAGAGCTTCTTAGGTTGGGTGAGCTAGTCCAGGGTGACATTTCTACGGAAGTTACCTACACGCGTTATTAGTGCGGGTCTACCTAACTATGTAACCTACGAAAGTTACCTCCGTATGTTCTCAGTGCGCAATGGGTATAACAGTTTTCCCCACCCTCAAAAATTTCAAAATTTACTACTTAACCTGTCAAAGTTAACAGCTTAACCTGTTGCCACGGCCTAACTACATTCGTGTCAAGATCATTTCTAAGCGTGTATAAATCATTAAATAACGATATAACTACCACTACTCCACGATAAATAAAAAAACTTCTTGTTTGGATATTATTAAATAATGTTAAAATAGACTACTTAAAGAATGATTCAAAAATTAATAAATAATGACATTCTAAAAAATTAAACCTGATGGTGTGACCCACACTACGAAGAAACGTCCCGACACTTACAGAATTTGTGCTATATTTCATGCGGTTGTAGGACATTATCCTCCTAGACATAATTCCCCCAGTCAGGACAGTTTCCTCCCAAATCGTACCGAGGACACTTTCCTCCCAGCATTAAAAACACATAACCAAAATGACCGAGTGTTCCTTTACAGAAAATTTGTGTATTCATACACAAACATTCATACTACCTAACTCAGCACATATTTTACTATACATACACATAACATATTGAAAACGAATTTCTGTTATCAATTTTTGTAGATTCCACATTGGTGTTTAATCAAGCATGGTGAAAACTATTAACATATCTGATCTCCAGATCACCCACCTGCCCACTAGTGCGCATGCTATTTAGATTGTTTAAATTCTAAGATTGAAATCCGTCATCAATATTATTCATCCCCAAATCTCATCTTTCACAACACATCTTCATTAAAACAAACACATTCATTTATTTTGATTTTGAGGCTGTGAGAATATCTAACAAGAGAATAGGACGACTAATTGTGATCACCATTTTGTAATCACAATCACCAACAATTTTTTTATCTGCACAACTGTGAAGTTAGCGACTCAGTAAACTCAAATTAGTATTAGTTAAAAAATCAAAATTAAACAGCATTGTTACAGTATAACACTGCGTTTTGAAGTACTGGTTTTTTATGTTTAAGTGATCTTGTCTTTATTTACTTAGGCACTTTTGATTAAGTAACATAATTTAGAATAATTAAATGTAATAAAATTCACTGGGTAAATAGGTATGCACCTGAAAAGTTCTATAGTGCCAGGAGTAGTAACTAACTAGTAAATAATGCGTTAATGTTTTATTATTTGTATGTGAAACTTAAAGATGATTAGATAAATGAAGATGTGTTGTGAAAGATGAGATTTGGGGATGAATAATATTGATGACGGATTTCAATCTTAGAATGTATTAGAATAGCATGCGCACTAGTGGGCAGGTGGGTGATCTGGAGATCAGATATGTTAATAGTTTTCACCATGCTTGATTAAACACCAATGTGGAATCTACAAAAATTGTTATGTGTATGTATAGTAAAATATGTGCTGAGTTAGGTAGTATGAATGTTTGTGTATGAATACACAAATTTTCGTTAAAGGAACACGCGGTCATTTTGGTTGTGTTTTTGATGCTGGGAGGAAAGTGTCCTGGGGGGATAATGTCCAGGAGGATAATGTCTGTGTACCATTTCATGCAAATATTTGTCAACCTTATTTGAAGCTTAGAAACTGTACGTCCGTTGGAACACCTGTATTACTTTCTCAGAATAAATGCCTTTACACGACAGCGTAATAATATGAGTATCTTAAATAAGGGTTTGGGGGGAAAATCTTCTCTGTTGTCTGTTTTCTTGGCAGGAAAATGCCTAGAAGGAAAAAGTCCGGAGGGAAAAAGTCGAGGGGGGATAGTGTCCAGAGGGAATTTGTCCGTATGCCTCAAAATTCATATGATCACAATAAATAAGTTTTTCTTGCCAGCTAATGCATGTTTTTGTAGAAATTCTTAAAAGTATGCACAATTCATTATGTAAAGTACTAAAATCGATCTTTTCCCTATTTTTTATGGAAATATGAGTGTGTAAATATTTTTAAATCCAATGCAACGAATGCAACATGAACAGGATTGCACAAATAATGTAGTCTAAGCCTAAAATTCCTGATCCACGCATTACGACAGGGTATACTGTAAGTATATATGCCATTAGGAATATACTGACTTACCTTCAGGACGTTCCTTTGACCTTTTTAAATCCTATTAGCCAATTCCTTACGTACGCTTTCTTCCAAAATTCTTGTTCCTTACCCTTTTAAAAAATTCTTTATGCCTACTTTATTATCAAACCTAACACAAAATTAATACAACGAAAATGCAATGCTAAATAATAATATTAACCTCCCGCAGTAATATTCGCGAATATTATTATGATTTTATCCTAGTGAATACTAAGAATGAAAGTTTTAAACGAAGCACTTGTAAAAATAAAAGGTTTTTAGATTCCGCAAAGCAATTGTTTAGTGAAATTACCAAATTTATGTCAAAATTTTAAAAAAAACAGAGACAAAAAAAAATGGAATGTGAACACCAAAAAAGCCGCAACGGACAAACTAGAGGACTTGTGCATGCCTTCAAATGTAAGAAAGGGTCCGGCACATATTACAACATTAGAATACCAGAATATATTCCGATGCCCCGACTTTTCACCCGTCACGCATGTTACACATTCTTCCTCCTAGCTAACAAAATATACAAACAGCCCTTGGACTATTATGCATGTGTAATAAATTCACAGTTGGAGTACTGTAAGTGCTCAGACTCAGGCATTTCAATGAAGGGCGAAAAATTGAAATTCCGGCTAAAAACTGTAGATTAGATAGGTGGCTGTGTTTAGTCATTAGCTAGGACAATTTGACTCATCGGTAGTAAGCTGAGCATCCAGAATACCATAAGTATGTATTAGCTATTGAAAGAAACGAAGTCGGCTGGTCGGGTCGGGTAAATGCTGTCCCATGTCCTTCACAATTTCTTTAGAGTCGTATTTGCTACCATTAATTCATATTTTAAGCAGTTCAAAATCGAGTATTGGTTTGTGTTTTATGTTATGCAGTGGAATACAGTGGTATGTTCAAGCTTAATTCATAAGATTATTAGTGCTACTTGCCGTCAATCGTACTGACGGTTAAAAAAAAATAGTTCATTACTTTTTTCTTGACACAAAATTATATATGTATATCGGGTGATGTATTTATCTCTTCTTATTAAGTTTTCTCACACCGTAACTTACCGTTTTGAATCTAGATGAAAAAATGTGACATGATTTAGTTATTACGTCATTATCATATATTCAGTATTAAATGGTATTTGATAAAAATGATTCATAAATATAAAGAGAAATACTTTCAGTCAGGGAGGGTGCTCTCATATGGGCGCAAAGTACTCCCAAAAATTTTTGAACTAAAATGCTCCCAAACGGGAGTAAGTGCGCTCGAATTGTATACTTTTACATGGTATAATGTTGTGGGTATACGACAGGCTGGGGCGCTTCATAAATTATGAGACTGAAACCTAAATTAACCGCTATTTATGAATTTAAATAAATCAAAATATAATATAGAAATAAAGTAATTACAACTTTTATCTTGTTGACTAATCCAACTTTAAATCTTATTCTCCTCAATTTTTATCGATTGGACAGCAATAAAATCCAAATTTTTCGAAATTAGTCATGGATTAGTCAAATTAATAAAAACAATTTATTGGGGCTTGTTTATTAAGTAATACCCCATTCGGTTAGTCATGGCCATTAAAAATTTAGAGAAAGATGGAAATTCACCCGTGCCATAATCAGTCAGTGGACAATCATTAGATTTAAATACTTTGGGATTTCAGCCCGACCGAAAAGTTGTATTAAGGTATAACGATTTTGTGACTAGAAAAAAGTTACTTTGGCCCATCAGTACCTTTAATTGCCCGATGCGCTTGTATGAAAGGGTAGAGAATTTTGTTTAAACACTGTATTTAAATATAAATTTTATGCATTTAAAAGTAATTATTTTAGTATTTAAAGTAATCAAATAATTTTGAAGCTATTTAAATCTAAATTTGTACTAACCAAAAAGTAATTACTTTTGTTGATTGTCCACATAATAATAACCTCGAGGGGTAGGTAAAAGTGAGTATTCTAAACATTCTGAATAGTAATCTCTAAATTACTGAATGTAATAAACTTAATTTTATAAATTTTAACAAACTTTGAGTTTTTACCGAACTGCCTGGGCCTGGGCATTCATGCCTTCGTCATAATTTTTGCACGTGCGTTAAAACTTATTGTTCAGGCTCTGAATTTCTTATTATGACTTATCAAATAGAAATTAAAATGTTTTAGCTATTTCTGAATCGACATTAATTTGATTTTATAATCTCGAATTTTTTACCTAATAATTGCGTAACGTGATAAGCTAAAGGGACGCGCATCTAATTCTAGATTATATTTATATTTTCCATTCTTATCTAGTTTGAAATATTTTATTCATGCACTGTAATTATTTTAAGGGTTCTGGTCGTGAACGTAATTTATTATTTGTTCCTATTTTTCACTTCAAAAAAAGCAGCTATTTGTAAAGTTCTTGTTGCTTCAAATTGGACGGAAAATTTAAAAAACTATACGGACAATTCTATGCAGTTTTTAACGCTCTATACTATGCTATTGACAGTACCTCAGTCCAGTCGTCTGTAACACAGTCCAACAAGGTTTTATGAGAGTGTTTTGTAATTTATGCCCGTATCGGAGTACAATACGCTTAAATGAGCTCATTTTAATTTATTTTACGCCGACCTGGGAGCAGTACGCCGGTTTGAGAGCAAAATTTTTTGGGAGTACTTTGCGCCCATATGAGAGCACCCTCCCTGACTGACTTTGTTTAATTTTTCAGCAATTCAACATTGAAAGTGGTACAAGGTGAATAAGAAACTGTCAAGACTAAGGGACCCAGCCATCAATACACATTTACCGTACTTTCAAGCAGGACAAATTAATTACTATTTTCGAAATATTGTGTACGACTATCAAAGGACTTATAAAGTTTCTTCATATTGCTTTTCCTAGTCAGTGAGTTCGGATTTACATTTGAGCTGACACATTATATTCACGATGGGGCAAGGATTTGATGATTACAGTAAGTTCAACTTAAAATGTATGGTTTAATGAATTGCAATAAATCAAGCAAGGCATAGCAACTAATTGCTGTTCTTCGCCATCAGGATCAATGAATAATGTATCACTGTTATAGTTAGTCCTGTGGTTGCGAAATATAATAATTTTTTTATGAATTTATTTCATAGTAATCAACGACCCGGAATCAGGGAGGACGTATGATTTCAGTGAAAAAAGTATACGACAGGGGTTCATAAGGTATAGTTATAGTCCCATAATTTATCATTATCATTATAAGAATGTGATCGTTTAACGATCTCGATTAAACCAATAGTATACTAAAAACGTGTTATTTGTTGTTAATAAACATAAAACACATTTCATGACTATTAGAAAGACCTTTAAAGTAGTAAAGCTTGAAAATGATTAATATTTAATTATGACTATAGTTTGTAACAATAATTATATGTATATATCGTTTCAGGAAAGTTTATGGAATCCTCATGATCCAGCTGTTAATTACTACTGGCTTCATTGCACTGTTTGTGATCAGTGACGAAGTTCGAGTATGGACTTACTCAAACCCAGCATTTATCTATGCTGTGATGGCGTTCTCCATCATTATGATGATTGTTCTGGTTTGCTGTGAATCGGTTCGAAGGAAAAGTCCAGCGAATTTTATTTGCTTGTTTCTCTTCACCGTAGCAGAAGGAGCTCTTGTTGGTGTTATCGCCAGTGCTTACAAGTATGTTCTTAGTTGCCAATTTCGAATCGTATTACTTTTATTATTTTATATAATATATATAAGTAGGTAATATCTACGGTTGATTATTTTATGTACATTTAGCAGTTTTTCTAAACTCAAATTGCTTGTAATGACATAAATTCTGTTATTATTTATATTCTTCTATAGAACCGAGTCAGTGATCCTAGCGGGTGGAATCACAGTCGTCCTCTGTCTGGCTCTCACACTATTCTCGTTCCAGACTAAAATTGATTTTACTGGATTAGGAAGTTACCTCTTTGTGGCAACCATTGTTTTATTAATCTTTGGAATACTTTGCATGTTCTTCACATCTCGATTCCCAGTCCTTCATATGCTGTATGCATGTCTTGGAGCTCTCCTATTCTCATTCTATTTGATTTACGACACTCAGTTGATGATTGGGGGACAGCACAAGCACGCCATTTCTCCTGAGGAGTACATCTTTGCAGCTTTGAATATTTATTTGGATGTCATCAACATTTTCCTCTACATCCTCAGAATTTTGGGGGATAGACGATAAAACTTCGCTTTTACATAATTTATGGTCGAGCTCGAGTCTTTTGGTCTGCCTCCAGACGGTAACAATAGTGCAGTCAAATAGGGACCAATACTAAAACTAAAACGTATTTACGACTTATTACGATTAAACAATTATTTTTAATTGAACCACCGGTGACCGGACCGGAACCGGAGCGATGCAGACGCAGAGTTATTCTATATGGTGCTGTGTATTTGTGATCTGATCACTGAAAAGGGCATTGATCCCTCTTCTTACATAATAATAATATAAGCTTAACAAGTGGATGTCAATAAGCGTGTCCTAAATTCTCCTAAACTTAAAACTTAATAGGTATTCTGTATACATACTATTATCTGTGTAATATATTGTCGCCTGTTGAGTAATGACAAAGTACATAAACATGAACGAAGTTATTTAGTGTGTTACACCTCATCAATATTGATTATTGACATTTTGATTACATAAATATTGTAAATCTTAATCGTACGTTAATTGATCATATCGTTTGTGAAGAACCAAAATGACCCATTTTCAATTTCAGCTCGAATCAAAATGAGCTGTCATAAAAACAAAATGACAAAAAATGAGTAAAATGTTAATTAGGAGTTTTTAAAAAGTTTAAATTGTTCTATATTAGTGCTTTTCAAAAGTTTAAAATTGTCTGTTTACATGTTTTTGAAAAGCGCAAAATTTTCTATTTACACCTTTTTGAAAAGCGCAAAATGTTCTAATTACATAATTTTGAAAAGTGCAAAATGGTCTATAGTCTATTTAAATGCTTTCAAGTCATATTTCAATAGTTTTGTAGATAGAACATATTGTTTTTAGCTAAAAATGAAAATAGGTCATTTTGGTTCTTCACAGACGATATATCCATGGCCATGGGTGTTATCAGCATCATCAAAGCTCATAGAATAATGAGACTATACGATAAATTTTTGTTTTAATTTTTACTAGGTTGATTCATACGATATTACTATTGACCATACTACATTGCTAAATTTATTAGTGAATTATATTTAAAATGTTTATATTTCGGCCTACAAGCCACCAGGTAACTCTGGTGCATTATTGGCTATTTATTGACTACCTATTTTCTTTCTGTATTTCGCAGACTGCGTAAAACCACATGTAAAACGGACTCCTGCTAAACTCTATTATGGATAATGGATAATACTCTTTTGATTTCTTACATATTGATCTGATCTTCTTGGCACATTGCGTGCAACAATAATATTAAATACTAGTAATACGGCCCTTATTTGGACACGCGTAATTTCTTTAAAATTGTAGTATAGTGACTGCGAATTGTTTTGTTTCTATCGCACCGTTAATATTTGAGGTAACTTTTTGTTAGATACTTAATTTTATTACAATACTACTCAAGTACCTAAGTAATAGGTCCATATTGTAACTATGCATATTTTAATCTTCTACTTCTAATATTGTTGTAATATGGCTCTTTAAATTCTACCAGTTAAGCGTGATACGGATAATAAATTATTAGTTAACAGGGCTCAAGTTTTACTATTTTACCGCGTCGGTGTGCTCTGCTGCGGTGTCCAGTCCTCGTGTGTTAAATTCTTATAGTTTTGATAGTCCAGCGTGATATACAGTAGTATACACAAAGGAATTAAAATACCCAAACCAAATAAATTAATAGTTGATCTATTATTCCAAAAGAAAGCAAGGAATTATACTTGGGCATTATTTTGTTAATCTAATGGTAGCAAAGTGATGACTGCGCTGTATAGATTATAATGAAACTAGGAGTAGTGTAGCGTATAATTTAGTTGTTAATACTATTTGGAGTGGATTCTCGTCTTGTGTGTAAAAAATATTGTTCCTAAAGTGTTAATAAAATCGTCACCGTATTTCAGTACGTTCTTGCCACTTTGGGGTGAATAGAAGTCTTACTTTTTAACGTGAACCCAGTATTATGTATTTATTCGATAGTATTTTCCGAATACTTTTGCTTTCAGACTTTGAAAAAATACACTTATTTAATGTTGTTTCACTGAATTCACTATTGTCATGAAAGCGTGATCGAGTTTAGCAGTAATTCATTTGAGCATTATCTCATGCATTAGACATAATGTTTGGATGTACCTACCGTAATGGGTATAACATGTAAGGTCGTTAATTGATTCGAACTAACTAAGTAACTATTATTGTGTATTCAGTTTGAAACATGGAATTTTTGAAAGTACACCTATAAACATTATACAATTAGGCAGTTAGATTTTCGTTTTCTTAAGAAGCTACTTTAGAGTTACTAGAAGTACTATGTATGTATATTGCCTGTGAAGAACCAAAATGACCCATATCCAATTTAAACTAGAATCAAAATGAGCTATGTCATAAAAACAAATTGAGAAAAATGCGTAAAATGTTAATTACGAGTTTTTGAAAAGTTTAAAATTTTCTATTTACATGTTTTTGAGAGGTCTAAAATGTTCTATTTTTGCATGTTTTTGAAGAGTGCAAAATGTTTTCTTTACATGTTTTAGAAAAGTGTACAATGCTCTATTTACATATTTTGTAAAATTGCAAAAAATTCTATTTAAATGCTTTCAAGACATGTTTCAATATTTTTGTAGATAGTTGATATTGTTGTTAGCAACAAATGGATATGGGTTATTTTGGTTCTTCGCAGATAATATATAACCAGCATTTTAAAAGGTTGATAAATTATGTAAATAGGAGTAGCGAAGTATATAATATGTATGAACGCTTAGCCAATATGTAATGATTATTTCTTTTTTTTCGTTATATAAGTTTTGTTAAAAATCAATTTAAATGCTTTTATTACAGAAAAAATTAAAAACAGCTCCCATCACTCCGCTTTTTAAGCACACAAGAACACATCCTCATTCTCAAAATGAACCTAAACGATATAATTATACGAATATATATAAACAACAAACGAATTTACACTATTTTTCAAACTATATAAAAGTACATATCAGTATAGGAAAAATACTTACAAAATTTGTGACAGTGAAATAATATCAGTTAATCAGACATGTTTCTTTGAATAGCATATAAAATCGTATATAAAGATAAACATTACAGTAGTGGTTTGAATACACAGTGGGGTAATGATTAAATTTAATAGGTACAAAATTTTAAATTTACTGAGAGCTGAAGGAGTATTGATAACCGTCTGGGGTTCTGTTCAAGTTAAGTTTACCAGCTGGGAAATATCTGGGAGATTGGGTAGTGGTGGTGGGGACGTAGGCTTGTTGTTGGTAGTTATTGTATTGTTGTTGAGGTTGTTGATATTGGTTTTGGTTGTTGTAGTTTTGGTTGTAATTGTTTTGTTGTGGGATAGAATTGTATTGGGGAGCAGAGTTGTACTGGGGAGCTGGTTGTTGATATCTTGGAGCTTGTGGAGCTGGGTTAGCTGGGACTGGAAGGGGTTGTGGGGCTTTTGGTAAATGATCTCCAGAAACCTGGAACCCGTTCTTTCCAGCAGTGTAGTTGACAGTGATTTTCTTGCCATTGGGGTCAATGTAAGAGTATGAACCTTTGCGAGTTCCATCAGCATCAGTCTCTTCCTTGAAGTCAGTTCCATCCTCTTGGACATATGCGGAGCCGAAACTTCCATCACCAGACAAGTAGCGGGCTTCAGCCAAAATAGCTGCGTTCCTGGGGTCCACATTACGGTTTTGGGCGGAGCTCACGGCCATGACGGCGAGAAGGATTGCCTGTAAAATACAAATTGAGAAAATTGTTTAATATTTTGTAAAATTTTACTACCAAATAATTAAATTCAAATCTTTAAATAATTTATCTTAAGTTGAATTTTTTGAGTCTCACCAAAATGGTTTTCATATTGAAGTGGGTTGGAGTTGGTTAGGCTGTGTGTAGCTAAAAGTTCGAAATTTCGAAAACTTCTTAAAAACACAAATTCCAAAAATGTCCAGGAGAGATGAGGAATGAAAGACCAAAGAAGAACTGATGACCTGTTTGGAACTCACTCTGTCTTTTATACTTCCAGCAGGCCATTGAGGTCTGAGTTGCGTTCCTCATTGAAACTAATGCAAAAATGCAAATGAGAATTCGTATCCAACAATCATCTCACCTAACGCCATCGTAATAAACGCAAAAAGTAGCGTCACTGGTACTGGTCATAGGCAGCAACTTCCTTAGTCAGAAAATAAACTGCTCTCCTTGTGCTTGTAAACTTGCTAAATCTAATTCGAAATCCATTCCCCAATCCAATCCAGTAAGTAGCTATACATTTCTTCCTCTAAATTAATATATTCACATAAATTAATTCAAATCTCAATGCTTCTATATTATGCTGCATGAAAAAACGGACCCTCCTTTAAAGCATGCTTTAGTTGTTAGTCAAAATAGTTAGACAGACAAGCAAAGGAAGTATTCTTAATCTATACATTCTGAAGTACGTGTGTCCTAGGGTAGAATGTGTCAGTAGCATGTACAAAAAAATTACCTATAATCACACAGTCAGCATTGTAGATATAGAATTATTAAGATTAAGAATTAGGAGTGTAGAAATGTGTAAAGGTAAAGGACAGAAGGCGATAATCTTATAGCGTCGCCATCACCCCAGCCCCATTGCCCCATAGCACCTCACCTGAATGCAAATTATGATTATATTATTATTATATTGCAAGTTTAACCTTACAAGCATGTAAGTATTGTAAGTTGACACGCTTGTATTGTTGTTGTCTACTTCACGCTGTATCATTTTGGATGTTCATTGTTGCATGGTGCGGTTTGCTATATTCTGGCTGACCCCCTATAAAGGCAAAAGAGGAAAAATCACATTACAAATTATTCAGTGAAGTCAGTGACGTGCGGTTCCGCAAACATTCTTTATTCTAATTAATCGACCACAATTCAATTTTAATGGAGAGGGACGATGCACATGCTGTCGATTCGTTGATTGTGTGATGTTGTAATTTATCATTTATTGTAATCTTTACCTGTAGGTTAATGCTAATTCTAATTCTATTCTAATGTTAATGTGTAGCTTCAAATCAAATCGCCAACACTGCTGACTGCTGACTGTATAATCTCGTCTCTGTCTCTTTCATGTCTGTCTAACAACCACAAT
The DNA here is from genome assembly GCA_949802685.1 of Dicyrtomina minuta. Classification (NCBI taxonomy): domain Eukaryota; kingdom Metazoa; phylum Arthropoda; class Collembola; order Symphypleona; family Dicyrtomidae; genus Dicyrtomina; species Dicyrtomina minuta. Next base: position 122,824,588 of record OX461808.1, on the reverse strand, counting down.
CTCAACTCAATAATAGCAATACCAGTGTTATTTCTTCATTCCGTTTTTTTGTACGATTTTGATGATCATGATTCATGATTCATGATCGACAATCGCGTTCTGTTCTCTTGTCTTTTTACCTCTTTCATTCTTTTTTCAACATTGAGTGTGTTAAACATTGAAATAAGAGCTGTTTTTACTCTTTGTTGCAACTTAATATTATATTTAGTCCATTATTTGCTATTTTTTAACCTATACGACACACAACCTACAATCACTGGAAATTGACAAGCACAATCAGCATATCAAAAGTAAAAGTAGACGCTTTAACTTTGGATCATCGATATCGATGTGTTTAAGCTATTACGTGAATTTTCTGAAATTCTAAAGGTTCGGTTGGTTGTTAGTCTTTGTCAGTAGTTTGCAGTTTGGTATTGCAGGTGATGGTGCTGGTGCAGGTACTATGATATTTAAACCTAACAAATACGATATGATTTACTGTGGATATTCCTATTAGTTATCATTCATCATGGATAAGATCAAGATATGTTGTATGTAAGTGCTTGGTGTTGGTTTTGGTTGGATTAATTATCACAGTAGATTGCATTATTATTCGAGTTGCATTGTGCAGTTGAATTGACACGATGCGAATCGAATCGAAATTGAAATCGATTTGTATGTAAGAATGGCCGAGGAATGAAATATTGCCTTTGTATGACCAATTCTACTGTTGACTCTGTATAGGCTCTGTACGTGTATGGTAAGTATATCGTGTGTGAAGAACCAAAATGATCCATATCCATTTTAGCTAAAAACAATATTAACTATCTACAAAAATATTCAAATTATGTCTTGAGAGCATTTAAATAGAACATTTTGCACTTTTCAAACACATGGAATTAGACCAATTTGCACCTTTTCAAACACATGGAATTAGAACATTTTACACTTTTCAAAAACATGCAAATAGAACATTTTACGTTTTAAAAAACTTCTAATGAACATTTTATTCATGTTTTTCATTTTGTATTTATGACAGTTCATTTTGATTGTAGCTTAAATTGGATATGGGTCATTTTGGTTCTTCACAGATGATATGCTCATTATGTATATAGTTATCATAATTCTACATAATTTGTAATAATTTAGCGTTGTGTACTTAAGAGTCAAAATTTAGTAGCATTGGATTGGAGGGATATAAAATGTAGATACTGATAGAGATGTAATGTTTTAATAGTCATAGCAAAATATATAGGATAACCTTGCCTTCATTTCATTCTTTTATTCTTTGCCATCAGAGTTATTCTTCAGCAGTTCAGCTATCAATTCTATTCTTCTCCAACTTCATATTATAATTACATGAAATATGATGTATCCTCTATAATAAGTATGTTGTATTTTGTTAGGTCCATGTTATGTTTAGGTTCCCACAGTACAATGGCTACATGTACTTCTGGTCTGGTCTGGTGTACATGTGTTTTGTTTTGTTCTTGTTCTTAAGTATGTACTAACAAACTACTTGTAACTACTAACCACAATAATATGTGTGTTGATAATACTAACAACATAATAATATTCTCTTAAGTTGCTTCCGATTTTTTTCTTGTGTCTTTCATTTCATGTGTCGCACAAAGTCTTCAGATTTCATTTAAATGACCCTGATTTGCCTTGGATCAAGACGTTTCCTATCATCAAACCAAAATATAGAATCACCATATATGAGAATGAGAAGACGAAGATAACTATAACACACAACAATCGACGACGAGACAACGAAAACGAAAAGGAGCCACACCTTTCGTCTTTCGTTTAAAATGATACTCTTGTAAGATGGTATGTAAAATGTAATGTATATTATTATTACTACTAATATGTAAGTACGCACTGCTCTTGTTTTGATGTTGATTCCTTTATAGCTTATATTGTACTGTTTTTTCTTACATATTCTTCAAACTTCCTTTTGGTTTACTACGATTTGGGTATTATTTTTTTGTAGGTAAACCTACCTACCTACTTATCAACATCGACAAATTTCTGACTTGCTATGTGGTTAGTAATTATCTACGCTGTTCGTCTACAAGAAGTGTTTTCTTCCGTGGATCTGTAATCTGTAAGTCTGTGAGACGTTCTGTTTTTTTATAATGAATATTTCCACGCGCAGTATTTTGAATTGATTCATTACCTGTTGTTGTTTTCGTCAATAGATTTTTTATGTATGTATGGAGTGTGGATATATTCATATGTGGAGTTAAAAGGGTTTTTTTGCTATCCAAAAATGATTATGAAATGTGAGCAATTAATCTCTCTTTCTTGATGGAAATTTTGGGAGGATTTTATTTTGAGGAAGTCAATTTTGGCATAAAAATGACGGCAAATTATAAAAGTTAACTTGCTTTTGCCTTTTATTTATAAAAACTAAAGCTTACATGTTTTCATTTTAACTAAATCGACGACCCTTGACCTTTATTAGTTATACTGTTATATGCTGTCAAGTTGTACTCCTTTGTCCTTACTTGTAACTACTGTATCTGTGCATGCGATTGGTGACGATGGTGAAGTCGCAATGTACATATAGGGGCAATACGTTCGATTCCAGAGCCGGACGAAGGAATTGCTTTTAGGCGGAAATTTGTTTCCATACAAAATCCACAATTTTGATTTTATTGATGGCTTTCTTTGGTAAAGCAAAATGTTGTATTTATTTGATTGAGGAAAGTGCAAACTGTTGTATTTACATGTTTTTTGAAATGTGTTAAATGTTTTATTTCCAAGTTTTTGAAGTGTACAAAACAATTTTATTTGCATGTTTTTGAAAAGCCAAAATAGTCTTGTTACATAGTTTTGATAACTGCAAAATCTTCCATTCAAGTACATGTTTTTTTGAAAATTCAAGCAGCGGGGGCTGCCGCATTATCCGGCCCTGTTCGATTCAACAGTGGTGTAACTAAAAATATGCGGTTAGACACTATGTTATTATAACAAGAATTAAAACTAGAGCAGTGCTACCTTCCAATTCGTAATTAACGATGCAAGTTGCAACAGGTTGCTATGAATAATTTCCCTAAGTAATCCAGCCAGATGAGAATCCTATTGGTAGGTAGTAGTTCTTGTATATGTGTCCTCGTCATTTTTCATTACCTTCTCTAATTCTTGTCATTACCATAATCAACTATTACTAAGTACTAACTATAGATTTTAATTATTTACATAAATTGTACTTTTTTGGAGTAGGTGTATATTTATAACGATTTTATAAATCATTTAATTGAAATTAGGTGGAAATAAGTGTGCTTGCATATAGTTGTGTGAGGTTTCTTTTTGATTATCAATAAGTTTTTTTTTCATTTGTACGTGTAGAAGGTGCAGTGCCTTGACCTTACGTCACACGCTCTTGCTAACAAGAATGGTTGGAATTAATTAGAATTAATTTAAATTTCATTTCATGGATTTCATCGTGTGGAATTGAATATAGGGCTGTGTGGATTTCGATCTTGAACTTGTTTCTTCTTCCTCTATTTAATGTTGAGGCGTTCACATTTTTTGACTTTGGGACGTTGATGTTGATCTATTTTCCTGATCCTGACAGACTGCTCCAATTCTTTGCCTTTGTTGAAATCTTGCTTCTCAAATCTTGATTCTTTTGATACATCTGGTTTGTTTTCTGGTTCTGGTCCACGTGAGTGTCTGCCGTTTGCTATCCTACCCCTGCCTCCTGCTACTGCTTTTCGCACGGGAACACGCCTCTGGGTAATTAGTAATTTGCGTAGCCTTTAGCTATGTACAAACAGATATTGGAATATAAGAAGATAATTATATTAAACTTATCTAATTATACTATCAAATTATCTTATATTGATTTTAACATAGGTAGCTAGCTGTTTACTGTGGAAACTAATGAGGTTGTTAAATCTTGTGATACGCTATACTAATAACAATTTTATTGACTTCTAGAAAATTAAATAATTCGTATATAAATTTACTATATACATACATCTCTATCCTTTGAGCTATAACGCAGCTGCTCTAATTCTAATTCAGTTGTGCTTCTTCCATGCATGCTTGATTGGTTAGTACAGTTTAATATTAGGGGCGACTGGCGACACAATTAATTATTTAATTACGATTTGACAGTACTTACTTAAAACATAAAATTTAGCCAAAACTTGTCTAAACTAAACGTAATTTTAATGTATGCAGTCTCATGGTAAATGGGAAACGTACATATCGTCTGTGAAGAACCAAAATGACCCATATCCAATTTAAGCTACAATCAAAATAAGCTATGTCATAAAAACAAAATGAAAAACATGGGTAAAATGTTAATTAATAGTTTTTTAAAAGTTTAAAAGGTTCGAATTCCATGTTATTGAAAATGTTCAAAATATTATAATTCCATGTGTTTAAGTGCAAAATGTTCTATTTAAATACTCAGAAGACATATTTGAATATTTTTTTAGTAGATAGTTGATATTGTTTTTAGCTAAAAATGGATATGGGTCATTTTGGTTCTTCACAGACGATATGTGGCTTTTGCTTTTGGAGTTAAAAGTTTGCATTCCTCAAAGCCGTTACTTCATTTATTTTAGAAGTAAAATAAACGCATTTTGATTCTTTTCTTTTCATGTTTATCTTCCGATTTGTATCAAAAGATATTTTCGCAATAAAGTTGTCACTCATAGTTTTAATGCCTGCAATACAGTGAAGGTATAGGCTACAGCAGGTATATTACTACTGCTGACATTAATTCAGACCTTTTCCTTGCACGACCTATGTATATATAGGTAGGTACATCCCCTTTTCTTATATTCTGATTCTAAATGAGTGAAGAGTGAACAGGTCTACTTAACCCCACGTCAAAATATAGTATATATATATAAGAATCTGTTTTACGTGGGTATAGCCAACAATGTCCAAATATTTACCTAAACTGACTCAATCAGACTATGATCAATACAGATCAATACATTCACATTCAAGTCAAATAAATAGAAATGTTTAAGAAAGTTAGCAGTCATGTTGATTGTGATTATACAGTATTGCGGTTAATACAATTAATTAGGTAACCTTATAGTATGTACATTAATTTCAATGACAAAAAATGAGACAGTGTATTAGTGTATATCACACATATGATTCCATTTTTTTTGTAAAGCTTGTAAATTTAATTGTTTCTGTCATATATCTATGTAGTCAGATTCTATTTTTGAATTTATACTTTATTAGGTACTTCATAGTTAGTATTTCATGTGGTCACTTTGCATTGTCATATCAGATGTGGCCTGCTAGCAAAGTGGTCGCGCTCTGGTCAGACCCAGACGCCCAGACCTAACTAACTGCTAAGAATGTTTAGATAGTTTGCTTACACACCTATATATTGTGGTATAGCCGTAATTAAAATGACCGAATTACGTAATTACAACAAACTAAAACTATAACTTAAAACGTAATTTACGTACTTTGTATTTTGATTTTGCTAAAGTTTCATAGCCGGCAGCCGGTCAAAGTTTAAGAATAATGTAATTTAACATAGGGTGTAAGTGCCGAAGGTAAAATGTCTGGCGACAGCGCTCACTGAAGAATAAAAGAACAAAATGGGATCTCCCTTCATGATATATGATAGCTTATCACAACATTATCGTACTGCCGTATTTACATAATAGACATTATAATAAAAATGTGTCTGCTTTAAGCCCAACAACAAATTAATTTACCTTTACTATATCTTGTAAATGTAAATTATTTTCTCTCATGCAGGTTTTCAGCCAGGCTATACACTCCAAGTTGTTGGTTTAGTATTTATAATTTCTAATTTGTAATTTACAATGTGAAATGAGCATGTAAAGTGTTGCTAATGCTGTAATTACCTACTTATTATTACAGCTTGAACTTACGCCTAATGGTCGGAAGGAAATGGAAACCGGGAAGGGGATTTACTAGCACCAGCATATTCTAATAATGCTTTCAACTTTGAAAATATGCACATTTAGGGCATTAAGTCTGCAATCTACAAGATAATGTAGCACAACCGGCACAACGGCGATGGCGATAGTTGCTGTAACAGTCGGCTCCGGCTTCGCTTCAAGTCTCCTTTTCACAGCTGACTGACTGCAGTTTTAGTTCTGGCCTGGCTGTAGCATATAGTCCTCGTTTTGGATATGAGGATTTGGCTTTAATTTTTTCTGAATGTGAAAACTACAAATGCGACTGGAAATGAAAATGGAAGTCGACCCAAGAATTAAGTACTGTGAACATAATAATGGACGGGGAAGAAATAAAGAAACTCGAAAAGCTCGCCGTGTGATGTTATGGCCCCGTCCAAGTCGAAGGCAAAAATCCGACCGAGTTCTTATGGCTACGAAAACTTGGAAACTATACTCTTTGGCTGACTGCTAACTATTGAACATTGGGACTGGGACTGGAAGACTATGGGACGGTGCCGATGTGCGGTGTTACACAGATCCTGAGTTTATTCGAACATCATTTAGTGGAGATGGAGATTTCATTGAGGATCATTGAGGCACAAATAATGAGTTGTGATGAGCAATATCCTGTCCTAGTACTTGACCGGGCTTTTGACTGGGACTATGGTATATCGTTATATGATCTGCCTATACATATACCAGCTATGGGTTTGCTTCCCCATTACACATTCGGCACTCGGCACCGGCACTCTCCCATGATCCAGTGAGTGATCAGTGATCCCCCCATTAAAAGTTATTTAGTCGAGAGGAAAAGGAAACAAAACGAGAAGTTTTACGGTGCCATCATCGCCATCCCTGCCCTATCACATGCTCCGTGTTTTGCACAGCACAACATATGTAACATTTTGTAATATTGTATCTGTTATATGTTTTTCTCTACAGAGAACCGCAGCCAGACAAATGGATCTCCCAGCATAATAGAAATCAAAAATCCGCACTTACAACTTTCGAACAAAATAACAAGAGCTGGAAGTTAAACTGCTCATACATACTTGAATGCCTCTACATGTAAAAATGTATCGAAGAATCGAAAGAAGGTTACTTTGTACTTTGTGAGTACTTATCAATTCAGCCTGGAACTGGAGTGTGGAGAGTTGTGGATTGTGGAGGTTCTGGATGTAGAAAATGAGCTACAGAAAAAGAAGATCAGAAATGGAGGTGAAGTTGAAGCAGAACAACAAACATAACAAAGGCAAAAAGCCGCCTATTTACTTTTACTTGTCTGACTCCATTCTCCGTCAATTCCGTCATCCGTCACCTTGGTTCGCTTCACTCACTCCATGTCCACTGTCGACTTCGACTCCCATCATCAACATCAACATCGTTGCTAAAAGGCAGGAAAGTAATGGAGAAACAGAAAATATAGGTTTATATACCTATATAGTTTTTTGAGTAAACGATGAAGTACCTACTGTAATCCGCTATCTACTTTTGATCTGGCCCTGGACCTGGATGCCTGGATCTGAGTCTTGTGCTGCGAGCTAGATTTCGTCAATATCTGGGCCCATCGTTTATTGGAAACTTAAATGACCTATGTTAAAACAACGTTAAAAGCAGGGTGCTTCTTACTTACTAGTTAGGAGAGTTTGAACACGATGGAATTAATTGGAATGCTTTTTAAAATATATGTTGTGACTATAGGGAATTCACTTAGTTGTCTTTTGTATTTAAAAACTTAAAAATTAAGTTAATAAATATATAGCTATCAGGACCGGTTAATGTGATCGGGACAGGCAGCCCCCGCTTCCTGAATTTGCAAAAAATCGTGTAAATGGAACATTTAGCACTTTTCAAAAATATGTAAATAAAACATTTTGAGTTTTAAAAATCATGCAAAATAAACGTTTTCGTACATTTCAAAAACATGCAAATAAAAAATATAACACTTTTCCCAAAACATGTAAATAGAACATTGAGCACTTTTCAGAATCAAATAAACAGAACATTTTAAACTTTTCTAATACATTAGTAAATGCACATTTTTGTTTACCAAAGAAAATTATCAATAAAATCAAAATGGTATTTTTTGTATAGAAACAAATTGCTGGCTAAAAGCAATTCCTTCGTCCGGCCCTGTTAGCTATGCCATTAGTTTAATAAATCGTTAAATTGTTATTGATCTTCATCCTCGTATTTAATTTTAGTCGTATGCTTAAATAGTAATAATTCCATTTTTTGTATTGCGAAAAAAGTTGTACATCGTTTTCTTTTACCTTTTGAAAACATTTTAAACCCTTTATATTAAATTTTTAAAAAGCAAAATTGCTTTTCTAAGTAAAGCAATAATCAGCTTTGTAGCAAACTGCATACATGAATTTGGTGATAAATTAAATTTAGCGAAAGTGTAAATAAACTGCGACTGAACAAATGTACTATAAAGTTAAAAATATTCAGCAGCATTTTTCCCTACTCCCTACCAGGCCAATCCACTCGTTGGCTTGCTTCATCTTCGTCGAAAATTATTCGGGCCGGTGCCGGTATGGATCGCTCATTGCATGTGGGTCAGCAACAGTACACTCGAAACATAAACTCGTATTTGTATTGAATTTTATTTTGCATTTTTCCAAATACATAAAAGTCAACTACACAACAGTCTAGAAAATGGTGTGTCGATTGCAAGGAAATCAACGATGAGGTATATAGCGTAAAAGATCAAATTAGCTGTCAACGTCAACGACACAACATACAAAATCAACAGCTGGAAATGGGGTGACTGTTTGACTCACTTCCTCTAGATGTCAATGAATCAAATCAGAAATCAGATGGTTGCATTAGTAGACGGTATCCAATATGTATGGACCTAATACAGTTTAATAAGCCTACCTATCTGGAATGAAGCGTCTTATGCCGTAAATGAAAAGATTTACCTGTACACTCATCATAATATATTCTGACGATTCTGACCCACCATGTTTATTTGTTTTGTTGGTGGACGCGGGACGTGGCTTAGGCTTTGTAGAACTCACTATAGTTAGGGCCAGAACCTTATGGACAAATAGCTATATTATTATTATACTTGAAGAGTTCTTTCACAAAAGTCTATGAACCGTATGTAAAAGATAGCTTATAAGATTTTACCCAGCTATCTATTATCTATAATACTATCTATACACGTATCAACTCACTATATAGACTTTATAGCTCATCGTATTCCTTTTTCAAAAATGTATGCAGTCCCTCGATTTTAACTTCGACTTCGGCTTCACATGACAGTCTTGTAAGTCTTGTTTTCTCAGCTTGTATCAGTATTCTCTAATAGTAAATTGTAAACATAACCTACCGGCTACCGGCCTACCGTACGGTAGGGTATATCTGTAATCTGTTCAATTATGTTTTGGTCCGTTTAATTTCCACTAATTCTGAGCACTGTATTCCTGGACTGGATTCTGATTCCGTTCTGTTCTGTGTGTTTACATTGTAGCTTTATGTAGTTGCCTTTTGCCTCCGGCACGGCTTTTTTTGTCTTCCATTCACAATTAAAATCTTCCTCAATGCTGTATTTTACAAATTGTGTGTGTACGCCTTTTTTCTTGCTTTTTATTTTCTATTTCAAAAACTTATTGTCAAAAAATTTTGTAGTTTAAAAAAAACCTATAGTTTGCATGCAAATAGCTTTATGTTTTAAAAAGTCTAAATAGAAATTAAACTTACACGATTTTCATGATTAATGAGGACCTTTATTTTTTTAAATAATAAAATGTTCAAAATTTGAATATTTCAATATTTTCGATGTTTTTTGGAGAGGTATTTTCATTTTTTAAATCGTAAGATACATCGAGAACCGAGACACCATCGAAGTTTGAAATATTATGTATTTTTAATGCCGAAAACTACAAGCTACACCCACTTTCGTCGTCACCCACAGCCCACAGGTCACCCTTGGATTGCATTGTAATTTTTAATTCCTGATTTTTGATTTCTTATGTGATATATTTTGAAATTAAAAAAATGCAACCCTCAATGTTATAGCTATTAAGCCTTACCTCCTCTAAAGATTAGATAGGCATGCCTATACACGTAAAGTATACCAATTCCAGCTGTAATATTCTATATACTTAATAGTATACAGAATACAGATATACCATACCAATAGTTAATACAGCCAGCCATAGAATGGCTAAAGCTTATCAGTGCTAGCACCCTTCCACCTGCATAATCCACGACACTACATACTACGTACATACGGACTCCAGTTCCAGTTACCCGCGGCATGGACTTAATACCGGGTCAAAAAGGAAATACCTATATGCTCATAATTTTATTCTCATACAAAAGAAGTTGGGACAGAGAAGGAGCTTTTCGAGTTTATTATTGTTGAATGGGAGTCGTTGTTCTGCTGAATGGGCATCTGAATCTGTAGTAGTAGGTAATAGGAGAGTCTCACTGTCGAATGTCGATGTCGATGTCACATCTCTTTACCACTGAACAAGATCCACTGAACGAGATCCACTGACTGACTATATAGTGAGTGAGTCGAAAACGATGAGCTCTAACTCGAACTGCCTTTATGCTTTCTGCTTTATTAAGTTCCCTTTTTCATAAGTTACCTTTACCTTTATGAAAGTCCCTACGTTTGCCTCCTCTCATGTACAACATAACAGACAATAAGTTTTGTAAATATCACCTAAGGAATCGTCCATAAATTACGTCGTGATATTTTTATGCATAACTTCTTTAGCCTTAAATGGAAAGGTTTTTAGGAACCATCCACACGTAGATGATGACATCATTTATGGACGATCCCCTAGTTTGTTGATTATGATTTGTTCGTCATGATAATTCTTTCGGTTTTCTGTACTCAATATCCTGGAGGTAATTTTCCTGGGTATACTATTACATTTACCTTTGAATTTGGACTGTGAATGGCTATACGGCCGGGCTACACTATATTATACTGTACTTATACCCGATTGGTTTGGTTTGGTTTGGTTTGTGACTGCTATGTAAATGGAGCCGGGGATAATAGCCTCGCCATTCTTGAGCAAACAATAATACTAATAGTAATACTAATACGCTAAGTATCATATAGATAGCAATTTCCCTTTATGTCCATATTTGCTTTTGGTTCGGTTGTTCGGGAGTTCTCGCTCTCGGTCTTCTTGTTGGTTGGTGAGGGCAATTTGTCAAAAGGCTGTTTTTTCTTTCTTCTCCTTCAGTTCTTCATCTTCCCTTTTGATTTCTTTGTGCCTCTTAAAGCCGATTCGATTTCCAAGTCCAACTTGAATTTGACGATGGGATGGGAGAGTGCGAGCGAGAGCCTAACATATATTTCACTGATAGTCAATCTGTAAAGCTATAAAGGCTAAAGGCAAGATCCCGAGGTCTGTTTGTCTAAAGGTTCTTTTAAAAATCCTGTGTACCGATAGAATTTGAATTTGATTGAAAGGGCAGGTCAGACCAGGCTGAGGGAGACACACAAATCCTGGACCGGAGGCAGATATAGTTTCGGTTTTGAAATCAGAATGTAGGTATGCATTTTAATTTAGGTAGGTACATAATATGTGTTTTTGTATTGCATTATTTAGTGAAATAAGTCCTGTAAGTCGGCTGATATAGAGTCCATTATTTACTGTACCATTTAACCACGGTCCAATGCCAACGTGTATTCAAAATTCAATGAAGTCCCATTTTTATTTCAGATGCTGGTATAGTAGATATGTACTCATTGTGCATTTACTACAGCGTTCGAGTGATATGTGCTTTGCTGCCTGCCTTATTCTGTGACTTATAAAAAGTGAAAAGTCCCCCCTGCAGGCACCCAAGTATTAAGTTGCATTTTTAGATATCTGATCTTCAGGGTTCTGATCCGTGTCATCCGTGATCCTTCTATTAGTTCTTTCTACGGGATGAATTCTTTTATGTATAAGTATGTCGCTACTGAAGAAGCAAAATTACCCATATCCTGTTCAAGTTCCAGTTCTCGCTAATGGCAAAATTGCCGATCTCCATTTTTTAATTTACTTAATTTGTGTATATTTTTTTTCGGCAAAATACGCAAGTAGGTATTTCCAATAAATTGCATATTGAGCAGAAAACCCAAATTATGCACTGCTGAAGATGGCCAATTTTGATTTTAGTGCGGATTGGAGAACGAAAATTTTGCTTCGTCAGTGCAGTAGGGATGGATTTGTGATGTCTGTTCTGTATAATAAAAAAGGTACATATAGTGAGTAAAGAGTCAAAATGACTCATATCAAATTTAAGCTAGAATCAAAATGACTCATATCAAATTTAAGCTAGAATCAAAATGAGCTATGTCATAATACAAAATGAGAAACATCCGTAAAATGCTAATTACGAGTTTTCGACAAGTGTAAAATGTTTTAATTCCATGTTTTTAAAAAGTGTAAAATGTTCTAATTCCATGTTTTTCAAAAGTGTGAAATTTTTTATTTACATGTTGTTGAAAAGTGTAAAATGTTCTATTTAAATTCTTTCAAGACATGTTTCAATATATTTGTAGATAGTGGCTATTGTTTTTAGCTATAAATGGATATGGGTCATTTTGATTCTTCACAGACGATACAATTGACGTGATTACATTTACTTTATGATGTCTGATGGCTATACGTTAGCTCTCATTTTGATTTTTGGTCCAAGTTCAAGATTTATGATTGTAGATAGTAGATTCTACCGCCTTTTTGACTAGGACTATATAGAACCAGGACAGAAGTACTGGATTTGGTCTATAAAGCTGAAATTGGATGGTGAGGGAATGTCAACGGAGAGGAGAATGGGTGCCATTGTTATGTAATAGTAATTTAAATTTGGTATGTGACACATTTCAACTTGCATGCCTGCACCCGTAGAAATGTACCTCGTCGGTCGTCGAGTCTATAGCCAAATCTGAAACATTAATATTACTACAGAGCCAGCTTTTGCCTTCTACTTTGGACTTTGTTATTGAACTGTCAATGCAACGTTAGCTATAACTACACACTCATGAGACTACAACTACCTGCATAAATTTTTGTCGTCTGACTGTGTGACTTCATGTTCCCACCTACAAGCATTGTGAATTGTAGATATTATGTGGTTAAGTCTATAAGTTAAGAACTATTAATTCCAATGAATAAGGTACTATGTATGCCACTCTGCTTCCATGCAGATTATTGCCTAAAAATTTAACACAATCTTTTATTATATTTTTTGTATATTTTCTATAATATTAATAAATAATCAAATACAGAAACAAAAATAAATTACTTTTATTTTGTCTGAAGGATGCACGCTCTTTAAGGTAAAGTCTAAAACTATAGCGCTACTTATTACACCACAATGAAAGATGAAAGCACACGTTATATTGAATTGAATTAAGTACATGCGAAATGAAGTCTTAAACAAATTTTTTATCTAATATCTCAGTTGTAAACTGACGATGAGAAGCTTATGTGTGAAATATATGAGATTGTTAAAATATCGGGATATGATGGGAATTTTGTAAAATTCCTGTACTTATACTAACTTGACTGCTTTATTGGACATCCATCTCCAGACATGACCACATTTTTCTCTTGAGTTTAAGATCAGACGGCTTTGAAGCCTGCAATTTTTGGCTTGCATAAGTCACGTCTAGAAAAGCCAGTTTTGTCGACTGCCAGCCTTATAGCACGTGACAATTAGCGTGATTACTTACAATATTTTGGGCTAATTCTGTTTTGTTATACACTGTAGAACCCAATTTTGAGTGAAGTAAATACGTAGAGTGCGCAGTGTAGTGTATGTAATATGTGTATAATTTTAAACTTTAAAAAAATAATGCAGAAAAATGTTCCTTTTGATTTTCCCTACTTGGAATCACACAGCCAACCCACAGACCGAGCTGACATAGTCCACCGGTCACCAATACATTATTTTAACAAGCTCCCAGTCTCTATTACGATTACGATTACGAATTTTTATATTTTTTATGAATGGACGAAGTATATAGCTACAGGCACAAGGCACATGGCAAATCCGTTCAAAATACATGCACAATAAAATATGTTATAAAAGATTAGATATGTTGTGAACTGTAAATTTGAATGAAAATTGAGAATACAAATAAATTGATGGCTATGCACTCATTTATTGTACCGGGCTGTCACTGTTCCTGACCCTGTGACTAGTCTACCCACGCATTTCAATCCCCCATTAAATTCTCATTCTCCACAATTATTTCTTTTTACAATTTAAAATCATAGGATTGGAATGTATGTAATGGCAAGTGAAGTGTGTGACATATTGACCTATACAATTTAAAATGAATGCAAGGAGAAGAAAAGGATGGACGGGCGATTAACCCATGAATTTTTATTCAAATATTAAAACTACAAGTTTGTTTTAGTTCTTCATAACCACAGCTAAATGTCATGCAATATTTAGTTTAAATTTAAAAAATGAAAAACCTTAAACTTTTTTCAGTATTAAATTAAGCAATCGTAAGTATACCATCGTTTTCAATTAAAATTAAAAGACAGGTTGATTCGGATTGCTAACATGAAAAACTTTGTTTGAGATTTTGCTCCGTTGTTGTTTTTACAAAACAAAGACGATTGAATAAAATCATTAGAGATATTAGAATCACTTGTTAAAATACAAGTTTTAAAGTATAATAGTTTTGCACCTTGAAAAATATTTTACACATAATTTTGAAAACAAAAAACAAATAAATTTATCTTTTGTGGAATATTTAAATGTACTGGCTCGATTCCGTTAAAATAAACGATGCTGTAAGTGACGCATACCCTCGAATTTAATGCTAGGAATAGATTAAAACACCTGAAGAACGGCGTTAAAGTAAACCTAAACTATTCAGAAGTTATTTAAAAAATGTTTTAAAAAAAGAATAAAATATAGCGCCATATCTAATTATTACAATGATAATTATTTTAAGTACTATTAAAAGCCTTCCTAAGCGCAAAATCCTGACTTTCAAGAAGGCCACATATTTAAGTAAATCTTTTTAAATGAATTTATTCAAATGACATTTTAGTTTTAAGCCACGTGCCAGTAAATACAGGCATCTTGGGAAAGTTGCATGGGTATATGTATATGTACATTTGTATTTATGCAATTAATAAAAAATATCAACCAATTTGCTGTCAAAGTACCTTCGTTGACAGTACGAAGGGACTATATACCATGTCTATGCTAAAACGAGTATGGTCATCTCCTCCCTAAATAAGAGTGAGGGAGGGAGATCATACCTGAGTTTACCACATCCCATCACCATGAACATCTATGAAACTCCTGAAAAATTATGGATTATTTCAATCCCTATTTCAAATTTTGATAATTTAATGAATAGAATAATGAGGGTGTGAAAGATGGTAAGGGTCAGATGGTAGTATTTAAGTTAATAAAGGGGGTGTTCCACCACTCCGGAGGAGGCCGGAGACCTATGAAGATGGGGGAGGGAGGCTTAACTGAAACTCCAGTCGAAGCACTCCAGCATAGCTACAGATGGTAAGAATGCAAATTTTTATTATTTTAATTTTAAATGCATAATTTATTTAAACTTGGATTTATGCTTAATTTTATAAGTAAGAATTCCAAGGGCAGTGTAGCTCGGTGGCTGAGGTCAAGGCTGAGGATAATGTCATCCACGGCCATGGCTTCGCCACCACGAGCTCCCGACTCCCTGAGGGACTACGGAATCACCTCGACCGTTGATGGCAAACGGAGCGAGTTTACGGTCGGGTGATCCATGGTCCCCCAGACAATTCGGTCTGCCAGGGTAATTTTTGCCGATTACATTTTTACTGCCAATGATGAGGAGGAGTGGAGAGGAAGAAGACTTATGTATTTTGCTTCTATTTGCAGGAGGACAAGCCGGCGTGAAGGTTGCGGGCCTGGAGGATTGGCTTCATCCTCCGACGGTCCCCGGCTCCAACGCCGCTAGACGGGACGGACAAGGGACTGTGAGAAGCGCTTGTATTTCCGAGCATTCCAGACGGCAAGCGCTTCATGTCCCCGCCATCCCAGTTCAGCAGCAACGACTTGTCCTGAATTTTGATGAATGAAGGTGAGTTTTATATTTTCATTTAGGTTAATTTTATTTTGTTTATTTTTCAGGAGGGTCGTTGGGGAAGTGGTGCTGACTCCGTGCCCAGCAACCACATCCAGCCCAGAAAGGACGGAGAGGTGCGGTGGAGAGTGTCCGGGCCACAGAGGACGGTATGCCACGGACACACACCGCACCATTACCACCAGTCCAGGCCGACCAACGACCCTGAATTTTGGATGCCAATCAGGTAAATTTGTTTATTTCTACATTTTATTTTAATTAGATTTTAGTTTTATTTAGTTTAGTTAATTTTTCCAATTAGATTAGTCGGGGAGGTTGGGCGGACGATGGCAAAGCCATGTTGCAGGGAATGGCGAACAGTGTCCCCGCTCCACCGTCCACTCCAACTTGGAGGACAAACCCGCAAAACACAGCAAGAGCTGCGGGTTCGAACCTCCCAGTCTCCCCTCAATTTTGGACATGTTTTTAATGATTTATGCCTACTTTGATGTATGAACCGAAGTCCCTAAATTACGTCAAGCGGGTTCAGGGAACCACTGCTGACGACTAAGGAATGAGCCGATGATTAAGATGCAAATTATGTTAACTTAATTTTATGTTTGTTAATTCTATATTCCATGGTGGAAGGTATGAGAATCAATAGGAGGTTGCCAATATAAATGAGAACACTCAACGATCGAAGATGAGAAGGTAAGTTTAACGGATAAATATTTATATTAATTATTAAATCAAAAGAAAAAGGATAAATTCAAATTAACTGAAATGTTTCCCTTCCGACATATGGTCGGGGGCCACAACTGAATAATAATTATTAATTAATGTTCTTGTTTTTGGTTTTTGTTTTCAGGTTTTCGTCCAAATGATTTACAATATAATAGATTACAAAATAATGATTTATAACTGATACGCTTACGGATGCCACGGGCGTGGCATCTGAGATTTCCGATTCCGGTTCCAGGTTGATTACAGGTAATTTACAATATATAATTTTGTATCTTATAATTTATATAATTTGGTCCAATTGACCTCACATTAATTTATAACAAACTTAAGAGGAACTCGTAGAGAGGAATCGCGAACACAGTAAACACCATGAATAAGAATAGAAAAATATAGAAATTATCAGATTTTCTTTCTTTCTTGATTTTAGGTTCTTTTTGATGGCACCAACAGGAGCCATGGGGACAATCCCCTTTTGCTGTTCTTATTCCTTTCGGAGTCTCCATGTTCCTCAATTCCTTTCTATTCATTTTTCTATCAATTTTCCAGAAGGGAAAATTGAAAAAGAAATTAAAGATTTCGAAGGATTTTTGGAAGAATTCGTGTCGGAGACCCTCTCTTCTTCGCGGCGTGATTCATTCTGCCTTAGCTAGTTCGCCTCCGCTCCTTCCTCGCTTCGTCTCCTGTCGCCTCGGGAAGCATCCTTTAATTCCTTTTGTGGCTCATAGACGCTGTGTGGTGGAGGGCTGCGAGTTTCATTTATTTTATTATCTCCTTCCATGGATCTTCCTCACTCTCTGTCAGATGGCCGATGCTGTCTGGAGAATGTGAGGAGAATCTGTGGGAGGACGTGTCGTGATTTCGATTCCTTTCTCATCATCCCCTCGTAGGGCTCCGTGTCCTCACGGAGGGTGGTGTCTGAAAAGATTGGAAAAGAAAGCACGGCACTCAATTACATTTTAACTTTTATTATTATTTTGAATGGACCTTGGAATTCGGAGCTACTTATTTTCTGAAGGAATAAAAATTTCGAACTCTGGACCTGTGGAATTTTGGAATTAATTCATTTTTATAAACTTTATTTAGTCATGTTGGCAAAAATTATTTAAAGTCATAAATTCGCATCTATAAAATTTACTGGACTTGGAATGGAAATTATAAGAATATCTAATATGCTTCCTATGACTTAATTAGAATGCATGGCGAAGCTTTCTCTAACAAAATAATAATTTTTAGTAATGAAACAATAACTTGGCAAATTTCCTTAAGATCCTATGACTTAATTATTTATGCATAGCGATCTGATTCTCATCTTAGTTAATTCATATTTCATTTGAAAACGCAAAAATTGTTAATTAATTGGATAATTCATGTCTTCTAAGCTATTCTAACTATGCCTAAGAAATATCCTACGGCTAACTTTCTAATGCGTAGCGATACGACTATTTTAAGCATCTAATTCTAAATTCGAACATCAAAAGAGATAATGGGAAAACAAAATGAAAACGGAGTAGTTATTACTTCTTTAACTAATTTACGTAGAGATTTTAAGTTCATACAAATGCCGTTCCAAAACAAAGACATAACTTTTTGTTGAGATCATAATACAATAAAAATTTTTAACGTAGAGATTATTTTTATAAGTCTTATATTTATTAACGGAGGTAAATTTTTATCTTTAGAGTAAACACCACGGGTCTTGAAACTATTTAATTTCACCGGGTATTTTAATTTAGCTCAATATTTATCAGAAGTTATTTTCTTTAAAGGGGAAATTTAATGGGGACGAAGGATCCTCGCCAGGGGAGGGATGTCTTCTTCGTCGATCATGGGATCTTCATGATTTGGAGTTGGATCCGCCGCCGGCGGATCTTGGGGATCCTGTGGTTCGGGAATTGGTTCTTGAGGATCTTGGGTATGAATCAGCGGGAGAACATGCTGTATCGGTGCTTCTGGAGATGCTTGAGGCATGGGTAGATGTAAGTTCCCCTGTATCGCAGCCAATCTCAAAGGTGCATACCACTCAGTCTCTTCGTTATCCAATAATCGGACTGGGGGTATAATCGCTGGGACGAATACGATTAAAGTCTCTGTCGGGATTACGGGAGCAAAGCTTCCCGGTCCCGATTGGAATTCATATTCCAGACGCACGTTGAGATTGTTAACGTGCATGGCTAAGAGATCTCGAAGCCCGTAGGGGTTATTTGGTCTCAGAATTGTGTTAATTTTCCCAGGTCCCATCCATAATTCAAATCCCGGAATGACTTCGAATAAGA
Source organism: Dicyrtomina minuta (assembly GCA_949802685.1). Taxonomy (NCBI): domain Eukaryota; kingdom Metazoa; phylum Arthropoda; class Collembola; order Symphypleona; family Dicyrtomidae; genus Dicyrtomina; species Dicyrtomina minuta. Next base: position 122,805,623 of record OX461808.1, on the reverse strand, counting down.
TTCGATATGGAAAATTGGATCTGGGATCCCTTACCAGCGTTTGAAAGCGATGCTGTAGATAGACTTGGTACACCGTTGCAAGTGCCAAGGTCCTAACCGATCTGGCTTGCATCTGGACATGGGGCATGATTGGTCTTGGGTTATCTGCGAAAGCCGGGACAGTGATTGTGGTGGGGTTCGGATTTTGGACATTCAGTCCCCCGTGTCCTATCTGAGTGGCTTTTTCCTGCGTCTTCATATTTACCCGTAAGGCTGCTACATCTGCCGCTGTTGGTAATTTGTAGCTAGTTGAGGTGGATGGATTGATCGAGGGCCCTGGTTGAGCGGTTGCCAATCGACGTGAGGATTGATCATCTGTAGGGGTAGGTGACGTGGGAGCCATAGGAGCGGGTCGTTGGATACGTTCCGCCCTTTTGGGGAAAGGAATTCCCCGTCTTTCGTAATCTTGACGAATAAAATCTCTATCTCTCCTACGTTGATCAGCCCATGACATTTTCTTTGGTCCTCGTGAGTAGGGAGAATATCTGCTTTGCTCGGAATAATTTAGAGGAGGCCGCCCACCCAATGCTGCAATACCTCTGGGTTGTGGGTTTATTTCGATGGAGGCATCCGGCGTTTTCTTTGATGTCGGAGTACGACCTCCCGTCGAAGTTAACTCATATTTTTGGCCGACAATCTTCGGTTTTCCCTTGGAGGTGGATGGCTTTGGCACAAAGATGGGGAGCGGCTGAGGAGCTTTTGAGCCAGATTTTAAGAGATGAGGGCCAGAGCTCGAAGGGATGGAGGATTTTGCTGCCGCGATAGCGGCTCTGGCTATCTCTGCCGTTACTTTTGGAGCTCTGATCGTTGAGTGGGACGGCGGAGGAGCAATGGATCTTCGTACGCTGGAGGGACCTCCCATCTGAATGACAGTGTTGTGAGGAGATTTTGGTACTAATTTCCATTGATATCCGGGTCGCCCTTGGTTTTTGGCTCGGTAACCCGGTTTTCTTTGTCTCAAACGGGCATGTTTGTTCCGGAGTAAGCGTTTTTCCTCCTCATTTTTCTTTCTGGGTCGCACCGGGACATATTCCATATCGGGATCATTACTGATGGGGCGATTTTTGTTTGTTCGCCATCGTTCCCGCTTAACACGTTTTTGTGGAGTTCGTGAAGGTTGAGGACGCGGTGGCGGAGCTTTAGATGAAGTTGAGGGCGTTGGGACTCTTGGGCCCAAAGAGACTCTTGGCGATCTTTTTGCGAAGCCTTCTTTAGACGGGTCGTATGCCCTCTTTATTACGTCTTCAATTCGCTGTTTTTCTTCATCTGTATCAGCGGTTGTTTCTGCTGAGGATGACGATGAAGAATGAGCGTATGCCCCTTTTGGTATCTTTTTAATCTTTGGTTTTTCTTCATCGGTGTCAACCTCGGTTGATTCTATGGAAATGGACGACGATGAAGATGGGGTCAGCTTCCGGTGTTTGTAGGGGTCATACGAATATTTGACTGCCTGTTTTAATTGATCCCTTTTTGTTTCTTCGGAATCGGAAGATGATGAAGAAGATGACGAAGAACTTGAGGATGATGAAGACATCTAATTAGAGAAAAGGAAGGAAGAGAAACTGGAAATGATTAAATCGTTCACTTGTGAAAGTCAATGTTTTTCTCCTCCTATGAAGCACTGATTAATTTTATGTTAAAATGAGTTCAAACGTCGATGTTTCACCGGTGTTTGCATTTTAATTAGTGTTTTTCACTGTAGATTTTAACTATTTTTAAATTAAGTTTCTGATCCTGAAGGGATCAGAAGGGAAAATCTCATTAATTAATCGTAGCGATCTCTTTTAATTTTTATGATCTCTGTTTTGGAGGTTCGCTCTTGAACCGGCAAAATTTGTAGCGGTGGCCACCACCGCAATGACCGCAGTGCCTAACTCTTTTCTTTTTAGGCGGTTTAAAAAGGGGGCAGTCTCTAAAGATGTGCCGAATATCCCCTTTTATTGACTGTTCCCTACAATTCGGACATTCCCTAAGTTTTGAACTAAATTTAGTTTTAATGACCACGTTCTTAAGATTATTTGGTCGCTCGTGGGCTTGGCCTTCGGCGACTAGGTTATTTTCTTTTTGCGCGGAGGCGGAGACTGAAGGAGCTTCCGAGTCTGCATTAATTTTTGAAGGGAATTCCGGATCTGGGTCCCAATTTACGGTGTTAGTAGGGCTCTGTGGTGAGATTCTGAGCTCCTGGGTATCTGGTCCTAACCAGAAATCTTCTTGATCGGAGGGCACATTTCCCTCGTCACTGTCGCTGAGTGATATCTCCATTCATTGCTGCGATATAGGATTTTCATTCAATTAATCTTACATCCTACCTAATTTTTAGAGATATTATTTTAATTTTGATATGTTTTTATTTTTATAATTTCTTTATAATAATTTAGTATGGAGGTTCAGGAGTGGGATTCCGCATGTGAGCATTAGTTTCCCAGTGAAATACTTTTGTTGGAAATAATCAGGGATCCAATGCTCATATGAAAATCGCAATCCTGAATCCCCTCGTAATTTTATACTCAGGGTTCGAATTGTTTGGAAGGGAAATTTTATTTTTAGAGAATTACTGAGTATTTAAGTTTTTATTCTGAATCTGATGGTGATGGGAGGAAGTGAGAAATATTGTCATGCATTCTTCCCATGCACTTTATCATGCTGTTGATTAACCGAATTGATTTTGTATTTTCCTTCCGGGTGGTGGGAGAGGAACTTGGTTCCTTTTCTCTATTTTTACGGGGTTTCGGAGGGGGATCTCTCCCTTGAGCGGCCGAGCTAGTGCCTTGTTCAGGGGCTTTTGAAAGTGCTCTTCTCGATCGAGTTGCCACTCCAGGTCGACGCTCACTGTCCGTTAGGGTGCGAGGGGTAACCTCGCGATTTTTTCGCCGAGTTTTCTTTTTCTTACGGCTTACAGATTCTTCGTCTGTGTATGAACTGGGATCCTCAGTCGTTTCTGCCTGTGATTCTACTGTTTCGCTCTCGGAGATCTGTTGAGCTTCGTCTCTTTTTGGAGATTCAGTTCGAGATTTTCTCTGAGTGGGGATTGCGTTGACCCAAAAACTTTCACTATTTCGCTTCTTTCTAGGAGATTTACTTGGGCGAAAGTTTGACTGAGGTTCCCTACTTGGGGCAGAATTGGTATTTTCTTTTCTGCTATGTGTACTCCTTGGTGGAGTGTAATTTCTAGGTTCGCCGAATTGTGAAACGGGGTTGTAAGGAGGGGATGGGGTTCTTTCTCCGCTGACTCTGGTAGGTGGGGAGTTTTTGGATGACGAAGTCCTGTCCCTACTCCTATTCGGATCACTGTGAGTGTAATCCCTATGGGATAAATTTATGTTCAAATTGATATCTTGTCTTGGAGAAGTTTGAGTGGAAATCTGATTTTCCTGAAATCTAGCTCTGGGAGATTGACTACTTGAATGTGTCTGAATTCTACTTTCCCTGACCTGCGAATCTGAGGGGTCAACGTGAGAAGGCGAATTTATATTCGCACTTCCGTGATTGCAAGAATCTTCGGCGCTCTGTTGCGGAAGTGGAATATTTTGAGTTTCCCCAGTCCAAGAATATTCGGGACACTTGGGAAACTGGTTTTGGTCTTCCCTGAGACTAGCTTGATTCTGAGCTGAGGGGCTCAAAATTTCTTCAGCAAGACTAAGATTTTGCGGGGTACTATTACAGTTGGAAGTGGCTGAATTTTGAGGTGAGGGGTTGTTTCGAATTGCCGGCGAGGTTATTGCTCTTGGTTCTCTACCTTGTATCTGATGTGAAACTTCCCCTCTACCGAAACTTGGATTCGAATTTTGACTACTCTCGGTACTCCACGGGAGTAGTTGATTTTCAATTGCAATATTGTTTTGCATACGCTCAAATCTATCTCTAATATTTTGAACTGTATTTTTATTGAAAGAATAATTTAATTTTAATTTCGTAGGTTGTATTATTGAACTGTGAGGCGTTCCAAGTGGTTCGTTCCTCGAAAAATTTTGGGGGCTGGTATTTCTTTCCAAACCGGCGAAGGAGCAAGTGCCCTCCATGCGGGTGAGAGAAGGAATTTCAGCGGAATAAGGAAGTTCGAAGTCGCCTTCGTAAATCCTTTGTGTGGGAATGTCCTGATGGTTGGAGCCTGCAAGAATATTGTGGCTGCTCATCTCACCATCAATGACTTGAGTTTCCTGTCTATCATTTTGAACTGAGCCTGCAAGAATGTTGTGGCTGCTCATCTTATTATTATGATTGACAGGTGCGCCTTCGTGGCTAGAGCTCTCGGAACTGCTTAAGCCACTAACGGCGCCGGGAAGTCGGATTGGGCCAGTGGAGCTCGAAGCATCGCTTAGTGGAACTCTCTCTGGTTGTACAATTTTCTCCAGATCTGATGGAGATGCTAATGAAGATGTTGAAGATTTGTCTGAAGTTTGGACCCGATGTGTACATCCATCTGGGTCTTGAGAATTAATATTCAGACCATCCCCGACATCACCCCCAGGCGTTTTACTAAACGCCGACATATTAACGAAGGATGGACGCGAGGGTCCAATGTGCGGGGCAGCGATGTCAGGATTGAGTGTTGTGGGTGGAGGAGCGCGGACATTCCAAGAGGAATGAGAACCATCCGTGCTTCTCATGCTTTGTAGGTGAGGGTGTGACGCATCTGTGTCGTCACATCTCGGTAATTTGTCTGAAGGTGGAATATGTTCCATCGGGGTTTTGACAGGAGGATCTGCCGAATAATTGAAATCCCCACGGGGTAATACATCTACTATGGGGGTTCCATTTATTTGAGGTGGATCCTCGGTGGGATCGAGACGGGGCTCCGCGAGGAAGACCTCTTCCGCTGGGACAGGCCGTAAGTCGTTCAACCAGTCGGAGTCAACGGCGGATTCCTCCGGAGCGGGCAGGGGTTCGCCTGTAACATATTTACGTAAATTATGGCCGTGGGTCAGGCGAAGCTGACGTTCTGGCAAGAAAACATTTATGTCGACGTTGTGTGGACATAGGAAATACGAATGTATATTTTCATTAACACTATAAACTTTGTAAGGCCCCGTGTATTTCATAATGAATTTTGATTTGGTACCGGCTGGACGCGTGTAGTTGCGCTTCCAGACTAAGTCACCGATTTGAAATCTTACAGCGGGATGCCTTTTATCAAACGCTAATTTTCTCTTTAATTGACTCTCACAAGAGTTTTGAAAGGCTTGCATACGAACGCGAAACATTTCGCCGATGCGTACCTGTTGCTGTTCCAAGTCCCACTCGGGATTCAGATGATCATCTAATAAGTTTAAATTACGATTTGGAAGGCTGATGCCATGAAGAAGAAAGTAAGGAGTGAACTTGGTACTAGAATGAGGTGCACTATTATAAGCATTCTGAACTGCTGGAAGTTTTTCGTCCCAGTAACGCTTATCTTCGAATTGCAACTTCTTGAGAATGCTGCCGAAGGTGGAATTAACGCGTTCACAGAATGCGTTTGATGAAGCATGGTATGGAGCAATGGTGATTCGTGTAATATTATGTTCTAAACAAAACTTGAGATATTCTTTAGCTATGAAGGCACCTCCATTGTCAGAGACAATGCTCTTCGGATGATGTTGTTGGACGAAGGGTATGAGGTGCTTGGCGAAATCTTCCCAACTAGTGGAACGACAAGGAAAGAGCCAAAGAAAACGAGTGCATTGATCGATGATTGCTAGAATATATCTATGTTGTCTAAAAGTTTTGTCCAGAGGACCCATGTGGTCCACTGAGATCCTATGAAATGGAACTTGAGGTGTGATCATGACATGCAGTGGTCCCTTATTCTTTCGGTTGATCTTTGCGAACCTTTGGCAAGTTTCGCATGTGCGGCACACATTTAAGATTATTTTATGCATATTGAAGAACCAGAATTTGTTCTTGAGTATCTGAGAAATTTTGTCACTACCTAGGTGAGATTGTTTATGGAAATCCTGGGCTGCTTCCTCCGACAAAGGATATGGAAGTACGGTTAGCCACATCGGACCTAAGGGGTCGTAGTTGATATGTTGTAGGAGCCCTTCTTCTGTGAGCTGATAATCCTTCCTGTATTTGTTTTCGCCTTCGAATTTATTAGCCCTATCTTTCTCTAGTGATTTTATGATCTTGAGGCATCGGGGATCGAGCTTCTGGCTAGCGACGATCTCGTGGTCCAAGTCAAGGGTGGCGAGGTTCGGATGAACAATCTCGGCATCCCGAAGACTACGGAGGTGAACAGTGGTTTCGGGCTCTCCCGGATTTTTCCATTCTTGATTTGGGAGATCTCTTGGTGGTCTGCTTAAACCATCGGCCATTTCATTATTCTTGCCTTTGATGTGGTAAATTTTGATGTCGTAGGAGCTCAATTTGAGACTCCAACGAATGAGTCTTGAATTTACTTCAGATGTCTTGAGGATGGATGTCAACGCAGAATGGTCGGTGTAGACATGGATTGTCCTGCCCAACACTAAGCTGTGTTGTTTGGCAAGACCATGGATAATCGCATAGCACTCTTTTTCAGGAGTGGACCATTTTAGCTGCGGACCGGTGAGTAGATGTGAATGAAAGGCAAGTGGCCTTCGGTGACCATCGATCTTTTGTACGAGACAAGAGCCAATGCAGAAATCACTGGCGTCCGACCATAGTTCCAATTGACCATGGGGGACTGGAAAAGCGAGTAGCGGAGCTCCAATTATGAGCTGTTTAAGCGTGTCAATGGCGTTGCGACAAGCATCATCAAAATTGAATGGAGCATTTTTCATAAGCAGTTTGAAAAGCGGACGAGCCACATGAGAATACCCATTGATCATACGACGGAAAAAGTTAGAGATCCCTATAAACCTCCTAATCTCAGTAGTGTTCCTGGGATACGGATACTCGACAATAGCCTTAACTCTCTCACTGTCGATCCCTATGCCTTCTGCACTAACACGATGACCCAAGAAAATAATGGAGGGGAAGCCAAAGAAGCATTTGGTCGGCTTCAATTGAATATTGGCTTTCAAGCAAGTAAATAAAACCTGTTCTAGCCTCTCAAGCATCTGGCTAAAGCTAGAGCCACCGAAGCTTGTGTCGTCGACGTAAGAGGCTAAAAAGTCACAAAGAAGTGGAAACCAAATTTTATTCATTATTTGTTGGAACAAGGTTCCAGAATTTAAGAATCCAAATGGAAGACTAAGGGGTCTAAATACTCCCATATGGTTGATATAGGCGAGAAGATTTTGGGAAGCTTTATCAAGCCCGATCTGTTGATATGAATTAGCCATATCGACATTACAGAAGTGGGTACAACCGAAAAATTTAGCAAATAAACTCATTAAATTAGGTATGGGAGCTGCTATGGGTTTAACCCGCTTATTGATGTCCCGATAATCTATTACTGGGCGCCAATCATTGACACCTTTCTTTACCACTAACATTCTTGATACTGTGGAGCTTTGACATGGTTCAATGCTTTTACGTGCGATTCCTGCCAAAGTTTCGCGTTCGACTACCTCCATGAATTTCTGAGACATGACTGTTGGATTGTGAATCATGGGAGATTGGTCTAACATTTCAATACTAGCTTCCAAGACTTGACCTGTTAAGGGATCCTTTACGGTCTCATGAAAATCTTCGGGTTGCCACCCGAAGACCTTATGAAATTTGCTGAGGAGATCCCTAAGTTGGTCTTTCTCTTCAGGTGCCAATTTTTCATAAATTTTAAATTGCTGAAATTCCTCGTCGGTGAGCGCTTTGCTCCCTTCGACGGAGGATGGCACAGGCGTTATTTTCGGAGTGCTTGGAAATTGCTGTTGATCAGTATTTAAATGAAGCATGCGTAATTTATGGTGATTGGGTGGAATAACTCGATAGGTAGTCAGAGCAGGCTGAATTGGGAGAATGATATCTTCAGGGTCAGAATTAATGAGGTGGCAAATGCCATGACCGTTTTCTATTCTTAAGGCGGGTTCAAGGACTTGAAGCCCGAATTTTTGAAATAAAAGATTATTGGGTTCCAATAGGATATCCCCACTGAAATGCCTATCTTCCACATACACGTTGATGGGATTAGGACGGTACGCCTCAATAGAAAGCGGGGTGACTGTGCACAATCTTAATTTAAATTGAGGTAAGAGTCGCTCTGCACGAGATGACATACTAGTTGTTGATATGGTTTGTACGTCATCGTCGGAGGAGCTTTCGGAGCCATATGAAGGGCGGATGGTGTGGACCACGGATTCCGTGTCCGAGCCATCCCCGTCCATAGGTGTAATTTCCGTTTTAATGACTAAATTATAAAAAGGATCATCGATTAAAGGATTAAAAGCAAATTGAAGATCAGCATTCACGTTTGATTCAGGGTCTATGCTATCTGTTCGAGTTATTTCCTTCGTCACCCTTAATTTCTTAACATTAGTTTTTCGCAGATGAAGGCAAGTTCCAGCTGCACGTTTTAAGCTTTTGCGTGGAGGCGGTTGATTTTCGTCATGTTCAGGAGGCAGGAAGGTCAGAAGACCTTCGTGACACAAGACATACGCATGATTTTCCCGAAGGAGGTCCATGCCAAATACCAGTTGGTCGTTCGCTTTGTCCATGACGAAGAATCCCCACTTTATCCACTTATGAAATTCCTCAATATAAAGGATGAGAAACACGAATTTCTTTATGATGTGCTCCTTGCCATCATTAATGGATAAGATAGCCCTAATGGGAGCACATGGTTGAACTCTTTTCTGGAGTTCTAGTCTAACTAATGTACGAGGACTAATGGTGCTAATTGTGGCTCCAGTATCAATGAGGGCTTCGACTGTGATTTCTCCGCCGTATTTATTTTTAACCGGAAAAGAACGCTTAATTTCCATTTCGACTCTTGAAAAAGTTCTTACGTGTTGTAGAGATCCCGCATCGGGAACTTTGAAGATGTCATCATTGGTGATGACGTCGTCGGAATTTTCTAAATTGAAATCAAAGGCGGAGTCAGTATCGGAGCCGTCATTGATAGGGGAGGTGGGTGCTGAATTGTATGGTGAAATTTGTATGGATTCAGCTACCTCTGGTGGTAAGTAAGGAAGTGAAGGAATGTTGAGGAAGGGTACTAATTTCACTGATTTGTTTAGGATATAGCTTGGAGGTTCAGGTTCTAAGGCAATATCGGTGAGAGGCGATTGGGGGGGTTCAGGATGATCTATGCCCCCCCTTTCGAGTTTAAAGAATTGTGATTAGTAGAATAACCGAAAGATGCCGAAGTTCCCTGTCGCTCAGGTGGAGGTTGATCATTGGAAGTCACTGAGGAAGCTCCACGAGTGTTCAAACCTCTGAGCGGTGCTCCACTAGAAGGATGATATTCATCCGGTGGAGGATTTTGATTATAATCCCTAAAAGATGATTGCATAGGATATGCCTGTTGATACATCGGTTGTTGTTGAGGCGCGAGATATTGTACCGGAGCTGGTGCGTAATGCATTGGTTGTGTCTGCTGTTGTTTCAATTGTTGAACAGACTGAGCTAACTCCTGCAAGAGTTGTACCATATTAGGGTCTGCCACGGCCGGAGCCGGAGGAGGATTGGTATTGTTGGATTTATTTCCTCCTGAGGATGTATTTCCATTTGCCGTTTTGTTAGGAGTGGTACGTGGTTTCGGAGGAGGAGCGATGCGGCCTTGTTCCTTCAAGAGGATTAGGCATTTGCGGGCCCCATGGTTCTCCTTACCACATTCCATGCAATTCATGCGACCTTTGGAATTTTTAGCGGCATCACGTTGTGCAGATGTAAATTTGGAAGTATCAGCAGTTTGATATTCTAGACCATCCCAGGCCACATAGTAATCTCGGTGAAGGACATCAGTGGGTTTCTTTTGATACGGGTGTTGGACTTCGGCTTCGAGTCCTCTGATATAAGCTTTGGGAATGGATGCCGACGCCGAGTTACTCTGTGTACTGGGCTGATTTTGCTTCGCTTCTTGTTTTTCTGCAATATGACGTTGCATGACGATGCGGAGGCTCTTTTCAGTTGTGCACTGCTGTGCTTTTTCAGCGATGTCGGGCGGTAATCCCTTAATTAATTCGCGCATCCGTTTTTCGGGATCCATGTGTGGATCAATGAGATCCAAACATTCGCCACGGATGGCTAGGTAATCACGAGCGCTTTGATCAGTTTTATAAGCAGTGGTCGGAAGATTAGCCTCAGCACGGTCTGCAACGTAATTACGATCAAAGTAGCGAACAAGAGATTTTGTGATTTCATCCCATTTGTCGGCGCAATGATCGAAATCATCGTAATCCATGCGGGATGTAAACCGATTTTTATTGTTGCGCCACCATTGAGCTGCTTGATGGGTGAAGACCCGGTCAAGCCTAGTGATTATGGCTGATGGTGGCAAGCCATATAAACATACTAAGGAATTAGTATCGATTACCCATTTACGAGCTAACATTTCTCCATTAAATTTCGGTAAGAGATCTACATATTTCGTTAATTTATAGTGATCATATGCAGCCGGGTTCAGAAGCCTATCTGCGCTCCTCCCTCTTGGAGGAGGTATAGCAGGTGGTGAGGGCATACGCCTATGACCTGGTCGTCCCCATGGGGATGATGGGAGCTCTTCGTCGGAACGACGAGACTCATCACCACTGTGAGGGGATCGATTCGATCTATGACTGCGGCTGCTACGACTTGATCGTCGTGGCGGCGAAGAGTCATCTTCATGCGATCTGCTATCTCTGTTGGAGCGTCGAGGAGACGGCGAATACTCCCTATGGGATCTACTGTTACGACTTGAGTGTCGTTGCGATCGTGAATGGTCCCTATGCGATCTATGATCTGCTTGAGCTCTTGTAGGTTCCCTTTCCCTACGTGCCGAATTAGGTCTCGATGTTGGATGAGATTGTCGACCCTCATCACGATGTTGACTCCTTTGCGAATGACTCCTGTCCTCTCTAGGACGGGATGCCAGTGGCGGAGTGGGTGTTCTTTCATCGTGATGGCGACGAGGTGGACTATCAGGTTGTCTGGAACGAGAAGTTCGAGGTGGAGTGGACCTTCTATCATCGCGATGATGAACAGGTGGACTCTCAGCTCGATGAGATCGAGAAGATCTTGGTGGAGTGCTAGGTCTCTCGCTGCGGTAGCGATGAGGTGGACTCTCTGGTCTCCTTGATTGAGAATGTCTAGGCGGAGTAGGCTGCCGAGATGATCTAGAATTATAATTTGGAGCAGGACCTGTTTCAGGTGGTGCTGGGTATGAGGTTTCTCTACGGGGTTGATTTGTTGAAGAGGGGAATGGCTCCCTTGATAAATATTGGCGCGGAGAAGCATCAGTTTCCTGATGTCTTCGCAAATCAATTTGGGGATACACGTTATCGAAGTTCACGTGTGTTGCACGTTGAGGAATGTTAGGGAGAGGATCCACCCATGGGGTAGACTCCTTCGATCGATCAAATCTTCCTTCATACGTGAGGGGTACGACATTACTACTCATTATTGGATGTTGCTGTGGCCTTGTGAATGGACGAGCCGGTGGTTTTGGGGCATGTGCCAAATAAACCTTCAGGTCAGCTCCGGGAGGAACTGGCGGCAAAGAGCCTATAACAGAAGATGGAGTCTGTACAGTATAGCGAGTCGTGTTGACATCGCGGCCCTGTATCAATGCAGTGGCCGGAGGTGGCACAAAAAGATTTCCAGTGACGTTCATCCGTTGAGGCGGTTCCATCCTACCAAATGGAGGATTTTGGAAATGAGAAGGCCTACTATTCTTAGATCGCTGATTCTGTTCTTCATCCAAATGGACAGATGCAAGTGCGGCTCGGAGCTGCTGTTGCGTGACAGGAGGAGTGGGTGAGGGAGCCGGTATGAGGCGCCGATTTCCCCCTCCTTGTGTCGTCTGTTGATTCGATGTTTGAGCAACATTACTTTGTGGAATGAATGGTGAACGTGATCGATTGGAAGTTGGAGGATTACTCTGTGATCTCTCCTTTGGTTGGAACCTGTAAGTTTCCCCAGTTGAGGGGGTTTCTACCAACGGAGTTTCAACGTGTGGAAAGTTCAAAAAGGTCCATAGAGCAATCTCCAATGTGGTATTATTTTCTCTAGCTATATCAACTATTCCTTTATAGAAATCGTCGTCTAATGCATAAATTATATGTTGGCTATGGGACAGCGGAATTTGACGGTCATCATACCATCGTTGCATATGTAATTGGATTTGGTGTTTGGTGCGAGACGTGACCACAGTGGGGAATACTGAATCTCCCTCCGGGTTATCATCAGCATATTTCAAGATGGGTAATGGACGGGTAATCGAAGATGAGGTGTGGGGAAGCTCCATTGGCAAGTGACTGAGATCACGAGCCCCTGATGGAGGACCCTCCTCAATGGATCTCCTATAGAAGAATGGATCAAGTTCAGTAATGTCCTCATGGTCGAGGAGAACTCGAATAGTTGGATCAATTATGGATTGAGATCTGTTTACTTCGATTATATAGCCAGCGGTTACGCCATCACGCAAAAGAATTCGTTTAGGGTTTATTGGAATGGAGATACGTTTGCTATTGAAAATTAGATAGTTTTCATGCGGACCATATGCCTCTAAGGCATAGTGAGTAATATCATGACAATGTTGATCGATGTGAGCATCTAATTCAGACTGGTTTGGATCGTCAAAGTCTGAATCTCTGGGATTCTGATCTGTTTGAACTGATCCTTGTTCATCCCCTGAGGGTAATGTTTGGTATGAAGATGTCTCATTATCTTGTTGCGGATAATCCCCTGGAATCTTCTTTTTCTTTGTCAATCTCGATTTGGAATTCGAATGTGACTTAGAATGTGAAGAGCTTCCAGCTTTGTGGGATTTGCTACTGTGTTTTGAAGGAGATTTACTGGAAGTTCCCTTCTTTCTATTTGCATTACTAGGAGGTTTACCGTTGGGGCCAGGTGTTTTCGGTACCACAGTGTTATCCATATCGGATGCACCGCTGGAGGTACCACAGGCGTCGGTATCCTCAATGTTTACTGCGGGAATGTTTTCGTCGTCTTGTCGACTCATGTTTTAGATTTGATTTGGGGGAAAAGATAAGGGATAAACTTTAATAGTTCTAAGAATGAAATTAGAATACCTACACTACTTTAATAAACTCCTCGGAGTTTTTGAAAAACGTTAAGACCTATCTATCTTTTATAATTACTTAACTATTGATGAAAATTGGTGAAAGCAAGCTTTCTCCTCTTTTCTATATTCCCCGCGGTTCTTATCCTTAAATAATGGTAGATATTCTAAATCATACCAGTTAATGAAAACAATTGAAAAAGAAAATTTATCTATATGTATTTATATTTCTTATCTAGCTGACTTTAATTTTGGTCATAGACCTTGAAGATAGTAATTCTTTATTAGGGAACGAAGTATGGGAGAATCAGTCCGTTAGTGTCAGACTTCAAAAGAATTTATCTGTGCGCTTCGGGCTGTTTTCTCCGGGGTATTTTTGTAAGATGAACTTTCTTTAATTTCACTTTTGATCTCGAGAACGGTTTCAAGTTGTAGGTGGGTGAAACTTGTGAGAGAACTCGCTGGCTTGTGTAGAGGTCGGAGACGGCTTTTCAGCTTTACGCGGACCACCACCTGTTCTCGAGGTTGTAAGAGAATGATTAGTGAAAAGTTCAAATTACTAAATATGGGAAATCTTTATATTGTATTATAAATATGTATAATTTTATTTATGCCTCCCCAAAGGGATACAGGAATACCTGTGCAAATCTTTGGTGTCTCAGTGGCGATTTGAACGGGGCCTGAAGCTCTCCTAAATACTTAATACCACAGTCCGAGGTAAGCCAAAGATTTGTTCAGTTCTTGCTGTTCCAATTCCGGGAAGAATAAATTGATGGTGTCAAATGCGTAGAGGGCAAATATGACGAGTACACACAGTTGATCAAAATCGATTGTAGAGTGACCTCTCGAGAAGAACCAAACGAATGCGTCTTTGGTGAAGGCGTAGAATTGCTCTCGTGGAACAATTGACATGAGTTTCTAAATAAATGTGACTCAGAAATAAATTTTTATATTAGGCCTCAAAAAAAAATGATTAATTTTATTTAATTGTCGTAGGTATCTTTATTTATTCTTTTTATATGACCACTAGTTTGTTTTTAAGGAATTCGAGTCACGGTTTGCGTCCCGAATTCGAGCTAAATGACCTCTACGAAGTTTTTGTGTAGTTGTAGATCGAGAAGCTGTTCGTCTCCCAATCCACTAAGTCTGCAACTACAAGATTCACAATTTATTAGTGATGAAATCAATATTATGGGAGGGACGCCTCTATCAACTAAGTTGACGGCGTAATGGTCTAAGACCTAAGGACCCTGTGCTTAATACGATTCCAAATGACTCTCCAATGAGTCCTAATGAAGAGATTAGATTGTGCCCTACCGATGCAGGTTTCTCTTATGTGATTAAGTACAATTATTATGAAACCAAATAGTTGTGTTTTTGTTAAATGCCTATGACCTACGCGTCTATGCCAGATGACAACTGATGCTACGAATTTTCGAGGAAAATTCGATTCTCTAATCGAGTTGATTCGCTGCATTCACTCTTGGATCACTACAACCGTAATTATCATACGCCATACACAATTGAAAAAACTTTTGAGCTTGTGGGTAAGACAAACTTGGACGATTTATGGCTATGAAATAGATAAAAACTGCTTCTTTGAGCTGGGGAAACCAATTTTCTGCGTTAAGATGTGGGATTGACGTAGCTATGGGGCCGTTTAAACCTGTACGGAGCTTTAATTTGTGGAAAACAAAATTAATGAAAGAAGTTAACTGAACTTCAGTAATGATGTGTTTTCCCTCCTGTGCAAACCAGAATCTTATGGCGGCTTCGGTTCGTGTAACCAATTCAACAGGAGTGGGATCACTCATTCAGTAATGATGTTAACTTTTTCTATTATTGTAAAGAAAAGTTGTTGTTGACAACTTACGATGGGAATAGGATCTAAATTAAGAAACCAATGAAATACCGCGGCTTGGTATTTCTTATTAAAAGAATGGGAATTAAATCTGGGGAGAGTAATGGGAGAATTTTTATCCTCACGCAGACCCAGATAATTTAAGACAAAATCACGAAAATTCTCATTGCTAATCGCTGAGAAATGTTTATGACCTTCAATAATATGCCAATATATTATTTCCGACTCTATTCTTTTAATTATTTTATGGGGATCACTGAAGTTCATTAACGAACGAATAATATCTTTTTACGTTTTCACTGATCCCACTGATTGGAGAAGTTTTGATCATGGGCAGCGACTATGAAAAGATATTGATACGCGCGTTCGGTCGCTTCGGGTTCCTCGCAACGAGTACGAAACCAACAATACACAGATTCAGCGTAAAAACGTATGTAGTTTTGCTGAGTTAATCGTGTATGGGTGGTTGCTATAGAGGAATCCTTGTCCTCCTGGATTTCCAATCGGGCAAGGACAAATTCGAGGAATATGTTCTTCGAAAACTGGGTATGGGTTTGGAACCCTACGTGGTTATGCCAATAATTAATGTGTGCTATGATTTGGGTTTTGAACTCAGTCGGCGTGCCGAAGTACATTTATTTTAATTATTCATAGAAGAAGCAAGATGATAATTTAAAGATCCACCGTGTTCGTCGAAGGAATTAACGGTGGTGTGGTATTCTTCTAATTGATCGAAAGTCAAATGATGACGACCAATGCCGCAATACCAGGTAAATACGGCGCTTCTAAATTTCGCAGGAAAAGTTGCGAGTGTGAGGTGAGAAATATCAGTTTCGATCGGGCAAGTGGGATGATATTGGATCCCTAATATATTCAATACGAATATGTTTAAGAAGCGAAGTTCGGATTCAGGGAGAAATTGGTACCCAATCGTGGTATGCCAGTATTTCGTTGAATCCGTAATTCGCTTTGCTAATAGAACAGGATCCCAAGAATTCATTCAATTTTTAAGCATGAATTATGAAATTTTATAAATTAATACAGTCGTATTTATCATATACCGAAATAATGCCAATAAGATCGTCTAATTGAATAGTTGACAAATAATTGTAACCTCCACCAAAATACCAAAGGAATACCGCCTTCAAAAGTTCCTTCTGGAAATTCGTATGTTGAAGGAGTGGGTTTTCCTGGATGGGATCGGTGGAAGATGCTTGAAGGTTCAGATGCTTAAGGATGAATTCAATGAATGAATTTAATTCAGATTCGGGAAGATATTGATGGGCAATAATCAAATGCCAATATCTGATTGAATCGGTAATACGTTGAACTAGGACAATGGGGTAAAGGAAGGGCATTCAGGGATATTTTATTGTGGGAAGAGGAGATTACTATAACAACTTACAAAGGTAATGAAGCCTCTGAGTTGTTGTTCCTCTAGAAAAAGGAAACCTTCCTCTTCGTACCAAGTAAGAATTGAATGGATGAGCAAGGTTCTTAAATCAGGATGTGGGATATGGTTCATGGGATTATTCAAAAGAAGATAAGTTCAAATCTGATGAATGGGTAGGATTTTCTAAATGAATTGAGGTTAATTCGTCGTAAGAAAGGACAACACTGATGAGAACCTTGGTTTGGTCTACTGAGAGATGCTTATGACCGATGACAAAGTACCAATCCACAAGGGCAAGTTTTATCTTATTGTTGAAATTTATTAGGTTCAAATGAGGAATTTCCTCAGTAAATAAAGTACCTATTCCCTGTGGGATTTCTAATTTATTGATTACGAATATAATAAGATCTATTAATTGTGCTTTAGTACTTTGAAACTGGCCTAAGATTTTGTACCAACGGCGAATGCTTTTGTCTACACGTTCAATGGCCCAATATGGGCTGAGATTTGACATAAGAAAATTTATTACGGATTTTTGAAAGTTTGATTAACCTAGAAATGGGGTTGTGTTGAGATACTGATTGGTGACAGCTAGTAATATCTCCAATTGATGAGGAGTAATTAGATATTGACCCAACGTAGTATACCAACACTGGATACCTTGATTAAATACAAGAACGAAGTCAGTAGAAGGTTGATATGTGGTTGGACTAACAATAGGTGAAGTGGAAGTTTCTCTCAAGCCTAAATGATGATGAATGAAAGCTATGAGAGTGCCAAGTTGTTGAGAAGTAATAACTTGGTAATTGACAAATCGATGCCAATACTGCAAGGCTTGTTCACTTCGTGCTATCAAAATTACAGGTATAACCAAAGACATAAATTATTATGACAACTTTAATATGTATGATCAGATGTTGCAGCGGCGTTATCAACACTACCTTGATCGTAAATTGCTATTATAGCAAGAAGTTGACTGATTTCTTGGTCGGTAAGGTATTGGAAACCAAATACGTAGTACCAACTTAGAATTGAATATCTTAATTTTTCTGGGAAATTGGATAAGGTTAAATGGGGAATAAATGCTGCTATTGAATTTGTGACGGGTGACCGAAGGCCTAAATACTCAGTCACAAATTCAATTAAGTGATTAGTTTGGTCTTGGGATAAGTACTGATATCCTGTAAGAGCAAACCAATAACGAACTGAAGTTACTATACGGTGAATCAGAATAGTAGATAAAAGAAATGACATACGGAAATTAATTAATCTGAATCTGTATTGAAAACTCTAGTAGCGTTATAAATTATTGAATTGAGATCGTCAAATTCACACACCTCGACAAAGAATTCTTCCAATCGATCAGTGGACAAATGATTATGCCCAGTCTCTTGGTACCAATTCGTTACAGCGATGCGAAAACGACCTGTAAAATTAAGGTAAGTATGGGGAGATGAAAAGTCACTGATTGGTGGATTCGGTAATCCAGTAATGCCTAATTTTCCAAAAAGATAATTAATTAAATCGTCTACCTGTTGTTGATTCAAATATTGGTGCCCGTATTGACTTTCCCAATGGGTGATTGCAGCTTTTATTCGGAAGTTCAATTCAATATTTTCGACAAATGACATTCACAAAATTATAAATTAATCAAAGAGAATTAAATTATGACAAGGGTAATGTTTCTAGTTTGAACGTAGGTAAGGTATTCGTTTCCGATGTCGAAATACCAGGCCCAGATCGCGCGTTTGAACTTTCGAGTGAAATTACTCGGATTCAAATGCGGGACTTGAGTTGCTATTGGAGATTGAGGATTTTCCCTGAGTAATAAAAATCGGAGTACGTATTCAGTTAAGGAATCTTTTTGAGATTCTGTTAATAAATGGTAACCACTGACTGAATGCCAGAAATCAATAGTGTCTTCAATCCTATGAATAAAGATAATGGGAAGAATTGATGACATTCAATGTTAAACGGCTTTTTAACGATCAAGATCGTGGCGAAATGCCCTTTGTACGTTAAACTTGGACGACTCGTGGTCGTCTCGAGCAAAAACAGTGACAATTAATTCGTTAACTTGGGCTGGGGTCATATACTGATATCCTATTTCGTCGTGCCAACCCCAAATTGCAGCTCTAAATCTTTGGGAAAAATTCTCCCAGGAATGGGGAATTGGATAATGAATAGGTATGGCTTGAGGAACGTCCACAAGACCTAAAAGCTCAAGGACGTGTTTGATCAAAGCACGAGCTTGAGGAAGAGATATATATTGTAGACCTATGGTATCGTACCAACCACCTATTTCTAATTTGATGCGGAAGGTAAGAGCTGAGTCAGAGATGAACTGACTCATGAAAATTACAGTTTACCCTGATATTCTTTTCCTAAGAATTCTTTATCGTCGTTAACGATCTGTAACACAACATGCATTAATTTTCCTAAATGAATTTCTCTAATATATCCGAATTCAGACCACCAACCAATGAAACTTGTAATTAACTGATCACTGAATCCGGGTGCACCTGGAAGTAGGAATTCGGTATTGGAGGTTGATGCAGCTTGGTCTAGGTTCAATGTTTTTAGCAAATGTTCAATAAGTTGATTTACTTGGCTTTCGTTTATGAGTTGATTACCTTCTACTTGGTACCAACGCCGAACAGCCTGTGTGACGCTTGAAGCAACAAGATTTCGGACAATGCTAGACATCAATTTCCAACAAAGAATTTAATTAAGTTATTTGTAAAGGAAGACAATAGAAAAGAAGGTTGTTTTACCAAAAATGAGCAAACTCAGGATAATTCTGATCCTTGAAAAATTTCAAGGTGATCCGAATTACACCAAAGACTTGCGGTTTACTGATGTATGCCTTACCAACGTCGTTATGCCAACTAATTATGCCGTTGACAAAATGACGCAAAAGTTCAGCAGTAATGGGCTGATATTGAAGATTTTCAGGAAGAATATGAAGGGTTAAGCATATATCGTTGATCACAAAATTAATAAATGCAACCAATTGAGGTTTTGCGAGATGCGCCCTGCCTTCGGCCCTATGCCAAAGTCGGAGAGCTTGATTAACTTTATTGAAGAAGTTATAAGCTGCTCTATTAGGTTCGAATTCAAGAAGAAGGTGTGAATTTGACATTAACTTATAAATTTGTTAACTGAAAATTGAATGCAAACTGAATGAATTTTTATGATTCCAATGCTCGATGAAAACTAATAATTGTCTCCACAAAAGATTTTAATTGTGAAGCGGATAAATAGAGATATCCAATCTCTGTATGCCAATTAATGGCTATGTAATTAATTCTTTCTTCGAAATGGGGAAGAATGATTTTAATTTCAGGTAAATTAAGTGGAAATTCGGTTACCGGTGTGAGTCCCAAACCGTCGCACACAAAATTTATTAAGACTGCTACTTGCAATTCAGATAGGTACTTATGTCCTGTGACTTGGTACCAATATCTGATCGATCTATCAACGTTATTGACTATAATAGCCTGACCGTGATCAGACATACACTGATTGAACTTTCTAAGTTTGAAGAATTTTCCTTCTGAAGGAAAGACAAAATAATTGGGAATTGAAATGAAACTGAGAATGGGTTGAAGGAAGGTCCTGGACCTTACAGCTTCACTTTTCTCTACAAGAAATTAATAAGTGGGAAAATAAAAATCTTATGAGGGCAATATGAGCCTATGTTTACTTATGTTCTACTTAATTTATGACAAGCCAACTTACGATTTATCCGGTATTTTGGTTCTTCAATCCGGGTTGACGTGAAGCTGCTTGTTTTCTTCAGAATTTCTTCTTTTCCCTTACTTGAGGATTAAGATGCTGAGGTCCTCACGACGGTACTGAAGAAATTGTTACTGGATCCGGCGATGTTTGCTCGTTGATCCGGTTCCTTCTGATTGAAATGGAGTCCCTTGAGGAAAATCCCTGATTTTGACTATGGCTCTAATTAAGTACTGAAAATTTCGGTAAGCACATTCAATTAAAATCTTAATCGACAAAATGATCCCCAATAGTCAACCATACCAATGCTATGCCCATGCACTTGCATCCATGTTCCCATTCAACATGCGCTACTATGATCAGGGAAGCATGGCCTGGGTCAGTGAACCCACCCGGCATGCTAATACCGGCATGTAGATCCACCAACCTACCCCACTTACGTGCGAATCGCCCGGGTTAAATTCCCCTGTTTTATAAGAAGTGATTTTGGCACTGTGGGTTTTCCAGGGAATGCAATAATGAAAAGGAAGATGTATTTTACCTTTGTGCAAGACGGCTGCTCTTGGTAGGTCGATATCTGGGAATCTGGGACGTCCCCGGATGGAATTTTGGACTCACAATTCCACTATGCACTTGATGAGGTCAATCTTTAGAATATTTAATTTGATATTTGACCTTTTGGCTTTTTGATAAGTAGCTGCCTGCTTTTAACAAGACAAGGCGTATAAGCTAAAGCTACTGATTTCAATCCCTCAGAAATTCTTACGCGATTTTTCTGAGGTGAAATGTGGATGTTGATCACTTAAAACAGTGAAAATGTTGAAGATGAACTGTTCTTCAATGAGATAGAAAGTTTTTCAAAATGAAAATGAAAATTTTTCGAAAATGATGTAAAGTTTTCGAAATGAAAATTCGGATGAATTTTAAGGAAGCTCTGACACGCATTAAGGCACAATGAATAATGAATAGTGCTGGCGATTTTACAATGAGCTGATGAAATGCACTTGGCTGTGGCATGGTCATGGTAAGCGATGTTGCCAAGTTTATACGGGTGAACGGAGACGGCGCCTTGGTTGCCTCTCGTTCACTCTCCGGCATAGCAAACACATGGCCCAGTACATAATAGTACTGATGGCGTATGTATTTACGGGGAGTTCAGCCGCACGGGAGATGCTGCTGTTACCGTTCGTAAGAATGGCAACGTGGCGGACTTGGCCGAGCCCACCACAGCATCCCGGCAAATAGCGGTCTTTGATTACGGTCGACTTGCTGTTTTGGACGGGGCTATGGATATTTAGATGATATCCACGCACTATTTGAGAAGCCAAAGGGCAACTCATACGAGATTCGGATAGGCGGCGTTGGATTTCGAGTTTGCAACCTCGAATCCTGTCATTATTTGATGTCTTATTTCAGGGAATAGCTGTGGGTGATCCCTACAATACCTATATATACATATTTATTTATTATGTGGGAATGGTATATGGTAATTTCCCTATAGGTCTATGAAGAATTTATGTTTTCGTGCGGGAACGGCGTATATTTATCCCCTGCACGTACATATTAATTTTGACTTTTTACTTACTTTAGGTAAAAAAAAATGTTTCCGAATCGGAATTTTTCGGTGTTTTTTGATGTTTTTGGTGACGAGGGGGTAGGGTTTAAGCCTACCCCGCACCTTGTAAAACGAGTATGGTCATCTCCTCCCTAAATAAGAGTGAGGGAGGGAGATCATACCTGAGTTTACCACATCCCATCACCATGAACATCTATGAAACTCCTGAAAAATTATGGATTATTTCAATCCCTATTTCAAATTTTGATAATTTAATGAATAGAATAATGAGGGTGTGAAAGATGGTAAGGGTCAGATGGTAGTATTTAAGTTAATAAAGGGGGTGTTCCACCACTCCGGAGGAGGCCGGAGACCTATGAAGATGGGGGAGGGAGGCTTAACTGAAACTCCAGTCGAAGCACTCCAGCATAGCTACAGATGGTAAGAATGCAAATTTTTATTATTTTAATTTTAAATGCATAATTTATTTAAACTTGGATTTATGCTTAATTTTATAAGTAAGAATTCCAAGGGCAGTGTAGCTCGGTGGCTGAGGTCAAGGCTGAGGATAATGTCATCCACGGCCATGGCTTCGCCACCACGAGCTCCCGACTCCCTGAGGGACTACGGAATCACCTCGACCGTTGATGGCAAACGGAGCGAGTTTACGGTCGGGTGATCCATGGTCCCCCAGACAATTCGGTCTGCCAGGGTAATTTTTGCCGATTACATTTTTACTGCCAATGATGAGGAGGAGTGGAGAGGAAGAAGACTTATGTATTTTGCTTCTATTTGCAGGAGGACAAGCCGGCGTGAAGGTTGCGGGCCTGGAGGATTGGCTTCATCCTCCGACGGTCCCCGGCTCCAACGCCGCTAGACGGGACGGACAAGGGACTGTGAGAAGCGCTTGTATTTCCGAGCATTCCAGACGGCAAGCGCTTCATGTCCCCGCCATCCCAGTTCAGCAGCAACGACTTGTCCTGAATTTTGATGAATGAAGGTGAGTTTTATATTTTCATTTAGGTTAATTTTATTTTGTTTATTTTTCAGGAGGGTCGTTGGGGAAGTGGTGCTGACTCCGTGCCCAGCAACCACATCCAGCCCAGAAAGGACGGAGAGGTGCGGTGGAGAGTGTCCGGGCCACAGAGGACGGTATGCCACGGACACACACCGCACCATTACCACCAGTCCAGGCCGACCAACGACCCTGAATTTTGGATGCCAATCAGGTAAATTTGTTTATTTCTACATTTTATTTTAATTAGATTTTAGTTTTATTTAGTTTAGTTAATTTTTCCAATTAGATTAGTCGGGGAGGTTGGGCGGACGATGGCAAAGCCATGTTGCAGGGAATGGCGAACAGTGTCCCCGCTCCACCGTCCACTCCAACTTGGAGGACAAACCCGCAAAACACAGCAAGAGCTGCGGGTTCGAACCTCCCAGTCTCCCCTCAATTTTGGACATGTTTTTAATGATTTATGCCTACTTTGATGTATGAACCGAAGTCCCTAAATTACGTCAAGCGGGTTCAGGGAACCACTGCTGACGACTAAGGAATGAGCCGATGATTAAGATGCAAATTATGTTAACTTAATTTTATGTTTGTTAATTCTATATTCCATGGTGGAAGGTATGAGAATCAATAGGAGGTTGCCAATATAAATGAGAACACTCAACGATCGAAGATGAGAAGGTAAGTTTAACGGATAAATATTTATATTAATTATTAAATCAAAAGAAAAAGGATAAATTCAAATTAACTGAAATGTTTCCCTTCCGACATATGGTCGGGGGCCACAACTGAATAATAATTATTAATTAATGTTCTTGTTTTTGGTTTTTGTTTTCAGGTTTTCGTCCAAATGATTTACAATATAATAGATTACAAAATAATGATTTATAACTGATACGCTTACGGATGCCACGGGCGTGGCATCTGAGATTTCCGATTCCGGTTCCAGGTTGATTACAGGTAATTTACAATATATAATTTTGTATCTTATAATTTATATAATTTGGTCCAATTGACCTCACATTAATTTATAACAAACTTAAGAGGAACTCGTAGAGAGGAATCGCGAACACAGTAAACACCATGAATAAGAATAGAAAAATATAGAAATTATCAGATTTTCTTTCTTTCTTGATTTTAGGTTCTTTTTGATGGCACCAACAGGAGCCATGGGGACAATCCCCTTTTGCTGTTCTTATTCCTTTCGGAGTCTCCATGTTCCTCAATTCCTTTCTATTCATTTTTCTATCAATTTTCCAGAAGGGAAAATTGAAAAAGAAATTAAAGATTTCGAAGGATTTTTGGAAGAATTCGTGTCGGAGACCCTCTCTTCTTCGCGGCGTGATTCATTCTGCCTTAGCTAGTTCGCCTCCGCTCCTTCCTCGCTTCGTCTCCTGTCGCCTCGGGAAGCATCCTTTAATTCCTTTTGTGGCTCATAGACGCTGTGTGGTGGAGGGCTGCGAGTTTCATTTATTTTATTATCTCCTTCCATGGATCTTCCTCACTCTCTGTCAGATGGCCGATGCTGTCTGGAGAATGTGAGGAGAATCTGTGGGAGGACGTGTCGTGATTTCGATTCCTTTCTCAATGCCATGGCTCTATATATCATGGCTTTAACCCCAGAGGCAGAGCCAAACTCAGCGACAGACTTGACGAACAAATACAAGGCACCTCAAGTGAGTGTTGTTGCGTCGATCTCAAAGGTAAGTGGATCCTTGGTCCTTGCATTAGGTAATCTATTAGTCGGAGTCGTGAGAAGAATGTTAACAAGCTGAATATAAAATGCATTTTGTTTCGGCTTTTCGCTTTATTTGGTTTCGGTCCGGTGCGGTGATGAGTGGTTTCTTTTTGAACTTGAACGGAGTACCTTTAGCAAATACGATACAAGAAACATATACAATTATATTCAATCTCAATAGCTTAGTAATTGTGCTTAATGCTTTACCCTTTCATTATCCTAATTTTTTTCTTTATTTTTCGGTTCTATTATTTTCGTATTTTTATGTTATGTGTGAGACTTTGTAGTCTCTAGCCACTCTCAGTCTCTCTGCCACTAGAAAATAATAATGCTACAATTCAACATAGAATTTGTATTGTTGTTATTATTGTCATATTAAATTTTTGATCTTTGACGAGTTTGTCACACACAGCACAGAATAGTTTATGTGACCGTACAAGTTTTTCTGCAAAAAATTGTATAATGTGTTGCATTTTATTCTTAGGTTTTTTGAGTACCTATAGGGGTTTTGTTGTACTTTAACGCCGCTATGTACAATGTTGAGATTAATACGGCAGTGTAACGTAATGGCATAAGCAGCATGTCTTTCAGTAAAGTAGGAAATATCAATTAGTATTAAAAATCAAACCATATAATATAAGAAACATAATAATAACATAACTAGTAATTATTACTCGTAGAAGTAGACAAATATGAATTTGTAGAGTTTAAAAAAAACAAATGATTAAATTATTTTTAAAATTTTCTTAAATGTACAAATTTTTTATATTCTGGGCCGTAGATTTTAAAATGCAATTTAAAATACGTAGCTATATAATTTATTTGTTCATTTTTGCCTTGCATAAATACACAGCCGTCTTGCATAGCTTTTGTATGCTATTAATAGTAATTAACCTTTATTTTAATTCGAATTAAAAACAATACTTACGAACGAGCAATTCTTAAATGCTGATAAATGTTTAAGATTTTTATTTTGTAAATTCCAACAAAATATTATCTGATTTTTAGATGTTGCTATAAAAACTAACAAAGAAATTGTACTTTCAGTGTATTTGAATTAAAATTTGGGGGTGTAATCTCCCGTCATGCCTCTTCTTATCTTTGCATTTGCTTCCTATTGTAGGTCAATATGTCACACACTTCACTTGCCATTACAATCCAATCCTATATGATTTTAAATTCTAAAACGAAATAATTGTAGAGAATAAGAATTTAATGGGATTGAAATTTGAAATGCGTGGGCAGCCCAGTGACAGCCCGGCGGTACAATAAATGAATGCATAACCATCAATTTATTTTTATTCCCTTTTTTATTCAAAGTCTACAACATATTAGTATATCTAATCTTTCATAACATTGTATTGTACCTATATAGTTTTATAATAAATTCATATTCGTAGCAGTAGTATTAGTAAATGGGAATAATTGAGCTTGTTAGAATAATTTCTCGTTGGTTGGTGGTCGATGTCGGTTTTGTTGAATATTGAATAGGAATTTAAAATCAAATTTTGAGAGAACGTTTTTCATTATGAATTTTTGAATAGTTTGAAATTATACACATTACACTACACTACAGTACACTCCCTCACGGCCACCACCGCCACATTACTCACAATACAATCACATTTTACAATTGAAATAATCGAATAATCTGTAAATAGATAAAAACCAGGCAGGGAATTTTATCGTTATAGGATCAGTTGGTCCTGTTGCGTTGCCTTTTATCACACGTATATTCCAACATGTAGATAGGTAGGTAAGTACCAACTTCTCCCTATTGTCCACTCACTCCCCGTCGCCCGTCTCCCACAACATTGTAAATTATACAGTACACAATTGAACATACAGACTAAGGCGTCTGTGAAACGGGTTTAATTTGCTTCGATTTTGATTCCAGATGATAGACGAACTTGCAAACACACTACTATAAAGTATTTTGTGGGCTGTTTTTGGTGGCTGTGGCTGTGGTTCTGCCGTGGGTGCGCGCTTTGTTATCAATTCAATTGAACTTGAGAATTTTATTGACTGACATTTTTATATGAATTTTAATAATTTTTTATTTTTATGTTTATGATTGACCCTTTGACACACTGCACTGGTACTGGGACCAAATGCCGATCCTGATTGTTGTAGTTTTATTGTGCTGCGGAAATCAGGCGATTTGATCAATTTAATAATACAGGGCCAGGGCCCAGGGCCAGTTCCACTGCTTTAATGGGGCAGTATTGCGCATCGTCTCATTCATATTTCACACTAAACTACACTTTTAGCACTGAATTTACTATAGGGCTACACGTGTATTTAAAAATTCGTAGTTTATTGTTGGATATACTTGTAACTTGTATGGTCAACTGTACGGTACAATAGGTAGCATATCACAGTGTATGCTTTTATAGGGCCTTGGTTGGTACTTTAAACTTTAAGGTCTGGTGAACTCTGGTGCTTTAGATGCTGGTAAATTGACTGAGTATAAAGGCTCGTGTTTGACATGACGCCGTGACATAGGATTGGTCTTTATTATTTAGTAATATGCTTTCATTTGCTTTTAATCTCTGCCGTTATCGCCACATTTGTCACCCACTATACAGCATACAGTTCAAGAGGGATCATCCGTAAATGATGTCATCGGTATAGTGATTAGGTCTGGTCGGGTATTGATGACGAAATTTTAATATAATGACACGGGGGTGGGGCGGTCCTAAAAGAGTAGAAACTTGGGTTACATAATTTATGGGCCATCCTTTATAGTATATTTATAGTCGTATAAAGCTGCTATGCGATGTACCAGGCGTAATTTGTAATGCACTATCATTATACAATACATGTTAAGCATAGGCACCATGCATGATTCGAATTTTGATGTCAATAGTAATTACCCTGCAATGACCGAATGAACCGAACCGAGAAGCCGAGAATATTTGAATTATTTTTTTTAATTCAATGTCTTGATCTAACATCATACGCGGTATAAATATAGGATGCACCCTTAATATCAAAAACCGAGGCAAAAACGAGGCAGAGAGACAGACCTTTAGTTGCGCTCCGTATTTGTATTTATGTAGAGTCTATACCGCAATCCAACCACAGATCACAATGCAACTCAATAGTAAAGAGTAAAGAGTTTGATTGTAATAAAGATGCATTCAATTGGATTTAGATTTGAATTATTATTGAATTTAATTTATGCAAAAATTCTCTGTGTTTTGTGATCTATGTGGCAGTGGGTTTTGGTTTCCTTTTGAATGCGTGCGTAGTCTGGCTCAGGAATTTTTTTAAATAGAGATTCAGCTCTGCTGTATTTAGAGCGTATAATATAAACGCTCAACATTATTGTGTGTATGTACTCAGATGTGTACATATGTGTCGTGTCTTTATTCTCAATGCAATGGCAATGACAGGACCCATTTACATGATAGCAAGAATTAAAAAAAAAATAATGGTGTTGGTTCGGGTTGTGGTATTTGTACCAGTGTCAGTGTCAGTCAACGCGCAATGTCAACGTCAATCATATTTTTAAATTGTTTTCTGCTGCGTTACTCAACAGTAGGTAAATCTTACTTTGTAGTAGCTACAGTTTGAAAACACGCGAATTAACTGTTTTGACTAAAATAATTTGTAAAATTATTAAAATAAAAAAAGTCTTAAAAAATTAAATGCTACTGTAGTCTTGGCCCACTGATACAATTTTCAAGCTCATATTATAGCGTTTAAAAATTTTAAAAGCATCACTGTAAACATTACTAATTATGTATCATTCATTAAACCCAGGGCCAGATAATGCGGTCAGCGCAGGCAGCTGCTTGAATTTTCAAAAAACGTGCAAGTGGGACATTTTACAATTTTCAAAAATATGTATAAAGAATATTTTGACTTTTCAAAAACGTGCAAATAAAAATGTTTCTACATTTAAAACCATGGAAATAAAACATTTAACACCTTTCTCAAAATATGTAAATAGAGCATTGAGCACTTTTCTGAATCAAGTAAAAAGAACATTTTGCACTTTTCTAAAACAAGTAAATACAACATATTGCTTTACCAAAGAAAACCATCAATAAAATCAAAATGGTTGTTTTTGTATGGAAACAAATTGCTGTCTAAAAGCAATTCCTTCGTCCGGCCCTGAATAAACCGCACCGTAGTTTGTAAATATATATGCTTAACATTGGTAATGCTGAAAGATAATTGAAATAATAAAAGAATACTTTCTATTTAAACTGCTCCATTAATCGATATCAGGCTATGTACACTACTTGACTAGGCAGTTGAATTATTTTTAAAAAACATTTGCCCTGCCTTACACTTTAGTAATTAAAAAATATTTAATTTTTTATATGTTAATTAATGTTAAATTAATAGGTTAATTTAGTTCATTTAATGCTAAACTTAAACGTCGTTTTATATTGAAAACAATGCTTTGCTGGATCTGTAGTTGAAGATATCGTGGTTTCAGGGGCGTTGTAATAATCACTGTCTCAAAAGTAAAAGTAACAAGAGTAATAAGTCGGTATTCCGTGTCAAATAATAAAAAGGAGTGAAATGCTCAAACTGTCTTCTGCTTACTTACTAATTTAGTATTTAATAAGTTAATGTGCACTAACAGTGCACCTTGTAATTTATAATTTGTATTATGCATATTATGCAACCAAGTGGGAAGCATGTACTGTCAAAAATAAAACTTACCCATTCATATACCGTACAACCTGGTCACACTAGACTTAGACCATCAGACTACACACACGCACTACAACATCAATGGCAACAACCCCAACCGCCGTTGTTTATTGAGCACAAACACTACTTACCTACTCTATAAACCATTCACGAAATGCGAATTCATGGGCCCCATTTAGAAACTCAATTGCTTTGGCATATTCCTGGTCCACCAGGGCAGGTCCTCTTGTTGGATGCTGGAATTGAGATTTTTGTGGTCGGTGTGAAAATAATTTTGAAGAGTGCTTCACTGTATACACTTCATACTTTCATTCTCATTCTCAATACGTTTATGAGCTTGAATGTTGGATGCGAACGGGAACTCAGAGATCCGAGTTAATCCAGAGCCCCACCGACAACCGAGCCAGATATTTATTTAGAATTCAAGGACCAAGTTTTTAAGAGTATAGTTCCAACATTGGATTTGCCACAGTAAACAATTACTTATAAATCTAAATGATACAATACACATATTATAATACAATCAATAGTCTGAATTGCTTTTTTTATTGTGATTTCCATTGCTTTGTAAATGTGAAGTAAGTATTCAGCAGATAGACTTTTTTGCTTTTAATCTTTGACTCACTGTCGATCCTGTCTTCCATCACCGTCTCTCACTTTCCTCTATGACAATTAATGTGAGCCTATATATACATACTACGTTTCTATGTTTTCCCAGTTTAGCGTCACAATTAAATCAAAGTATTTTGTGTTTCTAAAGTGGAATGTGTAGCCAGGAGTTTATTTATTTGTACCCGCTTTATACATTGTTAGATTGAAACCGCTGTAGAATAGTTGGAATTTGAAAATGCATGGTAAATTATATAATGTTATATTGTGTATCTTCAGTGAAGGATCATAATGACATAGTTCCGAGTTTTAATTAAAAACAAATTGTAACTATTCTCTCTACACAAAATTAGAATAACTTGATCCTAAAAACGTTTATAAAAATAATATTTGACACTTTGGAAAAACATGTAAATAGAACTATTTGCACTTTTTAATAACACAAATAAATAGAAACATTTTTGTAATTTTAAAAAATATGCGTAAATAAAACATATATTTGCAATTTTCAAAAAAATGTAAATAGAATATTTTGCACTTTGTAGAAACATGCAAAATAAAACAATTTACATTTGTAAAAAAATATGTGAATAAAACATTTTGCACTTTACAAAATCTCTAATTTACCTATATTACGCATTATACATTTACAAATTCTTTTTTGATTTTATGTTAGATCATTCTAATTCTAGCTTAAACTGGATATCGTCTGCGAAGAGCCAAAATTACCCATATCCATTTGTAGCTAAAAACAATATCCACTATCTACAAAAATATTGAAACATGTCTTGAAAGCATTTAAATAGAATGTTTTGCACTTTTAAAAAAACATAAATAGAACATTTTACACTTTTCAAAAAACATGCAAATAGAAAATTTTACACTTTTCAAAAACATGTAAATAAAACATTTTGCGCCTTTTCACAAACTCTAAATTAACATTTTACGCATGTTTAGCATTTTGATTTTATGACATATCTCATTTTGATTCTAGCTTAAATTGGATATAGGTCATTTTGGTTCTTCACTCACGACATTTCAAATATATTATAAGAAAATCATTTTTCGTACAAGTCGTCGCATTATTATTATGTTCATTCAGGGGCAAAATCATGTCTAAATTTCCATTAGCAGTTTCCTACATGATAATTTTTGGCACGCATAAATAATATTAAGTACATACCGTATGGTCTAAATATAACTGTACGCCCCGCGCACTATTCAAATTGTGACCTCTCAGACCCGCGTGCTATTATAGACCCCGATTTTGCATGAAACACAGGAAAAATGTTTACTACCTCTGAAAAATTATTGAGATGTAAGGCGCCGGTTAAAAATTAATTTATACACTGCTACTGGCCTCAGGTTGTGTAGAGTGTACGTGTCGACCACGTACTGCGTACATCGAAAATCTTGCAACATTGAAAGTGGTAAAACATTACCTGAGGTCTGACGATCACATTCAATCTGAATGTCATTCTTTAATCTTTGCCATTGCTGGAAGTTATGGGAAAATATTTTGGGTTTTAAATAGGCCATTACTATTGCATTCCTGCTCTCCTATCCTATACTACTGCAATTTTGCTATTATTCCTGATCCTGGTTGACAAAAAAAAAGACCTCTAAAGTCTCAAGTAGTTATTAGGAGTGTTGGAGTGCATATTATACGCGACATGTCTATGAGTCCGAAATATTTCCCTCCCTTTTGTAAATAAAGAATTGATTTCAGTTTCATTCTTTCCTCGTTCAGGAACCACTTGGAGTTGTCTCCGTGTCTCCTTTGATACGCTGGCAAACGGGGAAGGTAATGGTAATAGTAATGGATGGTATATTAGTTGGGTTTACATTTGTTTGAATTTGGCTTGGAGTTCTTGTTTTCCTATACTTGGCTGACTTAACTGTCACACATTCAGAGGATCAACTTGAATATCAACTTGAACTAACTTCAAAAGTCCAATAATATACAGCGTTTAGTCACAAGTAAATAAATAATAATGAACTTGTCCGTCTCCTGAGTACTCATCACAATCAGGCTCAAGTACCACGGTTGTCGGATCTCGGATTTCGGTTGTGCTCAAGTGTTAAAATATTACCGTTTCATTTTTCCATTTTTTATTCTGTCAATATATAGGTATTGTATTCAACCGTGACATTCTGACATTTTATATCAGATGGATGATAGAATATTATTACGATTCAAATTCAATACGTACACATAGGGAAAGATAAAGATACACAAAATATGATAAATCATATCACGTTAAGGATTAAAAATTATCTGAATGCGATTACTATGGAAGTAATGGAAGAGTGATGTCAATAGCTTTGTACGATTTATAAGTAATGACATATACACATTTTATAGGAATGTTTTGTGGCAAAAGTGAGCACGTTGGTGTTGGTTTGTGTTTGATATTCGCAACAGATACAATTAGTTGGTACGCAATGTGACAATTGCTAGTCGCATTGCGTACCTCCTCCCCAAGGTAATTTGAAGAATTAATTCCATACTATGCTAAATGGCGTGTAGCTTTAAAAATTGTAAAAGTACGAACGAAAAAGAATTATACGTATTTTTAATGATGTAATATTACTTCTTATTTTATTATTGAAATATTTCTTTGTTTAAATATTGTAAATAAAATTAAAATATGAATTACTATATTTAAGTTAATTTTGATCACCATTATTGATACTTTACAATCTTGGCAATTAAACGCCGTTTAAATAGATTTTTGCATTAAGGCTAATTCCAGCGCTTGAAATCTACTTCACCACAGTGAGGGAAGATTATTAAACATAGTTTAATAAATGGATTAAATTATATTGAAAGCAGTCCTTCTCTAGAAATTTTGGTTCTATTTGTCGTAATTTTGTCTTCAAAGATAAAAGTAACGGGAACCCACAAAAAAAGTAGAGTAGCAAAACAGTCGATTTTTTATTTAATAACTTTTATATATTTTATCACTTTCTTCTTCTTCTGCACCTCCAAATAAAGGGTACAACAAAAAAATCAAAATCACATTTTTAGACAGGAGACATTTTAATACCCAGTCAGAAAAAATAAAAAGGGTGCTACTTTTTTCGTAAACTTTCTCACGAAGACAATCCATTTAGTATTTTTAGGTTCATTCTATTTCTTTCCTTTATCACAATCTTAAATCTGAATCATATATGGTGTATCCTTTAGTTTCTTCACCTTCACAGAGAAGTCTTTAAGACAGAGAGACGCGACAAAAAAATATAAAAGAAATTTTGTGAATGAATGGAAATGAATGAGAACAAGAACAAACTTCAAGAAAAGAAAATGAATGGAAATCGTTCTTTAAAAGAAAGCTAAAAGCTATAAATGACGTTCCACGTCTTCATTTTCTCGTCTTTGATGAAAACTTTAGTATTTAGTTTCTTCACCTTTTATTATTTACTACTGATGATTCCGGCCCTGTTATAGCCCTGTGCTTATTCCATTCCATACTACGCCCAAACTAACGACGGTCTGCGTCATTACATAATTTTAGGGAATATCTTCTGCGCTTGGAAGTATATATCAGTATATGTTCAAGTGTGTATGAATTTTGAAATATACATTTTGACATGGAACATTGTGTTTCGTTTTCGGTTTGAATGAGTAAAGGAAGTCGATCTCAGATTACAAGACTGATTCACATCACAGGATTTGAATTTGAAAAACTAAAATGTAAAGCATAATATAGAGCGCTGGTTCTGGTTCTGGCTGATTGACTGATATCCATTTTTCTTACATTATTATTTTATTTTCTCTGTTTATTCCTTTGTAGCCGTTTAGCTCCTACAAAGTTTATCTCCATCCGATATCCGATATCTCTTTCGTCTTTCCCATTTCCAGCTCCAGCCTTCTCCGCCTTTTTCTGCCTTCGCCTTCGCCGTCACCTTCCTCTGCCTCTACATATTATGTGCTTCTCTATACCTTTTCAAAAAATATTGTAAGAAAATATCGAAAACGGGAACGATCAAATTCATAATATATTATACTTTTGTGAGTTGGTTTTTGTAAAATGTTGAAACTTCAAATTGAAATTGAAAGGAAGTAGGAATGTATAACCTGTCCGCTTTAAGTATGTATACCGGTATGAATGTAGTTATACATAGGTGAATTATTCTACTTCATATTAGCGATACAAACCTGGTTACATATACTATAATAAAAATGCTACTTTTTTTGATATACATACTTTGTTTGAGTGCAGAATATAATATCTAAAACTTATTGGCGCTTCAAGAAATGTATGTTTAAATTATTTCTTGTAAGTGTAAAAACATGTTGTACCTATATATTTATGCACCCACAGTTACTAATAATGGCAATGTCTGTTATTGCAGCTGTTAGAATTTTTAAACTTTCATAAAATAAGCTTTTAGAACAATTTCCATTTATAACACCAATTCGTAAAAAATTACATTCGTCGGTGAACAACAATATCCATTTTTGCCTAAAAAAAAAACCACTATCTACAATCTTGAAAGCGTGTAAATAGAGCATTTTGGACTTAGCAAAAGCATGTAAATAGAATATTTTGCACGTTTAAAAAACGTTTAAATGGTCCATTTTGCTTTCTTTCAAAAGTATGTAAATATGACATTTTACACTTTTTAAAATCCCCTTATTAACATTTAACGCATCTTTCTTATTTACTATTTTTATGACATAGCTCATTTTGACTCTAGCTTAAATTGGAGATGGGTCATTTTGATTCTTCAATTAATAGTTATATCTTTGATTAACACCACCGATAGCTCCAGGAAGCTGCCGCGCAGGGACATAGTTAGTACCCTGTAGAACTTTAGACGGCGCGAAGGAAAAATTACTTCCTGAAATGTTTAAATTGATAGCCATGCAATGAGCAATACACACTACACGGAGGCAAGTATAAAACATAGTACCGATTTTACATCTCTAAAAACGTAAATTGTCCCATGTGTATTCTACAATTTTCTTAATTTTCTGACATGCTCAATCATTTAGAAAGCATTTAATACCTTGTAACATTTCTTTTGAAAAACATTCAACTAAAATAAAAGTTGATTTTCTATTAAAAAATGCAGATAAAACAATTTGCACCCTGAGGTACATTATTTTGGATAAGTTCGCTATAAAAGTTACTAATACTGCTTTAATAGTCTTGACAGCACCTACCTAGATTACTCGAAACTTGACAGTATAGAGCATTACGTTCGGTTAAAAAAAATTAAGGATGGTTCAAACTACGAAATATATAATTTGAATTTAAATTTGAATTCGAATTTCCCCTTCCTTTTTAACAAATGGGTGCTGATATTTTTTTAGACTGTTATAAAGTGCCTCTACTTCTACTTTCTTTATCTTTCAAGAAAATTCCCTTGTTTCTTGGTTCCCTTCTTCTTGGGTCTTGGCTTTAAAATCCGAATCATCACTTACAATCTTTTTAGAAGCATTCATATCATATTATGTGTTGCATAAAAGGGTGAGTGCTTACGGGGAATTCAAAGTGTGCAGCATGACAACGGACGACGACGATCGAGTATATACCGGGTATTATTATGGCCCTATAGGTACACTAAACAGAACACATGTTTGTAGCTGCCAAAAAGTATTATGAATGAAAACTGATTGCGAGTGTATTTAATTTCCCCACTAACATTAAGATACATACGACTCTATTTCAATTTCAACCTTGCATTTTACTTTCTTGGGAAAAAAAAGTATGAACGGTGAACATAGCCGAGTGTCAAATATCACGGTATCTTAAGATTCACATCACCTACAACTACACCCACACCTAAACATAGACAACAATGCAATGGCAATGTACTATATTATAAAGCACAATGAACAACAGGAAAAATATCAAAAGAAAAAATGAACCCTTTTTAGCCTATATGCCGACAGCTACAAGATCGAAACCATCACCTTATATAATAAAACTTAGAATTTCCATGGGAATAAGAAACCCATTTATACAAGTTAAGTTAAGTTGCTTAAATTAATTTGTCAATTGTGTTGCATTGGGCAATAAACTGACTTTGTAAAACTTTAACGCTGCAGAGGAATAAAATTAGTGAAGGCTAACCCTATTTCGGAGAAGTTAAATTTCCCTTTACAACTGCTGCTTGGGCGTGAAGTACTGACTGACAGAAATTAAGAATATCGATAGTAAAGAATCAAAACGGTCCATATCCAATTTACACTAGAATTAAAATGAGCTATGTCCATAATAAATTACATGAGATTAAAGCTTAAAAGTTTAAATATGAGTTTTTAAAAGTGTAAAATGTTCTATTTACGTGGGTTTAAAAAGTTGATAATGTTTTATTTCCATGTTTTTGAAAGTGCAAAATGTTCTATTTACATGGTTTTAAAAAGTGCAAAATGTCCTATTTCCATGTTTTTTTGAAAATTTTATAATAATCCATTTACATGCTTCTGAAAAGTGTAAAATTTTCTATTTGCATGCTTTTGAAAAGTACAAAGTATTCCATTTACATGCATTTAAAAAAGTACAATTTTTTCTAGTTGAATGTTTTAAGAAGCTTGATATTTAATTGGCCATTGTATTTTTATTACAAGGCCATTAATTATCGTCACTATATTGCCGTTATTGCCTACTACATGCATGCACCTTATTGATTTTGATTTTTTTCCAGTTTTTCGTTCATTCTTCGTAGAAAAGTTCCTCCAGTTCCAGTCCACTGTCCCTTTCCATAAGGCTTGATTCCGTGGATGTAATTATTATTATTCTGACGAGGTGAGGGACAGATCGGTGGGAAGTTATCTTAAAGAAAAATCTACATGCAACATTTAACATTTCCCGTCCTCGTCCACTCTCTCAAAGTTGTCAAAATCCCATACTTTTATAAACTCAACTTGTTTGTCATATTAGGCATTTAGCTTTTGCTGTATCCGTAGAAGTATTCTCAAGTATTGAATTTGACTGACTGACTAGTAAGGATTATATTTTACACACACTACAGAGGCGAGCCGACCAAAATTCAAATAGCTGTTTATTACAAGGACCAGTTTACCATCTCAGCAGTTACCGTCAAACTTGACCAGTTGCCAGTTCCAGCAGTCAGTAGCCATAGTGGCTTTTGAGTCTTTGAGGCGGAACGATTTAAGTCTCTCATTTCACACATCATTTGTCAAATAGTTTTCTATTAACTCGTCTATTTATTTTTATTACCATTATTATCACCCCCATTATTATTACTCCTACCTGAGTAAATACTCACGATAATAAATATAATGTAAATGATAAATATTACTAATCAGCCGTCTCCGTCTCCGACTTATGCCTTGGAACAAATTATTCCACACCATTACATTCCATCCGTCGCGGATCTGCTCCTATAAAGATTTCCACTGTCTATTGTTGTAACGCAGAGGCTTTTACCTTAATAAAATACAGGGATGTTCGGCAAAAGCCAGATGCTGGATGCATTGCTTCCACAGCATATGTACACACCCATGGAAATCTTCAGAATTAAAAATAAATTACGGACGAAATATCGTCTGTGAAGAACCAAAATGACCCATTTCCATTTTTAGCTAAAAGCAATATCAACTATCTACCAAAAAATTTGAAACATGTCTTGAGAGAATTTAAAAAAAAAGATTTTGCACTTTTCAAAAATATGTAAATAGAACATTTTTCACTTTTCAAAAACTTGTAAATACAAAATTTTACTTTTTTTCAAAAAAATGTAAATAGAAAATTTTGCACTTTTCAAAAACATGCAAATAGAACATTTTTCAATTTTCAAAAATATGCAAGTGGAACATTTTACACTTTTCAAATACATGCAAATAGAATATTTTGCACTTTTCAAAAACATGTAAATAGAACATTTTCACTTTTCAAAAACACGCAAATAGAATAATTTACACTTTTTAAAAACACTTAATTAGCATTTTACGTATGTTTCCTATTTTTTTTATGACATAGCTCATTTTGATTGTAGCTTAAATTGGATATGGGTCATTTTGGTTCTTCACAGACGATATCAGAATAATATAGGTAGGTACTTCGTAAGCAGAAGATGAGGTGCAAGGGCTTTACATAAATTCAAAGGTGCGCTCCGTATTAAAATCAATAACAAAATAACAAGAAAACTAAACTAAATTCTTGCTTCATATTCAATAACAGAGATTGAAGATGCGGTACAGATCTTGTCTCTAAGGAAAAGTAACAGAAACAGAGAGCTACTACACTGCATTGTATCTGTACGCTGTACAGGATCCCGAGTTACCTTCCTAATCTCCACTCAATGCCCACTCGCTACTCCAAAATTCGAAAAAGTAAAAAGGTAAAAGGTGAAAATCAAGTATATGGCTAAAGAGAAGGGTTGGCGTTACAACTTCCAGCTCCAGTCATAAAGCTGTCTATGGTGCTGCGGGGATAATAGCAATATAATAATAATAATAATGCAGATAATAAAGTGGTAGAAGTGTATTATAAAGGTTGTACAAATAGTAGATTAATACACAGGTAGGTGCATACCACTAGTCATATTTCTTATTTTCCATTTCCTACTTTTAGTTGTGACGGGACTGACAATGAAGAGTGCATAATGGGGCAGGAGTTGTGGTGGACGTGGACGTGGATCGGACGGCCAATCTGTTCGTCGGTCTCACTTCAATGAACATTCTTTGTGGGGACAAAAGACATGTCCTCAGTCAGATAATTGTTCAGCCTTACGACTTTATACTATAGTGTCCAGTCAGTCAGACAGTCAAACTATCTGTGTAGTAAATATTACAGTAATATACTGTTGGCAAAAGGGCTGGCCAGTAAATTGCTCCTAGTTTGTAGGTACTTCAAAATTGACTAACATATTTAATGCCATATTAATAAACTGTCTCCTGTGTGAGTTGTTGACTGTATAATCATTAGTTTATTCCAAATCAAAAATATTGTAGTCAAATAAACGTGCCTACATATACGTAAAGTACAGTATATAGCTTATATAGTTGTCTTAAAGCCTATGAATTTTAAATAGCATTATTCAAATACATAATTTTTGCTCCATTCTGTCAGTGTTTTTCGTCTGGATGAGAAATCAGAAGCTGGAAAGTGAGTTGAGCCGTCGTTGTCGTTGTCGTTGATGTCCCAGTCAAACAATTCAACAGTCGGTCTCGGTCTTGGTCTCGGGGTTGTTGGCTATAAAGCGAGTCGAAACGAAGCAAACTTTAAGCCCGGATTAACTAACAATGACAAACAAATCGAAATGGACTCGAGTTTAAATAAACCTTCTTCACATATTACTAACTTTGCATCCCATATCGTTACTGAAGAAGCAAAGTTGCCGATTTCCAATTCTCACTAATAGCAAAATTGCAGTTCTCCATTTATTAGGAACGTTACTAATACGTTACTACTAATAAATGGAGAAAGGCAACTTTGCTTTTAGCGCGCATTGGAGAACGGAAATTTTGCTATTAGTGAGGTGAGAATTGGAGATCGGCAACTTTGCTTCTTCAGTAACGATATGCATATGTATTTAGTCTTTCTGTACATACATACATACATATCGACTGTGAAGAACCAAAATGACCCATATCCATTTTTACCTAAAACAGCAATACCAGCTATCTTCAAAAATATTCCAATATGTCTTGAGAGCATTTAAATAGAATATTTTGTACTTTAAAAAAATATGTAAATAGACCATTTCACACTTTCAAAATTATGGTAATATAACATTTTACGCTTTTCAAAAACATGTAAATAGAACATTTCAAACTTTTATGAACTATGTAAATAGAACATTTTACGCTGCTCAAAAACTCTTATTTAACATTTTACGGATGTATTTTACTTTGTTTCTATGACATAGCTTATTTTGATTCTAGCTTAAATTGGATATGAGTCATTTTGGTTCTTCACAAGCGGTATGTAGTTTGAAATTTTGATCAAGCCAATTATGTATTATTTTGTTAAAATGTGGCTATAAAATCAATTGTATAATTGTATCTTTACGATGCACGACTACTGGCTTCGTGAGAAGTTAAGTAGATTCCGTTGGTTAATAATTATCGTAGAAAATTTTGTTTTAAAATTCTTACTGCGAATACTTTTTAAAACAAGAGATCGGAGAGATCCCAAGTGAATAATTACATATTTTCCACTGGTTATATCTTCCATACAAAAATATAGTGAGAAATCAACAAGTACATAGTTTTGATTTGGAATCTTGGTCAAAGACTGGGTCATATTACGACGTCATGTCATGTCACATCCTAACAAACAAAAAAGGCCTCGACCATAAAAGACTAAAATCAAAGCCAAAAAATCCAAAAACGAAAAACCAAAGCTACGAAGAATAAGAACATCCTGACTCACAAAAGAACGACAAAATAAATAAGTGCTAGCTAAACTACAGCCCCGAATGGCCCGAATACCCCGACTTCTGTTACACACGGAACACAATACAAAAATGTACAAAAGAAAAAATAGACTTTTTGGAAGGATGTAAAAGAATTAAAGCAATCATATAGGATACAATATGAAATCATAGAAAAATATCATACATTTTTATAAAGGTGAACGATAACATTCTATGTTCCATCAATACTAAACACTAAACGACAAGATATTTAGCTAATCACCTCCCTACATAATACCTCTACACTACTCCGTAATGAGCATTAATAACAATAATAGCGTACAGATGTGAACTTGAAGTGAACAAAAATTCTCATACCTTTCCCTGTGTATGTGCAAGAGGCAAGGCAAGGGGCGTACTGAATAGAAACGGTGTACCGTATAGCTTCAAATATAAGCCGAGCTTGAGCTATGGGATAGCTATTAACTCTTATGGGGAGACACCCAGCCTCTATTAAAGACCGGCCTTTATTGGAGACCTGGATTGAATCTGTACTTGGAGCTTTACGGTAGTTCACTTTCGCTCTGTGAGTATAATGTCTGTATTAAAATAATATGCCTGTAAAATTTGTATTGGCCAGCAGGAAAAGGACAGAGTCTAAAAGATATGTCCACCACCATTATTCCTCGGCCCTCGGATCTGCCTCTTGATCTGAAGAAACGTGAGTACTTGAGTCTGGAATCTAGAAGCCACCTATAGGAAGCAAAAGGTGCGTTTTTGAATGCAATCTCTCCCACTAAATAACATTGCTCTAAACTATAGGACTAACAGAACAGAACTAGAACCAGAGCAAGCAGATAGCGTGTAATAGAAATAGGGCCTATATAGTAAACCTATATCTAACCCGTACTATATTTTTGTAAGTAAATTTTACATATATCTATTTACATTGTCCGCCATTGATCATCTCAAGTGTCGAATTTCATCCCGTCTATTCAAAAAAATAATGTAATGTAAAACTCCCTTCTAGCATTTGCTTTATATTTTCCATATACATAATACAGTGCCCTTTGATCTGCAGTTTGTCGTTTTGCCTTCACCTCGCTGCTACTTGCCTCCTTAACAGATCACATATAGATATTCCGTTATGTACACAGACAAATTACGTTGGTACGTATTGCAGCACAGGCACAGTACACTTTTTATTTTCAAAATTTTCTTCGGGGACTTCAATGGACGTATGATAACATAATAATATAATGAACTTACACGTCTATTGAATGTAAAATCGGCTGATAATCCATATCTACTGTCTACAGCTTTTACCTCTATGAATGCTCTGAAATAACATAACCTTTCCCATGAGCAAAACGATCCAGTTCCAGTTTCAAGTTTGAGTTCCAGTTCAAGCTCCAGTCAAACTAATAAGATCGCTATGCATTCATATTCTACAGATTTGATAATTATTATGTGCCTCAATCTTTTGTTCAATGACAAAGCACACGTTCAAATTACAAATTATATATCTTTCTTTCAAAATTGTTTTTCGCATTTCAAAAGGCAGTAAAGGCACACTACGTGGTGTGGTAAAGGAAAGACTTTTTGTGAAGGCAGGTCAAGTCATAGAGACTGGAGGAAACTGTACAGATAAAAGAGCATTCAGTAACTATAACGACAAGATGGTAAAAATTGGAATTTGAAATTTTAAATTTGTTCAGTTCTCACAATAATGTTTTTAATGTTTTTATTTTTTTCTAGCGTGCATTTTAAGCCAAGTGGTTTCTGTGTTTATGTCACAGTAAGTTTTTTTTAAATATTTAGTTCAAAAATTTTATGGATTAACAAAACGAAAAAATTAGATACTTATAAAGCTATGTTTTTTTCAGGTTACCGGAGAATTGCTATGTATGCGAGAAATCTCCGTGAGTCGCCCGGCATAATGTGCAAAAAATTTGCTGGCGGCTTTATACTATGCAAATAACGTCGATGCATCTCAATGGTGAGAAATACAGCCACTGCATTTTTTTGATTTCGGGCTGAGTTTCTAATAACCTCCTCTCCTCATAAATAAAAAGCGAGAATTAAATTAGTGTATGAATGCATCAATTAAATGAAGAGCTAAAATATTTAAATATTTCAGGCTTACGATGATTAATCTAATGCTAAGTTAGCTATAGCTAAAGTCGTAATTATTGTAAAATTAGGTCTTGTCTAAATAGTAGATTACACTTTAAAAATGGCCATTTATACCACTACTAATACTTTTACCACTGGTTTTGACGATAGCTAGTACGTAAGGCTGTTTCCTCTGGACCTTGGCAGTGCTCACTTATAGGTTAGTGGTCTTTATTTCTGAATAAATTGCATTTTTGAGAGAAACCGGTAAGCAGCCTTGGCCATGCGTTGCAGCGTTGCTCGGTGGTTTGATTTTAATCCTAAAATGTCCAAACATATTAGACGAGGTTACATAATTTGTAGTCAGCCTATAGGACTTTGAGACTTTCCCCAGATTAATTCAAGTCAAATTCAAATTTACTCAACACCGCACGCCGTGTGGCACACAGGCCAAGTGCTCTGCCTGCGCAAACAGAATCATCCCCATAATGCTCATACTATAATATAACATATACAACGCGTATACACAATAAATGAAGAGATTTTTTGTAAAACACGTAAAACCCATGCAAGAAAATTTTACAAAAACAACGAATTTCAAATAATGCTTGGCTGTATGATTTTTCAAGCTTAATATTTTTCCACTTATACTGTACCTGACGAAGCACTGTCACCAGTAGGTGCTTCAATCTAGAGCGATTTTTGAATTTTTTAGAAAGTATTTAAAAATCAAAATTTTGTGGACTTTTTCCATTTTTCCTCAAAATACACGACTTAACGTGAATTTAAAAAAGTCCGTGAAATGAAATTTTAATTGTATTGATTTAAACCAAATCTTTTCTTGCATAAAAAAGGTACGGACGACAATTGTCGTCTACAAACTACGAAAACACTAAAAAAACC
Source organism: Dicyrtomina minuta (assembly GCA_949802685.1). Classification (NCBI taxonomy): domain Eukaryota; kingdom Metazoa; phylum Arthropoda; class Collembola; order Symphypleona; family Dicyrtomidae; genus Dicyrtomina; species Dicyrtomina minuta. The sequence continues at coordinate 122,762,588 of OX461808.1, read as the reverse complement.
AAATTAAATCAGAAATGCATGTTTTAGGTGGGCTTATCCCGTTTTGCCAAAAAAACTCTTCAAATGCTAAGCGTTACATACATACATACACAGTACAACCCAACGGCCATGGTGTTAATGTACACATCTAAATATGCGTAATAGTATAAATGTTGTAAGTGAAAGGATAATAAAGCAAAATTCGGGCAGCGGTGACGGTGACGGCCATGATGACAACGACAAAGCTGTGTGGGGGACTTGAGAGAGAGTTGCTTTTGGACTTTTGGAGATGTTGATCCTGATCTGACTCAATCTGATTTCCTGGCGATAATAATGTAAATATGTGCATGCATAATATATGCTATGCAAAGTATAAAAGGGATGTGGGCCGTATCTGTAGGGTTATAGGCAGTAGGTACAAAATCAGATTTAGAACCAGAATCAGAGCAGAAGTTATGAAGTCCCGGTGCCATATTACTGCGCACTATGGAGCTCTTATGCCCTTGATGTGATAGTCTCTAGTCTCCTCTTTATTTACCACCGATTAACTCCCAGTGTCATGTGATGGGGGGACGTTCAAGTTTCCATATGTAGATAGGTACAGTGGTAGTTGTGTCATTTTGATTTTAATGGAGCGTCTACTACTACCTAAAAAGGTTAGGACTACGCTATATATCTGTATTAGGTGCTGTGGTAATGTGTGGTGTTTGATGACGTGAAAAGGGCACCCATGGGTGTTGGATGGTTGGTGTTGGTTTGGTATTAGTGAGGGTGAGCGTTTTGTCATTGGAGGCCAATTTGTCCTCCTTCACGTCCACGCCATGCCATGCCATGTGGCAGTCCCATACCCATCTCCCATCCCACAGTCAATTCAAAAGCAAAGGCAGCATCAACAAAGCAAAGTGAAGCAAAGGGAAGGAAATGCCCAAAATCGACAACGAAAAAGACGAGAACCGAAAACGAGAACGAGAACAAGAACGACTCTGGGAGGATTATTGAAAGGAGTGAGCAAACAAAAGCGATGGGATCCAGTACATATAGGGATTCAGGCTCAGGATATAGAGGATGGGGACCCACACACAATATCAGTAAAGCTCAAAAGTGGCCCGCTACCCGTTTCTAATATCCTGAGTGTAGTGTCAGTATGGTCCAAATCTAATTTAAGCTAGAATTAAAATGAGCTATGTCGAAAGATTTTACATGAGATTAAGGCATAAAATGCTAATTTTAAGGAATTTTTGAAATGTGTAAAATGTTCTATTTGCATGTTTTTTAAAGTGTAAAATGTATTATTTACACGTTTTTTAAATGTTTAAAATGTTTTATTTTCACGTTTTATAAAAGTGTCAAATATTCCATTTAAATCCTTTTAGGATTACGATATTTGAATTTTTGTGTTGCTATAGTGCATTGGAGTTTTAGTTAATTTTGTTTCTCCACAGACGGTATTTTTAAAATCACATATATCTACAATGTAACATAATTTAATTTACAACGCACTAGTATTAAATGTAATCTATATATTCAGCACCTCGCGAAGTATTACATAAAGCTACCTCATCTAAATTCATATTTCGCTTTGATTCTGTATTCGACTTGAAATTCCATTACGAGACCACTCAATACCTCTATTAAGGAATGTAGGATTGTATTATAAGAAATTTAAAACGGTGTAGAGACTAAACATTTTAATGGATAAATTTGACAAAATATTCTAATTAACGTCCTTTTAAGTTTAAGGCTTTTTGAAGTATTCAATTCTTACGTTTTACAAAAAATTGTAAGCTTACTTACGTAAGCGTGCGGAAGCGCTAAGAAACCATCTATATATTTTTAAGATTCTATTTTAGTTATTCCATCAATCTCTTCTCCACCGTCGACGTCAATAATGCAACAAAAATTAATTTAAAAAAGTTTATTTCCCACACTGATAGAAAATTGGACATTTACGCGCTCTCATCCTGCACTTTTAGCAAATACGACATTTTTTCCCAATTCCAAACAAATGCTGCATTGGTATTTACGTTTATATAAATATTTATGACAAAATTGTAGACTAGAATTTTGAATGTTAAGTTTTGCACTTTTCGAAAAAATAACATGAACATTTTACCACGTTCTGCTATGCTTCTATTCCTTCTATCTAGAGGGAAAAGTCAAAAAATTAATGCTCAACTTTGATTTTCTACTTTAAACTGACAAATTCAAAATAACGGACGCTCACAATTAGAAGTAATTTCCCAGTAGTATGTAAGATTAAATATGATAGAACATTTTGCATTTAGTCAAAGTAAAAATGCGTAGATTGGATATTTTTCACCCTATGTATTTACCAAAATACAGCTGACTTTGTCTTTTATACATAACCTAATAGTACAAGGGCTTGCTTGGCTTTGGCTTTGGCTTTACCATTAGCATTATCGCTTAGCGTATCATTTTTGTACTTGTGGGCAAATTGCACATTTAAATACATTGCTGCTGCTGCATGCATTATTACATATAGCTGTCGAATAGATACCGGATCCATATTCCATATATCACTATATATCCAAATATATTATAGCATGCACAAAGTTACAAACTATACACACTATCGGTCTCAGTCTACACTCTATGTAGTGTAATTGTAAACCAAAACAGTTTTACTTTTTTTCCCCATCTCATACTCTCTGGAGGCTGGAACTTGATTTCCCTTTTTCGCCGTTTGCTCCAATCCGACAAGTTAAGGAGAGGGGACCCTTTTCACCAAACTTTTTGAGCCCTCCCTTCTCCCAAAAACCAAAAGCATATCTCTAAAAGCCAAACTTCCCTCATGTGTCCTGTACTACCCAGTTCCAGTTCCCGGACCAGTTCCTCCAGCTCCAGCACACCATTCAAATAGTTACGTACTACTCGTACGTATGTAGATGCACCCTTTTGAATGAAAGAGTGTAAGTGAGCCTTTTGGATTGGATTGGCCCTAGTAGTAGTGTGCCAAAGCGTAAATTGTACAACTTGATTCCTTTCTAAAGTTAAGGGACCGACTAACTACTGATACCCATCATCCAATATCCAGTATCCATCAGCTATATCAACTGTAGGATGCAGTATGCTATATTATGAAGGAAAGCTATACGGTAAAAATGCCGAATGGTAATAGTGATTAGAAATCAACTCAATGTGCTATAGGGTAGGCAAGCTAGACAGTATATGTATATTTTTATATTTTACATGGCTTGGGATTGGGACTTGGGATGGGTTGTGTTGTAGTAAGGCTGTAGATAGACTCCAGGGACAGGGACAGGGACAGGTCAGGTAATAATAATAAGGAGTAAAAGTTATAAGGTAAAGTAAACGTGTGTGGATTATTGTTTTGTCTGGGTCTCTCCTCTGTTTGGGAGTAAAAATCAACGGAGGGATTAAGATTGTCTTCAGTTGACACATTCTGTCAGTCTGAGGGAGACCAAGACCAGTCCCAGTCACCAGTCACCAGACCATAGTTCACTAAACCAGAAAACCAGACTGCCAGACATGCATAACGCACAAGGCAAGAAAGTTCAGAGCTGGAGCATAAGGGTCCCTTATTCGTAAAGATACGAAAGTTCGGTTTTGAAATATTTTGAATTTCGTAATTAGTTTGTACGTTTTTATTAGCTAAATTGGACCATCTCATCGGGATTTCTGTAAAAGCAATTCTGTTGAAGTGAAAAAAATACTGTAAACGGCGTTAAATTAAATAATAAACCGGGACAATTTGCACACTGCTCCCACAAGATTCTTGTCTTTTCCTGCCTTCAATCCACGCAATAAAATTCGAAAATAAATAAAAGTGAAAAACGAAATAATAGAAGTGACAATGTAGCAAGTAAAATTGCCCTTAAAATGAATTAAAAATTTTACAAAGTACTTACGTGTTTTTCCAATGAACTTGGATTGTAATTTATAAAAGAGCGCAATAATTGCTGCTGTACCATTGCTGCACTTGGCTTGACTAACAAAATCTTGGACTTCTTCGTTGGACGTTGGAGTAGTTAATAGATGGAAACGGGAACTAACTTGAACTGCCAACTCTAATTATAATTACAGCTATAGACAGAATCAGCAAAAATATTTATTGTATGAAGATTGCCACTTTGTAACCATTCCCTTTATAATGGATTTAAGAATGTCTGTGGGGAAAATGAGCCAAAGTCAAATCCAGCAAAACCAAAGTTCAAGTAAGTTGAGATTTTTTTTTAAATTGCCAATGCTTTATTTCCAGTGTAAATTTTATAGTTAGTATTTAGCCTTATGTGCATATAGCACAAATCTAGTCGGTAAACTCTAGCATTTTGAAATTGAAAGCTACAAAGCTTTCAAAACAGTTTGTAGTTTTTCTGATAAATCAGAACGGGAACAATGCTTGAAATATAAGCATGATAATGTTAGAAATTATTATTATGCAGAAAGTCAGAAGGAAAATGCAAGCAAGCATACATGGGATATTTCAACGTTTTAATTGATGCTTATTTTGACGACGATTAAAAGTCTCATACTGATTAAATTATCATGTTACAAACTGCTATGATGTGGATTTTATTTCTGAAGTAACTAGCAAAATCGGCTACTATATACAATAATTATTATTGTAGTAGGATAAGTTGAAACCTATTGTTAGAGGTATGCTTAAAAATGTAAAATAGGTACTTCTGCAAAGAAGTAACTGATTTGGTATCTAAAAATTATTACGGATTACAGATTCCAAGGTTATTATGTTTTCTTACTACCATAAATGGAAATAGAAATTTTGTGAACTAGCTGAGCTATAATTGTGCTAATATATGCTGTGGCGTCAAACTAGTCTAATTTAAAACTCCTTTTCATTGCGGATTATATGCATGTTATGAAGAAACAAACCCCATAGTCAATATAATATAATAGCACATACGTATTTTGCAGCTGTGAGAGAAACACACGTAGACAATACATAGACCGTATTTCCTGCAATAGTGGACCCCGTCCACTATTCAAATTCGGGCCAACAGTCCCCGTCCACCCGTCCACTATTACAGCTCCGTCCATTATTACAGGTTATTACTATTACTATTACAAGAAATACGGTAAAATAACTTCATTACATTACTTATTGTGTCTCGTGTAAGTAAGTCTTCATTTTAATTTTGCAATATGAATCCTGCAAGAATGATAATTAAAACGAGTAAAATAGCACACAAAAAACCCATTATAAATAAGCCATTAAAAATAGTTTGCATGTTGTCGCATCCCAACTTTACCTATAAGCCATTTAAATCTCTTCGCATTTTCGAAACTTTTTCAATAATAAATACTACTGCAACTGCAAGTGCATTTTCTTTATTCATTCCCTCACAGCGACACCAATAATACAGGACATACATATATAGGCATACAATGTAATTAGAGAAAGAAGATTCAAATTATGCACATCGCTACTGAGGAAGCAAAATTCCCCGCCTCCATGTTTTGACTTGTATATTGTAAACTTTAGTTTTGCAGTACAGGTATATCAAGAAATGCTTACTTGTTTAATTTGCCGAAAACAATAATTATACAAAATTAAAAACCGTATTTCCTGTAATAGTACACGGGCCTGAGAGCTATGGGTTTGAATAGGACACGAGTCTATTTACAAAACTATTATATGGCAGTACACGGGTCTGTATTAATACCCGGGCCTGTATTAGTACACGGGTCTGGGAGGTCTAAATTTGAATAGTACACGGGGTGTACTATTACAGAAAATACTGTATAGTTACTGATGTAATATATAGCTATGAACTAATATAGTTAAAATATTTTTTTTAAAATACCATCACATTATGCATTTTACTTTTATCAAATCATAACCATCCTCGCATAATTGCGTTCATTCCCATAGATTGAATAACACATGATTTCCGTACTAAATACTAAATTGCACCCGACTGTGATGTGTACCACACTGAAAATAAAATGGAGAAATTACTCTAAATGATAATACTTCAGATGGTACCTTGTCACCCTTATTTTTTAGACTTGTATAATTACGTAATCGGCATTTGGTTTGTAACTTACAAATCCAATAATATAATATGAGAACTGCCTGCGACGTAAAAGTAAATACAATCCATAATAAAATATCTATTACAACTAAAGATAGAAATTCAATATACAACACTGTATATAAATAGAATTCTGAAGTACATACCACGGATGTATATGGGTATAGAACGTAGGAGTATCACCCCAAATACTCTCACAAACAAACAGTTAAATATTCCAATCAGATATAAAAATAACTCATCAACAGTAAAGCACACATAAATAATGCGTGAGATTATGAGATGACTGTGAGTCTCCGGCCAAATTCCGCTCCGCACAGTCAACCCATGTCATCACAATCATTTATTAGGATCTTCAGTGACTCGGCTTTGGCTTCAGGCTTTGGCTTCAGAAACTATAGCCAATCCCAAAATACATAGACTTCTGCTATATAAAACATTACGTAGATCACATATGTAGGTACGTACCCATATAAATGCGTAGTTAGAAACAATCGTGGGAAAATTGGCTTACAGAATAGCATATGGCACGAACTACGAACAGGGATGAACCAAAACGGAACCACTGATCATAATTCAGAGATGAAACCCCAACTCTCCTGTCTGTCTTCAGGTTCAGGTGGGTCCACATTTGACATTCACATCAACAGGGCACACGAAATGATGAAAATGATGAGTAACGGAGATGAGCTATCTCTTCCATGTAAAACAGTAGCCCGTCAAAATTCATCACTTTCACCTATGTATTTAAAAATGATCAGTTCATAAATAAATAAAGACACAGCAGCAGGAGGATGGCATGCGAACCCCGATCCTGGTCCTGGTCCTGAGAATCCTCTTCCAATTTCCCTACCCGGCCCGGCCACACTCGATTAGGCATGCAATCGAATTGGAATCCTCGAATTTACTCACTCGCAGTCAGTCAGTGAGGCACTCAGTCACACAGTCCCACACAGCCTACACCAACAAGAGCCAACTGTCATGAAATCGCGTCACTATATAGCAGACAGTATAGCTTACTATGTTGGGCAGCGATAGTGATGAGGGGAGAAAAATGCCGGAACATCTGATCTTCTATTTTGTATAATTCTGCGTATAGGAAAAGTACACAGCTACATATTAGGGTTTGTTCAATATAAAATATACAGTACCTATGCGGTCTGTGCTACGGTCTAAAAAAGATGCTTCACTGACCCCTCACTTCACATGCTAAATTACCGCGAGGATCGAGAGCTTCCGTGTTTCAAGTCAGAGGTTAGGGTCCCCATTAATTACCTGTATTCTGTATTTTACATGGAGACTTGTGTGTAGTTTGGTTTGGTTTTGGTTTTGGTTTTCGGTCTTTGCTTTTGGTCCAAATGCTGTGATCAGTATTTTCTGTGATGTATAAGTATTGATATACCTACATAGGAAACTGTTTTTGTTTGGGGGTAAATTGATTGCGGTGGTCGTAATGATGATCACAATATCTGTATCATCCCTTGATTCCCATGACCACGGTAATTATTATCATAAGCATAAGCAGGTCGGTGCAAATGGAGTTTTAAAATATCGTGAGTGAAGAGTCAAAATGATCCATTTCTAATTTAAGCTAGAATTAAATTGGGCTATGTTAACTGAATTACATGTGATAGTTGGGCAAGATGTTAGTTACAAGTTTACAAGTGTTTGAAAATTGTAAAATGTTCTATCGACATATTTATAAAAATTGCAAAATGTTCCGTTTTACGAACTTTTTAAAAGGGCAAAACATTGTATTTACATGTTTTAAAAAATGACAAAATGCTCTATTTACGTATTTTTTAAAAGTGCAAAATTTTATATACACGTTTTTAAAACTGCAAAATGTACTATTTAAACATTTTTGAAACTGCAAAATGTACTATTTTCACATTTTTGAAACTGCAAAATGTTCTATTTACATGCTTTAAAAACTGTAGAATGCTCTATTTACAAGCTTTCATGATTATGATATATTAATTTTGAAGACAGTTGAGTTGAGTAAAGTGAATTTTTAGCAAAAATGGGAAATGAGTCATTTTGATTCTTCACTCACGATATATTTCACGAATGTACAAAAGCACATGTACGTACACAGTATGCATAGTGAGCTGTAGAAAAATCCATTTCTTCGTATTAGTTCGTGTTTTCCGATTTTTCGCTCTCCCTCTCACTCTCTGTCTGTTTGATTTGATGAGTGAGATGAGAGCCGGAGCCGAGGATGGCATCGGAAGTATTTTCGGAAGCATCATCCGTCCTTCATATCCGGATGTGATTCACCATCATCTCATTCATCATGCACTTCCGTCACTCACTAGCTCATTTCGAGTTGGACGCATCATCCAAATTCAAAGTCCGTGTGAGGTACAAACTTGAGAGGGAAGTGATCCCCGGGCCCCGGGAACGGGAGCAGATCACGGCCATATAGGAAAATATGGCAAATGGGCATAGCACTTAAGCACCATACTGAATTGTACGTGTTAAAAAATCATTTTCCAATTCCACTTTTCCACTACTACTTTGACAGGGCAGGCAGAAGTAAACAGTTTAACCTGGACCTGAACGGTTCAATAATGTGATCCAATTTACCTACCATGTATTTCCTATTTGCATTAGTATTACCATAATAAACTATAAACGTGAGCCATATTGCACCGAGACAGACAGCTAATTATCTTTGTATGTATAGCCCAGCATTTTATATGAAGTTGTAGTATTGGTTGTAAAGTGGTGGATTTCAGATTAAATATTTGTTTTTATTCCCTATGTTATTACTCCATTTCCGCAAAGCTTCTGCTTTACTGACTGACTGATGTCATTGTCATAGCGTCAATTTGAATGCCTGTACATATAATTACGTATAGTCGGTTTATAGAGTTCAAACTGTACTGGTTTGATCTTTGAACATTGAGGGGAAAGAAAGCAGATGGCAAATCCTTAGCACAATCCTACTGTATGCACATACATTTGCATTTGTAGGCGTAAAAAATAAATCATAAAAGGAATGAAAATTACAATTTTTATTGATGTTTTCTTTCGTAAAGCAAAATGTTGTGTTTGCATATGTTTTTGAAAAGTGAAAAGTGTTCTTTTTCCTTGATTCTGAAAATAGTAAAATGCTCTATTAACAAGTTTTTTGAAAAAAGTAAAATGTTTTATTTACATGTTTTTGAAAAGTAAAAATATTCAATTCACATGTTTGAAAATTCAGGCAGCGGGGGCTGCCTGTGCTGGCCGCATTATCTGCCCAGACTACATAAGTAGCAGATAGCATTTAGAACAATTTGCATTTATAATACTGCAGATTTACGTATTACTCAGTGTATATTTCTCACCACAGTCTCATCAATATGATCTAATAGCCTGGAACTTCCTCAGTACCGTTTAAAATTTTAGACGGCGCGAAGGAAAAATTCCTACCTAAAATGTTTAACTTGATAGCAATGAGACCTACACACTACTTCATTGAGACTAGTATAATACATATTACCGATTTTGCACCTCAAAAAACTTAAATTGTCCAATTTGTATTCTGCAATTCTATTATAGCTTTCTTAATTTTCTGATATGCTCAATCATTTCAAAAGTATTTAATACCTCGTAATATTTATTTTGAAAAAAATTCAACTAAAATAAAAGTTGATTCTCTCTTGAAAAATGTAGATAATAAAAACAATTTGCACCCTAAACTACAATATTTTAGATAAGGTCGCTATAAAAGTTACTGCTGCTGCTGCTTTAAAATAGTTATGAAAGCACCTAGGTATGTATGTACCTAGACTACTTGAAGCTTGACAGGAAAGAACGTAGTATTACATTTAGCTGCTTCCAATAACGAGGGTTCATTTTAAGTGTACCGGTATTTATGTTTATTCCAGGTCGGATTTTGTACGACATACCATGCAAAGTGTGCCAAGACCACTCTTCTGGAAAACACTATGGCATCTTTGCCTGCGATGGGTGTGCGGGATTTTTCAAGGTAATTAATTGTCTTTTTAATTATTGTGTAAAAATACTTAAGTTGGAAATCGATAATAAATGCTACATATTGATTTCGAATATAGAAGAAGCGCATACTTCTTATAATTCATTATCACAGTAGCAATTTAGTTTCATAATAAATTAGTAATTTAAAATTAAATTTTCATTCCAATGAATAATTAGCGCTCCATCAGAAGAAACCGACAGTACGTTTGCCGGGCCAAGACGGAGGGTCTTTGCATGGTGGATAAAACACATCGGAATCAGTGTCGAGCATGTAGACTCAAGAAATGCGTGGACGCCGGGATGAATAAAGATGGTAAATTATATTATGCATTATCCTTATTAAATTTGAGCATACTAGCACATTTCACATACCACATTAAACCGCCAAAAAATATTGCTGCTGCCAATTGTACGCAACTGTATAAAGTTTTCTAAATGTCAAAAAAAACTAGAGCGAGTCTTTCTGATTCGATTGCAACTGAGAATTAGTGCATTGGTATGCCCATAGCCTTCAACATAGTACATGTATGGCAGCATTTATATGGTCGGATCTAGTCTAGTGCTAATAATATGAGTAAATTTGTGAATAAGAATTTGATTGTGGATGTTCCATAGTAAATCATTGCATACACAACATTTATTATCGTATGTGAACAATCAAAATGACCCATATTCATTTTTATCTAAAATCACAACCCAAAAATATTAAAAGACAAAAATGAACATAGAACTTTTTACATGTTTCAAAAATACGTGTAAATAGAATATTTTACATTTTAAAAAATTTATAAAAGGAACATTTGGCACATTTCAGAAAACATGTAAAAATAAAATTTTGCAATTTAAAAAAAACATAGGAATTGAACATTTTACCCTTTTCAAAAATATGTAAATACAATATTTTACACTTTTCAAAATCCTTAATCAACATTTTAGGCACCTATTTCATTCAGTGCTTTTTATGATGTACCTACCTCATATTGATTCTAGCTTAAATTCAATATGGAACACTGACCATTTTGATTCTTCACGCACTTCTGTGTCACTAATGACAGCAAAGACAATAAATATTATAACCATCATTCTTTTAAAATCTTCCGCCTTAGCAGTCTTTTGTCCCCATTTTAACCCTGTTTTTATTACCTGACGGTGCAGAGTTCGATATCATTCGCAAAAGGGCAAGCCAAAATTGGCAAATCGGATTAAACGGCGTTGAAATTAAGTTAATACACATATGCTTTAAATACAATTATTCTGTTTGTGCAGCCGTCCAGCACGAGCGTGGACCCCGGAACGCGACGCTCCGCCGTCAAATGTCCCTCTATTTCAAAGACTCCCCACCCACCCCAAACAATCTCCACCATCACCACCACCCCCACTCTCTCAGCCTCAGTCAGAAAGATTCTCAACTCTCCCCAATTGCCCGTAATTTCCTCATTTCCACGGATCACCACCACAACAATAGCCATCACTTCCGCTCATCCACAAGTCCCACCTCCTCCTCCAATCATAAGCACCAACAGCAACAAGAGCAAATTTATTCAAATCATTTCACAATCTCTCCGAATTCCAACTCCAACTCTCCCATTTCTAACTCAACCGGAACCGGACCTGGATCAGGACCTGGACCTGGAACTGGAAATGAAAAAAATGGAAAAAATAACCATTCAAAATCCAAATCTAAATTAATGAAAACGCGCTCAATGACTAAAGCAAAGGTGACTAAACAAACTGGAAAATCCCGAGGGGGACGAACACGGACCGGTGAAAATAATAACGAGGATTTTTTGGAACACGTGAGTAATGAAAATAATGTAAATGAAGAGGAAGAAGATGACATTGACATGGACATGGATGACCTGGACCATTCCACAGACGACTCCTCCACACCGCAGTCAACTTCCCTATCGTCAGCCAATCAAATTATTAAAAATCCAAATTGGAATTATGGACCAGGGAGACCTAACCCACTGTCAATATCTGCTCTCTCTGGGTCTGGGACAAGTTTTAACTTTCCAAATTGCTCACCCTTGCAATTGCAACTATTGCCGCGAACGAACTCTGTGACGCCACCGGCAGCACAGACGAGATCATCTGGATCTGGGGCAACTCGAACAGCGGGGGGAGAGGGCGGCAGTCAGGGTCAGAGTCAGAGTCGGAGCCAAGAGTCACGAAGTCAGTCAGAAAAGGAAAGACGGAAAAATATAAATTCTTCCCCGTCAATTAGTACCACGACGGTTTCATCCAGTGCCGCAGGGAATCTAAATCTCAACGGTGGTAGCTTGTGTTCTTCCGGTTCAGTGAGTAAAGACAGCCATCATCACCAAATTCATCCGCATCCATTTCAACTTGCACAACAACAGCAACAACAGCATCAAGCCTTCGTTCATGGTCTAGGAAATGTTTACGGTGGAAATGGGATATTTTGCCCACCGTTGGATTTAGTGATGAATCGGAATGGACAGCAAGGTCATCACGCTCATCAGATTATCAGCAGTTCAGGCGGCCCAGAGTCGGCTATGGAGTCGATGCTCTTTAGACCCGCCATGGGGGCTCATCCCGCTCTCTTCTGTCTCCCACCGCTTAAAGTAAGAAATCTGATCACTGCTGATTGGGCTTATGGTTTATAGGATTAAGTAGGGCAGCATTAAGAAGGGCGGTTGTGTAATTTAAATTTATATTGTTTAGAAATTTTTAAAATCAATGCTTCATTGAATTTGCCCAGTCTGATAAAAATTTTCTTTAAATGGGGAGTAATTCATAAGATAGCTGATATAATTAACTACTATTTGAGATTTTAGTTAAAAACTGCGTAAAATTTCAAAAATTTGAATAAATGATGGCCCATAAATTTCGAAAAAAAAAGTTTAAAAATCTTAGCTAATAAATATACTTATTGTGATATTACATAGTACGGCTGGCAAGAGATGCTGCAGCTTCATCAACAGAACCTATCCCTGCACTCGACAATATGTCCCACTGTGAGTCCACCATCAGGACCAGGATCTGGAGCACAATCACCGCAGACGCCCAGTTCCACAAATAATGTTTTTAATACTCTGGGCCTTGCAGGGATGAACCTGAGCTTCAATATGGGACTCGGAGGTGGAGGTGGAAATGGAAATGTGAACCCTCTCATGATGTTTGGGGCGGAAACCCTATGTGAAACAGCTGCCCGCCTCCTATTCATGAATGTCAAATGGGCAAAGAGTGTCCCGGCTTTCGTCTCCTTACCACTCACTGATCAACTTCTCCTCCTTGTAGAGAGCTGGCGTGAACTCTTCGTCCTGGGAGCGTCTCAATTTAATTTACCTTTAGAAATGGGGCCGAGACTCCTGGGCAATTACGATAGCGACTCCGAGTCAATAGGTAAGAGGAAAGGAGGAAGGAACTCATACAATAATTCAATAGCGAAATAAATGGCAAATTAATTAGGTGGACAGAATAGAAATACACATAGATTTTAGAGCACCGTATTCACAGAGATGCGATAAAATTGAAAAGGCACATGATGTACTTTTTACAGTTTGCTGATGAGGTAAGCATCTCGTCTCGTTAGTACTGGTTACTGATTTAGGCGAAAATACGAAATTGTAAATTGATTTACTGCCAGATAAACTGCATTAAAAATTAATGATTGTAGTTTGATATTTTTACATCGCTTAAAAAATGTCAAAATAAAATTTTATAACGGGTTTGAAATACATAAAAATTGTGCATTTCGAGATCTTTTGAAAAAAGAATTTTTTAAAACTTCGCCACTTTTCAAAAATATGTTAGAAGGACATTTTGAGCGTTTTTAAAATATGAATTTTCACAATATTGCCGTTTTGGAAATATGTAAATAGTGCATTTTGAACCTTTTTGAAAATACAAACTTTGAAAACTTTTGCCGCTTTTAAAATATGTAAATAAAAATTTGTCCTTTTTTGTGAAAATTAATTTTTAAAATTTAGCCGGCTTTTGGGAAACACGAATTTATTAGTCGTTTACCACGAAATGTGCAATAAGTAAATTTTCAAAAGTATGTGATTAGAATAAATTGATACGAAATTTAACGAGCATATTATGTAATGTGTATAGGTACATAAGTAGGTACCTGTAGCTACTCTGAAAAAAGCTTAGAGGGGTAATGTGATACATTTAAAACTAGGTATTGTCTGGCCGAATAGCATTGGCCCTGACCGTTAATCTTTGTGCAAAAATTTGTATCACATGTAATGTTAAAAGTAACGTCAAGTTCTACTGCGCATGTACAAAAGGTCCAAATCTATTCGGCCGAACAGTAGGTACCTACCTACCTAGGTACTTACTACTACTAATAGTAAGTGTCAATGATTAAATTTCATCCTTGTCTTTAATCGCGTTGCAGGGAAGGACAATGACGAAAAATCCAAGAAGCAGGAATCAATCCTTCAAGAAATCAAAAATTGCCAAGAGGCAATTGAGAAATTCCGTTCGATGAACTTGGACCAGACCGAATTTGCCTGCTTGCGAGCCATCATTCTATTCAAAAACTTTTCAACCAGCTCAGAGTCGAATTCAAACTCTACAACAAAAAATGTGAAAGAGTCCCGCTTCATTGCTGCCTTACAGGATCAAGCTCAACTCACTCTAAGCAGATATATAAGTGTCACCTATGCAACTCAACCTCTCAGATTCGGGAAGTTACTCCTCCTCCTCCCGCTCCTCAAGTCTGTGAAAGCTGTGACTATTGAAGAATTATTTTTTCGCAAAACTATCGGCGCCATCCCCATTGAGAGGATTATCTGTGATATGTACAAGTCTGGACTTTAGAAAATGTTCAAAATTTAAATTAAATACTTGGTTTTAAAAAATTTCTCCATGTTTTCTAGTTGTAATCTTGTTGTCTTCTCTTTAAAATAAATAACATGAAAATAATTTAACATTACTCCTACATTATTAGGTTACTTCTACGCCGTGTGTTATAAAAACAGATGATTTTATCATCGCAACGTGAAGATCTAATTTTTACACGAAGTAAATGGGTAAATATTGTGAGACACGAGAATGCAAACAAAAAACGAAATTGTAAACATTATTTTGTGTATGCTTAAAAAATGAGATATATTGCACTTGTACTATATATTTTAATTCACCACTACAAAGCTAACACATGCCACAATCAGTATTAATTAGATATTGTAATGATAAACATTGTAAGTACATTTTAATTCATTAATATTTAAAATAATTTTATTGTAATTTATATTGTGTAAATAACTACTCCATGAACTTAAAATTACTAGAGTTGCACTTTTTAAATAATTATTTTTAGTCCTGTTGCCTGTAAAAACGTAAAATTTTGTTGATGCTACAACTGTAAGTATAAAATTTGTTAATAATTAATACGCTATGAAATTTAGTTAGTTTTAGCAAAGTACTTTAGCCTGGGCTCAACATTAATTGATGACTTATGTCATAAAATAATTAGCTACCATTGATCTCTTTCAACTCAGTGACTTACAAATACTCAAACATTGTTAATAAATGTGTAATAAATTATTACAAATTCACCTTATTACTGTGATGGGCATTTGATAATTTGATTTGCTTACCTGGTATTTCCCTATTTCCTATACGTAAACCATAGTATTTTCTGTTCATTTTGTAATTGTTAACTCTATGCATGCCTACATTTCAAAATTCCAATTTTTAGATCCGGCTGATTAAAGTCTACAGTCTACACCATCGCACTGCTCGCTTATGATACCATTTTAAATTTAATGTGAAAATAATAAGCAGAGAATGTGTGTGCTGTCTGGCGAAGGTGTACCTGTTCTTAAATAGGTCTACGTACTCCATTCAACGGTGACGGATTATGCATGGATTTCCTTAAAAGATTAAAACTGCATTGAAGGCAATACCTGCTGAGGATAAAATACTGACATATCTGTCATGGGATACAAAAGTCAAGTGAGTAGTCAAGTGCTTCTTGACATTAAGAATTGCATGTACATTTTAATGGGTACATAGTCACATTGTGCGTTGGGGAAATTTAATGTTAATTGACTTTCGACAATGCTGATGGTTAGCCGGGTCAGCAATGCGATGTATGATGTATGAAGTGGCGTCCCTTCGTCCCACAACACCCCTTTGGTTAAGAAAGGTGCCTACGAGGATTGAAGTTGTCACAGTATAATAAAGCTAACAACATTTAACACTTAAATGCAGTACCAGCAGTGACAATAGAATGATTAGAAAAACACTGATGACGGACTAGTGAGTAGAATGACAAAGCTGCCCTCCTTTATCTACAGGGTGTCTGTATCCCCCGTCTCCTGTCTCCTTTCTAAAAGTAGGAGCCGGAGCCTTCAGGTAAGATTTGTTTTTCCAGTGATGCTGCAACCTGTAGCATTTAAGTGTGTAAAGTGCATTTAAATGGATTAAAAACTGAGGCTTCTAAAATCAGAATTAAACTCGGTGTACTTGCCAGTGAGACTCGTAAGACGGTGGCTGCAGTTACAATTTATAAAATCTATCAAGAATTAGTAGACTGTCGTTCGGGAACGGGAATTCCCGTTCCCGGACCGACCGGTCCGGGTCGGGAACGGTCCGGGAAAGGATTTTTCTTTCCCCGAACTGATCGGGGCGGTCCGGGAACGGGGCGGGAAATTGGTTTTCCCGTTTCCCGACCCGACCCGGACCGGCGGGAAATTTCCCGGAGTTGCCAAAGCCAGGATTCTAGGTCATTGTAAGCAGAGTGGCGTTCAACTTAAACAATTAATCTTGAGGAACTTTCATTTAAATATTTTTTTCGTTGTTTTAGCGTTAATTTGAAGGTGCGAGTATGCCTTTTTGAATGCAGTGTTTTAATTTGTTGCTATCTTGGTTCAATAAGTTGTGACATTTTCACTTAGTGGCTTGTAATTTACATAAGGTGATAAGTAAATTAGTTATTTTGGTATTAATATTCAAGTTGCTTGCAATTTAACAGCAAATATTTAAAATGTTGAATTTCTTGTTTTTTAAATTAGTACGACCTCAAACTTTATTACAATTGCTTTATTGTGAAATAACAAAATATCAAAAGCATCGTACTCTTGCTTCTGAACACTATGCTTAGGTTGAATCTGACATTGCAGTGAAAGCTTCTACTGTTTATAATAAATTTTCGATTTTAGCAAGCGTTTATTTTTTTTTAACTCTCGGCATGAACCTAAACTTAATTAGTGAACACAATATTCAAGTCACTAAGTTATGCAATTGGGAGCTATGTGTAAAGTGTTGATCTCATGTTACAAAAATGATTGCACTTTTACATAATTTTATTGTTTAATAGCTTCCTACGAGCAACTGCCGTGGTGTGATTTTTCAGTTTTCAAACAAGATATTACCAATTCTGCAAGATATTTTTAATCGTAGTATAACTTCTATAGCTAATTGGACTGCTGTTTTAGACCAATTTACTCAATTCTGAACAGTGAAATTATAATAAAATTAGTTTACTGGCATTTAAATCCCACACTGTCGAAATTCAAAATACTAGATTTAGTGTATGGATTTTCATTTTTTGGATGCTGAGCTTAAGCTTCTAATAAAATGAATTTTTCCGTCGTGTTGTCTGTTTTATTTAGTTGTATACCTTAAAGTTGCGTTTTTTTCTAATATTTTAAAATAAAAATACCTACCTGAAATACCATATAGGGAAGTTTGATTTTAATTTTTGTCAAATGAAAACGGATATCAGGTGCTCATGGTTTTTAAGTGTTACAAGACTAACGATCAGTAAGTCAAGCATGCAAAATTCGAATATCCAAATCTCGTCCACAAACTAAAAATCAAAAATATGATTTTTAGTTTTTAGTTTTAGAGTAAAATTGTAGACATCCTAATTTTTAAAACTTTTAACGCGCTTAAACAAAATATTTGTATAATTTCTGCTTGATATAAAAACCTAAAAACCTGCTAGAATTTTCGGGAAATTTCCCGGCGGTCCGGGTCGGGAACGGTCCGGGGCGGGAACGGGTCGGGGAAGAGCTTTTCCCGTTCCCCGAAACTCGGGGCGGGAAAGAAATATGTTCGGGTCGGGACGGGAAATGCAATTTCCCGCCCCGACCCGGACCGAACGACAGTCTAAGAATTAGGATACAAATAAATTTATCATTGCTAAAGAATCACAAAGAGCGAGCTGATATGTGTGTAATCATGTGTCATAAAGCAAACTGCAAATTTGCACAAATGGATACAAATTTCGCGTTTGGAAATCATTTAAAAAAATTAGCTTATCGCCATCTAACGATACGAGTTTACTAATAACTCACGCAACTACAACGTTCTAAAAAACGTACCAATCGTAGGTGATACGTTATTTTTTAGTAAGTAAAGAAAAAGTATAGGACTCAAAGAGAGCTTTATTTCACCGTGTTTCTGGTAATAGTGGACCCCGTCTACCGTTCAAATCCCGACTTCCCAAACCCACCCAGTATTGTAAGAAAAATACGGTACGCATGGAACGGTGGGTATGTGTATGTAGAAAGTGAAATGTAGTAATCGACTAAAGTCAACATTTTGTTTTTTACATTCCGATGGATTAGCCCCTCGCCTTGCTTCAGTTGGGATTATTTTTTATTCTTTGATACAGATTAAGTCAATAACTTATAACTTGCTACTAGACTTAAACTTAGGTGACTCTGTGACTGTAAGCGCCAGTATACACATACTGTGCATACTATTATGTCAACCTTACTAAATTACCTGTCGTCTTCTACCATTCTCATAGCTAGTGCCTGACACGGATCGTGAGTGCCATAAGACGATATATGTATTTACAATTTTAATGACATTTTGGTGCAGTGAAAAGGGAGACACATAATTAAAGTCAAATAACGTAGAAGGGTGAAAAGTCAGTCAAGTGTAAAATCCAGCGCCTTAAAATTATTCAAACATCCAACCCCTTCCATTATTATCACCATTATGATTTCAGTTAATATCCTTAGTACTGATATATGTACAGACAGCCATTACTTTTCTCACCCTTTTACTTTCCTGATTTTCAACCCTTTATTTTCAGCAAATTCTGCACAATTGTCTACACACATTCACGTTGACTTCCTAAATTCCATTATTTCTATCTAGTTTGTGTGTATTTTTTGTCCACATGGATCAGCAGGAGGAGAATATGACACTCTGTGGAGACAGACAAAGTTAAATAAAATGAAGTGAAATACAAAAGGTAAGAAATACAAATACAAATAAAAATAACGTTACTTTAGAAATACAAAATATGGAAACTCACTCACTGGCAGTGCAACTTGTCCTGAGACCATTAAAATATTTCAACACCCCCGAAAAAAGTATACGTGTCATCGATTTGTCATTTACTTTGTCAACATTCTTAGCAATATTGTTAGTTTAAGCCAAAGCAACTGTGAAATTGTGGGTTATAATCTTGACATTGTAATTGTGATTTGTGGTCGTGAAATGGTAAAGTCAAAGTATTTTCTAATAGGTGATTCTATGTAGCTGTGTACGAATACGAATGCTACTAGCTATAAAAGTAAGGAAGCAATAATTTATTATTGGTTTGGTGGCAGATCATCATAGAAAAACTGGGGATTTTTAGGAATGAACCGATTACAATATACATAATACCCTACAACAAGATTAAATAAGGTATGCAAAGTAGCATTATTTTCCAGTTCAAAAATAGAAACTGACGTACCTAGGTACTACAAATCTAATTTGCTAAGTATGCACATATCATGTGGCGTAAGTTGAGTGTAACATGCAAAAATATTTAAAATTAAATGCAATGCGGATTAATACAGGCACAGAAACCGCTGACTCCTCATTTAAAATTTTTAGTTAGTTTTAATATTCAAGTTCGAAGTTTCTGTTAGTTAATAAAATGTTAGTTTTATATTTAAACGTCGCTCAGAACTTAAGGCTAAGAACTGAGAAC
This sequence comes from Dicyrtomina minuta, assembly GCA_949802685.1. Lineage (NCBI taxonomy): Eukaryota > Metazoa > Arthropoda > Collembola > Symphypleona > Dicyrtomidae > Dicyrtomina > Dicyrtomina minuta. Next base: position 122,742,659 of record OX461808.1, on the reverse strand, counting down.
CCGAAATTTACCCGTCTCTATGAACAGATGTTTCAAATATTTCATTCATTCGGAAGTCGGAGTCGGAAGTACCGAATCAGAATATCAGAACAGTATGCAGTAAATAAAAACAAAGCAATGACCTTTTAGAATATTGAATCGATTGAATATTTTTGGCGGTAATTTACAAAAACGCAATATTAGAAACATTGGTTTTCGGCTGTTCGGTGTATTAGATTAAATTACGTAACACTCGTAATAAAATACTTTTTTTGCCAGTAATTTTCTGCTGAAGTGTTGACATTATTTGGGTCTGTCTAACGTCTAACTAGTAAGTAATCCTGGAATACAGTAATTTATCAATAGTCACAAAGCCATCATCGTTCATGTCGTGTAGATGTAACTTTTCAATCGTAGTTGAAATACCAAAACATTTAAATCTAAATAATGTCCACTGACTGTATTATCTATGACGGAGTATGTCTAGGCTTACTAACTAAATATATACGCTCTACTCTGAATATCAATAAAACTGATTTTAATTTTGACGATAACTAAAATTAAAAGTGCATGATTAAATGGGGATTGTAGATCACCCCATCGCTTTCAGCGTTTAATGTAGCAGAACCAAAATTAAAATCCTGAAAATCTCTGCCAGTGTACCTATACCTAGCAAATTACACTGTCCGTCCATCAAAATGATACTGACTGACTGACTGAACTAAAGTTAATACATATTATATTATATTGAAATCTGAATCTGCTTTGGTTATTAATTATAATAACAATTCAAATGAAAGTATATGGTTACAACTAAAGGGTAATAGCAATAGCTGGAAACGGAATTATCATATTATCATGATTCCTAGTTGAGGTATCGATGCTAAATAAATTAAATTGTTTTGAATGCATGTGAACGACGAATCATACGATTGCAAAGAAACATAATTGCTTTATTCAATAGGACAATAATGACACTATATGCTTAAATAACACAATCAATGTTACAAACACTTTTGGAAAATAATAGTCACTTCATACATAAAAATCAACTCTAGTTTTATTAAACTAAAACCATAACCAAAGAAATAACCAATCAGCCAAGTGACTACTTACTACTTATGGGTTATTTACTTATGTTGACTAAAATTACTTCTTATGATTTGCTACTGAATAATATCAACATAAAAAAGTAATCTATATGAAAGTGTATCTAATCCCTGGTAATCTAATACTAAAAAAAGGAACATAATTGTATTAAATAACAGATTTACTTAATTGATGTTATAAAAGAATACGTGAATATATTTTACAATATATAACTGCCAAACTTTACAAAATAGTACACGCTCAGAAATTCAAATAACCGTAATGTTTGTAAACCTCAAGTTTCATTATTCCTGTAACAATTAATACTACAAACCGAGGATCATGCCGAATCGCCCACAATAATTTAACATGAATTTATCCTAAAGTGGACCATTTAACATAATGCTATTGTTTGTTATACAAAAATCATAATTAATTTATAAATAATGTGTTTTGTTTTTACTGTATCTTAATGGCAAGCGTAATAGTGTTCCAGTTGTAAATAAAGTTTTACTGTCTCTCCAGTGAGCCTACCTATTAACAGTTGCAAGAAAGTATTCATAGGAAACAGAAAACAGCGAACATTTATAACAACAGTCACAACTAGAATACGTAAGATTTTGACTGGGCACAGAACAGATACGTTATTTTCTGGGATTCACCTGTTTTCTAATTGGTATAGTTAAGACTACTTCGTCCTTATAGTTATAACCAGTTAAACTTATATTTAAAAATAATCAAATTAGTATCGTCTCAACGCCTGCTGACTAATAATTATTACTGTGGCAAAGCCTATGAGTAATAGTGACAAACCACAAATCCTGGATTTTAATACAATGAATAACAGTGTAGTGTATAACCCTATCAGAAAAACATTAATCCCTATACTGTGCTAATTTGCAGTTATTGTGACTTAATAAAGTTTTTCCATCTACATTTATATCCTAAAACTATCTTCAGTAATAACCATTCTCTGTTAAAATATAAAGTCTTCAGTTTTCATTGGTTGTAAACGCTATATTATAGTTTGTGCAAATATTTTTTACTTGGTATATCGTACCTTTCCTGCTTTGCATTTTTCCTCAGGAAAATTTACTCTCTACTTTGTATCGAAGACATTTTCCTCCCAAAATCGAAATCGCAATAAAATAATTTAGCATTCCTTTTTAGACAATTTATGCATTAGTACACAATCGTACGACAAAAGATGATTTGCAATTAATTAATTTAATGTGTTAACGTTTGTTATAAATAGAACAAAATTTTTTTGGAAAGGAACACTAGTGAATGTTAGTGATGTGATTTTAATACTGCTAGGAAAATGTTCTCGGTACGAAGTTAAATGTAAAAAATGAAGTAAGATTATTCAAAAAGTAAGAATTACACGAAAGGGATTATTTTTTTAAATGAGAGATGAAGGTAAAGTAATTTCCTAAACAAAAAACTAGGTAGGATGAGGATAACGGATTTGTTTTAGCATCAATGGTTAAGAGTTGAAGCTTGAGGCTGCTAAAAATCCGCGGCCGTTACACAGACGTTTATTCAGTCAATTCGGATCCCAGCTTCTCTGTACAGCTTACATTCCTTCTTAGAGCAAAGAGCTCCCAAACGACGAATCAATACTCTGTGAAAACGAGCACGCATTGAATCTGCGCTTCTATTCAGCACCTAGAAACAACATAATTTTAAAAAAAATAAGATTAGACAGTTTTTGCTGATCACACAATTTATAGTTTACAATATTTAGGTATAATTTTCAAATATTAAACTACTGTCAACCAGGAAAATACTCTGTTGTGGACGCAAAATAATATTATACTGCAAATACTAAAAATACTCCTAAGTAAAAGCTAGCACGATTGAATGCAATTAGGAATTGATACATCGTCAAACTTACCTAGGTATATGCATAAATTACGATTTACTGACCATGAGCAAGGTTTACATGTGAAAAAGACAATTTCATTAAAATCAAAATAAAACTTGACACTGTCCTACTGGTACAACAGGAATAGTCCAGGAGACTCAAAATTGTTTTACACGTAAATTATACTTGTTTGTATATAGCTATCACATAAATTGTTTTAATTCAATCTTAACTAACGACAAGACCCTAAGATTTTTTTTACATTCTACGGGAAAAATTCTTCTAGGTGGGTAGGTAATTTAGTAGCTCGATTGGTGTTTAGCCGAAGATTCTTCGGGTGGATTTTATCTGTTTCTCGGTTAAGCTGCAGATTTGGTTTTAAGATGCATTGCAAATGAAAGCAACGCGGTCGTTCTACAGTATTTTGCGCCTATTTAATATACGAGAAGTATTTACCCTGATGACTGACTGCGAGTGCTTAGGTACTTACATTGAATTTTGCCAGATCTTCCCAGAGTCCATGACTCTTATACTCGTGGTGCCGACCCGTCTGGGAAATTAGGCTCAAAAGTTTCTTGTCTTCTTTTAGAGAATACTTCTTGAAATTAGAGCTGTCAAAAAATAAGGGATTAAGAGACAATGTTGTGTAAGCTGTGCCATGTATGTACATACATTAGTAGTACTCAAGTCTGTATTCGACGGTTAAAAGACGAAGAGACAAAAATAATCATCATGAGAAATTGTGCTCATTTTATTTCATTTTCATTATTGTAGATTATATCTGGTTTTTTTCTTGTCATGGATGGACTTTTACTCCTATTAATGCTTAGGCGTCGTCCATATATCTCGTATACACTTTTTTGGTATTTTCTTACCCTCCCCCCCTCTAAGTATACAAAAGTGATCACCAGCATCACCCCCCCCCCCCTATATACGTATACAGTTTTCAAGATTTATTTTATCAATTTAAAAGCAATTATATTAGGCAAATAAAACAAAAATATGTGCAATATAAATTAGTAACAAAATAAACCAGGTATTCAAATTAATCGCTTTCAATTTCTGAAATCTTCCAGCTGATCATTTCTTCTACAATTCGTATAGTGTCACTAAAATTTGAAAATAAGCAATGTGTCACGACGAATTCGATTGTTTTGATAATTGATTCGTGTTTTGTAAACAATAATAAAATGATGATCTAAAGAAGACTTGCCTGTATAAAATAAATGAAACATGCGTTACGGATTATATTTGAAAATGAACCAAATGAAAAACATTGCAAATCATTCCAAGATTGTGATTGAAGAGGCAATGTCTAATTTTCTCGACATGTCTCACAAAAATCTCTGTTCTAAAGGAGTTCCTATTAAATATTTGACTTTATATAGTTACGTGCTAGGCTTCAGAAAGCAGTAAAGCAGTTTGATTTTCTGGGAGCAGTCATTATTCCAAAATGATATTTTCGGCTTAATATTTTTATGTGCTCAAATTCAGCCATGATAGTTTTAGAAGAAAAAAAAATTATTTTTTTGGAAAAAATCCAAGAAATCTATATATTTGCGGCTCAATTTTTAAACGTCGTTTTTTCAGAAAAATAAAAACTTTGGTTGATTTCAGTAAATCAAATTTTATGAAAATCGGTTGAAAACTGTAGAAGTTCTAGGGTAGCAAACTATTAAAATTTGGATTTTTTAAATTTTGGCGGGGCACTGTGACCAAACAACGCAAAATTCAGTCAAGTTGCGTAATGTATGTGCTATTTAAAAGTAGCCTAATTTTTTTGAATGGGTTATTTTGAAATCTGGGTGTACCACTTGGCGTGGTTGTTTTGTTAGTATTAAATTACATTTGCAGGCAAAACAAGTATTGTGGGGATACAAAGTCGAGATAGTGGGAAAGGTGGTCCTTAGCATTGGTGGGCGGAGCCTACCAAGTGCAATTTGGATGCCATGGGTGGGAACTATAAATCTATGGGGAAACCTTTTCCACTATCTCGACTTTGTATCCCGACAGTAAGTCCATTCTTTAAAATTTAGATTAATGGCACAGAATAATAATACAATCTAACACGAGATTAGGGCCCAATTTTAATATTTTTGACAGCTAATACAATATACAGCCACGGAACAAAACATTTTGAGAAAAAATCACGTTTTTACATTATCAACATTTGTGGTTCCAGTAACGTTAGGCTGCATGGACAACGTGTTTTGCCAACAAAGTCCTCTTTTGGTTGTATACGTGATCAAGTGCTTGCACACCCCCCTCCCCCTCCGTTTTATAGTATACAAAAGTGATCAAGCTTTACACCCCTCCCCCCCTCTATTTTGTATACGAGATATATGCACGACGCCTTAAATACTTACAACAATCAAATCGTCATCTGACACGATGGCTTGTATAATTCCCTTATTTCAAAAATCGCAAAAGTATTAACGTTGAAATGGGAGACACATATAGACAGAGATAGATTACAGACAATAGTGCGCATATTATACTTAATAAATCTGGAGGTACTTGTGGGCCTGAGAGTGTTCAGTTTACGATTTTGTTGGCATATGAGATGGTAACGGTAACGGTAACGGTAAAATACTAATAATATACTCTATGAATGGATTTGGGCTCTGGGCTGCTGGTCTGATGACAGATAATAACAATAACAGAGAATTATAGTTGGAAATACTTATACATCCCCTAACAACTCACAACTCAATTTTATCCTAACCTTTACAATATCTACATTTCCTCTTTCCGTCCTCCGGATCTTAATCACATTTACCACCAGGTAATTTCCTTTATATTACAATCAAATCCCAGTCACTATTCCCCTACAATAAATTATAATTCTACCAATCACAAATGTGCTTTCTTTACTCACATTAATTTAAGAAAGTGTGGGTCAGTAACTACGAACAAAAAAATGTTCCTACAGATGAAATATATAGATACAGCTCACTAGTCAGATTGAACAGTACTTTTATCTTAAAAATTCAGTGAATATTTGCTAAAAACTTCCTAAGTATATTACAATAATAATGGAGACTGTGAAATAAAATTAGTTTATTATTTGATTTAATCCCTATTTTTTTAGCACGTTGTAATATCAGAGAAATATTGGGAATTGGGATAATTGTTGATTGTTGACACACAATTATCAGGGGAGTTGAAGACGCTTAATCAGTATTTCCTACCAAAACTCAATTACTAAAGAAAGTTAAAATTTACCCCTCATCTGTCTTTGAGCTTCCTTCCTCTGCCGATTCGACATCAACTTCGGACGAAGTTGAGGAAGAACTCTCTTCCTCTTCTGAAGACCGCTGCTCAACTTCCTCTTCCAGTTTTGATTCTCCTTTTTGCATGACTGAGTTCCTTTTCAATGCATTTTAGCGGTTTCTTCATATTTTGAAGTTCATGATGTTCGTGGCAACGCTTATGCTTTTTTCGACGTTGCGACCCGTCACCGTCAGCTGGTTTCGCCTGTAATTAAATGCAAAATAAAGAATTAAATTAATTACCGATCTATATTTAATAAATGCAATGTATACTCTGTTAATATTACCGTACGCTATCATTTTTACAGATTACTACGTCATTATGGACGATCTTTGAATATCTATAATACTGAAGGACGTCATTAGGTGCTTAGCATCTAAAAATTGTTGAATAATTAAAAGGGAGGGGGGTACTTAGAATTATGATATTTTTGAAAGACGTCATTAACTTACGATCCCTCACAATGTATAAGGAAAAATTTCGGAGTTGCTCCATATAACTACTTATTGTGGAAAAACAATCCGTCATTATGTAGAATGTCATTATGTACGATCCCTGAATAAGTATAACCTATATACTGAATATCTATAACATTAAACTTTGATATTTGAAGGACGTCATTACGGACGATCCCTGAATATGTATAACCTATATACTGAATATCTATAATCTATTCCCAGCCAGCGTGTCTGACGTAACAGACCACATACTTTTTAAAACTGTAGCTGAGATTTGCTGGGTCTGTACCATAAGATATACTTGTATTTGCCGCGCAGAGCTTTAAAATTACGTGGTATGTACATGAATTATGCATTTGTTTACACGCATGTATTCGTTTTTGCCAAGTTCACTTTTCTGAGTTTTGACATGGGTCGAGTTAACTGTTAATTGTGAAGAAATGGTCAGTCCGATCGAATTGAAAAAACAATACAGACCTGCCTGCTCGCATTTGTGATCGTTTAAAAGAATTTTGAAGGTAATGGCTTTAAAACTGTGACCTGTAGTGTTCGGCTAACAGACGTACGGACAGACGGACATGACCATTTCATTAGATGCTTAAGCTCAGCATCTAAAAACGTGTAAATGGAACATTTTGCAGTTTAAAAAAATATTTAAATAATAATATTTTGACATTTCAAAAACATAACAAGTAAAGATTTTGTACATTTCAAAAACATCGAAATATAACATTTAAGAATTTTCAAAACGCGTGTGTAAAAATAATATTTTGCACTTTTAAGAATCAAGTAAAAAGAACATTTTTGACTTTTCTAAAATACATAACACGTAAATATAACATTTTTCGAATTACCTACAAAAACCATCAATAAAATCAAAATGGTTGTTTTTGTATAGAAACAAATTGCTGCCTAAAAGCAATTCCTTCGTCCGGCACTGGATCCAGCTGTAAATCTCCTTATTCTGGGGATGAAAAAAGAGCTGGAGGATACTCAGAGAAGAAACAGGAAGATACCCAGAATGATTTAAAGGCTTGGAAGACGTCATGGGTATAGGGTCAATGGGTCTACTTGGTCACTGATGACATACCATGTTATAGATTGCCATTTACGCAATGGTTAAAGTCGCATACAGGCCGTGTCGCACGACACCATTTTCCACAGCAAGTTCCCTCCTAGTCTTCCCACCAATTTCAAACAATATTTATAAACAGAAACCAAACATATCTGTCGTAGATGGGCACACTTCACGTGTGATGAGCGCAGCACTCGTTTTCATTGCCGTGAGTGCGAGTGTTAAATGCGACTGTAGATTTAAATTGTGTGCACTAAATTAGTAAGTGCAAGTGTAGTATAATCCGCAACCCACTCATGAGTGTGAGCGTGATTGCATGTCAGTTGCACTCACATCTTATCTTCCAGTAGCAGATGGAATTCTCATTTATATATATTATTATTACAAATTCAATCAATACTGCGTGCCGATGATTTATTATACTGTAAAATCCGGGGATAAGGGCAAGGGACACCGTGGGACCGACTATATTTGTCCCGTTTAGCCGTTTTCCTGTTTAATAATGTAAGGGATTTCCCTTGTAAGAGAATTGTCGAGTTGAAAAAATTATTTTATTTGCAGTAAAAGCAAGGTTTAAGATAATTACAGCAGAATTTAATGATAGGTAAACATTATAGCTTTTTTTCACATTCTTCCCTCGTAGCCATGTGTCTATAATTTGGTCGCTTTTTTGCCTAATACTATTAAATACACTTGAACTAATGCTCGTTTTTTTACAACGTCCATTTGCCTTTGGGTCTTTAGATTTTGCAATATTTGATATTTTTTTCAGTGTTTAAAGAGTTTCTTTTACGCATTACATCGTTAGACAGGAAATCATTAGGAACTGAATATAAAATTAGTAGAGTTACAAATAAAAAAAAATTGTTGAATAATTAAAAGGGAGGGGGGTACTTAGAATTATGATATTTTTGAAAGACGTCATTAACGTACGATCCCTCACAATGTATAAGAAAAAATTTTGGATGATGATAGTTATAAGCCACCACTAACCCAATGTTATTTAAATGGAGCACGTTGGTAAAGAACTCGGGGTTTTCATTTACAAGAAATGATATATGACTTGCTTTATTAAGAATTGCATTTATGCTGAATGAGTTACACATAAAAGGTGTCAAATTACTTCAGAGACATAGTAGGATGCAAGTTTTGTGGTCTGTATGAATTCTGGTTTGGCCGGCATGAGTATTTGCTTGGCTGGCATTGTCTCATAATAAAAATTGTATAAGTTACACTTTTATATTATCGAATTGCAAATAAACCAACTGTATTTAATAAGATAAATATAAATATAACGACTCATTTTACTACAACTGACTATTATATAAATATTGTATACATAAACGCAAAAAAATTGTGTAGGATTAAACAAAACGCATAATTTTACAGGTCGTTACAGGGTCGTGAGATCGTCGTGACAGGGTCGTCAGAGGGTCGCTAGAAAGTCGTGAGAAGGTCGTGAGGGGGTCGTCAGAGGGTCGTCAGGGGGTCGTCAAAGGGTCGTCGGAGGGTCGTCAGAGGGTCGTGAGAGGGTCGTTAGAGGGTCGTGAGAGGGTCGTGAGAGGGTCGTGAGAGGGTCGTAAGAGGGTCTACAGAGAGTCGTGAGAGGATCGTGAGAGGGTTGTAAGAGGGTCGTGAGAGGGTCGTGAGAGGGTCGTCAAAATATCGTAAGAGGGTCGTGAAAGGGTCGTGAAAGAGTCGTCAGAGTGTCGTCAGTGGGTCGTAAATAGGTCGTGAGAAGGTCGTGAGAGGGTCGTGAGAGGGTCGTAAAAAGGTCGTGAGAGGGTCGTGAGAGGGTCGTGAGAGGGTCGTTAGAAGGTCGTCAGAGGGTCGTCAGAGGGTCGTCAAAGGGTCGTCAGAAAGTTGTCAAACGGGCGTCAGGAGGTCGTTAGAGGGTCGTGAGAGGGTCGTGAGAGGGTCGTAAAAGGGTCCTGAGAGGGTCGTCAGAGGGTCGTCAGAGGATGGTCAGAGGGTCGTCAGAGGGTCGTAAGAGGGTCGTCAGAGGGTCGTGAGAGGGTTGTCAGAGGATCTTAAAAAGGTCGTCACAGGGTCGAAAAAAAGGCGTCAAAGGGTCGTCAGAGGGTCGTGAGAGAGTCGTCAGAGGGTCGTGAGAGAGTCGTCAGAGGATCTTGATAGGGTCGTGAAACGATCGTAAAAGGGTCGTGGAAGGGTCGTGAGAGGTTCGTCACAGGGTCGTCAGAGAGTCGTAAGAAAGTCGTGAAAGAGTCACTAGAGGGTCGTCAGAGAGTCGTTAGAGGATCGTAAAAGGGTCCTGACAGGGTCGTGAGAGTGTCGCAAAGGGTTGTTAGAGGGTCGTAAGAAGGTCGTTACAGGGTCGTGCGATGGTCGTCAAAGGGTTGTGAGAGGGTCGTCAGAGGGTCGTGAAAGGGTCGTCAGAGGGTCGTAAGAGGGTTGTGAGAGGGTCGTGAGAGGGTCGTTAAAGAGTCGTGAGAGGGTCGTAAAAAGGTCGTGAAAGGATCGTGAAAGGGTCGTCAGAGAGTCGTTAGAGGGTCGTCAAAGGGTCGTCAAAGGGTCGTCAGGAAGTCGTAAGAGAGTCGTCAGAATGTCGTTAGATTGTCGTCAGAGGGTCGTGAGAGGGTCGTAAGAAGGTTCTGAGAGGGTCGTAAAAGGGTCGTTAGAAGGTCGTGAGAAGGTCGTTACAGGGTCGTGAGATGGTCGTCACAGGATTGTGTTAGGGTCGTGAGAGGGTCGTAAGAGGGTCGTCAGAGGGTCGTAAAATGGTCGTGAGAGTGTCGTGAGAGGGTCGTAAGAAGATCGTGAGAGGGTCGTGAGAGGGTCGTGAAATGGTCGTGAAAAGGTGGTGAGAGGGTCGTCAAGGAGTTGTTAGAGGGTCGTTAAAGGGTGGTCAGAAAGTCGTCAGAGGGTCGTCAAGGGGTCGTTAGAGAGTCGTTAGAGGGTCGTCAGAGGGTCGTCAGATTGTCGTCAGAGAGTCGTGGGAGGGTCTTGAGAGGGTCGTAAAAGGGTCGTGAGAGGGTCGTGGGAGGGTCGTGAGAGGGTCCTCACAGGGTCGTGAGAGGGTTGCAAACAGGGCGTAAGAGGGTCGTTTGAGAGTCGTCAGGGGGTCGTTAGAGGGTCGTTAGAGGGTCGTGAGAGGGTAATCAAAAGGTCGTCAGAAGGTCGTCATAGGGTCGTTAGGGGGTCGTTAGAGAGTCGTCAGAAGGTCGTTAAAGGGTCGTCAGAGGGTCATCAGAGGGTTGTGAGAGGGTCGTGAGAGGGACGTGAAAGGGTCGTGAGAGGGTCGTGAGAGGGTCGTGAGAGTGTCGTCAGAGGGTCATCAGAGGGTCGTGAGAGGGTCGTGAGAGAGTCGTGGGAGGGTCGTGAGAGAGTCGTGGAAGGGTCGTCAGAGGGTCGTCACAGGGTCGTAAGAGGGTTGTCAGAGGATCTCGAAAGGGTCGTAAAAGGGTCGTCAGAGTGTCGTTAGAGGGTCGTAAGAGGATTTTGAGAGGGTCGTGAGAAAATCGCTATAAGGTCTTTACAAAGTCGTGGAAGGGTCGTCAGAGGGTCGTAAGAGGGTCGTAGGAGGGTCGTGAGAGGGTCGTGAGAGGGTTGTAAGAGGGTCGTAAAACGGTCGTCAGAGGGTCGTTCAAGGGTCGTCAGAAAGTCGTCAAAGGGGCGTCAGGAGGTCGTTAGAGGGTCGTAGAAGGGTCGTGAGAGGGTCGTGAGAGGGTTGTGAGAGGGTTGTAAAACGGTCGTCAGAGGGTCGATCAAGGGTCCTCAGAAAGTCGTCAAAGGGGCGTCAGGAGGTCGTTAGAGGGTCGTCAGAGGGTCGTCAGAGGGTCGTCAAAGAGTCATCAGAGGGTCGTGAGAGGGTCGTGAGAGTGTTGTAAGAGGGTCGTCAGAGGGTCGTGAGAGGGTCGTGAGAGGGTCGTGAGAGGGTCGTAAGAGCGTTGTAAGAGGGTCGTGAGAGGGTCGTCACTGGGTCGTGAGAGGGTCGTCAGAGGGTCGTCAGAGGATGGTCAGAGGGTCGTCAGAGGGTCGTAAGAGGGTTGCCAGAGGATCTTAAAAGGGTCGTCACAGGGTCGAGTGAGGGTCGTTAAAGGGTCGTGAGAGGGTCCTGAGAGGGTCGTCAGAGGGTCGTAAGAGGGTCGTAGGAGGGTCGTGAGAGGGTCGTGAGAGATTTGTGAGAGGGTCGTAAAACGGTCGTCAGAGGGTTGTTCAAGGGTCGTCAGAAAGTCGTCAAAGGGGCGTCAGGAGGTCGTTAGAGGGTTGTGAGAGGGTTGTCAAACCGTCGTCAGAGGGTCGTGAGAGGGTCGTGAGAGGGTCGTGAGAGGGTCGTCAGAGGGTCGTAAGAGGGTCATAAGAGGGTCGTGGGAGGGTCGTAAGAGGGTAGTCACAGGGTCGTGAGAAAGTTGTCATAGGGTCGTCAGAGGGTCGTCAGAGGGTTGTGACAGGGTCGTCAGAGGGTCGTCAGAGGGTTGTCAGAGGGTCGTTAGAGTTTCGTACAGGGTCGTGAAAGGGTCGTGAAAGGGTCGCTAGAGGGTCGTGAGAGGGTCGTGAAAGGGTCGTCAGAAGGTCGTGAGAGGGTCGCTAGGGAATTGTTACATGGTCCTGAGAGGGTCGTTAGAGGGTCGTCATAGGGTCGTCAAAGGGTCGTGAGAGGGTCGTGAGAGGGTCGCTAAAGGGTCGTAAGAGGGTCGTGAGTTGGTCTCGTGAGAGGGTCGTTAAAGGGTTGTTAGAGGGTCGTGAGAGGGTCGTGAGAGTGTTGTGGGAGGGTCGTGAGAGGGTCGCGAGAGGGTCGTAAGAGCGTTGTGGGAGGGTCGTGAGAGGGTCGTCACTGGGTCGTGAGAGGGTCGTCAGAGGGTCGTCAGAGGATGGTCAGAGGGTCGTCAGAGGGTCGTAAGAGGGTTGCCAGAGGATCTTAAAAGGGTCGTCACAGGGTCGAGAGAGGGTCGTTAAAGGGTCGTGAGAGGGTCGTGAGAGCGTCGTCAGAGGGTCTTTAGAGGGTAGTAAGTGTCGTGAAA